>OX451737.1:1260310786-1260949286 GCA_948472305.1 Vicia faba | reverse complement strand
AACACATGAGAGTCCCTCTTCTGCATACAGTACGAGTGTAAAGGGCATGCAAGATATCACCCAGAAGAGTAGGCACAGGATTGCGAGACAGGAAGATCTTAACCGTATTCACATCTATAAAGGAATCTGGATTTGCGAAGAGAACCAAACCGTAGATAAGGAGAGCCAAGATGTTTTCGAAAGCCTGAAAATTCAAACTGTCCCAGAATAGCTGAGCTTGATCTATCAGAAACTTGGCTAAGAAACCTTCAACCCCACTTCGTGTTTCCCAATTGGATACTACATCAGCCCGTTTCAGGTGTAGAGCTGAGGCAACGTCTTCTGGTCTAGGAGTCTCTTCTATACTTGTGAAGGGCACCTGCTCAAGGATGGATATGCCCAATAAGTGAGAGAACTCTTCCAAAGTGGGAACCAACTGGTAATCTGGAAAGGTGAAACAATGATGCACAGGATCGAAGAACTGGAAAAGTACACTCATCATCTTCTCAACAAATTTTGAGGTAACCAGGATAAGAAGCTGACCATGCCTCTTAATGAACATAGAAGTCTCAGAAACTCTTGAGGCTAACTCTTTAAGTTGAGCAGGTATTTGCACAAAGTTAACTCGGATGGTGTTTCTGCGCACGGAAGCCATAATCTGCAAAACAGAACAAAGATAAATTCCATTGGTCTTTGAAATGGTTAGTGTAATGAAGTATGAATGCCATGTTATGATGCATGATGTCATGATAAAAAACAACAGGTATAGAAGATAACAGGCATGGAAAAGGCAAACAAATCACACAAAAGCCCTTAAGTTTAAGGCTTGCATGGGGTTAAAGGTATTATCCTCTTGAAGTTTAGTTGGTTTCAACCTGTCCTAGCAAAAGTAACCGGGTTCTAGAGCTTCTCAATATCACTGACCATCCTCCATCGATCATGGTTTCAGCTCACACAATCTTTTCTTGCGGCCGGAACTATCTCGAGAGTATGGTCTCAATGAGTGTAGCATCGAGTATCAACCAGTTCTCAGCTTTACACCGAGGTCGGCTATCTCACTACTTTCTATAGGCCAAGTTGGTCGATTAAAGGTTCTAAGTTCAGTTGATGCGTAACGACACACATAGCGGCCCCGTATTCTCCTCGTATCTCCACAAGGGATACTGGTACCTACCAATGTGCCACATCAACATAGCTACTGCTTCAACCGTATCGGTCTATGCTGTAAAGTTCCCTCACAGTTTATTGCTACTTACCTAAAAGGTGTCCCCAGATCCGGGTTAGGATCTATAGTAACACCCAAACAAACTCTTAAAAGTAAAGCAACCAAAAAAAAACAAGAGAAGCAATTTATGATGAACTATATCCTAAGGTATACCCCACTTATATTTCCCCAGCAGAGTCGCCAGTTTTGTGATACGGTGGCAGAACCGACTATTTTGGAAAATGCTGGTTTGCATTTTGCATTTGTGTTTGCAAAATATCGCGGTAAGCAAGAGTCGCCACCGACTTTTATTTTATCCAACTGGAAAGGACAAAAGCACAGAAAAATTCCTTTTTCGAGATTTTGAGTACGGGGGGTAGATTATAGAAAGGGAAGGTATTAGCATCCTTTCTATCCGTAGTTTTCTACGGGCTCTTAGGTACTTGCTCATTATTTTAAAAATTGCTTCAGTGTTTGTGTGTTTTGAAAAGTTTTTGTTTTACTTCACTTTAACCCTTGCTTCTGTCTTCAAGAGTGTTACGAAGTGTTTTTGACTACTTTAGTTTGAAAAGTTTGTTTGAAAGTGTATGGTGTAAAAGATTCTGATTTGAGCAAGTACCCACTAGCATCTACCTACTCGAAAAAAGATTATTTATGTTCTTGTTTCCTTTAGACAGCGCTATCCTACTATTGAAAAATAGGTAGTATCGTCGTTGGAGTTGTAAGGGTCAATTCGAAAGGGATGTACGATCACTAAAGCAATGTTAGGACGTCTTAGTAACAATCCTAATGTCTTAAGATCATATTCGAGGCAACATTTCTAAGGCAACATTTCCGAGGCAACATTTCCGAACGGGACATTTGATCTTTGTTTAGATAGGAGGGCGACCACTAAAACACCCTATACTTAATGATCGTTTACCGAAGGCAACCGAAGTGAGAGTATACCCTAGGGGTGCGCATGTACGAGTCATTCGATTTTAGTTATTATCTTTGCACATTTAGGGTTTTCTAGTCATTTTAAAATTAGCATACAGTCTTGTCATACAATCCTATTATCATACATCTAACAATTAATATTTTGCAAGAATTAAAATGCGAGAAATAAAAACTATGTTATTACAAGGCTTCGGGGTAGGGAATTAATTACATAGCCAAAAACCCCGTAAAATGATAAATAAAAGAAAATCCTAATTAAACTATTACATACCATGAGCAGTTACATTAATATCGCAAAAATAATAAATGTGCGCGTTGAATTAAGAACGAGAGAAATTAGGGTTTTGATCCCGACTAAACCTAGTTAAAAGAAAAATCATTTTTGTGGTTTTTGTGTTATTTTGAGAAAAATAGAGTTTGATTGAATAAAATAAAAAAGCTAATCACTAATTAATTTAAATTAAGAAAAATAATTAAATCGATCTATTTTTGTATTTTGTTTATTGACAAAAATAAATAAAAATTAATCAAAGGAAACCCTAATTCTTCTAATTTGATTTTACTTATTTACAAAAAAAAGTTAGAATTAAACCTAAAATAAAACTAATATGAAAATTAAATTTGATAAAATGAAATAAAACCTAAATTCTAAATTGGTGAAATTGATTTTATGATTTTTTGTTGTGAAAAAGAAAATTAATTTTTTAGAAAATAATTTAATAAAAGAAATTTAAATAAAAGAAAAGTTAGAAAAGAAATAAGAATGGACCTGGTTTTGTAGCAAGAAGGGGGTCTGAATTGCAATTTCTAAGCTCAATAATGCCTAGCCCATTTGACTTTTCCAGATCCAATGTGCTTGCTTGACTGGTGCGTATGGTAGGCCCTCATGTGAGAAGCCTTGGATCTGGCATGTTGGAGATCTGGTGGTTGAAGGCTGATGGCGCATGGTGGTCATATAGGACGTCTGGACACTTGATTATACAAAGGAAAAATATAGAAAGAAAAGTTGGGGACCTGGGGATCGAACCCAGGCCCTTTGGCACTTTCACAACACACGCTGACCATCCGAGCTGGCTGTTTTTTTTGTATGAATAATAATAAACAAGCATTATATGATAAAGACAAAAAGTGGGTTCTGAAAACGCACGAAATTTGAATGGGCCAGTCAGGGAAGGCCACGTTATCATCTTCTTCCTCCCTTTGTTGCTAAAAGTTTTTGGACTTTTACCTACAGTCATTTGGGCGTAGGTACAACCCTGTGCATCTCCAAAATCTTATCCCTGCATGATAAATCAATACTAGTGGTACCAATCAACTCGTTGCAACCTCACGAACATCATGGTACCACTATCCATGGCTAATTGTTCCTGCACGCAAAACCCCTAAAAACGAAACTAAAACCCTAAACATGGCAACTTGTTGTATAGCCAATAAAAATACAATTGGATATTACCATTAGCTTGCAAACACCTCGAGGATTAAGAATATATCAATGAGTCATGTTAAATATGCCAGAATTGATGGATTCGAAATCAAGAAAATATGAAAACCGCGTGGTACTTACAGTGCGTTTCAAGGCTTGAGGGAGCTTGCTAAGGGTTGCAATGTGATCCTTTGATGTCCAGCAAACGAATGGTGTGCCTGGAATTCCTTGAGGAAGCCTAGAACTAGGAAATCAGATTGCAACTTTTCCTTGAAATTTTGAGATTTTTTTCTTCTTTTCACGCCTCCAATCCCCTTGTTTATGGTCTGAACACGTTCCTTATGTACCCAAGAATGAATTACGGTTGCAATTTGGTTTCAAATCTTCTCCAATTATGATCATTGATTCAAGATTTGATTTTTTGTGTAAATATTTCCAAATTTAGAAAATCCAATCTTTTTGTGTCCATTTGAAGCTTGCACGATTTGATTCCATCTCCAGCTGTATAATAGACCTAAACATGCACAAAATCTCAAGCTTTGATTAGTTTTTGATATTTTCATGATTCTATTTTGATTTTATTTAATTTATTTGAAATAAAATCAAAATAAATGATAAAAATAAAAGAATGACAAATGGGAAGAATCACGGGTCGTGGGTCATGTTACAAACTCAGTGCAAGCATAAAAGATTGGGCCCATTTGACAAAAATTACAATTTTGGCCACATTTGACTTTTGACAATTTTGCAAAAAGGGTCAACTTTGCCAATGCATAACTCTCTCAAATTTGAACCTAGAGAGGTGTTCTTGGACTTTTTAGAAAGCTTAAGATGTCCTCTAAGAAAACCTTTTGGTCTCTGTGATATGGTGGGAGAACTGACTTGGGTTTTGCGTTTGTGTTCGCAAATGTTTCGGTTTAGCGAGAGTCGCCACCGACTTTTTATTTTATCCTAAGGAAAGGTAAAAAAGCACAGGAAAGACCTTTGAGATGTTTTCTTGGGTTCAGGGAGTAGATTATAGAAAGGGAAGGTATTAGCACCCTTTCTATCCATGGTTATCCATGGGCTCTTAGTTACTCGCTTAGATCACTTGCCTTTGCTTTTCAATTGTTTGAAATGGTGCTTTGTGTGTGGTTTTGAAAGATGTTTTGAAAAGAGGCCATCATTGTGGCAACCTTTGTAATGATTCTTGTTTGAATGTATACAAAGGTGTTTGTCTTTTTTAAAAGGTTTTCAATGTTTTGAAAGTTGTTTTGAAATTGTGTTGTGGAGTGTTTTTTTTTTTAAAAACAGCAAGGATGTTTTGCAAGATTTTTGATCAAGTAACTAAGAGTTGTCTACCCTATTTTACTCAAATATCTTTCTTATGTTTTTATCCCTTTTAACAGTGTTGCTTCACCATTGTATTTGGTGAACAACCTTGTGTTAGGATGTAAACGGGACAGGCGCGGGTCATCGTATGACCATGATAGCAATGTTGTGAAATGACTTAGCACTTTTCTGTAGGGACTAAGATCATTTTGAAAGGCAACTTTGATAGCGTCATCGAGGGACTATGATCTTTTTTTCAATTCGTTTGTGCTAAGACATCCCACATGCATAACATGGCCATTTTTATAAGGCAACAAGTGGAATTACCCTAGGGGTGCACGTGTGCAAGTGTGTTTGATTGCATGTATTGTTATCTTTGATTTTTGGGTTGTCTAACTGTTGATTTTATCTTTCCATACACACCTAATTACTAGCATTTGTACAAAGCAATAAAAATGCAGGCAATAAATATCCTACACTATTACAACCATATTGAATTACATGAGAATATAAAGGCAAAAATAAGGTAAAAGCAAGAAAAATGAATGTCTTTCGACCCAGGCAGTAGCACCCTTCGATTTGCATTATGTTGGCCTCCTTCGATTGGGGGATGGCATCAGTAAGGTCCTGTCCTTCGATTGGGAATTCGCGCCAGTGAGGTCATGGCCTTCGATTGGGCTTTGGCACCAGTCAGGTCATGTACTTCGATTGGGCTTTGACACCAGTCAGGTTATGTACTTCGATTGGAGGCTGGCACCAGCATGGGAATGCCTTTCGTCTGAGCCTGGACTTAGTACAAGTGTGCCTCTGGCTGAGCCTTTCTGCCTTGTTGCCTTCTTTGATTGGGCCTGGAATTTGTGCATGTGCAATCTGCCTTTCTGTCTCCTTTGATTGGGTCTGGAGTCAGTGAGGAAACCTGGGGCTTCGTTTCATACTCATGTCCTTTTGTTTATTTCGTTTGAGACATTAAATAGCAACATGGCCCAAGGCCATGCTATCCTTACCTCAGGGCCAGGTTAGTTCTTAGAGCATTTGTAACAAACCAAAGAATAAAACCAAAAGGAGAGACAATAAAAACAAACTAAAAGAGTGGAAACGAAAAGGTAACAAACACTATGTACATGTTTGAAACAAAAAGGAAGCTTATTTACATGTTATGCCATAAATGAAGGGTTCAAGGTTAAGAATGACTTACCTTGTTTGAGGCTGGAACGTGTGCTGGGCCTTTAAGTGGTTTCCTTGAATGCTTCTGGATTCGAAGGGAGGAACCAGGAGTTATGTCTTTGATATTGGATAAGGGTGAGGTTCTTCCTACTGGATTCAAAGGGTAACAAGGTATATGGATGTTTCAGATTCTAAGGGGATAAGTGTTTGCTCTTTGGTTTGATACAGGCAGGTCTGAGTTTTTGTTAGTTTTGGTACAGGCTGGTTTGCAGTTGCAGTTGGACTGGCTTTAGGCAGGTTTGTTTGCAGTTGCAGTTTGAACTGGCTTGAGTTTTCTGGCTTTGGTAAGGAAGGAAGGTTTTGAGGTTATGCAGGCCTCAAGGCTTGTTGTGCCTTAGGCTTGTAGTTGTAACACAGGTTTGATGTTCTGGTGTTAGGCAAAAGGATGCAGTTCTAGATTTGTTGTTTGGATTCTGGGTATGTGTTTGAGTGTTTAAGTGTTTAAGTGTTTAAGTGTTTAAGTGTTTAAGTGTTTAAGTCTTTGAGAATTTTTTGGTGTGTGAGAATTTTCTGAAGATTCGTTCCTCTGGCCAAAAGTCCTCTCCCAGCTTTGTAAATGTTCCTCTATTTATAGAGAAAGAATGGACCTGTTGTCCAAAGCCAGCCTTGCAAATAAATGATAAAATAGTACATGTGGGGGCCTCTTGGCAGTTGGGGTGCAGAAGCTGTGACTCATGCTTCTGTCATTGCTTGTGGAGCGAAAATAATAAAATAAGGCCCAGCTAGAAAGTAAATGTCCACTTGTGCCACAAAAGCAAGATGAATGGTTCAGATGGAGTTGCTTCATGCTGAAGGAAAATAGGTGCAAGGCTCAAGACAGACTTTCCTAAAATGTAGTACTGTGCTATTAAGTGCAAGTGGTCTTAGACAATAAATATGTACAGGCCTAAAAAGGGAAGACACGCGGCCTAGCCTATGGGTCTGAATGTCCAACTTGATCTTTTGAGTCGAATCCTCCATCTTTCTACACCTTTCAACCAGACTGGAACAAAACAGCATTCATTTTCACCAGCTGTGTGTCCTTCGAATGGGCCAACTGTGTGTTCTTCGAATGGCCCTTTTCAGAAGGTTATTAACTTCTGAATCGAAGGAAGCTTTCAGAACATTATTGACTCTTTGAATTGAAGAAAACCAGAAGGAGGCCTTTACTTCCTGATTCGAAGGGCATTCCTGGGTCGAAGGACATTGTTTCAGAGGGAACCAAAAACTCAATCGAAACTTGTATGGAGATCATTTCCTTCTAAATCGAAGGGGACCTATTTGGATTCACATTGCCCAGACGAAACTTATATCGAAGAGAATATATTGCCAAATCGAAAGCTCATGCTCGAAGGAAACATATTGCCCAATCGAAGCAGGCTTGCATGCAGCATATACACAATCGAAACAGGCTTGTAGGCAGTGAACTTGTCCAAATCGAAACAGGCTTACAGGAAGCTAAGATAGGTTTTCAAAGCAAGCATGTAGGCAACATGCTTGGTGAATCGAAGGGTTTGCCTTGCAGGGGGCACTTGTGGCCAGCAAACATGGTTTTCAAGGCAAGCAATGTAGGCAGCAAAAGTCACAAACGAAGCCTGCAACAAGAAGTCACATGCCCATGCGAAAGAGGCACGCTAGCATCCATTTTGAGCAATCGAAGGAGGCCAAGAGTCAATCGAAGGATGCTGATCGAAAGATGCCTGAAGGCCAATCGAAAGAGCTGAAACGAAGAACACTTGTATTTCTCCAATTTTTGTCAAAATAATATTTTTATCTGTTTTCTCCCTTTTTGACAGTTTCCTTTTAATTTTGGTATTTGGGAACATCCAAATGCACTTGTTCAAGCTTGAACCTTGAAAATCCTTGTAAGAAAGGCCTTGATAATTGAGAGGGAAAATTTTGGGGTACAACAGCTGCCCCTGTTCAATCTTCTTGAACCTGAAGAGTTAGATTGGCAGTTTTGCCGTTCGCGACTCGAAGGTAAAAGGTGATTGGACACTAGAGTGCTCAAAACATTTGCACTCGTCAAAGCGTAGTTTGAGGGAATGGGCTTAAAAATGCCATTTGGAGATGGTGGAATCTTGTTGGAGATGGGCTTAAAGATGCCATCCAAGAATGTTTGTTGAATTGCAATGTTGTAGGTCAGAAGAATGAGCATCAAAATGGTATCCGGGTCTAGAATGCCATTGAACTGTATCTAGGGACAGAGTTTTTATGAGAAAAAGAATGACGTCCGTGTCTGGCACGTATCCGAGCTGTAATTGTATTTGGATTTTGAATGAATATCAGAATGACTGTCGTGTCTGGAGTGTATCTGTATTCTGAATGGGTAACAAAGAAAAATCTGTGTATGGAGCAACTGTGTGATGAGGATAAATTCTGAATGAGTGACAGAATGGCCATCGTGTCTGGAGCGTATCTGGACTGTATCTGAAGTTTGAGATCTGTATGAGTAGCATAATGACTTCCGTGTATGGAGTGTATCCGAAACTGTAACTGTGATCTGAATGAGTAACAAAATGGCGACCGTATCTGGAGCGTATTTGGACTATATCTTGGAGTTGAGATCTGTATGAGTAGAAGAATTACTTCCATGTCTGGAGTGTATCTGAAACTGTAACTGGGATCTGAATGAGTGACAGAATGGCAACCGTGTCTGGAGCGTATCTGGATTGTATCTTGGAGTTGATATATGTATGAGTAGTAGAATGACTTCCGTGTCTGGAGTGTATCTGAAACTGTAACTGGGATCTGAATGAGTGACAGAATGGAGACTGTATCTGGAGCATATCTGGATTGTATCTGGGAGTTGAGATCTGTATGAGTAGCAGAATGACTTCCGTGTCTGGAGTGTATCTGAAACTGTAACTGGGATCTGAATGAGTGACAGAATGGCGACCGTATCTGGAGCGTATCTGGACTGTATCTTGGAGTTGAGATCTGTATGAGTAGCAGAATGACTTCTGTGTCTGGACTGTATCTGAAACTGTAATTGGGATCTGAATGAGTGACAGAATGGCGACCGTATCTGGAGCGTATCTGGACTGTATCTTGGAGTTGAGATCTGTATGAGTAGCAGAATGACTTCCGTGTATGGAGTGTATCTGAAACTGTAACTGGGTTCTGAATGAGTGACAGAATGGCAACCGTGTCTGGAGCGTATCTGGACTGTATCTTGGAGTTGAGATCTGTATGAGTAGCAGAATCACTTCCGTGTCTGGAGTGTATCTGAAACTGTAACTAGGATCTGAATGAGTGACAGAATGGCGACCGTATCTGGAGCGTATCTGGATTGTATCTTGGAGTTGAGATCTGTATGAGTAGCAGAATGACTTCCGTGTCTGGAGTGTATTTGAAACTGTAACTGGGATCTGAATGAGTGACAGAATGGCGACCGTATCTGGAGCGTATCTGGACTGTATCTTGGAGTTGAGATCTGTATGAGTAGCAGAATGACTTCCGTGTCTGGACTGTATCTGAAACTCTAACTGGGATCTGAATGAGTGACAGAATGGCGACCGTATCTGGAGCGTATCTGGACTGTATCTTGGAGTTGAGATCTGTATGAGTAGCAGAATGACTTCCGTGTCTGGAGTGTATCTGAAACTGTAATTGGGATCTGAATGAGTGACAGAATGGCGACCGTATTTGGAGCATATATGGACTGTATCTTGGAGTTGAGATCTGTATGAGTAGCAGAATGACTTCCATGTCTGGAGTGTATCTGAAACTGTAACTGGGATCTGAATGAGTGACAGAATGGCGACCGTATCTGGAGCGTATCTGGACTGTATCTTGGAGTTGAGATTTGTATGAGTAGCAGAATGACTTCCGTGTCTGGAGTGTATCTGAAACTGTAACTGGGATCTGAATAATTGTTAACGATAGCCTTTTAATCTTATCTTGAAAAGGGTAAAATGTTAGCTAAAACACAAAGTTATGTTGCATGATGTGTATGATGCAATGAACTGTACTTCATCAATGTTTATGATATATGAATGTAATGGTTATGTATGCAGGCTGAGTAGCCGTCTTGCTGAGGAAAATGAATCCTTGATAGCTGGAGATAATGAATTCCTTGACTGCTGCCGGGGAAAGTAAATCTTTTACTAAAGCTTGGGGATTCCAAAAATCTTTGACCGTTGAAGATGAGAAATCCTTGCTGACTGCTCGGGGATTGAAGATCTTCGATTGTTGAGGGATCTCAGGACCACTACTGGGGATTGAAAATCCTTGGTGACTTGTGGGGGTTTTAACAAAACTTCACTAACTTCTGCATAGAATGAGAATTCTGATGATCTCTACCGGGGAATTAAAACCTGGGAGACTTCCGCTGGAGAAGTGAGACTGAGAATCTTCAATCTGCTGGGAAATATCTCTGTGGGGAGAATGTTCACCGTTCTGGTTCTGCTGGGGAATAGGATTTTCAGGCTTTTCGGGCTCCGCTGGGGATCTTGAAACTTGACTCTGAGGGGAATTTTGAAACTCATCTCAGCTGGGGAATCAAGTTATGGAAAGAATTTGCTCTGTTGAGGATTCTGAAGTTTAATTCTGTTAGGGAAATATATTCCGAATTTTAACTCTGTTGAGGAACTTGGAGTTTAATTCCGCTGGGGATTTCTTCTGAAATGGCATAAAGATATCTTCCTAAACTTCAACCTCTTAGTAATCATCTTTTCTCAATTTCGTTTTATTTGTAAGCAATGATTATGTTCAAATACATATGCCTATTTAACAAAACATTGGACGTTTTTCAAATAAAACATAAGTGTAAAAAGGAAGGCAAGCAAATTTCTGCACTTGGATTGTGTATTTGTTTTAACTTTTATGAGTATCTTTGTACAAAGGAGACAGACATCCTAGTAAGAGAATGTTGTCGTAAAAATTGAAAAAATGTATACAGAAGAAAGATGGCTATGTGTAACAATTCCATGGGATTCCCATTCTGCTATAGCCTTCACAACTCTGAATATCTTGTCCATTAATTGCTTCGTCCGTCGATGACTAGGTTGATCAGAAGCTCGGAGCTTGTTGATGAAGAGATTGTTATTAAAGTGATCCGACGAGACACAGTCATACGCTTTAATTCCCTAACTTTTGCCTGGATTGCCCTTTCGGGTTTTCGATCCACCGGGAAACCCTTTTTTTGCCCAAGTCGCCCTTTCGGGTTTTCAATTTTCCGGGTGTACAGATTTTTTTGTTTTATCCCTAATTTTTGCCTGAACCGCCCTTTCGGGTTTTCGGTTCACCGGGATGCCCATTTTTGCCCAAGTCGCCCTTTCGGGTTTTCGACTTGTCGGGTTATTTTATGCGTAGTATCTTTTGACTATGTCTGCATTTGCAGGGTGTGGCAAATCGTCGCCGTCCATGGTGGTCAAAATCATTGCCCCACCAGAAAAGATACTCTTGATCACAAATGGTCCTTCGTAAGTAGGAGTCCACTTGACCCTGGGATCACTTTGCGGTAAGATGATCCGCTTGATTACAAGATCTCCGACTCGATATATCTGACGCCTGACTTTCTTGTTGAAAGCCTTGATCATGCGTTTTTGATACGCCTGACCATGACAAACAGCAGTAAGTTGCTTCTCGTCGATCAAATTGAGTTTATTAAGCCGGGTCTGAATCCAATCATCTTCACTCAAACCAGCGTCTTTCATGATCCTTAAGGAAGGAATCTGAACTTCCATGGGTAGGACAGCCTCCATGCCGTACACCAAAGAAGATGGGGTTGCCCCTATTGAAGTACGTGTCGTGGTACGATATCCATGCAAAGCAAACGGTAACATCTTGTTCCAGTCCTTGTAGGTGACTGTCATCTTTTTAATGATCTTCTTAATATTTTTGTTCGCAGCTTCAACAGCACCGTTCATCTTTGGCCGATAAGGAGATGAATTGTGATGATAAATCTTGAACTGTTCGCATAGAGCGATGATCATAGTATTGTTTAGACTTGTACTGTTGTCTGTGATGATCCTGTCGGGGACACCATACCGGCATATGAGGTTCTGCTTGATGAAACGGGCCACCACATTCTTTATAACAGAGGCAAAGGAAGCTGCTTCGACCCACTTGGTAAAATAATCAATGGCGACCAAGAAAAAGTGATGTCTATTGGATGTCGTGGGCTTGATCTCTCCAATCATGTCGATGCCCCACATTGCGAATGGCCAAGGAACTGTCAGAACGTTTAGTGGAACAGGGGGGATATGTACTTTGTCGGTGTAGACTTGGCATTTGTGGCACGTACGGAAATGTTGGTGGCAATCAGCTTCCATGGTAGACCAATAGTAGCCTTCCCTTAGAATTTTCTTAGCCATCGTATGTTCGCTCAAGTGGGTGCCAAATGTGCCACTGTGTATCTCAATCATGATCAACTCTGCTTCAGCTTTGTCTACACATCAAAGTAAAACACAATCATGGCTGCGTTTATAAAGGATGCCATTGCTTAGGAAGAACTTGGCAGCAAATCTCCTTAAGAACTTTTTGTCATTGACTGAAGCTCCTTCGATATATTCTCTAGTCTGGAGATACCTTTTGATTTCATGAAACCAGGGTTGTTCCACTACTTCTTCCGTATTAATCTCATGATAGTGTGCAGGTTCATCCATTCGCTCGATGGTAATTTGGGGAGCCTCGTTATCCCAGTTGAGTTTAAACATGGAAGACATTGTAGCCAGAGCATCTGCTAGCTGATTCTCTTCTCGCGGGAAATGCTCGAAATTAATATGCTCGAAATGAGGCAGCAATGTCAAGACATGTTCTTTGTATGGGATAAGATTAGCATGTTTGGTGTCCCACTCTCCTTTGACTTGACTGATAACCAAAGCCGAGTCCCCAAATACGACCAAAGATTTGATCCCCAGGTCTATAGCAGCCTTGAGACCAAAGATGCAAGCTTCGTATTCAGCCATGTTGTTGGTACAGCTGAAACAAAGTCGGGCAGTGAAAGGTGTATGGCAACCTTCTGGAGAAATGAGTACCGCGCCGATACCGTTGCCGAGTGCATTTGAAGCACCATCAAAGTACAGGGTCCATCGGGATCCTTGTCCAGGTCCGTCATATGGTCCGTTACTTTCGATATTGTCCAATGTCATAATGTCCTCGTCCGGGAAGTCGAACCTCATAGATTGATAATCTTCGATGGCTTGATGAGCTAGATGGTCAGCTAGTACACTCCCCTTTATAGATTTTTGGGTAGTATACTGGATATCATATTCAGTCAGGATCATTTGCCATCTAACGATTCTTCCAGATAAAGCAGGTTTCTCGAAGATATACTTGACCGGATCCATTTTGGAAATTAACAAAGTGGTATGAGTTAACATATATTGCCTTAGCCGGCGAGCAGTCCATACCAAAGTGCAGCAAGTTTTCTCGAGCAGTGAGTAGCGAGTCTCACAGTCGGTAAACTTTTTGCTAAGGTAATAAATGGCATGCTCTTTTCGACCAGACTCGTCATGTTGGCCCAGTACGCACCCCATTGAGTTGTCCAAAACAGTCAGATACATGATCAACGGTCTTCCTGCAACGGGTGGAATCAGGATAGGTGGTTCTAGCAAATACTCCTTGATCTTATCAAAAGCAACTTGACAATCGTCGTTCCATTCAACTACCTGATCTTTCTTCAACAGTTTGAAAATTGGCTCGCAGGTAGACGTCAGGTGAGAGATGAACCTCGCAATATAGTTCAAGCGTCCCAAGAATCCTCTAACCTCCTTTTCAGTACGGGGAGCAGGCATTTCTTGTATAGCCTTTACTTTAGCAGGATCAACCTCAATACCCTTGTTGCTGACAATAAATCCCAAGAGCTTACCAGACCTAACTCCAAAAGTGCACTAGCTTGGATTCAGTCTGAGTTTATACTCCTTCAGCCTGGCAAACGGCTTTTGCAAATGACTAAGGTGCTCTTCTTCTGTTTGTGATCGAGCTATCATGTCGTCTACGTAAACTTCGATCTCATGATGTATCATATCATGAAACAAAGCTACCATGGCGCGTTGATAAGTTGCCCCTGCGTTCTTCAGTCCGAACGGCATCACTTTGTAGCAGAAGGTACCCCATTGTGTAACAAAGGTAGTTTTCTCCATGTCCTCGGGGGCCATTTTGATCTGGTTGTAGCCCGAGAATCCTTCCATGAAATAAAATACTTTATGCTGAGCCGTGTTGTCAATCAAAATATCGATATGTGGCAACGGAAAATCATCTTTAGGGCTAGCCTTGTTCAAATCCCGATAGTCCACGCACATTCTGACCTTGCCGTCCTTTTTGGGTACGGGCACAATGTTAGCAACCCATTGTGGATAGGTTGTAACGGCCAGAAAGCCAGTGTTGAATTGCTTCATTACTTCAACTTTAATATTCTCAGACATGTCAGGTCTCATTCGGCGAACCTTTTGCTTGATCGGTGGATAGTCTTCTCTTGTAGGGAGATGGTGAACCACGATATCTGTGTCTAAACCTGGCATCTCTTCATAAGACCAAGCGAAGATCTCAACGTATTCATTCAACAACTGTTTTAAGCATTCCTTGACACTTGGTTCCAAGTTGGCACCCACTTTTACTTCTTTCCTGTCCTCCTCTGTCCCTAAGTTGATGGTTTCTAACAACTCTTCATGAGGCAAGATGGCCCTCTCTTCTTGTTGTAGAAGTCTGGCTAACTCTCCCGGCACTTCACAATCTTCGTCAACTTCGTACTCAGCTTGATTGACCAGATCTTCAGAGTTATCGAAGGCTAAAACAGAATAGTCACCCATGGAATCCGGAGTGGATCGGTACCTGCATTTTTGAATGTGGGTGTGTGTAAGGGATAGCCATATTTAAACAAACAAAAATGCAAAAGGAAAGAAAATGAACACAACAGTTTATAGATGAAAAACGTCCAATGATTTATCAAAACATGGCATATGATTATGAAGAGAATCAAGCCCTTACAAATGGACCTACATGCCCCGGGCAAGGCATGGGGTGAAAATAGTGTGCGAATTGTTTTAGTTATTACAGACCATAGAAAATGGGAAATTGTTCAAAGATAAAATTTCTGGTTAATAAAGGTGATAGGAATAAAATCCTTTGCTTCCCAATTGCTCAAACCCCCTTCGACAGTCGGGAAGATCCAGTCTGCAAAGTAGCTCTCCTCATCTTCATCCTCTACAGCATTGATTCCATGGTGAGAAATCTTGATGGGTGGTCTTCCAATCTTAGAGCGGCGCGTAGCCTTTTGTCCTTCAGCAGTAAACTCTAAACCAAACTTGTCTGTCTTATAAGGAATGTCGGGCAACTGTCCCCATACTGTGCTCTTCCCCCCCTTAATCACAGCCTCTGCGTCCTTGAGAGATGCCATCCTAGCCACCTGCTTGGGAATGATAGGTACTTTAGTTGTTGTCCTTGCATTTATTATCTCAGGAGAAACTTCCTCAAAATGCTGGAATGGCGTTTCGATGAACTCGCCATCCAGCTCCACATAACGAAAGGAGTTGAGATGACTTATCATATATTCTTCTTCGCCATGCACCGTTATAATTTTATCCTTAACAGGATATTTCAGCATCTGGTGCAAGGAGGATGTAACTGCCCCGACATAATGAATCCATGGTCTTCCCAGCAAGCATGAGTATGACGGACGGATGTCCATCACGTAGAAGGTAGAGTTGAACACTTTAGTGCCTACCTTGATGGGAATATCAACCTCCACATGAACCATTCTTTTGGAACCATCGAAAGCTCTGACGATAATGTTGCTAGGCTTGAGAGTCAAACCTTCACAATCCAAACGGTCTAAAGCCTTCTTTGGCAGCACATTCAGGGAAGAACCAGTATCGACCAAGACATGGGCGAGTGTGGTCCCTCGGCACTCAACTGAAACATGTAACGCATCATTGTGTTTCCTTCCTTTGGGAGTTAGGTCAGCGTCGGAAAAGCCCAGGCCATTGTCAGCAGTAAGACTGGCCACACAGTTTTGGAATTGGTCAGCCGAGGTCTCTTGGGGGACATGTGCTGTCTTCATGAATTTAATCAGAGCCTTAACGTGGTCCTCTGAACAGAGCAGGAGAGCTAACATTGAGATTTTGGAGGGGGTCTGCCCCAGTTGTTCTACAACGTCGTAGTCACTTTTTCTGATTATCTTCAGGATTTCATCCATCTCCTTCTGAGTGGTTTCGAGGATAGCCACAGCATTAGCCTTCGTCCTGACAGGATTTTCCAGTATACCCTTACCCTTGTCGGTATTATCAGCGGATGGTCTTTCTTCAGGAGTGTTTAATTCTTCAATCACTGGGCCTTGCACAGAGGGTCCAACAGGTGCAGAAATTTTTAAGGGTCCGAGGACTGCTCGGGGAGGAGCAATCTCCGGAGAAAAGAACCGGCCACTGTGGGTGATCTTGCTAGTACCCGTGATGTTTCCTATGTCAAGGTCCTCTTCAGAGATTTCTCGGACTGTTTTGATTTGTTTGATGTCGTGGTAGAAGATTTCTCCCCCATAGTTCCACGGTATCATTTTGCATGATTGGTATGGGACGGGTCCCGGCATTGTGATCTTCAGAGGTGCACATTCAGAGTTGGGTGTAATCCTGACAGGCCTTTTGCAAGCCTTGGGAGGATTGTCGGAAATGGTTATGATGGCAATATCATTGGTTGAGGTATCACAAGTATCAGGAGCAATCGGATTGAAAGTGTTAACAGGGGTTTTTTGAAAAAAGTATTTCCTGAGTATCCATCAGGCGTTGGACACCCGACTTCAACATTGGACAATCATCTTGCATATTCAAACAAAAATAGCAATCTTTATCACAACCAGGAAAGATCCCGGATCTCAACAAATTTTATTTCATCACTAACAATGGAGTTAACAGATCGGCAACATCAGTAACATGGAAATTTTCCAAAACAGCATGCACATTGTGGTCGTGCTTGGGCATTGGTGCGGATATAACATTGGGCTTTTCAGGAGCGTCAAACTCGACCTCTTTGGCGTCAATTAAATCCTGAATTTGTTCTTGAGTGCCCAGCAATTATTGGTATCGTGCCCAATACTGTCGGAATGGTAAGCACACTTGGCTTTTGGATTGTAGGATGGAGAGGTGGTATTTACATTCTTTGGCGCCTCTTTTAAATTAGCAAGATTCAACTTCAGGAGATGTGGAAGGATCTGAGCAGGTGTCATATTTATTGGGGTAAACTGCCGTGGTGGCCTTTGCTGATAAGTTCTGGGCTGATCATTCCTCGGTTGGTTGTTTCTAAACTGGTCTGATGCGGACTTCTGTATTAATACGGCCCCCACTGTTGGCCGGCGTTCTTCTCTTTCCCGATATTTCTGGGTGTACACAGCAGATACCTCTTTCTTGGCTGGGAAAGGTTTTCTAGCAGCTGTGGATGCGGAAGCATCCTTTTGAATCTTTCCACTTTTGATACTGGCTTCCACCCTCTCGCCAGTCAAAATCAACTCAGTAAATCCCGCAAAGGAGCTTCTGATTAGATGTTTGAAGAAAGGGCCAGATAGGCTCCCCAAAAACATGTCAACTAATTCCCTATCTGATAGCGGTGGCTGCACCCTTCCAGCCAGGTCGCGCCACTTCTGGGCGTACTCCTTGAACCCTTCATTTGAAGCCATCCCCATACTCTGTAACTGAGTACGGATAGGCGCCAAATCAGCATTGTACTGATACTAACGATAGAAAGCGGCTTCCAAGTCTTCCCAATTATGGACCTATGATCTCTCGAGCTGGTAAAACCAATCTAACTGAGTGCCAGCCAAGCTGTCTTGGAAAAAGTGCACCCAGAGGTTTTTGTCGGACGAATGTGGCTGAATCTTTCTAACATACGACCTCAAGTGCATCTTAGGGCAAGATAGACCGTCGTACTTGGCGGATGTTGGCAATTTGAACTTAGGAGGGATAATAATCCCAGCTACAAGCCCCAGCTCCTCAAAATCCAATCCGGGCACCCTCTGCAACTCCATAGCTGCCAATCTATCTTCAAGGTTCTTATACTTGTCGTCCGCTGGTGGATACTGTTGTTCTGAATAGTATTCGTCTGCTTCCTCTTCCTCCTCTTCTACCTCAGATTCGGAAGGCACAGTAACTCCTTTCCCCTTGCCCATCCCTTCGTCGGATGTTAATAGAAACTCAAGAGTCCTTCTGGCATCCCCCTCAAATCTTCTTCCGAAAGTAGCTACCCCCTGTCTCTTTTTCTTTTTCTTCTCTTTATTCTTCTCTAGCAGAGCTTTGAGATCCTCTTGACCCTTTGCCAAGGTCATGAGGAGTTGCTGAAATTGTGAATTTTGTGCTTGTAAGTCCTTCACTGTTTGCTCCAAATCCATCTTACTGAAATAAACAGCAGAAAGATAAGGAAACCTGGCTTGAAAACCTGTTTATGCATATGATGAATGATATGTTTGTTCATGTAATGCATTCAAGGGTTCAAAAATTCAAATTTGTTGCAAACAAAAAAGAACGCACGTCATATTAAGAAGAAATTTGTTAGTACATAAATGCCCCATGGGCGAAATATTACAAAAATCTTAATGTAAAAAGACGTTGCGCGTACGGGAATGTTGGTGGCAATCAGCTTCCATGGTAGACCAATAGTAGCCTTCCCTTAGAATTTTCTTAGCCATCGTATGTCCGCTCAAGTGGGCGCCAAATGTGCCATTGTGTATCTCAGTCATGATCAACTCTGCTTCAGCTTTGTCTACACATCGAAGTAAAACACAATCATGTGTGAGTTTATATAGGATGCCATTGCTTAGGAAGAACTTGGCAGCAAATCTCCTTAAGAACTTTTTGTCATTGACTGAAGCTCCTTCGGGATATTCTCTAGTTCGGAGATACCTTTTGATTTCATGAAACCAGGGTTGTTCCACTACTTCTTCGGTATTAATCTCATGACAGTGCGCAGGTTCATCCATTCGCTCGATGGTAATTTGGGGAGCCTCGTTATCCCAGTTGAGTTTAAACATGGAAGACATTGTAGCCAGAGCATCTGCTAGCTGATTCTCTTCTCGCGGGAAATGCTCAAAATTAATATGCTCGAAATGAGGCAGCAATGTCAAGACATGTTCTTTGTATGGGATAAGATTAGGATGTTTGGTGTCCCACTCTCCTTTGACTTGACTGATAACCAAAGCCGAGTCCCCAAATACGACCAAAGATTTGATCCCCAGGTCTATAGCAGCCTTGAGACCAAAGATGCAAGCTTCGTATTCAGCCATGTTGTTGGTACAGCTGAAACAAAGTCGGGCAGTGAAAGGTGTATGGCAACCTTCTGGAGAAATGAGTACCGCGTCGATACTGTTGCCGAGTGCATTTGAAGCACCATCAAAGTACAGGGTCCATCGGGATCCTTGTTCAGGTCCGTCATATGGTTCGTTACTTTCGATATTGTCCAATGTCATGATGTCCTCGTCCCAGAAGTCGAACCTCATAGATTGATAATCTTCGATGGCTTGATGAGCTAGATGGTCAGCTAGTACACTCCCCTTTATAGCTTTTTGGGTAGTATACTGGATATCATATTCAGTCAGGATCATTTGCCATCTAGCGATTCTTCCAGATAAAGTAGGTTTCTCGAAGATATACTTGATCGGATCCATTTTGGAAATCAACAAAGTGGTATGAGTTAAACAATACTGCCTTAGCCGGCGAGCAGCCCATACCAAAGCGCAACAAGTTTTCTCGAGCAGTGAGTAGCGAGTCTCACAGTCGGTAAACTTTTTGCTAAGGTAATAAATGGCATGCTCTTTTCGACCAGACTCGTCATGTTGGCCCAGTACGCACCCTATTGAGTTATCCAAAACAGTCAGATACATGATCAACGGTCTTCCTGCGATGGGTGGCATCAGGATAGGAGGTTCTAGCAAATACTCCTTGATCTTATCAAAAGCAACTTGACAATCGTCGTTCCATTCAACTACCTGATCTTTCTTCAACAGTTTGAAATTTGGGATCCTTTGGACTCAAACATCTTGATGCAAACTGAAACCCTAATTTGTGGTAGACTGCCTTAGGAGAGAGTTTATCTGGTCAACCCTTGGACTTCCTTTATCAATTTGAGGACCTCACTTGAAATGTATTGAGAAATATGGGAGGGAAAATTTTGGGGTAGATTAGTCGTCAGTAACAAAGGCATTGAGGTTGATCCTGCCAAGGTTAAATCACTACAAGAAATGCCTGCTCCTCGTACTGAGAAGGAAGTCATAGGATTCTTAGGGCGCCTGAACTATATTTCCAGATTCATTTCCCACCTAACAGCTACTTGTTAGCCAATCTTCAAACTATTGAAGAAAGATCAAGTAGTCAGATGGAACGATGAATTCCAGGTTGCTTTTGACAAAATCAAATAGTACTTGCAAGAGCCTCCTGTTTTGATGCCACCAGTCGAGGGAAGACCACTGATCATGTATCTTACCGTTTTAGAGAACTCAATAGGGTGTGTATTGGGGCAGCATGACGAGTCTGGCCGAAAAGAGCATGCTATTTACTACCTGAGCAAAACGTTTACCGACTGTGAAACTAGATATCCACTGCTCGAGAAAACTTACTGTGCTCTGGCATGGGCTGCTTGCCGGCTAAGACAGTATATGCTGACTCATACTACCTTGTTGATATCTAAGATGGATCCGATAAAATACATCTTTGAAAATCCTACTATGTCTGGGAGGATAGCTAGATGGCAGATGATCCTAATAGAATACGACATATAGTACACTACCCAGAAAGCTATAAAGGGCAGTGTGCTAGCTGACCATCTCGCTCACCAAGCTGTAGAAGATTATCAATCCATGAAGTTTGAATTCCCGGATGAAGACATCATGACATTAGACAACTGTGAAGAAATTAGACCATATGACGGACCTGAACAAGGATCCTGATGGACTCTGTTCTTTGATGGGGCATCCAATGCACTTGGTAATGGTATTGGCGCTGTACTCATATCTCTAGAAGGGTGTCATACTCCTTTTACTGCCAGACTTTTCTTCAACTGTATGAACAACATGGCGGAATACGAAGCATGCATCTTTGGTCTCATAGCTGCCATAAACTTGGGAATCAAATCCTTAGACGTGTTTGGAGATTCAGCTTTGGTCATCAGTCAGATCAAAGGGGAATGGGACACTAAGCACCCAAACCTTACCCCTTACAAAGAACAAGTTTTGACGTTGCTACCACATTTTGAGAAGATTACCTTCGAGCATTTCACGCGAGAAGAAAATCAACTAGCAGACGCTCTAGCCACAATGTCATCCATGTTTAAACTCAATTAGGATAATGAGGCTCCCCGGATCACCATCGAACGAATGGACGAACCGACACACTGTCACGAGATTAATACTGAAGAAGTAGTGGACCATCCTTGGTTTCATAAAGTCAAGAGGTATCTCGAGGCTCAAGAATATCCAGAAGGAGCTTCAATCAATGATAAGAATTTATTAAGGAGATTCTCTGCTAAGTTCTTCTTGAGTAATGGCATCCTGTACAAGCGTAATCATGACTCCATTCTGCTTCGGTGTGTGGATAAGTTTGAATTGGAAAAGATAATGGCTGAATTACATGAAGGTACTTTTGGCACTCACTCCAATGGGCATACGATGGCTAAGAAAATCCTACGGGCAGGCTATTATTGGTCTACCATGGAAGAATATTATTATCAACACTCTCGGACTTGTCATAAGTGTCAAATTTATGCTGACAAGGTGCACGTACCTCTAGTTCCTCTGAATGTCTTGACGGCTCCTTGGCCCTTTGCTATGTGGGGAATTGATATGATTAGGGAGATCAATCCAACAGCCTCCAATGGACATCGTTTCATCCTAGTGGCCATTGATTACGTTATAAAGTGTGTCGAAGAAGCTTCCTTCGCTTCCGTTACTAAGAATGTTGTTGCCTGCTTCATCAAGCAAAATCTCATTTGCTGGTATGGTATCCCGGAAAGGATCATCACTGACAATGGTACAAATCTTAACAACACTATGATCACCGCCTTGTGCGAGCAATTCAAAATTCGGCATCACAATTATTCTCCCTACCGGCCAAAGATGAATGGTGTTGTTGAAGCTGCAAATAAAAACATTAAAAAGATCATACAAACGATGACAGACACGTACAAATACTGGCATGAGATATTACCGTTCGCTCTCCACGGGTACCGTACCACGGCTCGCACATCAACTGGGGAAATACCCTATTCTTTGGTATATGGCATGGAAGCTGTTTTTCCTATTGAGGTCCAAATCCCCTCTATGAGGATTATGAAGGATGTAGGTTTGAATAAAGACGATTGGATCCAAACTCGACTTGATCAACTGAACTTAATTGATGAAAAGAGACTTGCTGCTGTTTGCCATGGTCAAATGTATCAAAAACGAATGATCAAGGCTTTCAACAAGAAAGTCAGACGCCAAGTATATCAAGTTGGGGATCTAGTGATCAAACGTATCATCTTGCCACAAAGTGATCCCAGGGGAAAATGGACTCCTACCTATGAAGGACCATTTGTAATCAAGAGCATATTCTCTGGTGGGGCAATGATCTTGACTACCATGGATGGTGACGACCTTCCACACCATGCGAACGTGGACATAGTCAAAAGATACTACGCCTAAGAGACCCGCTAGGTTGACACACCTAGGCAAAAAAGGGCATCCCTGCGAACCAAAAAGGTTCGGGCAAAAATTAGGGATAAAATAATAAAAAACTGTACACCCGGCAAGTTGAAAACCCGAAAGGGAGACTTGGCAAAAAAGGGTTTCCCGGTGTATTGAAAACCCGAAAGGGCGGTCCAGGAAAAAGTTAGGGAATTAAAGTGTATGACTATGTCCCATCGGATCACTTCACGGACAACCTTTGACTTCCACTGACAAACTCGGAGTTTCTGATCAATTCAATCATCTTCGGACGAAGTAACAAATAGACAAGATATTCGGAGATATAAAGGCTATAGCAGAATGGGAACCCCATGGGATTATTACACATAGCTATCTTTCTTTGTATAAATTTTTCTTGTTTTATGGCACCATTCTCTTACTAGAATGTTTGTCTCCTTTGTACAAAATACTTATTCAAAGTCAATACAAAGATATCTCTTCGAAAGTACAAAAAACTATTTGTCTTTACAATTATGCTTTGTTTGCAAAAACGTCCAATGATTCATTGATGAACATATACATTTGAACATAATTACTGTTTACAAATAAATAAAATGAGAAAGACAATTACTGATAGGTTGAAAGGACAGGAAAACGTCTCTAGGCTATTCCATAAGTAATCACCAGCGGAACAAATTTCAATTTATTAATCCCCAGTAGAAATCGTCAAATTCTCAGGAATCCCCAAGCAGATCTTACAAGTAGTACATGGCATTGCCCTCACAATAGAATTTACTTCTCTCAACAAGAGTTCGTCAGTACTTCAACTTCAAGACATGGAAATTCAACATATCCTTAGCAGCATTCAAGGATTTATTTTCCTCAATCAAACAGCAATACAGAAAATCATCTTACATGTGCAAAAATTGCATCCACATATCATAAACATTGATAAAACAAATATATTGCATCATACATTTCTTGCAACATAACTTTGTGTTTCAGCTAACATTTTACCCTTTTCAGGATAAGATTAACAGGTACCATTAACAATATGCAATCAGATACAGTTCAGATACGCTCCAGACACGGATGCCATTCTGTTACTCATCCAAATTACGAATTCAGATATAGTTCGAATACGCTCCAGACACGGATGCCATTCTGATACTCATTCAGATTTCAACTTTCACATACAATACAGATACGCTCTAGACACAGATGCCATTCTGATATTCATTCAGATTCAACTTTCAGATACAGTTCAGATACGCTCCAAACACGGATGCCATTCTGATACTCATTCAGATTTCAAGTTTAGATACAGTTCAGATATGCTCCAGACACGGATTCCATTCTGATACTCCTTCAGATTTCAAGTTCAAATACAGTTCAGATACGCACCAGACACGATGCCATTCTGATACTCATTCAGATTTCAAGTCCAGATACAGTACGGATACGCTCCAAACATGGATGCCATTCTGATACTCATTCAGATTCAACTTTCAGATACAGTACAGATATGCTCCAGGCACAGATTCCATTCTGATACTCGTCCAAGATACAACCTTCCAAATACAGTTCAGACACGCTCCAGACACGGACGCAATTCTGATACTCATTCTTTCAGCTTACAACTTACAATTCAACAAACATTCTTGGATGGCATCTGCAAGCCCATCTCCTGTCACTTCTTCAAATGGCATCTTTAAGCCCATTCCCTCAACTACACATCGTCGAGTGCAAATTTCTGGGCACTCTTGTGTCCAATCATTCTCTCACCTTCGAGCCACGAATGGCAAAACTCGCCAATGTAACTCTTCAGGTTTAAGAAGATTGAACAGGGGCAGCTGTTGTACCCCAAAATTTTCCCTCTCACTTATCAAAGATTTCCTCACAAGATCTCTTAAACTCAAGACTGCATTAGGGTTTGATCAACTCAAGACATCTGATCTTACACTGATGACCCAAAATTAGGGTTTGATTTTACCCAAGGATTTTTTGGCTATTAATAGTTCATATGACTTTAAAACATCATCATGGACCCTTATGATTACTCATGTCAAGTTTCAAGCCTTGAACCACATTTTTGATCAGTCAATTGGACAGTTGACCTAAAAATCAACTATATTGGGGGAAAAGTCAACCATGGCCAATTTATAGTCAAACTTCATATTTTTTTATCCACATCAACATTTTAGAATCATATGTATCATTTAATCAAGTTTGTATTACAATTCCTTAAGAAATTTGATCAAATTATCAAAAGGGCAAAATGGTCAAAATTAGGGTTTTGACTGAGAAAGGGCAATTTCTGATTTTTGACCTAGCAAATGACTAATTGGTTTGAAGCATGATTCCAAGGATTTAATTGCATTATCTTTACCTAATTACATGTTTCAAAATATTGCAAATCCATTGGATAGACAAATGAAATTTGCATTCAACTGATCAAAAGTCAACTGTATACTAAAAAGTCAAACTTTGACTTTTTGGTCAAAATCAAGTGCCAAGGATCACAATTCATCAAAACATGTCAAAATGTGAAACTTGTTCATCAAGAAATCAAGGATTGAAGATCTTGTTTTGAAATTTGAAAATTTCTTAACTTAGAAATTTTTCTAAGTATAAAAAATTTCTTATTTTTTTCTCAACTTTAAGCCATTTTTTCACCATGATACAAGATGATTCAAAGGAAATTCCCAACATGAAAGTTGTATATACCCATGAAATCTACAACTTTTATTCACACATTTTTCCCTAAAGATGCTTGGATCTCAAGATATAATTTTGTGAATACATGCCCATGAACCAAAATAACTTAGTGAAATTTTGCCCTAATTTAGGCAGGTTTTAGACCCAACTTTATGACAATTTTTCACCTAGTTCCAAGAGAAATCTTGAAATTCATTTCAAAGATGAGTTATAGAGAACATTTCAAGCTTTCCAAAATGTCCAAGAACTCCTTGAGATCATTTTTGAGTATGGAGAATCGAAGAGATAAAATTGGCAATTTCTCACTTTGAATTCAAGCCATTTCATGAAGAACAAAATTCAAATCT
This sequence comes from Vicia faba, assembly GCA_948472305.1. Lineage (NCBI taxonomy): Eukaryota > Viridiplantae > Streptophyta > Magnoliopsida > Fabales > Fabaceae > Vicia > Vicia faba. The sequence continues at coordinate 1,260,923,583 of OX451737.1, read as the reverse complement.
GAACCTATGCTTCCTAATTCACGCTTTACAGGTCCCAAACTTGTTTCTCACTCCATAATTTAATTCTTATTCAGTTGACAAAGCTTTAATTCAAGCCCAAGAATCTTTGCCCAAGTTGTAATTCCATAAATGGCACAAAGTTGCCGTTGCTATTTTGGAAAAGCATAGCTTTTGCAACTTTACATTTCTTGAGCATTGGACCTGTCTTCTCTGCACACACAAGTCCTACAGACCTAAATCAATTTGTATAGAGCTTATACCAACTCCAAGCAGGCCAGTACAAGCATGTGGAGACTTGTCTCTTCACTTTGCTTCAAAAGTAAGAAAGTGTACAAAAAGCCTACAACTAAAAGATCTGTTGTGGAACTGACTTGAAACTTTCTCTATACTAATACACAAACCCATTACAACTTGGAGCATGATTTTCTAAAGGTCTAAAACACTCTAAAACTCCATATCACCAAAAAATTGTCAAAACTTGCAGTTTGTGTCCAAGCATAGCAATCCATCATTTTGCTCGTGCATTTCAAGTTTTAATCATCCAAACACTTTACCTACTTCATATCTAAGTGATCCAGACCATCATCCCTACACTGTAACTCCTCCTTCTTCATCTTCCATTTTTGTTTTCAAAGCTTGCAGGTTGACTTGGATAGAGAGTTCTAGGCACTTCCAAAGCAAGGCAAGGATTGGAATACACTCAGGGAGGTTCAAGCAAGCTAAAGCAACCTTCAGGCCTTCATAAATCTCACTCAAATTCCATTCACGATCTCAGCTGAAAGAGGTAAGAACTCCAACTTTTATCTCCTCATATAGCATCCATTGGCCATGATTTGTGAAAGAAAAATGTAGATGTCATTGCTACAAAGCTGTACATATCCATAACTTGCATTTATTTGGCCTGAGTTGAGAGAATTTTGAACTTGAAGTTCCTGAAAAAATTAGGTTAAGAATTAGGGCCATTAAAATTCTCTTTAATCTTGGACTTATGGTTTTAGTTATGCACATGGTTAGAATCGTGAGACAAAATGCTATAACATTCATGTTATCAATTTCCATTTTTGTTGAGAGATGAAAGAGTTACAAGAGGTCCGGCCAGCTTGAGGAAGAAGATGAAGTACAGGGCTAGGAGTTGGTTTTTGTTATGTTTTTATTGTTTCATATAAACCAACGGATGTAGAGCCACCCCATTGGAAAGGTAGCGTGTTGGCAATACCCAGGTCGTGGGTTCGAACCTTGGCGCTACCTTTTACAATTTTTTCTCATATTTTTCATCTTTTTTTTGGTTTCTGGCAGCGTGGGCTTGGTTCTTTTTGGGCCTTAGTGTTTTTGCTAACATACTATTCCCTGTCTCCTTACAGCATCCTTGGCCCAATCTTTATTATTTATTTGTTTTATTTTCTTTTTTTATTAAATATTTTCTTTAATATATAAAATCATGAAAAATATAAAACTTGATAAATATTGCATTTTGTTTATTTTATTTTATTTTCACATAAAAATATTTTTATTAAACTCTATATATATTAATTATTTTTCTTAAATAAACTTGTAAACATAAATAAAATACACTTAGGTTAATTTTTTATTTCTACTTGTGAATATTTATTTTGGCATATAAAAATAATATTTTCATAAAATATTATTTATTATTTTTAATACAAAAATACACAAAAAAATAATACCTAAAGAACTTTATTTTCCCTTTAATTAGAAATTAGGTTTAACCATTATTCTCAAGAAATAATTTCCTTTTTTTTTAATGTTTTTAGGATTATGTTAAAACTCCTTTTCACATAAAAATAAAACAAAATCTTTTTTCTTGCATATACACACATTGCATATTTAAATTATATTGTATGTTGTTTATTCAAATATTTGTACAAATTCGATTTGGTTGTAATAGCCTAATTAGATTTACATTATTGCAAATTCCCATTCATAATTTGTACTCCCTCCTCCCATAAAATGTTGTAATAGCGTAGTAATCTTTAAATTACACAATTTACCGCTTTTATATACCATGCTAGTAATTAGGGTTTGTATGGCAAGATAAAAACAAATCAAATAGAAAACCCTAAATCTAAGACAAAATCAAAGCATGAAAATAACACACTTGTACACAAGCACCCTTAGGGTTTCTCCACTTGGTTGCCTTATACAAAAATGGTCATATTACGCATGCGAAGTATCTTCGCAAAACAAACAAGTATAAGATCATGGTCCCACGATGACGCTATTCAAAGTTGCCTTACAAAATGATTTTGATCCCTCAAAAATGCTAAGATACTTTGAAATGTTGCTAATCATGTTTATACGATGACCCACGCCCGTCCCGTTTACATCCAAAGATAGGGTTGCTTACCAAATCAATGGTAAGACAACAATGTCAAAGGAATATAAAATGAGCAAGAAAGACATTTGAGTAGGTAGATTACTTCTAGTTACTTGCTCTATTTCCAAACAACTATCCTTGCTATTTTCAAAACAAACACACACATTTCCAAACATTTTACAAACATTGAAAACATTTTCAAAAAGACAAACATCTTTGTATACATTCTTACGAACGAGAATCATTACAAATATTGCCTAAACAATGGCCTCTTTTACAAAATAATTTCAAAACCATACAAAGCACAATTTCAAAACAAAAAGCAAGTGATCTAGCAAGTAACTAAGAGCCCATGGAAAACCATGGATGAAAAGGGTGCTAACACCTTCCCTTTTCATAATCTACCCCCCGAACTCAAGAAACAATCTCAAAGGTCTTTCCTGTGCTTTTTCACCTTTCCTTTTGGATAAAAGAAAAGTCGGTGGCGACTCTTGCTAAACCGCAACATTTGCGATAAAATGCAAAAACCTCAAGTCAGTTCTCCCACCGTATCACAGCCTTCTTGGAAGAACCATCCAAACTTCTCATACAAAAGCAACAAAGCTTTGTACGCACCAGGGTAAGCTCCTACTACACCCCCAGGATTTCAGAAAGCCACCCAAAATGTCTCAACTATTCTGAATATCCCTAGGAAGTCCAACATTGAAATAATGATAGAAAACTTTGTAGCCACCCAAGCTCAAACTAATAAAGATTTTATGAATAAAAATATTCACACCAGCGAGCAAATTAAGCAACTGACGAATAAGATTGATGCTCTTGCCACACGCAACAAAATGTTAGAAACACAAATTTCCCAAGTGGCTCAACAGCAAGCAGCTACAGCTGCTCCAGTTGGAAATTTTCCTGGAAAAACCTAACCAAATCCAAAGGGACATGCTAATGCCATAACACTTCGGAGTGGGACAGAATTAGGCGGACCAACTGAACCTAGAGTCGAGAACCCAGCCATGTACTAGAAACATGGAATAGGAACTAAGAAGGAAGTTGAGTCGAAGGAAGTAGAAAAAGAAGGTGATGAAGAGGCCGTGGAAAAAGAAGAACCTTATGTGCCTCCATCACCTCATAAACCACCTATTCCATATCCTCGAAGAAGTCCAAAAACGTAGGGCAATTCAAGAAATTCGTTGAACTTCTGAAACAACTTAATATTACCATACCTTTTACAGAAGCTTTGACACAAATTCCCTCTTATGCTAAATTTCTTAAAGAAATATTATCCAATAATAAAATGCTTGAGGATAATGAAACGGTATTGCTCACTGCTGAATGTAGTGCCATAATCTAAAATAACATTCTTCCTAAACTTAAAGACCCGGGTATTTTTTTCCCTACCTTGTGTAATCAGAAAGTTTGTCGTAGACAAAGCACTATGCGATTTAGGAGCCAGTATTAGTCTAGTGCCCTTATCAATTTGAAATAAACTCAACATGGGAGAACTAATACCAATGATAATGTCCGTATAATTAGTAGATGGATCAGTGAAATTTCCTTTAGATATGTTAGAAAATGTTCTTGTATGTGTAGGACAATTCTATATCCCCACTGATTTCATAATCATGGACATTAAAGAAGACTCCAATATCCCTATTATATTAGGTAGACCATTCCTAGCCACTACAGGAGCCTTAATAGATGTTAAAAATGGAAAACTTACTTTTGAAATCGAGGAAGAAAAAGTTGAATTCATCTTTTCTAAATTCTTTAAGGCACCAGCCATCGATGATTCATGTTGTTTCCTAGATGAAATCGATAAATGCGTAAAATAATTGGAGAAACAACAAACCACCTATTCGGAGGTATTGAAGATTCCTATACCTCCAATTCTCGATGATGATAATTGGCGCCCTGAATATCAAGATGAAAATTTGAGTGAATTCCTAGCTCTAACTCCTGACCTTATACCTTATCCAAAGAAGCCAGCCATAGAACTCAAAACACTACCCAAAGACCTAAGGTATGAATTCCTAGATACAGAATTTGAAGGACCAGTTATAGTTAATGCAGACCTAGTACAAATAGAAACTGAAAAATTATTACATGTCCTAAGAAAATACCCAACCGCTTTAGAATATAACATCTCAGATCTAAAAGGAATAAGCCCTTCTATCTGCATGCACTGCATTATGCTGGAGGAATACTGTAAAACCTCTAGGGAATATCAACGGAGAATCAATTCCATTCTGAGCGATGTAGTCAAAAAGGACGTAGAAAAGCTATTAGAAGTAGGAATCATATACTCAATATCCGACAGTAAATGGGTTAGCCGAGTACATGTTGTACCTAAGAAAGGAGGTATTACAGTTATCAGCAACGCTAAAGGAGAATTTGTAGTGCAACGAACTCACATCGGGTGGAGAATGTGCATCGACTATAGAAAGTTAAAGAAAGACACTCGTAAAGATCACTTTCCTTTACCTTTCATTGATCAAATGCTTGAACGACTAGCTAAGCACTCTCACTTATGCTATTTAGACGATTATTCTAGATTTTTAAAAATTTTCTATATGTTTTACCCCAAAATTTGACCTCTCTTTTCTCCAAACATTTCTCACAAAATCTCCAAAATCTCAGGTTTGCACAAGTGTAGACTAGGTCAAACCATCTCCTAAACATTGATGCCTCAAATTAGGATTTTGATTTTCACAAGGATAATTGGACTTATAATACCTCAAATTACCTTCATGGATTATTATAGACCTCCAAGAATACTCATGTCAAGTTTCAGGTCTTGAATCATAAATTTGCTCAATCAATTGACCAAATGACTGAAAATCAACTATATTGGGTAAAAAGTCAACTATAGTCAACCTACAATCAAACCTCGTGATTTTTGGCCAACATAAATATTTTAAATTAATGTTCATTATTTTATCAAGTACTTATCCCAATCCCTCAAGAGAATCACTCAATTTTCCAAATGGGCAAAATGGTCAAAATTAGGGTTTTGACTATAATTGCCTGATCAGTGAGTTTTGACATAATACATGATCTAATGGCTTGAAACATAATCTCAAGGATTCAAATACAACATGTTAACCTAATTTTATGGTTCAAAAAATTTCTCAATATCAATGGATTGACAGTTGAAATTTTGGCCAACTGATGAAAAGTCAAACTTTGACTTTTTGATCAAATTTGAGTTTCATTACTTCATGCCAATTTTTCACCATGATGCATAATGATTCAAAGAAAACTTTCAACATGAAAGTTGTATATCTCCATGATATACACAACTTTTCTTTACTAACCAAGTCCTAGAAGTGCTTGGATTTTGAGTTATAAATTCATGAAGTCATGCATTTTTTCTAAAAAAACACTTAGTGAAAATTTGACCTAGTTTAGGCAGATTTTTTACCTAACTTCCTGGCCAATTTTCACCAAGTTGTAAGATGATTTTGTCAAAATGGTCAACTTGAAGGTTGTAGAGGATGTTTCAAGCTTTCCAAAATGTCCAAGAACTTGAATAGATCATGCTTGAGCTAGATGTTTCGAAGAGATGAAGATGGCCTCATAAACTTGAATTATAGGTCATTTTCTTGATGAACACTTGTTCCAATTTCATAGACCTGCTGCATAATCTTGCTTTGATGGATTCTAACTTGTGTTTAACTCTATAATTACTTAATTACACAACAGATAGAGCCATTGTCTAAGCATTTGATCTATTATCCAAGTTGCATTTCCATTTATGGCATAAAGTTACCATTCCATTCTTGAAAAGTTGCTTTAGTCACAAAGTTAACTTGTTTTTAGCTTCTAACTTCTTTGTTCAGCACACACTTAACATACAAAGTCAGATAAACATGTTTGCATTGGAATAATGTGTGCCAATCTTGCTTCAAAAACAAGCCAAAGAGCCATAACATGTGAACGTGTACTTCTGATCACCTCAAGCTCTCAAAACCTTTTCCTATAAATTGAGACACTATTATGCAACCTAGGACACAAAGATTAGAATCCTGAGAACTCCCTCAAACTCCCTCCAACCAGAAATTGCACAAAAGTTCCATTTTTACCACAGTTCTACCCTTGAACTTGTATCTTCCATTTCCATTGTGCGTTTTCCCTCAAAATCATTTTTAAAGCTTCCACACGTCAAATATAGTTCATCCATGTCCCTGTTTTGGAACTGTAACACCTCCAACACAATTGTCCAAACTCAAAAACAGTCACCTGCAACTTGACTTCTCCAGAACATTTCAGCCACTCTCAACTCAAGCTAAGCATTGCACTAGCTTCCTCGAGTTCCAAGGAAGCTAACCAGATCATTGCAGCACCTTGAAGCAAACTCAAACTCAAAACACGGATTCCATTTTCAAGGTGAGTTTTCTGACTTTTGAACTCTTCATATAGGCATCATTTGGTTTCCATTAGTGAAGATAAAATATAGACATCATAGCCCTGAAACTAACCATGTCCTTAGAATTCATTTATATTGCCTTAGTAGTGTGAATTTTAGTTTTGAACTTTCTGAAAACATTAGGTCAGATTTGGTACAAAGCAAAATTCATATTCATCTTTGATCTATTGTTTATGTTAGTTACATATTTGGAATCATGGTTAAATTTCAAGCAAATTTCATGTTTACATTTTCCATTTTTGGTTGAGAAATGAGGAAGTTACAAATTTGAACAATGGTGCTCAATTTTCTGGCGCGAGGAAGAAGATAAAGTCATCTTCAGGAGCGTGTTTCAAATATATATGTTTGGTTTTGTTTATAACACCAGATGTATAGCCACCCCAGTGGTAGAAAGCGCGCGTGTAAGGCTTGGAACTATAGGGACCTGGGTTCGAGCCCCAATGGTACCCTTTTATATTTTTCTTATAATCTTTTTGCAGATTCAGTGCAGCAGACCACACGCACCCATCATGAGGCCTCATCTTACCACCATCAGATTATTGTAAAGGTAAACCCAACATATTCCAATGCAATAACATGGTATACCTCATGAGGGCAGTCACACTTGATCCAAACAGGCGATGGGTTATTGCCTTGGGCCCAGTCTGAATTGCTGACTCTCACCCCATTTTACTTTTAATAAAGGCTCATTCATACTTTTTTTTTATTTTTTTTCTGATTACAAAAAAACACCTTTGGGCCTAGCGCCCCTTTTTACTATTTTTAACCCTGATTTCCATTTTTAACCCTCTGACTTATAATTTATATTTTCAATTTATTTTCTTTTATTTTTTTAATATTATTATTATTATTTCTAATAAAAAATAGATTTTTTTTGTAATAACCAGGTATTAAAAAAAATTCGCAAATAACCATGTTTTAGAAAACTCCACAAGGGAGAAGCCAACCCAGTTGGCGCATGCACCTTATTTTAAAGGGGAGGCGCCATCTCACTTGGCGCCTATGTGTGAAAGGCTTGCCCTAAGCCAAGTGAGATGGCGCCTTAGTGCAATTGGGAGGCAATTTTTCGCGTTTTTTATTTTAAATGTGATACATTACGTAAATGGTATAGGATCACGAAAATTGACTTTTTATTTACACAATATGATTACACAAAACGATTACATAAAAAATACAAATTAATCAATGGTCCCCCAGAACCCGGTGATGACCCTCGGTTCCGCAACCCCGTCCTCGCCTTTCCCGTGCTGGGTTTCGTCGTGTTTCCTATTGTGGCAGGGTCGATGGCCCAGCGAAGTCAATACGTTCCGGATCCATGAAATCGGTCAGATCTCTATATCTAGAAGATCCGCTTTGGTACAGTCGGTTACCTATACCCTCAAAGTTTGGTCGTGTTGGTGGTGGGTGGGGTTCCATGGTTGGTCTATAGCACTGGTCGTCTGAGTACGTGGGGTAGAAAGGAAATGGATCTTGGGGTGTTTGGTATTGGGAATGTTGGGTGCTTTGATGATGTGGTGGTTGATAGAAGTTGGTTCGGTTGGTTCATAATCTTCGGAAAATCCCAGATCAGGGCTAAGATTAGATGTTGAGGGGCCTATATTGGGATATGTAGAAGACTGGAATTGTGGGTGGGGCATGCGGGTGTATTGGTATTGTGATTGAAATTGTAGTTGGGTGTGAGGCATATGGGGGTATTGGTATTGAGGTGGTGATTGTGGTCGGTTGTGGGGCATGTGGGTGTAATTGTATTGTGGTGGTGATTGTGGTTGGGTGTTTATGGTTCCGTTTCGTCGGGGAGGTTGGTGGGAGGTTGATGTGTGTTGGGTTTGTTGTTGGCGAAATGAGAGTTGTGCCCATTGTGTTCGTGGGTTAACCAAATACCTTGGATGAGACACGTGCATTTCTGGGGTACTAACCGATTTGTACCAAGCTAAATATTGATACGTGTGTTGCATGTTACCATGGTTGACGAAAACTGGGAATTACAAGACATGTCGGTGACGCCTCTGCCACATCTTACACCATTCTGGAGAAAAATCTTTCCAGTTGGTAAGACCCCATCGGGCGTCAACCCTTTTGAGATGCCACGGGGACAAACAAGTTGGATTGCAGGGTATCACTTGATGCATTCCAAACTGCATCTTGACACGGTCCCTGTGGTGCTTCTCCGTAACACTGAATTGTATGATTGCAGTCTTTGCGCTCCAAATTGATGCATCCTCGGAGTTTGGTTCATGGTCCAAACCCAAATATGGTCTCCAGACAAACTGCGGATAAAATTAAATCATCTTAATGAAAATGTAATAAATAAATAATTTTAAAGTAGAAAAGTTGAAAGGTATGATGTATATCATCTGGGCCAAGGTGATCCAATAGATTGTGATATAGAGCGACATTGAATCTTGGATTCTTGCTATAATCCATACCCCTCATGCAGTACCTAAAGGAGTTGAAAAATATTTTATTTTTATCATATATTTGGTGAAGAGATTAATAATAATAAATGATATAAGTTAATGACTTACTTTGTTGCGTATGGGAAAACGAATGCGTTGTTGTTGACGGGGTTTAGGGACTCCATTCTCCACCAACCCCAGGCTTGAAGTAAAAAAGCCCAGCCATAAAATGTACATTTTTCCTTGATTGCATTTTTACACAAGGAACTGTATAGATGGGCTAAAACAACAGAACCCCAACTACACTTTCTAGTTTTTTCAATGTCTCGAAGTAAATTTAAATACATAAAATTTACACTATTTCTCGTACTTTTGTGAAATAAAAAGGTTCCAAATAGTATCATTATATAATTTTTAGCTTTTATTACCTTAGCTAGCTCGGAGGAATTTTCGTTCAATTCTAGAGTCGCATAATGATTTTTGAGCTCAGTAAGTAGTATACCCTGACCTCTCGTACCACCACCTTCAACCATATCCCTACCCAACAATTCTTGACATAGATAATTGGGCTATTGAACCGACCCGTTAACCGCCTTATCGTCGACAGGGAGACCCAATAACATGTACACATCCTCTAGTGTGACGGTACATTCACCTATTGGCAGATGAAATGTATGGGTCTCTAGTCTCCACCTTTCCAACATTGCAAGTATAAAATTTGAACCAGTCGTGCAGTTGGAGATCATTATAACATTTCTGAAACCTGCGTATTCGAGATAGGGTATGATCAACGGGTCAGGAGCAAGGTAGTTGTGTGACCGGATTCGGAATCTTTTAGTATCCTAAGTTAAGAATGTAAAAAGTGTAAGAGTCCATAAGATGAATAAAGCATTAATAGAAGTATGAAAAATGTATAAGTATACAAGAAACTTACAAACACTGCAATGTTGTCCCTTGTGCCTCTGTGAGAATCGCCCATTGTGAGAAGAGCCATTATTGAAATTGTCTGAGATTATGAAAGAGTTTATAGAAGAGAGTGAGACGATTGTGGATGCAATAGAAGTATGTGAGGCTCTGTATTTATAGGAAAAATTTTATCACAGAGTAAGTGAGGTGATTGGTGGGTGCATGCATGCATGATAAGTGTCACTCTTATAGTGTAGGTGCAGCCTATGTGGAAGCCTTGGGGAAGGCATCTTTGCATGCATGTAATATGATTGGAGGTGTAGGGAGGCGCCATTGGACTTGGTAAATGAGTACAAAAATGAAAGGTGTTGCCATCCCTGTTGGCAAATTAGAGGTGGCATGGGTTGTAGTGTAGGTGCAGGCTAGGTGGTAGCCTTGGGGAAGGCATCTCTGCATGCATGTAATACGATTGGAAGTGTGGGGAGGCGCCATTGGACTTGGAGAATGAGTACAAAAATGTAAGGTGTCACCATCCCTGTTGGAGAATTAGAGGTGGCATGGGTTGCAGTGTAGGTGCGGGCTAGGTGGCAGCCTTGGGGAAGGCATCTCTACATGCATGTAATACGATTGGACGTGTAGGAAGGCGCCATTGGACTTGGCGAATGAGTATAAAATGTATGGTGTCGCCATCCCTGTTGGAGAATTAGAGGTGGCATGGGTTGCAGTGTAGGTGCAGGCTAGGTGGAAGCCTTGGGGAAGGCATCTCTGCATGCATGTAATATGATTGGACGTGTAGGGAGGCGCCATTGGACTTGGAGAATGAGTACAAAAATGTAAGGTGTCACCATCCCTGTTGGCGAATTAGAGGTGGCATGGGTTGCAGTGTAGGTGCATGCTAGGTGGAAGCCTTGGGGAAGGCATCTTTGCATGCATGTAATATGATTGGACGTGTAGGGAGACAAATTAGAGGTTGCTTACTGTTGTTTTATTCAAATTTAGTACAACCTATTTAATCCTACATTTATCAAGACACTTCTACACTTAATCACTCAAACACTAGAACATTAAAAAATTCAAACAATTAACTAAAGACTCAAACAATCAAACACTTAAACCTTCAAACCTTCAAACCTTAAAACCTTCAAACAGTCAGTCATACACAATGGCCTCTGCACCCCAATATGTGACAACTGCACATTTCAAAGGTGAGACATAAATTTGTCCCACCTCTGAGTTTTTGTTTAGAGACACTGAGAACATCCAATTTTGTTTAAACAAGAAAGCCAATTTCTTGTATATCAAAAAACGATTGGAGGCCAAACTTGGACGAGGTCCGGTGACACAAATCTTTTATCAGAATCCAGTTTTTTTGGTAACAACCAAATAATATTTTATAAGGTTGAGGTTCAAGATGACGAGGACCTTCAGAATATTTTTTCCAGTCATGAGTATTCTGGGTATGACTCTATTGAGTTGTACATTATGTTGCGAGAGCCTCAGCTGTCACAAGTGGTTAATCCTCTGGAGACCGAACAAGCAGAAGTAGATGTCGTTGACGAAGAAGAAGAAGATGACGAGTTAGAGTTTGACGACATGGTCAACAATGATTCCGAAGACGATGGGATACCTGGTATACCTTCAAACGAGATTTACACACCACCTCCGCACATGACAAACTTCAACATGGGCGGAGATGAATCGTCATCTGATTTATTTTTCAATCCGTATATGCAGTCGGATGAAAACTTAAAAGAGAAAGACAAATTTTGTAATAGAGAAGAATTTATCCGAGCCATAAAAAAATTGCACATGCTCAACTCAGTCGATTTTAAGGTAGATCGTGTAAATCCAGAAAGGTAAAAGATCAAGTGTATCCACCCATATTGTATGTTCAAGCTCACTGCATCATACATATTAAGAGGTGATTGTTAGGTCATAGGTTCTATGTCCACCCACACGTGTGTCAGTTCTACTCAATCACAGGATCATCGGAAACTAAATTATGATCTCATATGTCAAGAAATCCTACCCCTCGTTAGCAACGATCCATCATTGAAGGTGAAAACCATAATCTCTTACATCACTATGGTATTTAACTATACTCCATCATACTGAAAGGCATGGTTAGCAAAGACCGAGGCGATTGAAAAGGTATATGGAAACTGGAAGGAGTCATACAAAGAACTTCCTCGCTACCTGAATGCACTTAAGACTTATTCTCTAGGTACTGTTTACATTCTGGAAACACTGCATGCGTACCCCCCAGATGGTAGTCAACTCACCAGAAATGGAATATTCAGTCGACTGTTCTGGGCTTTTCAACCATGCATCACAGGGTTTGCGTCATGCAAACCAATTTATTCAAATTGATGGGACTTGGTTGTATGGGAAATACAAAGGCACGCTACTGATGGCAGTTACACAAGATGGAAACAACAACATTTTCCCAATTGCCTTTGCCCTAGTCGAGGGAGAGAATGGTGGTGTTTGGAGCTTCTTTTTCAAGAATCTCCGAACACACGTGGCTCCTAAACTAGATATCTGTTTGATCTCTGATAGACATGCATCTATTGAGAGTGCATACAACAATCCTGCAAATGGTTGGAATGACCCTCCTTCTACGCATGTCTATTGCATTAGACATATCGTCCAAAATTTCACGAGGGAGATCAAAGACAAAGCTCTTAGGAAAGCAGTTATGAATGTAGGATATGAATTGACATAACCTACATTCAAATATTATCGTAACGAGATCCGATTGTCAAATCCAGATACCGGTAGGTGGGATCGATAATCGTCTATGAAATTACAACCGTTAAAATAATTTCATCTGACTCATGCATCATCAACATTATGTCGCTGTCTGTTTTGACTTCCTCCAACCAAAAATTAGGTCTTCATGTCGCAAGTGAGGTGGCTGTTCTTCTTCGCTGGATCCTTCTAATTTATTCCCCATCCTCGATGTCTCCCTCTAGTCATCGCATCAACTCCCTCTTCAGACGTTCCATGGAGTGAATGTGCCAGAATTTCATTTTCATCGGAGGTTTTGTGGCCGAGAAAATAACGTAACCATCTCTGGTAAAAATCATGGGCTATGTCATGACACAAATAACAGAGAAAAAATAAGAGGATAGTGGGAGAAAGTGTGTAGAATGATGGAGAAACTGATGAATTATTTATAAAATATGCATTTTTCCCTAGGAGCCAAGTGAGATGGCGCCTCCTTTCACTTTTAAAGTGCATGTGCCATCTCACTTGGCTAAAATAGAGTGCATACGTCAAGTGAGATGGCGCCTAGGGCAAAAACCTAGGTGCATCCGCCAACTAGGTTGGTTCCTCCCTTGTGGGGTTTTCTAAAACATAGTTATTTCGTAATTTTCTCCAAAACATGGTTATTTGCGGAAAAAATTTCAATACCTAGTTATTACAAAAAACAAATTCTCAAAAATACCAAAAATATTTTATTAAATATTTATACTAATTATCTTTTATTTTATTTCCTTAAAACCCTAAAAAAATTCTCTTAGTTAATTAATTTCTTTTAGAATCAGAATTAAAATATACTTGGATTTATTTAATTTTATTTTTAATTAACTTAGACTTTAGGTTAAATAATTAGTTAATTTCTTTTTGTAAATAATTAATTAGTTTTAATTAGGTTAAAAATTACTAAAATCTCTCTTTCATCAAAAACCCTAAAAATGTTTTCTTAACAAATCTAATTCCTTTTCTTAATTAATTTAATTTCTTTTCTTAGACTAATTTAGATTTAGTTTTATTAAATCAACTTAGGCTAACTATTTATTATCTTTCTCTTTATTAGTTTAATTAAGGTTAAACCCTTTCATTAAAAAACTCAAACACCGTTTTTTTTCTTTTATATCATCTTTATATTCTTGTATATTTTTTATTGTTATTCATTATTCAATATGGTTGTAATAGTAATTAGGTTTTAATCGCTTTCATCCCCCATTTATGACTTGTATCCCCATCTCCTAATTGATGTAATAGCGTAGAACTTTAAATTTCCGCAATTTATCGCTTTCAATATAATTGCTAGTAATTAGGGTTTGTATGGCAAGACATAAAATCAACAAGTAGAAAACCCTAAATTCAAAGACAAACAAACACTTTGCACACTTGCACCTCTAGGGTTAACCCACACTTGTTGCCTTCAATAAAAACAGTCATGTCCCTGGAACGTGGGATACTTTAGCAATGACCCTCAAATTCAAGATCGTAGTCCCTCGATGACCCTTTGATGTTGCCTTCGATAAACGATCTTAGACCCTTACGACAAGTTGCTAAGGTATCCTACAATGTTTCCTTCAAAGACTATACGACGACTCACGCATGTCCCTTCACATCCAATGATATGGTTACTTACTAACTAATGGTGAGATATCACTATCTAAAGGAGGAGGAAAATAACTAAGACTTTTTGAGTAGGTAGAACGCTCATAGTTGCTTGCTCACAAATAAAACCATTTTCACACTCACACTTTCAAAACATCTTTCCAAAAACAAACATCTCTTTAAACTATTTTCAAAACCAATACTTTGTATACATTCTTATAGACACGAGAATCATTACAAAATTTACTGAAACAAAGGAGTTTGCAAAATATTTTCAAACTTACAAAAAACCCAAAAACATTTACAAAGCATTTCAAAGTGCAACTAAGAGCCCGTACATAACTACGGATGAAAAGGGTGCTAACATCTTCCCTTTTCATAACCTACCCACCGAAATCAAGAAAATTCTTAAAAGGTCTTTCCTGTACTTTTCATCCTTTCCTTTATTGGATAAAAGAAAAGTCTGTAGTGACTCTTGCTATCCGCAATAATTGCGATAAAACGCAAAACCCCAAGTAAGTTCTCCCACCATATTACAGAACTGGTGACTCTGTTGGTGATAATCTTAAAAGTGGGGTTACCTTAGAGATTATATCACCTTTATAATGCTTTTATTGTTTGACTTGTATGCTTTACATTATGGATAATGTTTGGGTTTTTATATATCCTCTACCCGGATCTGGGAACATTATTAGGTAAGTAGGTGGAGATTGTACGGCGTAGACTGATATGGTTGAAGCAATAGTTGTGTTAGTGTGACACATTTGTGGGTACCGATATCCCTTGTGGCAAATCGAGGAGAATACGAGGCCGTTGTGTGGTGTCATGAAGCACTAACTGACCTTAGAACCTTTAGCTGAACAACTTGGCCATTAGGAAGTAGTGGGTTAGCTGACTTTTGTGTAGTCTGAATTTGGTTGATACTTGATACTACGCTCATTGAGATCGGACTTTCGGGATATTTCGGTCGCTAATAAAGAGGCTTGCGCTGAAACAGTGCCTGATGAAGAAAGATCAGTGATATTGAGATTCCCTAGAACTCGATTACTTTTTAGGATAGGTTGATCCAACTAAACTTCAAGAGGGTACTTACCTATGAACCCCATGCAAGCCTAAACCTAAGGGCTTGTTTTCTTTACTTGTATATGATTATTTGTACATAACATCATGATATCATACCATAGCATTTGCCCTAACCATTTCAAGGACCTAGATGTTTATCTTTGTTCTATTTTGTAGGATATGGCTTCCATTCGCAGAAATACCATCTGAATCAACCTTGTGAAAGTGTCTCCTTAACTCAAGGAGTTAGCATCAAGGGTCTTTGAAAATTATCTGTTCACCAAGAAGTATGGTCGACTCCTCAACTTGGTTACCTCAAACTTTGAAGAAGACATGGTACATGTGATTTTCCAATTCTTTGACCCTAAACATCATTGTTTTACATTTCCTGATTACCAATTAGTACCTACCATGGAGGAGTCCTCTCAACTATTGGGAGTGCCTATTCTTGATCAATTACCCTTCACCGGTATTAAAAAAGGCTCAAGATCCGTGGAGATTGCTCTGGCCTTACATTTGCAATGGTCTGACATTATGGCTAATTGGGAAACTAGAAGTGATGTTAATGGTTTTCTAACCTGGTTTCTATTTGAAAAGGCGCAACTATTTTGGGATGCTCTGGATTTGCAAGCCTTTGAATAAGTTTTATCTCTTCTAATCTATAGGGTGGTACTATTCCCTAATTCATACCAACTTATATATGTGAATGCGGTTAAAATCTTCGTATCTAATAACCTGGTGCCTACCTTACTCGGAGATATTTTGCATTCTCTTCACGCCTGTACCATGAAGAGAAGGGGGATTCTTATGTGTTGCACTCCTTTGCTGGCTAGGTGGTTTATTTCGAACATTCCTTGATGAATTTTGAAGAATGAACAAGGCATGAAGTGGTCTCAAAGGTTGATGTCACTCTCGCATTAAGATATTCATTAGTGTTCTCAATCTTTGGAGGATGTCACCATTATTGACCATTGTGGGGAATTCCCTAATTTCCCACTCCTTGGAATTAGGGGAGGTATCACTTATAATCCTTGCTTGGCTCTATGACAATTTGGTTACGCTCGGAGGGATGGTCCACATACCGCGCTTCTCCAAGGTATTATGTTTGACTATGAGAATGATGTCCAAGGTTATCGTCAAAGATTTGTACGAGCTTGGGGCATGGTGAACAAGGTTGATAGCAAAACTTTGGGGCATAAGAACTCCATTCCTTTGGAACCATATCTCAAGTGGGTGCGAGCTCGCGCTCAAAACCTCATGATGTCGTATATGGCCACCCTACCAATCATTATGGAGCCTATTGTCGAAGGAGACGCTCCTTACACCATTCTTCATCCTGACATGCCTACTACTCTCGAGGAATTGCAAAGGTCATGGATTCAACTCAAGGGGAAGCGAGACACCTTTGAAGCCAAATTCTTCTCGAGTGAGAAGAAAGTGTTGGAGCTCACAAGGCAACTCCACGAGGAGAAGAACTTGAATTCCTACATCAGTCCAAAGAGGAAGCGTCCATGGGAAACCTAAGTCTTTTGTTGTATAATTTCATTTTGTTGTTTTTATTTCATTGTAAGCCCAAGAGGCAGTTTTTAACCTTTGAAATTCTTAATACAATTAATGTTGTTTGTTTCCTTTTTTGTTTAAGCAAATTTAAATATTAAAGGTCCTTGAAAGCATTGCATACGCATAACACACATCATATCATAGGCAGGTTTTCTGTCACAGGTTTCCTCATATTTCTACTGTTTATTTCAGTATAAGATGGATCTCGAGCAAACCGTGAAGGATTTGCAGACTCGAAACTATCAATTTTAAGAAACTTTACTCAACTTAGCAAAGGGGAAGTAAGAAATGATGACACTTCTTGTCACGAAAAATAAGACAAAGAAGAAACTTGTAATCAACATGGGGAAGAGATTCAAAGGCCTCGCCTGAAAAGTTCGAGTTGAAGAAGACTCTTTCGAGGAGGATGAGAATCAATATGAAGATGCTAGGAGCACCCGTGCCAGGGGTAGAAACAATCAAATCTATGAAGACGAAGATTATTTTGATGAGAAATATCCACCAGCTGATGACAAGTATAAGCAACTAGAAGACAAATTGAAGGCAATAGAAATCCAAGTTGTGCCTGGCTTGGACTTTGGTGTGGTTTTACCAATTGGAAGGAACTAATATCCATACTTAGGAGGATTTGGCCACTGCTTTTTACTGCCAATATCAATATAACGCTGATCTTGCACCAACTAGGGTGCAATTGCAAGGAATGACCATGGGATCAAATGAGGGCTTCAAAGAATACGCCCAAAATGGAGAGACTTGGATGGAAGGGTGCAGCCACCTTTGACTGATAGAGAGTTGGTAGATATGTTTATCAGAACATTGATTGGACCATTTTTTAACTTGCTAATTAGAAGTTCATCGTCCAGATTCACTGAATTGATCTTGACTGGTGAAAGGGTTGAAATTGGGATTAAAAGCGGGAAGATACCCATGACCTCCACCTCAAATGCTGTGAAAAATCCATTTATTGGTAAAAAAGAGACTAATGTTTTGTACGGGTCAAGAATCCATGCTATGAATGATTGTCATCATTCAGTAAGGGTTGTACTGCTTTCCAATCCAACTCCAACTCAACGACTGCGTCAACAAAATAGTCAACAAAGATTGGATGTCTAAAGAAGAAAGTTTACTAAATCAATAAAAAAATGTCTCAAGCTCTGCAACACCTATTGAAAGTTGATTTGGTGACCTTGTGAGATCCCCCTTCCAACCCTAATACTTCTTCTCCAAAATACAACCCCAATGCCAAATGCACTTACCACTCAAACAGTCTCGTACATGATACCAATGATTGTTGGTCTCTAAAGAATAAAATATAAGACTTAATTGATAACAAGACAATTGAATTCGACCCTCCACCAACTCCCAACATAATCACGGCACCCATGCCAAATCATGGTAAGGGTGTCAATGCTATTGAAGAAGCCTCTTTTGTTGCCTCCATCAATGACTTGACCACTCCTTTGAAGACTGTTAAAGAGAATTTGTTAAAAGTCGGGGTATTCCCTGGTTTCCTTGAAGACTATTGCTACTGTGTTGTACAACTTAATGGTTGTGAATGGCTGAAGAAAGGTGTCCAACACTGATGGATAGCCATGAGATTCTATTTGAAAGAACTCCATCTGTGAAAAGTTTGACCGAAGTTATATCTCAAGAATTTGAAGACGTGCCCAACATTACTATCTCAAACAAACCTATTAGGATCACCTCAAAAGGTCCTATTAGGATTCCCGTTGAACCAAGAATAGCTCCACTAATTATCACCACACCGGGGCCAGTCGCCTACTCTTTTGATAAGGTTTTGCCTTGGAATTATGGGGAGGAAGTGTACTACCATGGTATCAAACAAGATTCGTGGATTGATGAAGATGAAACTGCTGACATTACAAACATTGCTAGATCAAATAAAGTTACTAGGATGGGGAGGATCTTCTCTCCAGAAATTCACCTTTGATAAACACTACTACACCCATTCATATTACTGCTATTAAACCTGTTGCTGATACTCGAGGAAAGGAAAAAATGTCTGAGTCTGCTCTGCTAGAGACGCCCGCAAAAGATATTACCATCAAGGACCTATCTACCCAAGAGATGAAGGAGATTCTAAAAATCGTCGTAAAAAGTGATTACAAGATAGTAGAACAGTTGGGGCAAACACCCTCGAAGATTTATATGTTGCCTTTGTTGCTATGTTCTGAAGCGCATGCCCAAGCACTGATAAAGTTCCTGAAAATGCATATGTCCCACTAGAAACTACGGCCGACCAATTTGAAAACTGTGTAGCAAGTTTGACTTTCGACAATGGTTTAGGGTTCTCTGACGCAGATTTGACCCCGATGGGGAAGAATCACAATAAAGCTCTCCAAATCTCCATACAATGCAAGGTCACTACCATGGCACATGTATTAGTGGATATTGGATCTTCTCTCAATGTCTTACCTAAAGGAGGTTTGGATAGACTAGACTGTGATGGACTGGTGCTGAAACCTAGAGAAATTATAGTAAGGGCTTTCGACGGTTCTAAGAGGATGGTCCATGGAGAGGTTGATCTCCCTATTAAGGTTGGGTCTCAAGTATTCAACTCAACATTCTATGTGATGGATGTATGTCCTACTTATTCATGCCTTCTTGGATGCCCATTGATACATAGGGCGGGTGTGGTGACTTCCACACTACATCAAAAGTTGAAATATCCGGTCAAGGGGAAAATTGTTACCATCTGTGGTGAAAAAGAGTTTATGATTAGTCATCTAAATTCATTAAAATATGTTGAAATGGATGGCGAGGTCATTGAAACTCCTTGTCAAGCATTTGAAGTGGTCTCTCCCATGGTTGTTGTTTCCAAGGCCATTCCTAACACTCCTAAAGTTTTTAAAAACACACCAAGGATGGCTTCTCTCAAAGATGTTTGTGTTGTTATTAAAGAAGGGGGTTGTACCATTTGGGGACAACTTCCTGATTTCCCTTTCAAGTCATAAAAATCTGGACTGGGCTTCACTTCCGAAGCTCAAAAGGAGATTCAACGTGCTCGCATAGGGAAACCACCTCTCCGCATTAGTAACCATGAGATTAATGCCCTTGAAGACTTTGATGTTGATTGTGACTTTTATGATTGGATCTACCTGACTGCTGACAGAGGGCTCGACAACTGGACCAAGGACTTCATTCCAATCTCCCTCAACTATGAGTAATTTCCATTTACTATTTTTATTACTTTGAGAACTTTGCCTGTAATTTCCATTAAAACAATGATTTTAAGCCATGTGCCTTACCCGGGGCACAGTGGTCCATTTGTCAAGGGTTTGTCATAATCATATGCCATATGCTCATTTTAATGAAAAAACATTGGACTATTTTGAATTCAAATTTTGTGCTCTTTCCTTTTCTTTACTTTATTGCATTTTCAAATAGCCATGTGATTTTACATGCGCACACACACACACATTTGCAAATCCACATCCACTCTGGATCTCATTGACAACGACTCTGCTATTGCCATCTATGACTTTGAAAATCCAATCTATCAAGCCGAAGACGAAGGTGATGAATATTGTGAAATACCGAGGGAACTCGCCAGACTTCTGTTACATGAGGAAAAGGTCATTCAACCACACGAGGAGTCAGTTCAAGTGATAAACCTAGGAACTAAGGCAGACAAAAAAGAAGTCAAGATCGGTGCCAACTTGGAAGACTGTGTCAAGAGAAGATTGGTCCAGATGTTGCACGACTATGTGGAGGTGTTTGATTGGTTAGATGAAGATATGTCAGGGTTTTATACCGATATCGTAGTTCATCGTCTGCCAATGAAGGAAGATTATCCTCCGGTCAAGCAAAAGGTTCATCGCATGCGGCCAGACATGTCCGAGAAAATAAAAGTTAAGGTAATAAAACAGTTCGATACAGGTTTCCTGGCGGTGACATCATAGCCTCAATGGATGGAAAATGTTGTTCCAGTATCGAAGAAATATGGTAAAGTACGTATGTGTGTAGACTACAAGGACTTGAATAGGGAAAGCCCTAAAGATGATTTTCCATTACCTCATATCGATGTCTTAGTTGACAATACTGCTCAACACAGTTTTCTCCTTCATGGATGGATTTTCCGGTTACAACCAAATCAAAATTGCACCCGAAGACATGGAGAAAACCATTTTTGTTACACAGTGGGGAACCTTCTGTTATAAGGTCATGCCTTTCGGTTTGAAGAATGCAGGCGCAACCTATCAGCGGGCTATGGTAGCTTTATTTCATGATATGATTCATCATGAAATAGAAGTCTATGTTGATGATATGATTGCAAGATAGCAAACTGAGGAAGAACACCTTGATCATCTCCATAAGCTATTTGAGAGGTTGAATAAATACAAGTTGAGGCTGAATCCCAACAAGTGTACCTTCAGATTGAGGTATGGAAAAATTCTAGGCTTCGTCGTCACTGGAAAATGTATTGAAGTCGACCCTGGAAAAGTTAAAGCCGTACAAGAGATGCTAGCTCCCTATACTGAGAATTAGGTCAGAGGTTTCTTAGGTCGACTCAACTATATTTCCTGGTTCATATCTCACTTAACTGCTACTTGTGAGCCAATCTTCAAACTGTTAAAGAAAGATCAAGTAGTCAGATGGAACGACGATTGCCAAGCAGCTTTAGACAAGATCAAGGAGTACCTACAAGAACCTCCAATCTTGATGCCTCCAGTTGAAGGAAGAAATATGATTATGTACTTGAATGTATTAGAGAATTCAATGGGGTGTGTGTTGGGTTAACATGACGAATCTGGACGAAAAGAGCATGCAATATACTACCTTAGCACAAATTTTACCGACTGTGAAACTAGATATTCATTGCTCGAGAAAACTTGTTATGCTTTGGCATGAGTTGCTCACCGGCTAAGACAGTATATGCTGACTCACACCACTTTATTGATTTCTAAGATGGATCCCATCAAGTATATCTTCGAGAAGCCATCTCTCTCCGGATGAATAGCTAGATGGCAAATGATTTTAACTGAATATGATATCCAATACACTACACAAAAAGCAATCAAAGGAAGTGTGTTGGCGGATCATTTGGCCCATCAAGTTGTTGATGACTACCAATCCATGAACTTTGAATTCCCAGACAAGAATATCATATTGATAACTGATTGTGAAAAGCCTGGACCATATGAAGGACTTGAACAAGGATCCCGATGGACTATGGTTTTTGGTGGAGCTTCAAATGCATTAGGTAACAGAATTGGTGTTGTGATCATTTCTCCTGAAGGTTTCCATACACCTTTCACTTCCAGACTTTGCTTCGATTGTACAAATAACATGGTTGAGTATGAAGCATGCATCTTGGGTCTAAAGGCTGCCATTGACTTAAGAATCAAACTCTTAAGCGTATACAGAGATTCAGCCCTAGTAATTAGTCAAGTTAAAGGAGAGTGGGATATCAAACATCCAAATTTGATCCCCTACAAAGAGCATGTGCTAATTTTGATACCTTACTTCTAAGAGGTCACCTTTGAACACTTTCCCAGAGAAGAAAATCAGTTGGCAGATGCTTTATCAACTATGTCGTCTATGTTCAAAGTCAATTGGGACAATGAATCTCCCAAAATTACTATCGAAAGATTCGATGAACCTGTATATTATTATGAGATCGACACTGATGAAGAGAAGCCATGGTATCATGAAGTAAGAAGGTGCCTTGAAGCATAAGAGTATCCTGAAGGAGCCTCTATCAACGACAAGAAATTCCTGCGAAGGTTCTCATCCAAATTCTTCCTAAGCAATGGGATTTTGTACAAGCGCAACCATGATTCTACCCTGCACCATTGTGTGGACAAGAAGGAGGCAGAGAAAATCATGGAAGACATGCATGAAGGTATCTTTGGAACTCACTCTAGCCGGCACACTATGGCTAAGAATATTCTGAGGGTTGGTTACTATTGGTCGACTATGGAAACTAATTGCCACCATCACTCGAGGACTTGCCATAAGTGTCAAATATATGCCGACAAGGTTTATGTGCCTCCAATTCCTTTGAATGTCATGACTTCTCTGTGACCATTTGCAATGTGGGGAATTGACATGATTGGAGAGATCAAACCCACTGCCTCTAATTGACATTGTTTCATCCTCGTCACCATTGATTACTTCACCAAATGGGTCGAAGCTGCTTCATTTTCCCCAGTCACTAAGAACGTAGTAGCCCGATTCATCAAGCATAACCTCATCTACTGGTACGGCATCCCTGAAAGGATCATCACCAATAATGTAACCAACCTCAACAAATTCCATGATTACTGAACTTTGTACGCAGTTCAAAATCAAGCATCCCAACTTTTCTCCTTAGAGACCTAAAATGAATGGTGCAGTAGAAGCCGCCAACAAAAACATAAAGAAGATTGTGCAAAAGATGGTAGTAACCTACAAGGGTTGGCATGAGATGCTACCATTTTCTCTTCATGCCTACCGCGCTTCGGCTCGAACATTAACTAGGGCAACCCCTTTCTCTTTCATTTATGGCATGGAAGTAGTCTTTCCTGTTGAAGTGCAGATTCCTTCTCTGAGTATTATGAAAGAAGCAGGCTTAGGCGAAGATGAATGGATCCAGACAAAATTCAATCAATTGAATTTAATTGATGAAAAGAGATTGGTTGTTGTTTGTCATGGTCAAATGTATCAAAAGTGTATGATCAAGGCATTCAATGATAAGATCAAACATCGGGTATACCAGGTTGGCGACTTGGTAATAAAACGCATCATTCTACAACAAGGTGGTCCCAAGGGAAAATGGACTCCCACTTACGAAGGGCCGTTTGTTGTCAAGAAAGTATTCTATGTCGGTTCTATGATGCTAATCACTATGGACGATGAAGGTTTCCCACACCCTGTAAACGCAGACATAGTCAAAAAATACTACGCATAAAGAATGACCCGCTATGTTGACATACCTAGGAAAAGTAAGGGCATCCTGACAAACCAAAAGGGTTCGGGCAAAATTAGGGATATATACAAAAGATTTTACACCTAGCAAGTCAAAAACCTGTAAGGGCGGCTTAAAAAATGGGTATCCTGGTGGACTGAAAAACCCGAAAAGGCGGTCCAGGAAAAAGTTAAGGATAAAAAGCATACGACTATGTCCCTTCGAATCACTAAAAGTCAGCTTTATTACCAAGGTTTAAAGTTCAAACAGTATGTGACCAATTCAATCAACCTTTTTCGACGGCAAGGGATGATTTTCGAAGACATAGGGGAAATAGCAGAGTTGGAACCCAATGAGATCACTTCCACATGGCTATACAATTTTTGTTTTCACTTTGTATTATTTTCATTTTTCAATGACTTCCTCTTACTAGGATATCTGTCTCCATGTACAAAACGTATGTTTTAGGCAAATTGTCAATACAAATATACTTTGAAGTGAAAAAATTTTAGTTTTTTCTGTTTTGAGTGCAAAAACGTCCAATGACTAAAGTTGAATGAACATATGAATATGAACATGATTAACTGTTAAGAAATGTACGCACAAGAACAGTAATAAGCATTTACTTAAGGATTTAGGATATCACCACAGAGTTACTTCAATAAAATTATTCCCAGAGTGAATTCATACATTCTCCATCCAGAGTGCCAATCAGTATATCTCCTTGAAATTCTCTTCTGAGTAAGGTTTTCCAAAGCTGAGAAAGAAACCCTGCAAAAATTCTTCCTCAGATGGATACATTTCTCCAGTAAGGTCTTCAGAATACCTTCCTCGACAAGGTTTATTTCCCAAATAGACTACAATCTCCCCAGCTTGAGTTTACTTCTCAACAGACAACACCCTCATGTCCCCAGCAGAGTTGATACTATCACCAAAAAGTTGCTGCAAAGCCTGAAACACGACCAGATACCATTTAACTTCATCTTCACCAGACGATCAGAAGTCTTATCATCTCTTTTATCCCCAGTCAGGGCATATGAGAATTAAATTCCCCAGTAGAGCAATGGATAACAGAGGTTCCTAAAACTCTATTCCACAAATAGAAATCAACACTCCCTGCAGAGTTTCCTCAAACAGTAAACAGGAATTCCCAGCGGAAATATTCTAAACAAGGTTGAAGAGATACATACTTTTCATCTCCAGCAATAGTCCAGGATTTAGTTTCCCAAGAACTCCCCAGCAGTTGTCAAGGATTTGTTTTCCAGACAAAGATACACTTCAAATAGCATTTCACATTCATACATCATGACATATGCATACAAAATGCTTATAGCACAATCTTATTTATTTTGAGAACATCATTACACAATGCATGCATCATAACATTGCATTACAACTAATTATTTACCTTTTCAAGAAAGAACAGTCACCAGATGAATAACGTCATCGACAAACATTTTATCTGCTGGTTCAGTTTAAATCGATCAATGATTTATCCTAATTCCGTTCCGATAGGAACTTTCTCAGGTTCAGTTAAATCACTCTGAAGATTTATACTGATTCGTTACCCAGTTAAAGATTATTTAAGACCTCTGCTGGATCAGTTTAAATCGACCAATGATTTATCCTGATTCAGTAGACAATTTCTCTGGTTCAGTTAAATCGTTCCGAAGATTTATACTGATTAGTTATCCAGTTAAATATTATTCAAGACCTTTGTTGGTTCAGTTTAAATCGACCAATGATTTATCCTGATTCCGTTCCGATAGACACTTTCTTTGGTTCAGTTAAATCACTCTGAAGATTTATATTGATTCGTTATCCAGTTAAAGATTATTCAAGACCTCTGCTGGTTAACTTTAAATCGACCAATGATTTATCTTGATTCCGTTTCGATAGACACTTTCTCAGGTTCAGTTAAATCTCTTCGAATATTTATACCGATTCGTTATCCAGTTAATGATTATTCAAGAGCTCTGCTAGTTCAGTTTAAATTGACCGATGATTTATCTTGATTCCGTTCAAGTAGACACTTTCTTTGGTTCAGTTAAATCGCTCCGAATATTTATACTAATTCGTTATCTAGTTAAATATTATTCAAGACCTCTGTTGGTTCAATTTAAATCGACCAATGATTTATCCTAATTCCATTATGGTAGACACTTTCTCTGGTTTAGTTAAATCACTCCGAAGATTTATACTGATTCGTTATCCAGTTAAAGATTATTCAAGACCTCTGCTGGTTCAGTTTAAATTAACCAATGATTTATCCTGATTCCGTTCCAGTAGACACTTTCTCTGTTTTAGTTAAATTGCTCCGAAGATTTATAATGATTTGTTATCCAGTTAAAGATTGTTCAAGACCTCTGATGGTTCAGTTTAAATCGACCAATGATTTATCCTCATTCTGTTTCAGTAGACACTTTCTCTGGTTCGGTTAAATCGCTCCGAAGATTTATATTGATTCATTATCCAGTTAAAGATTACTTAAGACCTTTACTCGGTTCAGTATAAATCGATCAAAGATGTACTCTGATACTTCTTCCAATCAAAAGTAATTTTGGAGGGCATCTATAAGCCCATCTCCAACAACATTCCATCACTCTCCAAATGGCATCTCTAAGCCCATTCCTGACATAATCAACCAACAACATTATTTCGTGCGAGTGCAAATTTCTGGGGACTCTAGTGTTCAACCACCTTCCACCTTCAAGGTATGGATGGTGGACCCGCCAATCTAACTCTTCTAGTTTTAGAAGATTGAACAGTGGAAGGTGTTGTACCCCAAAATTTCCCCTATCCTTTCTCAAAACATTTCTCACAAAATCTCCAAAAGCTCAAGTTTGCACAAGTGTTGACTAGGTCAAACCATCTCCTAAACATTGATACCTCAAATTAGGGTTTTTAATTTTCACAAGGATAATTGGAATTCTAATGCCTCAAATGACCTTCATGGATTATTATAGTCCTCCAAGAATACTCATGTTAAGTTTTAGGTCTTGAATCACAAATTTTCTCAATCAATTGACCAGATGACTGAAAATCAATTGTATTGGGTAAAAAGTCAATTATAGTCAAACTACAGTCAAACCTCATGATTTTTGGCCAACATCAACATTTTAAAGTCTTATTCATCATTTGATCAAGTATTCATCACAATCCCTCAAGAAAAGCACTCAATTTACCAAGGAGTCAAAATGGTCAAAATTAGGGTTTTGATTGTAATTGACTGATCAGTGAGTTTTTACATAATACATGATCTAATGGCTTGAAGCATAATCTCAAGGATTCAAATATAACATGTTGACATAATTTCATGGTTGAAAATATTCCACAAGATCAATGGATTGACAGATGAATTTTTGGTCAACTGATGTACAAAAAGTCAAACTTTGACTTTTTGATCAAATTTGAGTTTCAAAGAGTACAATTCATCAAGACATTCAAAAATATGAATCTTGATCGTTAAAAAAGTCAAAATTCAATATGAAAAGTCAAATGTTTCAAGACTTCGAAATTTTTCTAAGTATTTTATACATGACAATTTCATTACTTCATGCCAATTTTTCACCAAGATGAAAGATGATTCAAATAAAACTTTCAACATGAAAGTTGTAGATCTTGATGAGATATACAACTTTTCTTTACTAATCAAGTCCTATAAGTTCTTGTATTTTGAGTTATAAATTCATTAATTCATGCATTTTTTCTAAAAGAAACACAGTGAAAATTTGACCTAGTTTAGGGAGATTTTTGACCTAACTTCTTGGCCAATTTCACAAAGCTCCAAGACGATTTTGTAAAAATGGTCAACATAAAGGTTGTATAGGATGTTTCTAGCTTTCCAAAATGTCCAAGAACTTGAATAGATCATGCTTGAGCTAGAAGTTTCGAAGATATGAAGATGGCCTCATAAACTTGAATTGAAGGTCATTTTCTTGATGAACACTTGATCCAATCTCATAGCCCTGCTGCATAATCTTGCTTTGCAGGCTTCTAACTTGTGTTTCACTGTACAATTAATTAATTACACAACTGATATAGCCATTGTCCAAGCATTTGAGCCATTATCCAAGTTGCATTTTCATTTATGGCAAAAAGTTACCATTCCATTCTTGAAAAGTTGCTTTAATCACAAAGTCAACTTGTCTTGAGCTTCTAATTTATTTGTTCAGCACACACTCAACATACAAAGTCAGATAAACATGTTTAAAGCTTGTAACCACTCTAGATAGCCTTGTATTATGCATTGGGACAATGTGTATCATGCTTTCTTCAAAAACAAGCCAAAGAGCCATAACATGTGAACTTGAACTTTTGATCACCTCAAGATCTCAAAACCTTTTCCTATAAATTGAGACACTATTATGCAACCCAGGACATGAAAATTAGAAGCCTAAAACTCCCTCCAACCAGAAATTGCACAAAAGTTCCATTTTTACCACAGTTCTGCCCTTGAACTTGTATCTTCCATTTCCATCGTGCGTTTTACCTCAAAATCATTTTCAAAGCTTCCATACATCAAATTTTGTTCATTCATGTCCCTGTTTTGGAACTGTAACACCTCCATCACCATTGTTTAAACTCAAAAACAGTCACCTGCAACTTGACTTCTCCAGAACATTTCAGCCACTCTCAACTCAAGTTAAGCATTGCATTAGCTTCCTAGATGTCCGAGGAAGCTAACCATATCATTGCAGCACCTTGAAGCAAGCTCAAAGTCAAAATACGAATTCCATTTTCAAGGTGATTTTTTTGACTTTTGAACTCTTCATATAGGCATCATTTGGTTTCCATTTGTGAAGATAAAATGTAGACATCATAGTCCTGAAACTAACCATGTCCTTAGAATTCGTTTTATATTGCCTGAGTAGTGTGAATTTTAGTTTTGAACTTTCTAAAAAAATTAGATCAGATTTGGTACCAAGAAAAATTTGTATTCATGTTTGATCAATTATTTAACTTAGTTACATATTTGGAATCGTGGTTAAACTTCAAGTAACTTTCATGTTTACATTTTCCATTTTGGTTGAGAAATGAGGAAGTTACAAATTTGAATAATGGTGATGAACTTTTTGGCGCGAGGAAGAAGATGAAGTCATCTTCAGGAACGTGTTTCAAATATATATGTTTGGTTTTATTTATAACATCGGATGTATAGCCACCCCAGTGGTAGAAAGCGCGCGTGTAAGGCTTGGAACTATAGGGACCTGGGTTCGAGCCCTAGTGGTACCCTTTTGTATTTTTCTTATAATCTTCTTGCAGATTCAGTGCAACAGACCACACGCGCTCATCGTGAGGCCTCATCTTACCACCATCAGATTACTATAAAGATAAATCTAACACATTCCAATGCAAGCACATGGTATACCTCAGGAGGGCAGCCACACTTGATCCATACAAGCGTTGGGTTATTGCCTTGGGTCCAATCCGAATTGCTAAATCTCACCCCCATTTTACTTTTAATACAAGCCCATTCATACATTTTTTTTATTTATTTTTCTGATTACAAAAAAAACACCTTTGAGCCTAGTGCCCCTTTTTACTATCTTTAACCCCCCATTTCCATTTTTAACCCCATGACTTATAATTTATATTTTTATTTTATTTTCTTTTTTTTTAATACTATTATTTGTAATAAAAAATACCAAAAATATTTTATTAAATATTTAGACTACTTATATTTTATTTGATTTTCATTTGATTTTATTAAAACCCTAAAAATATTCTCTTAGTTAATTAATTTCTTTTAGAATTAGAATTAAATTAGAATTGGGTTTATTTAATTTTCGTTTTAATTAACTTTGACTTTAGGTTAAATAATTAGTTTTTTTTTTGTAAATAATTAATTAGTTTTAATTAGGTTAAAAATTAGTAAAATCTCTCTTTCATCAAAAACCCAAAAAATGTTTTCTTAACAAATTTAATTCCTTTTCTTAATTAATTTAATTTATTTTCTTAGACTAATTTAGGTTTAGTTTTATTAAATCCACTTAGGCTAATTATTTATTTTCTTTCTCTTTATTAGTTTAATTAAGGTTAAACCCTTTCATTAAAAAACTCAAACACAATTTTCTTTTCTTTTATATCATCTTTATATTCTTGTATATTTTTTTATTGTTATTCATTATTAAATATGGTTTTAATAGTAATTAGGTTTTAATCGCTTTCATATCGCATTTGTGACTTGTATCCCCATCCCTTAAATGATGTAATAGCGCAGAACTTTAAATTTCTGCAATTTATCGCTTTCAATATAATTGCTAGTAATTAGGGTTTGTATAGCAAGACATATAATTAACAAGTAGAAAACCCTAAATTCAAAGACAAAAAAAACACTTTGCACACTTGCACCTCTAGGGTTAACCCACACTTTTTGCCTTCAATAAAAACAATCATGTCCCTCGAACGTGGGATACTTTAGCAATGACCCTCAAATACAAGATCGTAGTCCTTCGATGACCCTTTGATGTTTCCTTCGATAAACGATCTTAGACCCTTACGACAAGTTGCTAAGGTATCCTACAATGATGCCTTCAATGACTGTACGGTGACCCACGTCAGTGCCTTCACATCCAATGATATGGTTGCTTACTAACTAATGATAAGATAACACTATCTAAAGGAGGAGGAAAAGAACTAAGAATTTTTGAGTAGGTAGAACGCTCATAGTTGCTAGCTCACAAATAAAACCATTTTACACTCACACTTTCAAAACATCTTTCTAAAAACAAACATCTCTTTGAACTATTTTCAAAACCAATACTTTGTATACATTCTTATAGAGACGAGAATCATTACAAAGTTTGTCGAAACAAAGGCGTTTGCAAAATATTTTCAAACTTACACAAAACCAAAAAACATTTACAAAGCATTTCAAAGTGAGCTAGCAACTAAGAGCCCGTAGATAACTACGGATGAAAAGGGTGCTAACACCTTTCCTTTTCATAACCTACCCCCCGAACTCAAGAAAATTCTCCAAAGTTCTTTCATATTCTTTTCATCCTTTCTTTTATTGGATAAAAGAAAAGCCGGTGGCGACTCTTGCTATTTGTAACAATTGTGATAAAACGCAAAACCTCAAGTTAGTTCTCCCACTGTATTACACTATCCATTCTGACGACCAAGAAAAGACGACTTTCACTTGTCCTTATGGTACGTTCTCTTATCGACAAATTCCATTCGGATTATGTAATGCCCCTACAAAATTCCAGAGATGTATGACGTTCATCTTCTCTGGTTTTCTAGATGGCATGATGGAAGTTTTTATGGATGAATTCTCCATCTGTGGAGGAAGTTTTTAAGGATGTCTATCGAACCTCGAAATGGTACTAAAAAGATGCGTATGTGTCAATCTCGTGCTAAACTGGGGAAAATGCCACTCCATGGGCCGACAAGGAATTTTCTTAGGGCACATCGTATCCGACAGGGGAATTAAAGTAGATAAAGCAAAGATCCAAGTAATAGAAAATCTTCAACCACCCAAAAGTGTTAGAGAAATAAGAAGTTTTCTAGGACATGCTGGTTTTTATCGACATTTCATTAAAGACTTCTCTAAAATAATCAAACCTCTAACCAAACTGCTAATGAAGGATGCTTAGTTCATTTTCACCGACAAATGCTTGGACGCGTTTACAATACTAAAAAAGGCATTAATTCCAGCACCTATTTTGCAGCCTTCTGATTGGAACAAACCATTTGAAATAATGTGTGATGCCAGTGACTATTTCGTGGGCGCAGTCCTAGGACAAATAAAGGATAAAAATCTTCATGCAATCTACTACGCGAGTAGAATCCTAGATCCTGCACAGACAAATTATGCCACAACTAAAAAAGAATTCTTAGTTGTTGTGTTTTCCTTAGATTAATTCTATTCTTACTTAGTAGGAGCACGAATAATTATCTATATCAATCACGCTGCAATCCGGTACCTCTTGAGTAAGAAATATGCCAAACCAAGATTACTAAGGTGGATCTTACTTCTACAAGAATTCAATTTGGAAATCAAAGACAAGAGAGGGACCGAGAATTTAGTAGCTGACCACCTATCCAGAATAGAAGGCATCAAACCAGATCATGTACCCATCAATGATGATTTTCATTATGAAGGCCTTGTATTCTAATTAGAATTAGAAAGTATTACAACCGAGTATTTTGTGACTTATGAAGACATGGACACAAACAAAATCATGGAAGTTATTTGCACTACAACCATACTGCCATGGTATGCTGATTTGGTCAACTACTTGACTGCTGGAGTGCTTTCACCTGATATGTCTTATCAACAAAAGAATAAATTATTTCATGACCTTAAACACTATTATTGGGATGAGCCTTTACTTTTCAAAAGAGGCGCCGATGGTATTTTTTGTCGATGTGTTCCCTAAAATGAAATTGAAAACATAATTTTCCACTGTCATGCTGCTCCCTATGGAGGACATGCAAGTACTTCAAAGACCAGCGCTAAGATATTATAAGTTGGCCTCTATTGGCCTAATATATGGAAAGATGTCCATATCACGGTTAAAAATTACGACCAATGTCAATGCACTAGAAACATCTCTAGACGCGATGAGATGCCTCAAAAAGGCATTCTAGAAGTGGAAGTCTTTGACGTATGGGGAATTGATTTCATGGGACCCTTCCCGTCCTCCTTTGGAAATCACTACATACTAGTTGTTGTCGACTATGTTTCAAAATGGATCGAGGTTGTAGCCTCTCCAACAAATGACGCACGAGTAGTAGTCAGGCTTTTCAAGAACATAATCTTTCCAAGATTCGGTGTTACGAGACTCGTCATTAATGATGATGACTCTCATTTCATTTCCAAAATCTTACAAAAATTATTAGCGAAGTATGGATTCCTACATCGAGTCGCAACACCTTATCATCCACAAACAAGTGGGAAAGTAGAGGTCTCCATCAGAGAGATTAATAAAATCTTATAAAAAACGACAGCGACCTCTAGGAAAGATTGCTCATCTAAGTTACGTGAAGCTTTATAGGCATATAGGACGACATACAAAACTCCGATTGGAACCACGCCATTTAAAATAGTTTATGGGAAATCATACCATCTGCCGGTAGAAATAGAACATAAAGCTTATTGGGCCATTAAGACCCTTAATTTAAATTACACCGCTGCGAGTGAGAAAAGAATCTTTGATATCCATGAACTAGAAGAACTTAGACTAGACGCTCATGAAAATGCTCGGATTTATAAGGAGAGAACTAAGAAATGGCATGATAAACGAATATCTAGAAAAGAATTCAATGAAGGCGATATATTTCTCCTATTTAATTCTAGACTTAAACTATTTCAGGGAAAACTTCGCTCTAGATGGTCTGGTCCCTTCGAAGCCACTAAGGTTTTTCAAAATGGTGCAATAGAAATTAAAGGAATGTGTAGCGAACCTTTCATCATAAATGGACAGCATCTAAAGCATTACCATAGCATCAATAATAAATAATATTACGAAACATTTAGGCTAGATGCGCTGCCACCCCATTCATTAGACTAATCACCATGTTATGTCGAGCTTACAACTTTAAACAAAGCGCTTATTGGGAGACAACCCACTTTTTAATCTTTTCTTTTGCTTTTCTTATTTTTGTTTTGTTTTTATTTTCTTACGTTTGTTATTGCTTATGTCTATTATGCAGTATTTTTTCTCTAATGTTACTCACTATTAACTTAATGCTAACTTTCAACCTACTTCAGGCTAACCTTACTATTAGCTAATTGCACTAACCACGATGGATCTGATTGATACTATGGGCATTGTTTTTAGAGGAAGAAATTAGAAGAGGAGGTTTGAGTCTTTATCTGATGTGGAGTTAGGATTGAGTGTTTACCCTGACGGACCTGCTATGATTACATTAGGAATCTGAGACAATGTCTTTTTCCTATTAAGCCAAATTAGTTGGGACACATCTACCCTAAGAAGAAGGTTTAGTTCCTACAGTAGATTGACCCTAGAGTTTTTAAGCTCTCTTATCTACAAACCTAACCAGGGTCTAGGGTTTAATAGAGGACTAATTAGGTTTAGGCTATATAATATTGAATACACCTATACCCACAGGGAGATGGCAGAACTATTGGGATTTCCATATGGTCTAGATGCATTTACAGTGATCCAAGAAGAACTTTTCAATATGGGTGAGCTAGACTATTTCTGGGGGGATATTACAGGTATAAGTAACCCTGAACCTGATGACATGAACTCAAAACATCCATAACCCAGCTTTAAGATATTTTCATAAAATCCTAGCCCACACCCTCTTTGGTAAGCCATAAAATATAACCACGGTATCTAGAGCTGAGCTTTTCATTATGTTTTGTGCTTTGCAAAACCATCCCATAAACGGAGCTACCTTTATGATAGCCAACTTTCACCGTCTTGCGAGATCCATGAACCAATCTTGAAAGTTGGCTTAGTAACCATGATAGCAGATGCTACCGGCTTAAGATACCCACTAGTAAACCTTGTCCCTCTAGGAAGATTTCAACCAATCAATATCAAATTTTGTTTCAATAGGGGAATAATTGGAAACCTAGGCCCAGGTAACTTTGACCTACTCATTAACAAACAGTTAATGCCCCTTTTTACCCTGCCTAGCCCTAGGACTAGTGTGCATGACAGGAACAACTGGTTGTATGATTGGGCCGCACCACACATTTCACTTCCACCTACTCCTGAGACACCCATGATTTATGACCACCTTGACTCCTTCCTTTCTGATGAGGAGACTGGCCCTGAAACCCCTCCTTTTTACCATCATTCTCCTTCTCCCGATCAAGTTGGCTCAAACATCTCCCCTGCTCCAATTGCTACTCCACTTCCTGTATTTGTTCAAGCGCCTGCTTTAAATGCTCTATAATCTGAGCTAGATATGTTGATGGATGAGCTTATTATTCTGAAGATCGACTTCCATTCTTTCATGGATACGGTGGTTGAACAGCTGGACTATATTTATCAATATATCTACTCAGCCTCCCTTCCTCTCGACACACACATATATATATATATATATATATATATATATATATATATATATATATATATATATATATATATATATATATATATATATATATATATATATATATA
Source organism: Vicia faba (assembly GCA_948472305.1). NCBI lineage: Eukaryota > Viridiplantae > Streptophyta > Magnoliopsida > Fabales > Fabaceae > Vicia > Vicia faba. The sequence goes on along the minus strand of OX451737.1, from coordinate 1,260,888,524 downwards.
TTAATGTTTCCATTTTTTTTATATTTATATATACTTATGTACGTACTGCAAGTATTAAAAATGTATATTGCGTACAGAACTGCAAAATTTTAAATTATATTATGTTTCTAAGATGTGTGTCGTTTGCCACACATGTGTGACGCCCGTCACGCTTCATAAAAACTAGTCCCGCTCGGCACAAAAGCGTTCCCCTCGGCACGAAGTTAGAAACAGAAGCGATTTTATTCTAAATGTAGAAACCCTCCATCGACCCTTCTTCTTCACATTTTATTCAAACCTCCGCCTTAACTATATTGAACCTGCGCCTATTTCACTTCCTCCATTATCATTGTCATAAAAATTCATTAAACCCCACTTATTACCCCTATTATATTTCTCTACATAAATCATCTCCAAACCCAATTCCATTCCAAAACCCCCAATTTCTCACACAAACTCCTATCCATCTTCCATCCTTGCTTTAACAATGGCACACAGAGGTTCACGACCAGAGCTAGACCTTTTCAGAATTACTTTTCGAAATGGAGAAGCCGGAGAGTACCAAAGAGCGCAGTACCTCAAATTTTATCAACGATCTGTACTCCCTACACGGTATGTTGATAATGAGTGCTTGCGAAAATTAGGATTGCTCGATAGTGTGTGGTGGTTACTCTGAAACTCTGATTTGGGATTCATCTGCACTCAAGTTCTTCCAACGTACGAGTCGCTGACCTTGGATTTTTTAAGCTCATTCTCATACAACCTGCCGTGTGACGAAAGCGAGCACCTATCCGGCTCCGCTACTTTTAGAATGTTGAACGATGAATATTCTATAAGTCAATCTATTCTGAGTGCTTTCTTTCGCTTCCCTCGTGAAGGAGTGGTACACCACTGTATTCATACAAACCAAGATTGGGCATCTACAGCTTTCAAGCTTTGGAAAGCTCTTACTGATGACGAACCGAACAACTGGGAGGGACTTTATGCTTCATCTATTCATAATCCCGTAATTAGATATTTCCACCGTGTTATCTCCAACACCATTTTTGAGAGGATTAACAATAACAAGGTTAATTCTAAAGAATTGTTCCTCCTTTGTTTTACCTTCACTCCCCACCAAAGGATCAATGCAAGCACGTTCCTTCTATCACATATCCAGTCTTTGTATGCAAGAGGGTCTACGCCTTTCTGCATTGGCGAGCTAGTCACCTCTATAGAACTTGGCCTTCGCCTCGAAGATAAGCTTGCAAATCTGCCATCACTGCCGCCCACCTTTATTGACATCGACAACTGTCAGGCTGGCCACTTGATTAAGGTCAGAGGAGATGGTAGATACAACCTTATGGTGCACAATAATGTAGTTCCTAGTGTCATTTTTCCGAACTTTGCACTTACTGATATTACAAAATTGGATAAGTGGCTTTATGACCTTGATGCTCCTGCACCTGGAGATAATGCACAAAGCAACCAAGGGGATGTCCAAGCTAATGAAATGGAGCAAGAAATGGAACAAGGAGATACTGGACAACAAGCTCCTCCTGAAAATGTTGCAAGCACGTCCACAAGACCCAGAAGAAGACGAGAAAGAGTACAGGCCTCAAATGATGACATTATGGCTTCCATAATGCAACGGGATGAGAGAGTGCAGGCTATGCAGAACAACCAAAATGCAATTATGCAACTTATGTTGGCCATGCAAACTCAGCAGTAGGAATACGACGAAAGAAATGAGCGTTCAGCTGCAAGATTAACCGAGGAAATGGAAGCCTTAAATGTACGTATGGATGGTTTTCAAGATTATATATACCATGTGGCTATTCCTCATCCTCCGGGTACACATGGCCGAGCATGAGGACGAGGAAGAGGACGCGATAATGAACAAGAATAGATTGTTTTATTTTTCTTCTCTTCTCGTTTCCTTTTTGTTTTTAAGCATTGGGACATTGCTTGTTTCAAGCTTAGGGGAGTTAGTTAGTTTAGAAACTCTTTATTTCTTTCTAAGTAGATCTTTCATTCCCATTTGTATTTGTTGTAATCAAAAACATCTTTGCATTTTCAAGTTCGTTTATGCAATTTTTCCGCTATTATCTAATTTCCCCACTTTCTTGAGCCATAACAAAAAAATTGTTCGTTACTTGCATAATCTAACACATTCGAAGAGTATATAGGTTTCTCACTTTCTAAAGAATATATGAGAAACCTTGAGTGAAACAGAAGTATGATGGATACCGTCGTAACACTCTAAATCCCCAAATTGTGCTAGATCGATTTTAATACCCTTAATACTAAAACCTTAAACTTTAGTTTTAAAGTATCCCTAAGTAGTTTATTTAGCAGTCAACACCGTCTTAAATACAAACTACGTAGGTAGTTGATGAATATAAGTGAATGATCCAGAGTATTTAAAATATACATGCTTTATTGTAAGAAAATAGGGAATGCACCAATTAAGTTAGGTGACCCTTACCCGATCACTTAATCCAACGAATATAGTACCTACATGATATAACAAAGAAACCCATTATCGGTGGTTCAGAGGTGTCTGGTACTGAACTTGGTAGGGAGGAATATGATCTGATCCCCTGCAACTTGCAATTGGATGAATTAAAAGAGGTTACCGCATTTATGTTCCAGAACCTCATTCTTAAAAGGATCATAGTCACTAACCGGCTACTCTACTATGTGCGTGTAAAGATAAAGGGCTTAATGTGATTCCGCTAGAATGAAAATGGGTGAAATTTAGCGAAAATAATTAGGTTGAGCTATAATGGCATGACTGGAATTGGTCTGCACAATGGGGGGTGTTTAGTGTTATTATTGTATCTTTTGTGTTATGTTGAGCTCACGTTTCCACAAAAACATTGGCAACCTCTTACGATTCGAATCTCATCGTGAATTTGCATCTAACTTGTGCCTTATTGATTTTTATACTGACTTTATTTCTTGAGGACAAGCAAAGGTTCAAGCTTAGGGGAGTTTGATAACATGAAAAGATATAGCATTTTCTGCCTGATTTACATAGATTAAACGTTTAATTCTTCGTTTACCATGTCACATTTTATCTCTATTTGTAGTATTTGCAGTATATTTTAGGTACTTAGCTTTTGCAATGCATAAATGAGAAAAGGAAGAAAAACAATGGAGAAATGAAGAAGAAATTGCCATTTAGTAGTATTTTAGAGCATTCTTCACCAGAAGGTGTCCCTCCCGCCACAGGCGCGTCCCTCCCGGCACAATTTGTAAAAGTGTGCCCCTCGGCATGCTTTATGTTACGACCGGGACAGTTGGAGGATATGCCCCCCATGTCACAATGCACATGACGCTCGCCACGACTCTCATAACTGTTACAACTTTTTCTCCATGAAGCGGACGTAACAGATAGTTGGTGGATTCTTCTCCATGATGGAAGAATGAGAATCTAGGATATAACTCCTACTTTGACTCACGCTTGGAATCTATAAAAGGAGGAAGTTACCAACATTGTTGGGGTCCAGACTTTTGCACCAATTTCATTATTTATTCTACGTACTATACTGCTATTATTTTTTCCAGTTTTTGCAAATTACTATTATTTTTAGTTTCATAGCTTTAAGCATTCTGTTTTTCCAGTTTCATAGAATTCTCGTAAGCACGGAAAACCTCATCGTTAAAAGTAGTATTTCTTCACATTGGAGGGATACTGCAACCTTAGTTTTTTTTCATAGCTTCCAGAATTCGTTAGGTCTGTTTTATTTAATTCAAGATATTTTGTACAAGTCAATCCTACTGGCTTGTGAAAGATACACACTACTCAGATTATTTGCTCCAGTATTTAATTTCATGTTCCTATTTTAAAAGTATAATTTATTTGTTTTTTACCATGCATGTGTTATTAAATTTATGTATTGATTCTACGTTGTCCTGCAATAAAATTATGTTTGGCTAAATTCCCCGATACCGGTATGTAAATCATAATCGAAGGGATTCGGTAATTAATTCGAATTAATATTTTTCACAAAAGCACTTTCTGGTTTTAATTTCCAATTTGGATATTTAATTGTTTATGAACGAGAGTGAAAGACATTCTAAGGTTAAAATCAACAGAGCGAGAGTTTGAGGTTTTAACCAGATAGTGGTTATTAAACATTAATTTTAAAAACAGCGAGAGCGCTTTAAAATTAATTGGACTCTAATTGTTTTCAAAAAATACTTTTGAATTTTAAAATGAAACAGCGAGAGCGCTCATTTTGAGTTTAATAATATGACATGAATCGATAGAACGAAAGTGTGAGACGAGGGCTTTTAAATAAATAGTTTCCACTGAAACAGTGTTTTAATATTGAAAACAAATGCCAATGACTTATTGAATCCCTGAAGTTGACAAACCACATACCGGTGTCCTGTTATTAATCATTAGATTTTAGTTAATTCCCGATTAAACCCAAACACCCAAATTTTATAATTAGCCTTAGCTTTACACAGTAACCCTAAGATAACAGTAGTTTTGACCATCAGCCTTTGTAGGTTCGATATCTTTTAAAACTACGCGATAAGACTGTGCACTTGCAGTCACTACACTCGATAGACTCATAAAGTCGCGATCAGTTTTGTTTTTAATGGTTAATTAAAAATAGGGTTTAAAGGAAAAGAATTAATGCTATCCAAAATGAATAAGGGAAAAAAAATCAAAGAAAATAGGCTTAGAAAACAAAAAATAATGCAAATGCCAGGGGTGAGTGTTGAATCCATGCCCTTTGCTTCCTTAGTATTATAGCTTGCCACCAGGACAAGCGTGCTTTGGTGTTAGTAAGGCATGCGCAATTCAACATGTATTAAACCTTCAAGAATTTAGAAAACATGGGAAAAAAAGTCAAAAGGCAGGGGTCGAACCCACACTCTTATACACGAATGCCTTAATGCGTGCTTCCTTGCCACTGGGGTGGCTGTTTCATCCGGTCATTCAGTAACAATAATTAAATATATGATAAAACACATTGCCTGAACCGGAGAGGCGCCAGAGACCTAGCTCTGAAAGTCTTCTCCGGCGACTTTGTTCTTCATACATGCAAAAACAAGGAGTATTAATGATTCCCATGGACCCTACCCCCTAATTTGGGCCTTGTAATTTCAATGGAACCCTTATTTTTGGCTAAATCACTTTGTAGAAAGAGATACAAAGCAAATGAAGCAAATCGGTTCAGATATGGCAACCTTTCATCTGGGCATAATAGGGTTCATACAATGGTCATATCATGTGCTAATATATCTCAGAAAAGCGTTAGTAACGTTAGTATGCATCAACACAACATGAAAACAAAAATATGATTTTGCAAAAAAAATAAGGAAATCGGAGATGTATGCGTGCTAGTTTTATGCCCTTTGGATCATCACAACCGATCCAATCTTACCCTATAGTCCTTCTAGAATTAAATGGGATAGGTATTTGACCTTGAGGAAGGCTGCAAGATAGGGTTTCGATTTTCCCTAGTTTTGATATTTTTTGGAATTTTGGAAATGTGATCTTGTGCAAAGTTTTTTGTCCTGTCTTATCTAAAATAGATGGAATATATAGAGATGAAGTAGGTCAAAAAAGAATGGGCTTAGACCTTTGTATGAAAGGCTTGATTTTATCTAATTTATTTTGAATTTTAAATAAATAAAAATAAAAAATAAATAGAATAAAAACCCAAGGGGTGTATGAATAAGTTATGATGTTCATATTGAGGCCTTATGCACGTTTGGATCTTGAAACATCAGCCCATTATCCCAAAAACTCAAGTTTGATCACTTTTGGTTTCATGCATTTTCTCAAAATTTCTCAACTTGCACCAATCATAACTCTCTCAATTTTTATCATATGAAGGCGATCTTTGACTTTTTGGAAAGCCCAAGATGTCCTCTACAATATCTACGTAGGTAACTTTTCTATTTGAAGACTTTATCTGGATGTAAGTTTCCTTGACAAAAAGTGTCCTTTTGTTGACTTTTGAAATAACATATAATGTTTTGGCCCATATCTCTCAAATGAAACACTTTTTAAACTTGAGGTTAAAGAGTAAAAGTTGTAGAGAATTGAATTTCCTTCAAAGTAAGCTTTGGTTGAGGAAAATATGATGAAACATGTGGAAGTTATGCTTGGTCAAAGTTTTGTTGACTTCTCCTTAAGAAAATCCTAATTTAGTAACTTTTGACTTTTGATGAATCTTGAGTTTTCTTGATGAATCATGATCAACCCTTGATCAAATGATGAATATGACTTCAAAACATTGATGTTGACCAAAAATCTTGAAGTTTGACTGTATGTTGACTTTTTATCCAATATAGTTGATTTTCAGTCATCTGAGTAATTGATTGAGCAAACTTGTGATGCAAGACTTGAAACTTGTCATGAGCATTCTTGGAGATTGTGATACGGTGGCAGAACCAACTGTTTTTACTGGTTTGCGTTTTTTGTTCGCAAATTTCGCGGTAAGAAAGAGTCGCCATCGACTTTTATTTTATCCAATCAGGAAAAGGAAAAAGAACAGAAAAAAACCTTTTTCTAGATGTTTCTGAGTAAGGGGGTAGATTATAGAAAAGGAAGGTGTTAGCACCCTTTCTATCCATGATTTTCCATGGGCTCTTAGGTACTTGCTCATTTTGAAAACTGCTTGTGTGTGCTTGTTTTGAAAATTTTTGTTTTACTTCGTTTTAAGCCTTGTTTCTGTCCTCAAGAGTGTGACGGAGTTGTTTTTGAAAACTATTTTGAAAGTGTTTGTGTAAAAGAGTTTTTATTGTTTTGAGCAAGTACTTAAGATTTTCTACCTACTCGAAAAAAGCTCTGTTCGTTTTCCTTTTAGACAGCGCTATCCCATTATTAAGGAATAAGTAGCACCGTCGTTTGGAGTTTGAGGGACTATCGAAAGGGACGAAATGGTCATTGAAGGCAACATGTAAGGATACCTTAGCAGTTTGAAGGGACTATCATCATATATTCGTACGCAACATCGAGGGACAAGATCATTTCTCGTAGGCAACTCGAGGGACGTTAAGGGACTATGATCTTTATGATGACTTTTAGATTGAGGGTCTTTTGCTAAGATATCCCTACGTTCGAGGGACACGACCATTATTTCTGAGGCAACCAAGTGAGGCAAACCCTAGGAGTGAGCATGTGCGAGTGTAATTTTCAGTTAATTTATCTTTGCACATTTAGGGTTTTCTACCGTATTAATTTTCAATTTGTCTTTCCATACAATCCTATTAACATACATCTAAGCAGTTTATAGTTTGCGGAATTAAAAGCAAGAAAGTTTAAAGTCCTAGCTATTACAAGGCTTTTGCAGATACATAATTATTTTGGACTGAAAATAAAAATGCGGAATTTAAACCCTAGTTACTATTACAACCTCGAAACAGTTACAATAATAATAAAAGGAAATTAAAAAATGCACGCGGCGAATTAAATGCGAGAATAATTTAGGAAACCTAAAAAATCTAATTGAAAAAAGATTTAGGTTAGTTTTTTTTTTAGAAAAATTAATTAGGTTATGTACAAATTAAAACCCTAATTTCTAATTAATTTCAATTATAAAAAAGAAATTAAATTTTCTCTAAATTAAATTAAACTAATTAATTAAGGAAATAAAATATTTTTATGAAAAAAAATGATTTTTTATGTTTTTTTGATGATTTTTTTATTAAATAAAAAATAATTATTTTTTGGTGTTATTTTAATAAAGGAAAATAATTAGTAAAACAATTAAAAAATTAAAATAGAAAAGAAAAGAATGGGCATGTGTTGTGCCAGCCTGAGAGTGCACCATAGTCCTTCATTGTTTGAGGCGTTGGATCTGAATTATTGATACATCCAATGGCCAAATGGTGGTAGCGTATGATAGGCGTTTTGGATGATAATGCATTGAATCTGTAGAAACAAAGTAAGAAAACAAAATTTGCTGGGATGGTTAGTTGTATATATAATAACATACATAAAATATAAAGGAAATAAAGTGGTCTTTCTCAAACGCGCGCGTGATTCAAATCACCCAATAGGATTCTGCCACCTAATTTTCTTCTTCCCCGTAACTGTTGTTTTCGGCCACACTTTTACCTACAGTCGTTTCCATAGCTATAACCCTGTAAGTTTCAAAAATTCACAAGACGCGTGATAAATTAATTCTAGCTGTATAGATCAATTCGTTTTGATCTCACGAGCATCATGGTGTTCTTTTCTTGGCCCAGTTTAACCTGTATAGAGAAACCCTAAAACGGCAAAGCAAACCCTAACAACGGTGATCATCAATATATGCATCAAAATGCAAAATTAACTAAACCAAAACATCCCAAATGATGATACAAACACAATTCTATGCTTAAAAGTGATTAATCATGCGTAAATTCTAAAATCAAGTTCAAGATGGTATGTGCAAACCGTGGATTTGTAAGTAGTGTTTCTTGATGTTTTTGGCCTTGAGGATGATTGCAATAGCTTCAGAACACGTCCAGGAATAGATTGTTGGCTTTGGAATTACTTGAAACGGTCTATGGAAGAGAATACAGTCTGCACTTTTTCTTCCAAAATTTGTAACTCCTTCCCTTGTTTTCAAGACCCCAAAACCTTTTTTATGCTTTGGAGATGTTAGGTATATATGATAGAATGATTTAGGTCAACAAAAACTGATCATATCTTTGAAAATTATGGAGATTTGATTTCATTCTTTGCCTTGTATGATTTGTTTCCAAAATAGACCAAATTAAGATCTTTTCTAATCAATTAGCTCTTACACGAATTCTTTTGATTTGCTAGCTGTTCATGGACTCATAATATGCTCATAAAATCAAATCTTCGATTTTATTTAATTATTCTACTATTTAAATTGATTTATTTTGATTTAAATGGATAAAAAATCAAAATAAATAATAAAAATAATAAAATAATAGGTGGATAAGCTCAGGGGTCGTGGAACATCTTGGGAACAAGTCTCAAACAAGAAAACATGGGCCCATTTAGAAAAAAAGTCATTTTGATCAATGTTAACTTCATGCATATTTCCAAAAATTAGCCAACTTTGACAATACATATCTCCTTCAATTTTGATCTTAGGAATGTGTTCTTGGACTTTTTATAAATCTTAGGATTTCCCCTAAAGAACCCTTTTGGTTTCATCTAAATTGGGTCTTCCATGTTCAAGTAATAAGCTTTGACTCAAAAGGTGTTTTTGTTGACTTTTCAAAAGGACCTATAATGTAGAAATTCATATCTTTGGTGAGTGCATATTTTGAACTTGTGGGATGAAGATGAGTTATAGGTAATTGTATCCTCTTCAAAATGGGCCTTGGATGGAAAATTCATGATAAAGTATGAAGAAGTTATGCCTAGTCAAAGTTTGGTTGACTTTTTCTATGAAACCCTAATTTAGCAACTTTTGAGTTTTGATGAATTTGAGGCATTCCTTGAGGAATCATGATCAACCCTTGATAAAATGATGGATATCACTTTAAAATGTTGATGTTGACCAAAAATCTTAAAGTTTGACTGCATGTGGGCCACAGTTGACTTTTGACCTAGTTTAGTTGATTCTCAAGCATCTGAGTAGTTGATTAAGCAAACTTCTTGTGCAAGGCTTGAAATTTGACATGGAGAATCTTGGAAACATATTAGGACCTTGGAAAGCATTTGGGGCCTTTGTGATCCACACATCTTGATGAAAGTGGAAACCCTAATTTAAGACACACTGCCTTAGGAGAGAGTTTGTCTGGTCAACTCTTGGGCAAACTTGAGCAAATTGAGGACCTTTAGGAGTATGTATTGAGTAAAATGAGAGGGAAAATTTTGGGGTACAACAGAGACATATAAGAAACCATGTAATCCATTTATGGCATTTTAAGCTCAATTTTCCTTGAGAAAAGTGAAACCCTAATTGTAGGTCAATTGCTTAGGATAAGAATTTATCTGATCAATTATTGAGTAACCTTAAGCAAATGAACATCTTAGGAGCCTGAAGAGATATCTTGAAGAAAATGGGAGGGCAAATTTTGGGGTACAACACAGTTCACGCCCCCTGTACGCTTACACATAAGCATACCACTCAATAACGGAAGCTCACACCTCACGTGAACAGGGTCTCTAAACCACTGTTAAAGACCATCATACAGGGCTTCTCGTCGCCGTGGGAAAATTCTAACCACCATACATTATAATATACCAACTAAAACCTCTGATTCTCCCCGCCCTTGCAGGAGAAACACAAACACCTGTACTTTTTGACCAGTACATATGTGAACTTTTCATGATTTAGCATTTGGTCATGTGGCCAATTTAGAAATTTTGAAATGATGTTGCTTTTACAAGTACATCAACAAACATGAAAGATGTGGAAGAGAAATTTTCTAGCAGGTCCGCGACCAACTCATTATTTCTCTACTTGACTTAAGACATTATTCTTTGTCTAAATTAATAGCGGTTTGAGAGTCTTTAACCTTATTCTTGTGATGAAGTGTTCTTCAGGAATTACTTAGAGGATTATGTTTCTGTCGTGGGTGCACTACTAAAAAGTTCATTTTTAGTGACCAATTTAGCAACATCACTTTTCGGTTGAAAAAATACTAGTCGCTAAGCTCTTGCAAAGAATTTAGTGATAGAAATTTAGCGATCGAATTTCTGACTAAATTTAGTGACCGATTTTAATGTTTTTTTTCGTAAAATAAAATTAAACATTATCAAATTCAAATCTAGGAATCAAAATTGTGACCTCTGTGAATTTTAATAACGCCTTACCACTAGATCATTTAATATTTTTTATTATGTTTTATATATATATATATATATATATATATATATATATATATATATATATATATATATATATATATATATATATATATATATATATATATATATATATATATATATATATATATATATATATATATATAACAAAGAAATAAAAAAATTTAAATAAAATTTAAAAAATTACTATATAAATTTAATTTAATTATACAATTTTATTATACACAGATAAAAATTATAGACTGAAAATAAAGTACATGTACATTAAACTCTTGGAAATAATAGATATGGTTTATTTTTAATTAGGTCTAGTTTTTAGGGTGAGAGATTCAACATTATCCCTATCTCCTCTCTTCTTATTCTTCCAGAGAAAGAGAGAGAGAGAGAATAGCCTTTTTTTATTTAATTTCTTTAAGTTTGAAATCAATTGTTTGTAGTGTTTCTCGTTCAATGTATCTAAATCAATAGTATGCACACATATTAATTTTCTTTTGTGTTTTAATCATGTGTTTTGTTTTTTTAAAGGTAAAGTAATATATTGATAATAGAAGATAAAAATTTCAAATAAAGGACAATTAAGCAAGTGATTGACAAAAAAAGTACAAATAACAGAAAGAAAAAAGCAAGAGACAACAAACAAATAAATAAATGAAAATCTACAATGTGAAAAGCAAATAAATCATAGGAAGAAATTTTAAAACGGGCATCACCTCTAACGAAAGAATTAACAAGTTAAATCATAAGTAAATAAGACAACGACTGTCGAATCAAAAATTAATAAAGAAAAAAGTGTCATGTCAATTTTAAATTAAGACAAAGTTTCGATCTCTTATTAGTTAATTTAAAAGATTGAATTCTGAAATTATTGTATGAAGGTGCAAGACTTCTCCACTTATCTAACTAAGAACTGTTTTTAAGAAGAAAAAAAACTATTTTCCTCCACTTCTTTTATATTTATCATAGTACTTTAAAATACAATTTCATTTTTGACTCTACAAATGATTGAGACCATATCATGTCCGATCATAAAATACTCGATTTTACTATTTTGTTAATGTGTTCATTTGGTTCAAATTATTGATCAACTTCAATCAAGGACTTGAGAGTCAAAATCGTAGCTCTAGAGGCATAAATGCTTCCCTCACTTCAAACCAATCGTGCTCCTCATGAACCCTAAAGCCATAATTGGTGTGTCATAGTCGTTTTTTCTCTTATTCATTTATAGTCCTATCCAAAGGACACAACGCACGGGTGTGAATGTGACTGTTGAGTTGGTCATGCGTGAGAGTGTTTTTAGTGATAATTGACAGTGTACACTACACATGTCTCTCATTGAAGCTAGTCCTTCATTTACAACAAACCTCTACACCCAATTAAAGTCTTCGTTTCCGGCTTTTATAGAAAATGTATTTTGTACAAATCTCAGACATGGCAGAATAAGCTTAGACATATAATTGAATATATACATATCCATTCATGCATTGCATCCTCTTCGTGTCCTGTCTTGCAACTTGCAGCTGTAGGTGTCTTGTCATGAGGAGCTAGCTAGAGGTAGCTGCCAATGGTCGGTGTTGACCACCTTATTTTGTGAGTTTTTCAATCTCTATACACAACTCATTCTAGTTTTGATTTCAATGTATGTATGTATTATTGTATCCATATATCAAGACTACTAGTATGTCATATCTTGACCAAAATCATAAAAACAATGACACCAGAATAGGCTATATATATGTACCACGGTATACTATTAATTAACTAAAAAAATGCCAAACGTATGGTGTACTTGCATATCATATATCACTGCATACCTAATAGTTTTTCTAAATGAAAAATATAATGTATAATAAAATAAGGATTCAAAAATTCACTAAAGTATAACAGAGATAGATAACAACAGGTTGGGTTTAAGTGACTTTAAGGAAGTCACCGTGACATTTTTTCTATCTCTCACTATAAATACTTTCTCTCAACTTCTTTTCCTCCATTTATTTATTTTCTCTCACAACTAAAATTATCAAAGTCATGAGACATAAAGTTCATTGAATCCATTTTTAAATAATAACCTACTATCTTTATATTATACTCTCTCTAATCTCATTTATAAAAAATAATTAATTTTTTTAGATACATTAAATAAATAATGTCTTTGAACAATATCTTATTCAAATATATTAATTATTTAATATATTTAAAATTTTAACTTTTTCTTATAAATAAGATTGAATGTAGTATTATATAAACTTCAAAAACTTAATTACCACCAAAAATTTAATGAAATAAAAAGTTTTACTTTATTAAAGTAATATTATTTTAATTTTTATATAAAATTGAGAATAATTAAAATTCTTCAATTACATTTTTTTCAAAGTTATTTATTTATTATTTATAATTTAATATTTTAATATTTTTAATTTGAAAATACATAAAAATTACTATTCAATATAGTTCATACACAAATACAAGTTTGTTTGTCACTAATAAATTAATTCTTTATTTTTGATATCTTCTTAGCAAAAATAAAAATAAAAATAAAATTATTTATTAATTTGAATTTATTATAAAAAACATATTAAAAAAAATATTTTTAACAAATAAATTATTTAATATTAGAGAATTGTAATATATTAATTATAATTTTTTTACAATTATATAAGATTGTAACCTCGAAGTTTTGAGTTTGAATTACATCACAAACTATTATAAAATGATCAATATATTCTTTAATTAACAACGATTTTGAATATAAAAAATATTTAGGACTAAAATATAAATTAAAATTAACATTTTTTTAAACTTTACGATGAAATAATAATTAAAACCTTATCATTGTAATTCAAGGGGATTAATCTTACCGTTATTCATTTATGGGACTCATTTAAAATTTACGCAAAACTCTATATAGATTTAACCAAACACATTAATCATTAACACTTAATATAATTTGAATTTGAGATCTTAAAAGAAACATATTTTTATGACTCAAGTTTTCACCAACAAACAAACCCCTAATATTATATTTCAATTTTATTTCATTTAAGTATATGATTCATATAAGAAAGAAATAAATGATTGTCATTAATCAATTTATTAAATTTAGTATTTTTTATATTATATATATATATATATATATATATATATATATATATATATATATATATATATATATATATATATATATATATATATATATATATATATATATATATATATATATATATATATATATATATATATATATATATATATATATATATATATATATATATATATAAATTGTGATACCTAGTTTATTTTTCTGGACATTTCACACTTTGTATTACATTTCTAATTTTCAATATACTAAAAATGCTTAAATGTATTTTTAATCTTTTTATTTTGATAATTTTTAACTCTCAGTCTTCTATTTTAAAATTAATTTTTTTATTCTTGAATTTTACATAAATCACTTAAGATTCAATTGGTTCCTCTCTAATTTTACATAATAAAATTGATAATTATGTTAAAAAAAGATATTTTTAATGAGTAGGCAATATTGATTAAGATACTTTTTATTAATAGTTATTAATTTATTTAATTAATTTTTTCATAAATATATATTGAATATTATTTATGATAATTATTTTTTTTACTTTTGCACTCTAGTTGTCAGATAAAAAAAGGCCTAATATTTAAGAAAAAATTTAAAATAATAACTTTGGATTTTTAGCCCAATTGATTGGAAAGTCTCTTCACTCCAAGCCATAAGGTTTTAATGGTTGAGTTTTTTTTTTTTCCACCTAAAATGAAGTGGGACTATTCTATGTATAAAAATGCAAACTTCATGGCTCTCTGCTACCATATACAAGAGCACCCAAACAAAACAGTGGACATTAACCATTGTTGTCCATTACCATGTTTTTGTCTTGTTATAATTGTACTGCTACAACCTTAAGAAAAACCATTTAAACTGAATATTTTAATGAGCAAAACAATCTTTTATATAAATAGAGATACGAAGATAGAATAAAGTTTTGCATACGGAAGAATGGGTGTTCAAAATTGAATGGCCTAATAGAAAATCACTAATCGAATCAAACTAAACTAAAATCTTAAAATAAACGCATTTGATTTAGTTGTGTTTGGATTATTTTTTAACAAAATTGTGTAGTTCAGTTCAGTTTGTAGTTTCTATTTTACAAACTCACCAAACTTGCATAACGTTAAAACCTAAAATTTACTTAATCCATATTCAACCCACACATTTAAGTCTGTTAAATACATAGTGCTAATTATGTGCATTTGAGCTTTGGGATAATTGATCATGCATTATTTATTATTTAATGCATTCTTTTATTTGGACTTTTGATCACTAGTTTGTGTAGTTGAAAATGGTTGTTGCATGTCTATCTTGTATTTTTTTACATGTAGCATGTTTATCTTCGTATTTGGATCTGATCTTAATTGTTGTATATTTTTTTGGCTTGTTTAAGCTTATTTGTTCTTCTAGAATTACTTTTGAAGGTTGTTTGTTTTGGTATAGACTTATGACAATTTATATCTCTTTTTGATATTGTTAAAGAAGGAGAAGTTTTAATGAGTCTATAATTGATTTTAGAGGGAACATAAGCATTTTGCTTTTGACTCATGTTGACTAAATTACAAGTGAAAGCTTGCTAAGCATAAAAAAAAAAGGAGATTGTTGTTTGTCTTATCACTTTCGTTTATTATCTTTTTTGAGTCTCCCTCATAAATTGCACACCATGAATCAAATTTAAAATAGGTTCGTAAATATTTTAGCATGCATAAACATTTGGTTATGTTTGAACTTGCTCAAGATGTTCTTAGTCGAGTTCATGAGTTTATGGAATAAAAGCCTTGTGTGTTAAACTCAAATCAGGTGCAAAGGAAAACTTTTAAATCTTGAAAAACTTATGTTTTGATGTATTGATTCGAATCAATACACATGATTCGAATCATGCAAATTTTCTGTTTTTTCTAAAGTTTCTAGAGCAATTGAATTGAATCATATTTTGCACATGATTCGAATAAGACAACTTTTTCTAGTTTTTCCAAAGTTCTTAGGAATTGATTCGAATCAATTATTGCACATGATTCAAATTATGGGACCTGTGAAATCACACATTGCACTTGATTTGAATCAATTGCAAAATAGGTAAAAAAAATAGGAATCTTTTTTATTTCATTCACTTGCTCACTTGACTCACTACATGTGTTGACTTTGATTAGATCTAACCAACATTTTTCAGTCTTTTGTGTGCTTCATCTCAAGCACATATATAAGATTTTGTCAACCTTTTTCAAGAAAGATTTTCATAACTGTTGGTGAAGAACTCATAATCATTTTTGAATTTCTGTTAAAAACAGCCACCTCTTTTAAAACTCTTGCATCAAAAATCTTTCATTTTCAACCTCATTACAATTCTCAGATCTTGATCATGAGTAAATGTTAAATGATTGTGGGAAAAGTTATCTTGAAACTAACCGTTCTTTGAGATTTGTTCAAAGATTTCCAGTTCTTGCAAGATTGGGGTTATTGTCGTTGCGGCTAGCAGATTCCAATGAAAAGAATAAGGTCTTCTCTCCATAATTTCCTTAGTAGTGACTGTGTGGAAGACTACAGATAAGGCAGAGTTCTTTTTACATATTCAGAAATTCACCGCTAAAGGAATCGATAGGATCAATGGGTTGATTGCTACACACGAAAGCTTACAGAAGAATTGATGATATTAGAAGATTGGAAGCGTTAATCGAGTGAAGATTGTGCAGAAGGGTTTGACAGTTGGCCGTATACAAGTCAAGATCTAGAATCAAAGTTTTCTTTTCTTCAACATTATTTTAGATAAGTGGTTGTATAAAACCTTTAGATATTTGTTAAACTAACGGAATTATGCATGTAATTTCAAAAGTTCATATAGACTCATGCGAGGATGAAAGAGTCCAAGCAATATAAATCATCATGTCATCTTTATATCTCTTACTCTTGAATTTGAATTTTGTGGAACATTCATGCTTAGGTTTATACTTTGGTAATAGCAATTTATTTGGTAATCTTAAGTTTTATTGGAATTTGAAAACCTTTTAAGGGCTTTAGTGGTGATTAGAATCTAACAAACATCCTACTTTTAGAAATTAACTTATTGATAAATTGTGTAACCATATCTCGTGACTTATTCAATTGATTCAATTGAAAATATTGTGTTTTCTCATCTAGACATTATGATATTTATAAAGTGATTTGGGTTGCTACCTAATAATTGTCAATTGAGTATAATTTCACATTTTCGCTCTACAAACTTATGTACGCAAACTCTAAAAAACTTATGGTTATTCTTATTTGAAGAATCGGGCGATTTGTTTTTAAAAGTCTATTCTCTCCCCGTCCCCCTAGACTGTTTTCTATTGTCATATTCACACCTAACACCTATCGTAACACTTCTTTCTCAATTTTCTTAATTATGGTCATTAGACTCTATTATTGAATTGGGAGGTTTTAGCAGGATTTTCCTAACGCGTGGTTCGAGATGAATTTATCTTTCCTATTGCGATTACTTCATGATCGGGATTTGGATCAAATGAGATTTGATCATGGAATTTTGGAAGATTTAACAATAGATTCCCATAAATGGAACCATGATTCTATATTAGAACCATAATTGTGATTGATTACTGATGATGGACTCTTGATGTGGTGGTGTTGATCTATGATGTAGTAGCACCAGAGTGGATCTACAAGGTTATCACTCTAACGATTAGAAGAGTCCATGATGAGTGAAGTTAAATTTAAGATAAGAAAAGTGTACTTTAAGTCTCACATGTTCAAATTATATATGATGGATAACTTTATTTGGACTTTGCACTTTTGAGTTGGATGTTTGGACCTTACACATATTGGGCATTTCGTCGGCCTATAACAATTATTATGATGCATTTTTATTCTCAACTCAAATTTAATTTGATTAATCGAATGATCAATATATCAACGAAAGTTTAAGCATTCATAATTGCCAGAAAGAATATCAAAATTACTAGATCCATCACAGACCTATGTTTATACAATAAATTACTACAAATAGATAAAGTCTATCAACGTGCAATTTAAGAAGTCGATAAATAACCTAAACATGTAAACTATAAAAAAATGTATAGAGATAGGGATAGAGAGATGTGTACATTGGCTTTTTATTGGTTCAACACTTCCATCTTTCCTTTGCCCTTAGTTCAGTCTTTAATGGAAAACCACTGAAAATTTATAGCGTCTTCCATTATTTTTCAAATTATTATATAGAGTATGTTCTTCAACGGATAAACTAGTTAACACTGAATACTTCCACTACTACAAATAACTCTTCTAACCTTAGATGCAAAATGTATTTTACCTCGACAAAATAAGCGAGATAAATAAGCCGTCATAAAAATAAAGACTTATAACCTCTATGCTTAAAACACTGAGATATAATTTTATTAGCGCATGGGTTCGAACCCCAGTAATAAAATTTTTTATTATTTTCAAAACTAACATATCTTTCATCTCGATTTATCAAAATAACCGAGGGGCATGATTTTTTATATTTTAAGTTACATTGTTTACCCAGAATATTATATTGGTTACCCATAATATTACATTGTTTAACCAGAATATTACATTGTTTACCCAAAATATTAAAACTAAAATAAAAATCAAATTCCTCAGGGATCTCAATAAAAATAAAATTCCCTCAATATGTAGACTTTAGATCTTCGAATTATTGAATCTAGGTGAAGATCAAATATTAGGTGCAAGAATAATCTCTATGGATCTTGCATATATTTGTTTCTGGTGGAAAAAATAGTAAGATAATTAATATCAATAATCAAATATATTTTCGATACAAATAAAAATTTAATAAAATAAATCTTGAACTTAGATGATTTTCTGCTCTTACATTCCATCGTAGAGAACTTTTCCGAGCGTTCTTAGATTTCAAGCGCTTCATATGTTTGATTTAGGTTAGATTTCCAATATCGTAAGAGAACTTATATAATGGATGCCCCTTAGGTTTCACACGGATCAATAATGAAAAATTCTTGAGCGTTGATAACCTTCAAATGGATAGCAAATATTTGTTTAAGGCCGTTGGAAATAGTGAAAAATAACACTTAATTATCCTCTTGGTTTTGGAATAAAACCGATGGATTAGATTTTTTTAATGGTTACATTGTTTACCCAGAATACTAAAAATACATTGTATGCAACAAATCTTCACAAAAAATCAAGATTGTTTACCCAAAATATTAAAAATACGGCATGTTCAGGACCCATACAAGTTGTTAGAGATCTGTTTCCCCGTAAAATTATTTATTTTTCGTTGATATCCATCTTCTGAAAAGTAAGATCCCTTCTTTGTTTAATCTTTCAAAGATTGAACTTCCTTCTTTGTTTAACTTGAAGAAAGAATAATTTTTGCACTTGCAATCTATCAAATGAGCAAAAATACAACAACATTTTTCCACAAAAAATATAACACCATTTTCTAAGATAGATTACAATGGCGGAAAATTTGTTTTGTTCTATATATAAGAACATTGAAGATTTTTTCTGTCTTGAAATCTATCCTAAATAATGATGTGAGTTTGAGGCGGCTTCATATTATCACGGATTAGGGTAAAATCTAACGATTGCTTTTATAGTAAAACCTTTCTATTATACCTCTAGATTTTTTTATAAAACTGAGGTAACGCTATTATTTATTATTTTTTTAACTATCACCTCAGTTAAGGTTATAAAATCGAGGTGATAGTTATTATTTTTTTAACTATCACTTGGTTAAGGTTAAAAATCAAGGTGATAGTTATTATTGTAATTTTTTAATATTATATTGTCTACACATAATATTAAAATAAATTATTTACAACAAATCTCTTCAATGGTTTTTCTGCACTTGCAATCCATCATATAGGTGTTGATGCTTGAATGTCATAATTTTTCATCCAAGATTGATTGTTGATGTTATCATTATCACTGCCTTCACTAGTGTATACAATATGCATGCTTTGAATGAATCCAACTTTTAATAAAGTGTTTGTTCCAAAAATTGGGAAATGTTTTTTCTGCACTTGCAATCCATCAGTAAAGACTTTTAGGAATAAATCATAGTTGTTCAAAGCCTTCAACAACAATAAAATCAACAACATTTTTTGAGATGGATTGCAAAAGCTGGAAAAAATGTTTTGTTCAAGGTAGAAGAACATTTTTTTCAGTTTTGCAATTCATCCCAAAAACTGATGCATTCAACGGTGGGGCGGCTACAAATAAGATATCATTAGGGTGAAATATGTTCAACGTGTGTTTTTATAGTAAAATATAATTATTTTATCCCTCGGGTTTTCAAAGAAACTGAAGGGTTAGATCATTTATTTTACACTTGTAAACAGATAAAAACGTAAAATGTAGTATCTGAGATTCGAAGAATATCTGGAATGGTATATCACATCGGTTTTTAAAATAACCGAGAGAACAAGTTATTTTTTTATAAATAAAATATGATGCGTCTTGAAATAAAACCTCAATTTTTTTGGATGACGTGAAAGCTTCGTCCCAAATTTCTATTGTCATATTCACACCCAACACCCATCGCAACACTTCCTTCTCGGTTTTCTTAATCATGGTCATTAGAATCTATTATTGGATTGGGAGGTTTGAAGGAGGATTCCCCTAACGCAGGGTTGGGGATGAATTTATCCTTCCTATTGCGATTACCTCATGATCTATATTCGGATCAAATGAGATTTGATCATGGAATTTTGGAAGAATTAGAAATCGATTACCACAAATGGAACCATTGTTCTGTATTAGAACCATAATGGTGATTGATTAGTGATGATGTACTCTTGATGTAGTGGTGTTGATCTATGATGTAGTAGCACCAGAGTGAATCTGCAAGATTACCACTCTAACGATTAGATCATTTACAGAGTTCATGATGAGTGAAGTGAAATTTAAGATCAGAAAAGTGTACCTTAAGTATCACATGTTCCAATTAGATATGATGGATAACTTTATTTGGACTTTTCACTTTTGGGTTGGATGTTTGGACCTTACACGTATTGGGCCTTTTGTCAGCCTATAACAATTATTGTGATTTCATTTTCATTCCCAACTCAAATTTCATTTGATTAATCGAATGATCAATATATCAACGAAAGTTTATATAGCCATAATCGCCAAAAAGAATATCATAATTACTAGATCCATCATATACCTATGTTTATACAATAAATTACTACAAGTAGATAAAGTCTATCAACACGCAATTTAAGAAGTTGATAAATAACCTAAACATGCCAACTATGATAAAATTTATAGAGATATGTGTACATCGGGCTTATATTAGTTTAACACTTCATTCTTTTATTTGCCCTTAGTTCAGTCTCTAATGGAAAACCACTAAAAATTCATAGGGTCTTCAACTATTTTTCAAATTATTATGTAGAGTTTGTGGTTCAGCGGATAAACTAGTTAACACTGAATACTTCAAAGCCAATTAACACTTAGGCCAACACAGATCTAAATCTAGATATCCATTCTCTTGTATCTAAACACTCAAAATGCTACGATCACAATATCTTCACTTGATATTGACCCAAATACCTTGCTAGACCCAAAGTTTTTCTCCAAGTTTTCGTTTCATAGACATCTTTACTCAACTCAATTGGTTCCCTTTCTGACCCCTTTTTCTACCCAAGGATTTCGGAAACTCCCAAATTCATTCCACAACTACCTTATTTTGATGCTATTGAAGTCTTCAATGGAGTACAAAATAATATTTTCTTGTTGGAAGTCAGTCATCATGCACCATAATCACAATATTGAATCTTCAATTTGATACACACAAAAGCTTCACAAAAAATATTAGATCCTCTAATGTATCTTGTATCTACCACTCACACTATATATTTAGAGTTGAATACCACAACAATGGGGTTTCTTTGTTCAAGATTGAAGATGATTTGATATCTTGAATAAACTCACACAAAACTTAAACATGTCTAACTCAATCAACATTTTATGAAGTTTTTCTATAGGCTTGACTTAAGAGAGAATGTGTGAAAGAAGAACACTCAAAAAATTATTTATATAGAAGTTAGAAGTAAGACACAAAATATGTGAAAAAATGAATAATTTATTTTCATACATGTTGTACCCCAAAATTTCCCCTTCAACTTTCTTAAAAAAAAACATGCTCACAAAAGGTCTCAAATACTCAAAGCCACTCAAGAGTTGACTGGTCAAACCTCCTCTTAAGCAAGGGTCTTCAACTAGGGTTTGGTGCTTCTCAAAGAAGATTGGTCTGCAAGGGTCTCAAATGACTTCCATTGTTCATCATAGGTTCTCAATATTGCTTATGTCAAGTTTCAAGTCTTGCATCACATGTTTGCTCAGTCAGTGGCTCAAAAGATTGAAAGCCAACTGTATTGGGTAAAAAGTCAACTATGGTCAACATACAGCCAGACTTCAAGATTTTTTGTCAACATCAACATTTTGAGTTGATATTCATCATTTTATCAAGGTTGATCATGATTCCTCAAGGAAAGTCCTCAAATCATCAAAGGTCAAAAATTGTCAAATTAGGGTTTTGATTGAAGATGACTGGTCATTGACTTTTGGCCTAGTGCATGACCTAATGGCTTAAAGCATGATCCCAAGGGCTCAAATACAACATCTTGACCTAATTACATGGCTCAACATATTTCCAAAGATACAAGTGATTGATAGTTAAAGAATTGAATCAATTGATAAAAAGTCAACAGTCATACAAAAGTCAAACTTTGACTTTTTGGTCCACATTGGAATTCAAAAAATCAAGAATCATCAAAACATTCAAAACTATCAAACTTTGTCTTAAAGAATCAAGAGAATCAAGAAAGTTAACAAAAGTCAAAATTGAAGATTTTCAAACACTTAGAAAAATTCAAGTGTTTTGTATCTAAAAAACCCTAACTTCACAAGCAAGTTTCCTCAAGATACAAGTTGATTCAAGGAAAACTTTCAACATGAAAGTTGTAGGGATTAATTAATTCTACAACTTTGTTAATATGGTATGATCCTTAAAAGATGCTTGGATTAAGAGATATAGGCCCATGAAGTTCTGATTATTTTTACCCAACACTTAGAAAAATTTCTAAGTGTTTTGTTCTTAACAAAGTCACTACTTTATGGCCATTTTTCACTAAGATCCAAATTGATTCAGCAAAAACTCAAAACATGAAAGTTGTATATTGTGATACGGTGGGAGAACTGACTTGAGGTTTTACGTTTGTGTTCGCAAATGTTTCGGTTTAGCAAGAGTTGCCACCGACTTTTTATTTTATCCAAAGGAAAGGTCAAAAAGCACAGGAAAGACCTTTGAGATATTTTCTTGGGTTCGGGGGATAGATTATGAAAAGGGAAGATGCTAGCACCCTTTTCATCCATGGTTTTCCATGGGATCTTAGTTACTTGTTTAGATCACTTGCTTTTTCTTTTCAATTGTTTGAAATGGTGCTTTGTGTGGTTTTGAAAGTATTTTGAAAAGAGGCCTTTGTTTAGGCAACTTTTGTAAAGATTCTTGTTTGAATATATACAAAAGGTATGTCTTTTGAAACATACCTTGCAATTCGTATGAACTTGCTTTTTAGGAGTCTTTCTATCTCCTCTTTGATTTTCGATGTTATAGCTGGAATGAAACATCTAGGAGTTTGCTTCATTGACTTTTTCCCAGCTTTTATTGGAAGTTTCAACTCTACCAAATCCCTGCTTAAACTTGGAATTTCATTATAGTCCCAAGAAAAATAATCTTTAAATTCTTTAAGTAAAGATACTCAGCTTTTAGCTCGTTATCGATATTGGCGCTAATATATGTCGGCCTTTTATCTCTGTGTTCGCCAAGATTTACTTCTTCTAAAGGATCTTGTGGCTGCATCTTTTTTGGCGCCATGTGATCCTTCTCGAAGCCTAGGGGGTTGTCGTCGTAGATGCATTCCAGACGCTGCTTGTCGATGTTATCTCCATCCATTTTTGGCTTATCTGGTGGTTTTGGTTCCATAACTAAAACGGTCTCTTCTCCTGGAACTTGAGAATTATTAACTTCGACAGCCATGTTTTCTATTTCAACCTCTAAAGTTGAATTTAACTTGTTTTCGGCTATGTATGCCGAAATCCTTTTTAGAGCTTCTAGCTCAGGCATCATCATCAGAAATATAACCCCAGCATGTCATCCTGATTCCTTTATAAAATGTTTCTTCTAAAGGCTCAAAAAATGCCTCATCCAAGTTTTGGTAGATATCTTCAGCAACATAGCAAGGAGAAATATGGGCTAAATTTCTCTCAAATTGTTTCTTACCAACATTATTGACGTCGGCCATGAAATATCCCTGATCAGCCTCAATATTTTCTACTATAGCATTTTCTCTCCAAATCACCAAACGCTGATGTGTGGAAGATGGCACAACTCCCATACCATGTAGCCATTCTCTTCCTACTAAAATATTATAACTTGGCTTGGAATTAATAACCATGAATATGGTTGGCCTTGTTATTATGTTGACGGTAATATCCACTTGGATCACTCACATGGTGCTTCATGACTTGCCCCCATAATCTGACAAGACTACATTATGAGATCGTATATCGGTATCATATTTGCCAATTTTCTTCAATATGTGGTGTGGCATTATGTTCACAGTAGCATCATAATCTATTAAAACTTTGTTGATAGATATCCCCTCTACTTTTTCTCTAATTAAGAGGGGCTTCAAATTGCTCTTCATGGCCACACTTGTCTTTTCGAAAAAGGCATATTGGTTCTCTACAAAACCATTATTCACAATAAAATATCATGTTGTCTTATATAAAGCCATTTCTTCAGCATCTGCATCTACTGAATCATCATCTTCAGTGGGGAAATCTTACTCAGCTGGTAAAGTCGACACCATGTTCACCAAAATACTCAAACTCTCCTCTGAATCTGATTTGAAATCATCAGTAGCTTCTTCATAACTTTTGATGATTGGTCAATGAACAAATTCTTTTATACGCTCTTTTGCAACTGTGTTTACTTTCACCATATATTTCTTTCCAAAACCCTCTTTGCTTCCAGCTTTTCTCTCAGCATTTCCTTTAGAAGCCTGCCTCTCATCCTGCTTACCACGTTGAAAGCGCCTCCACTGGGTCCTTGACATAGGGTTTTTACCCATATAAGTCTCATAAACATGACTTTTCTTCTCAGACTTAAACTCTCGTCGGTAGTTTATGGCCGACTTTCCCTTGTCTCTGGCAGTGGCAACACCCTTTGGTGTCTCCATTTTTCCCAGAGGCTTTATCCAGATGCCTTTAGGAACATTGGATGATGGAACGAAACTCCTTGTCCTGGACTAACAATTTCCCATAGCCTTTCTTGGAGCTCCTTCTTTGCATGGGTGGAACTTTTGATTAAAGAACATGCCTTTGGCTTTCTCCAATTGTAATCTCTGAAAATTTTAAACAGCAATTTTGTCAGTTAGAGCGCCACATCTAGGGCATAAACAAGCTTGTGAGCCCTTATTCTTGTACTAATATAAGAAGTCTAGCAAATCCTCTTCAGGCTTAGGGTAGACGTCAGCCAAGTCCAAATCAAGACTTTCATCAATTCCCTATACCATGTTTGCATCAGCAAACTCAGTAATTTCCACCATGTTTATCTCGATTGGGTCGACAAATAATGCTTCTTCTTGCTGAAGAGGGTCGACATCTATTTTCATATTTCTATTGGAAAATTTCAGCCTTTCTTCCTGAAGTGATTTTTGCACAAGATCTCTCAAAAGAGAACATTGTAAGATTGTGTGACCAAGATAATTATGATATTTACAAAAACTTTTTTTCTGTCGTTGTCCTAATGATGGTAATTTATCACTTGGAGGCACTAAAACCTGACCATCTTTAACCAGCAAATCAAAATTTTCTTCACACTTAGTGACATCAAAAGTATAAGTCTTTGCTAGAAATTTTGGATTGTTTTCGACATGGTTTTTTCCTTTGGAAGAAAATAATAATTTACATTCATACGAAAGCCCTGGCTTCATCTTCGCCATGTCGACTTCTACCTCTGTAAGTGAGATATAATCAGCCTTATAAATAGGATCAGTGTCATCAAAATTTACAAAGCTACTTTTTCTTTTTTGACTTTTGTATATCTTACTTTCTCTAGTCTCAGACGCTCAAGCCGTCGAACTCTATCAGCTAGCTACGACATACTTTTCACATAAGTTTGATCTATTTTCTTCCTAATGGAGTAATCCAAACCTCTTAAAGCCATTTGAACAAGTTCATGTTCAGGCATCTGAGTGAAGCATCTTGATTTCAACAAACGGGACTTATTTAAATAATCATCAATACTCTCTGCAAACCTTATTTTTATATTTGATAATTCTACCAAACTAATTTTCGAACGTCCCTCATAAAACTGTTCATGAAAAAGCTTTTCTAACTTAGTCCATGAATCAATTGTGTTTGGGGGTAGGGCATTAAACCATGTGAAGGCTGCCTTAGTAAGGGATGAAGGAAAAAAATTTACCCACAGGTTTTCATTATTCACCATATTCCCTGACTCAGTTAAATATCTAGCAATGTGTTCTACTATCGACTCACCAAATTCACCCCCAAACTTTGTGTATTTAGGGATTTTCCATCCCCTAGGTAATTCAGACTGCAAGAGGTATTCAGACACAGGGGAAGAATACATTGGCCTCTATAGTATGGTATTCATACCATTATTGGCCATGATTCTTTCGATAATGGTGGTTAAGTTATTTTCTACTACAAAATCTTCTTGTCGATATTGATCAACAATATGATCAGCATCTTGTTGCGGTTAACTAATACCACTTGAGGGTGTTCTATCACCCTTGGTGGGTCGACCACAAGATTTTGTTATACTTGGGGCCTTATTACTTTCCCCTTGTAAACAGTTTCATCATCTATTACCCCCAATTCTGTTTGAACAGCGACAAATGGTTGAAAAATAGGTGGCGCCTATCGAACAAGCGCTAGAGGAGCACCCAGAAAATTACACAATCATGTTAATTGAGCAATTACCTACCTATTTGTCTCAGCGAACTATCTATTCGTCTCAGTCGATTCCTGCATTATAGGGTTAAACACAATACCCATTTGATTGGTTAACATGTTAACTAACTCATGGTTACTATCATTCATTTGCTGCCTTAAAACCGCTACTGAAGTCTTAGTTAGAGGCGGCACTGACTGAGGAGGCACCATTCTACTTTGGTTATTTATATTTAGAGAATTTCCTCCCGGTGCAGACCCTTGTAACGGGGAATTCACATTCTGAGCGTTATCTGAAAATAACGATGGACTTTATATCGACGGACACCCTAGCATTAAATAATACGGCATTTCACAAATAGGATCAGCAGTACCAAAATGAGGCACATTAGGGCTTACATTTGTAGTTATCACAGGCCCTGAACTCGCTGGTGGAGCCTGGGGGATAGTGACTACGCCTGCAGTCGACACTGGCGGAGGAAAAGACGCAACTTGAGAAACTACTGTATCTGTAGTAGTTATTGTTCGTGGCGGTACTACATCCACATTAATGTTGATAGTATTAGTCATCCTTGGTGTATGTTGCTTAACTTATGGCTTAATATACTCTTTTATTAAATTCCCACTTCTAAGTCTCATACACTTACAAACACTCAAGAGGTCCCACCAGGTGTGCCAATTTGTTTGTTGTGGAAAATGGTAAACAACTGCTAGTCCTCCTGTTGTACCCCAAAATTTTCCCTCTCATTTTATCAAGATTTTCCTCACAAGACTCTTTGGACTCCATACCAGATTAGGGTTTGCTCAGCTCAAGACATCTCTTTGCACTGATGACCTGAAATTAGGGTTTGAGTTTGCACAGGGATTTTTGGACTTTCAATGCTCAATGTGACTTTCATACTTCATGTTGGACTCCTAAGATTGCTCATACCAAGTTTCAAGCCTTGAATCAAATTTTTGCCCAGTCAATTGGACAGTTGACCTAAAAATCAGCTGTATGGGGGAAAAAGTCAAATGTGGCCAATTTATAGTCAAACCTCATAATTTTTTATCCACATCAACATTATAGACTCATATGAACCATTTGATCAAGTTTGGACCACAACTCCTCAATAAATTTGATCAGATCATCAAAAGGGCAAAATGGTCATTTTTAGGGTTTTGACTGTACAAGGGCAATTTCTGACTTTTTACCTAGCCAATGGCAAATTGGGTTCAAGAATGGATACAAGGACTCAATGGAATCATCTTGACCTAATCACAAGGTTCAAAAGATCTCAAATGCATTGGATTGACAGATGAATTTTCCAATCAACTGATCAAGAATCAACTGTATACTGAAAAGTCAAACTTTGACTTTTTGGTCAAAATCAAGTGCCAAGGGTCATTTTTCATCAAGATGTGTAAAAACATGAAACTTGTTCACCAAGAAACTTAATTTTGAAAATTAGGGTTTAAAATGGAAAATTTTCATAACTTAGAAATTTTCTAAGTTATGAAAATTTCTTATTTTTTCCCAACTTTGCCCAACTTTTTCACCATGATGCAATTGGATTCAAAGAAAACTTCCAACATGAAATTTGTATTCCTCTACAAAATATACAACTTTGATTCATAAAGTTTTCCCAAAAGATGTTTGGATCTCAAGTTATGATTTTGTGAACAAGGGCCCTTGAAACTTTTAACTTAGTGAAATTTTGCCCTAGTTTAGGCAGGATTTTAACCTATCTTCATGGAAATTTTTCACCTAGTTCCAAGAGGAATCTCAAAATGTATTTCAAATATGGATTATAGAGCATGTTACAAGCTTTCCAAAATGTCAAGGAACTCTCCAAGATCATTTGTGGTTAGGGAGAATCGAAAGTTTGAAAATGGTAAATTATCACTTTTAGCCAAGGCATTTTGCACATTGCTACAACTTGCAAATATGTCCAAACCTTGATTGTACTTGATTTACAGGTGCTAATCCTTTCTACACTCATAAATTAAATGCAAACACATTGGATTAAGGATTTATTCTGAGCTTTAGAGCATTGTACATTGAATTAATCCATTTTTGGCAAAAAGGTAACATTGCAACTTTGATAAAGCATGCTTTATGTCAAATTGTATTTCTTGAGCCATGGACCAAAGTTCTTCAGCAAACAAAGTTCACCAATATCAGGCAATTGGTACCAACTATGTGCAAGCCTGGAGATAGCAAGTACAACCTTTGAGCATTATCAATTCAACTTTTGCTTAAAAAGCAAGAAACTTTGCAAAAACACCACAACTTGAGAATCTGATAAGAGCAAGCTTTGTGTTCATTTCAAACAACTTCAACACAATATACCAAGTCCAAAACACGAGCTAACAATTTCTCAAACCCTCTAAAACACCAACACACCAACTTCTGCCCAAAACAGGGCAAGTTCTGCAAATCACAAGCCAAAACCAATTCCACTCGTGCGTTTTGTACCAAATCACTTTAAACACATTCTAAACAATACACCTAAGTTTTCCAGACCATTCCCAAGCAACTGTAACTGCATTTTCAAGCTTCACCATTTTCAAATTATGAGTTTGCAGGTTGAGTTATATAGAGAGATTCAAGTCATTTCAAAGCAAGCTGAGCATTGGGAAAGGTCAAGAGAACATCAAGCAAGCTCAAAAGTCCTTCAGGCCTCATCAAAAGTTGCTGCATTGCCATACTCGAACTTGACTGAAACAGGTATTTTCCAACTTTCTATCTCCTTATTTAGGAATCATTAGGCTTAGGTTTGTGAAGCAAAAATGTAGCCCTTAATGTCCTTGAACTGTACATATGCATAGAATTCATTTATGTTAACTGAGCTATGAGTATTTGATAGTTGAAGTTACTCAAAAAACTAGGTCAAGATTTAGGGCCAATGAAATTCTCTCTGGTCTTTAAGAGTTAGATCAAGTTTTTTACATGGTTAGAATCGTGTGATCATGAGCTATAACTTTCATGTTGCAAGTTTTTGTTTTTGAGCACGTATGTAGGAGTGACCAATTTGAACATGGCGCGCGCGTGTTTCTGTCTCAAGGACAGGGATGAAGAGGAACGTGGGCTGGGCCTGGCTTTGTCCTACTTTTGACACCCCCTGGCTTGCTTTCTGCACCCCCTTGGCCTATTTCTTTATTTTTTTCATATTTTTCATTTCTTTTTTATTTTCTGACTTTATTATTTTTTTTCTAAATATTAAAAATCACCAAAAATATTTTCTTAATTTTTACATTTTTATTTTATTATTTTTATTATTTTTTATGACAAAAAATAGTTTATTAGGTTATATACTTTTATTTTCTTAAATAAATTTATAAATAATACAAATATTATATATTTTTTCATTTCTATTATTTATACACTTAAAAATAATATTTTCTCACATGTTTTATTTTTTTAATATTTTGTATATATTATTTTTATTATTTCTTTGTATATAAATGAAATAACATAATAATAGAAATACATTTTCTTTTAAAACAAACTAGGGTTTTCACCCTTTTCAAAAAATAATCATTTTTAATTTTCTTACTTTTTTTAGGCCATAAATAAACTTATTTTTACATACATAAAAATAATACAAAAACATTTTGTGCATATTTATATTTAATTGCATATTTAAATAATTGTCCATTTATTTATTTGTGCAATATTTCAATTTGGTTGTAATAATAGTTTTAGGGCTTTCTTTTGTGCAAATATCCCCCTATTCAAACTTGTATCCCCCTCCCCATATCAAAGTTGTAATAGTCTTAGATTTACTTTTACGAACTTTATTGCTTTCAAATATACATGATAGTAAGATTAGGGTTTGTATGCAAAAGACCAAAATCAAACAAATAGTATGACTAAACACAAGATAAAAATGCATGAAAAATGACAACACAATGCACACGAGCACCTCTAGGGTTTCACTCACATGTTGCCTTAAAGCATGGCCATGGTATGCATGCTAGGTATCTTGGTAAAACAAATCAAACAAAAAAGATCATAGTCCCTCGGTGACGCTATCTTGGTTGCCTATACAAAAATGACTTAGTCCCCTCAAAAACTTGCTAAGATACTTGGCAATATTGTTATCATGGCCATACGATGACCCACGCCCGTCCCGTTTAACATCCAAATACAAGGTTATTTACCGAATATAATGGTAAAAGAACAATGTAAAAGGGTTAAAAATATATAGGAAAGATCTTTGAGTAGGGTAGACAACTCCTAGTTACTTGATCTCTTGCAAACCATCCTTGCTAATTTCAAAAACACATACACAATTTCAAAACATTTTCCAAACAAACTTTCAAACATTGAAACATCTTTTCAAAAGACAAACCCCTTTGTATACATTCAAACAAGAATTATTACAAAGGTTGCCTAAACAAAGGCCTCTTTTCAAAATACTTTCAAAACCACACAAAGCACCATTTCAAACAATTGGAAAAGCAAAGCAAGTGATCTAAACAAGTAACTAAGAGCCCATGGATAATCATGGATGAAAAGGGTGCTAGCACCTTCCCTTTTCATAATTTACCCCCTGAACCCAAGAAAACATCTCAAAGGTCTTTCCCCTGCTTTTTGACCTTTCCTTTGGATAAAATAAAAAGTCGGTGGCGACTCTTGCTAAACCGAAACATTTGCGAACACAAACGCAAAATCTCAAGTCAGTTCTCCCACCGTATCACACCTCTGAAAGCCTAAAATTAAGGGTTACTCGCAGGATCGACTAGTTAATCCTAAGACATGTGCTAATAGAATGAAATGAGGCTTGTTCTGTCAACGCAACGCCTTACTTTGTGAGAAACAGTATTTCTCTAAATAAGGAAACAAGTAAAAGTTTTCCACAAATATGCTATGAATTGACCGACTGACGGTGACTTGTGACTGACAGAAGACTAGGACTTGTCCTAAATGAAGTAAATATCTAGTGAACTCTCGATGAATTCCAGTATCATAATGGAACGAGATTCAAAAACGTAAATGACAATATAAAAAGATTGTTCAAAAGTAAATAAGATGCAAGCAAAAGATTTAAAGGACACAACTGAAAAGAAAAGAGTCTACATTGCAATAAATGTGGTGATTCACGTACATTACACACTCTTGAACTCTTGCTTTCTTACGCTTGAAAATATGAATTTTTACAAGTGATTTTAGTACAAAATGAATACCCCCGAATACTATTATATTATTATTTAGCAGATTAAAGAAATTAAAAAAAATATATATAGAAGGTTATTTTATTAGTTAGACTTTACAATGTTATTATAGTTTGTTTTTAGTATTAAAAAAAATCAAAAAATAAGCAGGAGAGTGTCATTACATTGACTGCCACGGTTTCTATCTATATTCCATTCCAAACGTAATTTGCTGTTATCTTCATCAGGAAAACCAAATCTTCCCAAATATGTTCTTCAATCACAAAATCAATTATTCAGCGAAAGTAAGTCAAAATCAATTGAATCTTCTAAAAAGAGTAATTTTTTCCAATCTTCATTCATGAGTTGAATCAGAAACAAATGCAAAGTTTGGGTTACAA
Source organism: Vicia faba (assembly GCA_948472305.1). Classification (NCBI taxonomy): domain Eukaryota; kingdom Viridiplantae; phylum Streptophyta; class Magnoliopsida; order Fabales; family Fabaceae; genus Vicia; species Vicia faba. The sequence continues at coordinate 1,260,856,195 of OX451737.1, read as the reverse complement.
CGTTATTCTAAAAATGGAGCAATCATATTAACTTTGGAGACCTAAACTTGCACTATAAAAGCAGGATAGGGGATACAATTTCCAAACCTATTTTCTAAAAAAAACTTCATCTATCACGTTTTTTCGGTATACATCACAAAACCTTTTTTAACCAACACTCTTTTCGCTCTAAAATTTCTCCCAAAATTGCATTCAAAAAACCCAACCATGTAAATAGTTTACAAAAAAGAAACAGTGTGCTTCACTTCACATGCACTTGTGGATCTCGTTGTTTTTTTTTGTATATCATGTTACTTTTTGTCTCGATTCAATGCTGTCGGGTTATTACTGGTTGGTTTTATTATTTTGAAATGGTCAAAGAAGTGGATCGGCACACATGCACGTATTCATCATCTTATTCTTTTTTATTTTTTTTTTATTTTTTGTTTGTTTTGTTATTTATTTAATCAATTATTAATTGGATTTATGGTTTAGGTTATTAGAATGGGCCTTGGGCCTTGGGCAATGTCTTTCTCTAGCCCCTATACTTCATTTTCCAGTTAACACCCCTGTAGTTTTTTTTTCTTCTATAAGTTCCTCACTTAGAATAATTAGTTATTTTAATTAGTAACTTTTGTTTTTGATTAATCAACGTAATTAAGTTAGATATAGGTTATCAGGTCGTTACTATTAAAAATATAAAAAATATAAAATACCGAGAATATATTTTTAGATCATTAACTTTGTATATATTCAAACATTTTTTATAATCAAAATTAATTCAACATCTTCGTAAATAATAGGATAGACATTTTCAAGTAATTAATTGATTGGCTTAACACTTTACCAATTAATTATTCAAAATCAAAAAGTTAAAACTCATCAACAAATCAATTTCTTCGTCTAACGCGATCAAATTCTAATAAGGATCGACTCCTTATAAATTAAACTAAACATTAAGACAACTAACCTATTCAAATTATTATTTTACTAACATCACAATAATTCAATATTATTTTCAAAAAAAGGATTGCTAAATTGCTTTTAAATCAAAACTGTGAACTGCGTCTACGATCATTCATTTTCAAACTCGGATAAGGTTCAAGGATAATTCGAAAGTAATTTTATGCAATCTTATAAAAAAAATTAAACAAACACTACGAACTACGGAATAGATTCTGATTTTCTCGCAAGAGGATACGTAGGCACGCGGTTAAAATCAAGGCGAATCCCCTAGCTAAAAAACTAAATATTTTCGTGTATATGGTAATAACATTTAAGTAGAAAATTCTCATTAAGTCCTAAACCTAAAAAGGTTCCCCTTGAGTACAAGAGAGATAAAGGGTGTCTAACACCTTCCATTTATCTAACCAACTCGCGAACCTAGAAATCTCTGAAAATTAGGGTTTTTCGTTCTTTTCCCGTCCTTAGGACAAAAAATAGTGGTGGCGACTCTCGTATTTTTTGTCGGTTACGACACATTATTTTTACATAACACCGCCAATCCACGGTTTCTCCCCATTACGTCTACATATAAGCAAGAATCATATTTTAACATAACTCAGACACTTTCTAGTTTATGCGTCTTCGATAGAGTTTCCAAGAGGAACAAAACAGCGGGTTGGTGTTATTGAGCAAGTTATCGCAAGTTCGGAATTAATCTCGGGTTGCTCAAGCCATAGAAATTCCAACTGAGAATCCTCATTTGTCCCGGCAATCCTGACCGCCAAGACCTGCCGATAAAAAAGACTGATTTATACTAAAGCTTTCGATATTACCAACTTTGATATTTTCCCTTCTTCTCTTATGTTCCAACTGCACCTCACAATTATCAGTATTAGCTTCATCCAAACCAGACGATTGTAAGTTCCTGTTTCTTGGAACACACTCTTGGCTCTGAGTTTGTTGGTTATCTTGGTTAAGTTCACTGGCATCTTTAATTTGGTTAATGGGTTTAGGTTTTGTGTGGTTATTTTTTTGACTTAAATTTATGTGGTTTAGGATTAAGTTTATTGGGTTTTTGAACTTGGCTATTGATGGGGTTAATAGAGTTCAATACGGTTTCACGATTTTGTGTGAAAATAGGTTGGTCTGGGAATAGAATATTTTTTCCTTACATGGGAATGGATTTTTGGTTTCTGATTGGCTGGGTTAAGAAGTGGGATATAGAAATTTGTGGTCCTGTTGGTAGGGTCTGAGAAGACATCCACGTAGGGAAAGTGGTACCTGAGTATGGTTTTCGAGGGACAGGAGCAGTAATTATCAATGATTGAGGTGTCTGGCTGCAGAATACTCCGTTAGTTAATAAGATTTGACTCTTTTGAGGAGAATCGTGATAATTAATGACATTGATTGATAATAATGAGTAATCCTGACTTTGCATTAATGACACATTATTCTCATCATTTTGAATCGATGTAGCCTCGGGAAAGCGTACCACCAAGTCACGTGGGTCCCCGCCTGTAGAATTTTGAACCACAGTTGCCCCTTCTTGCGATTAAACTTCACGCGCCTGAGAACTTTCACATCTAGATGTACTATTATTGGATCTACCGCCGTCACCCTCTTCTTTGAACCATCTAGAATTTGATCCATTAGCAAACCTTTTATTTTCCACTCTAAGATCATTTCACCATCCCCTGATGCCATTGTCTTCCTCCATGGCGAAACGAACTTCGCACCTCTGTTCTAAGTGTCCCAAGATTCCATAGACAATAAAACAGACTCAAGTTTTCATATTTAAAATTAACCGTTCACTAGTCTCCACCTTTATTTTTCACTCTAGTATTTTTTTCAACAGATGTCAGACATCAAATTTCACTCTCAGACGCATGTACTGCCTCCAGAAGCTTGAGTTGTTATTCTTATCATACTCCACAAACGTTCCAATAAAATTTTCCATTACTCGCCCGACTTTCTCCAACATCATACCCACTGGAAGATTATAGTTATGGACCCATATATCAACATGGAAGAGAGGAATATTCTTAATTTGGACTCTAACCTGCACTTTCTCGATAATAAGTAGGTGACTACCGAATGTCCATGGACCTCCTTTTAAGGATGTCTCCATATCCAGCTTGTGAGAGAGTTAAACAAGAATATGCCTTCAATAATTTTCTTGATCGTGACCCCCTTCATCGGCCACCACATATATGCCACTCGTTTCTTCATAGACATTGGATCGATTTATCACACAAGAATCTTCCAACTAAACACCATCATAGGTCACATGCCTTCTCTCCTTCCTCCGCCACATCAAAACAAAACCCTCCTTCCTCCTCATCTCCTTGTAAAGATAGATCCTTGATGCTAGGATTTGCCATTCTATTCAGTTAACAGTAGATCAGACCAAAAGAACTAGAAAAAGAATAAGAAAAAAATTTCTCAATAGAAGAAGAAATATCAAAACTTTAGCAGAATCAGGAGAAATATTACGGAAAATTTTTAAAAGATGAAATATTACATAAAACTTCTCACTAAATTTATAGTCAAGAACCAACTTTTCTTTCTCCTTACATTTTTATGCAACTCTTTGTAATTACATTTCTATCTTTATGTTTTTTTCACATGGGTTGGTTAAATTCTCAACTATGTTTTTCTTTTTATCACCTTTTAATTTTATTTGAGATTATGTCGTGTTTTTGATATTTTCTTCTGAATTTCATGCTCTTAAACTTGCCTCGCTCCTTTTCTTTAATAGAGGTTTTTTAGTAAGCTAATAAGCTCTAGAAAACTCGTCAATTATTTACGATTTAAAAAAAATAGAGTGGTGAATGTATATGATTTTAAAAAAGGTTGGAATTGATATTTTAATCATTACCGGAGATAGGAGTGTGATTATTAGAGTCAGAGGTGTTTAAATTCAAACTAATTCAAATAAAAATCGTAAATTAATTTAAATAAATTGAAAATCGAAAAAAATTAAAATTTATTGAATGTGTTTGGATGTCATTTTGGAAAAACTGTTCGGTTTGAATCGGATTTCAAATTGATTTTTCAAAACCAATTCAAATCAAACTGAACCGAATGTATATATATTTTTATATCTATCCATTTTTTATTAGTATGATACGTTACGTGAATTTATTATTAGTTGATAATCATTTTTTAAATAATATTTATTAATTTAATTTAATATTTTTATTTTTATTATTTTAATTATTATTGATCACTCTCGTTTTACAATATTAATTTTTAATATATTATATGTTATATATTGATTTTTAATATTTTTATAATATTAATAAAAATATAATTTATAATTTGGATATTTAAAAATCGATCTAAATTAAATTGTATTAAATTAAATTGAATTGGATCAAACTTTTTTTAATATATTATATAAAATCAAATCGAACCATAAATAATTTATTTTTGAAACAGATGAATTTTTATTTTAAAATCAATCTAAACCAAACTACAAATACCCCTTATTAGAGTATTAGATAATTTTTTTTTTCACTTGGTCGACCAAATCATATCCCAATGAAAATTTGTAAAATGCAGTAAGGTATAAAATGGAGAGAAGCAATATAGATTTGAATTGATATATTTTGTTAATTTGTGGAGGTAAGAGTATAATAGGTGGGGTGAATGTGTATAGTTATTTGCACAAAATTAGGCTTGTGAACCACTTAATCCAAACTAGCCCGTTTCTAAAGATTCAATTTATCATCCCCTCAATTGTATCTGACACTCCCCAAAAGTATGAAAAAACTATAATAATTTTGTTCAAATTTTCAATTAAAAATTTTGAAATCCCTCGGGCGATATCAGAAATTCTTTAAAAAATTAAGACTTTTATTGAAAATTTTGAAATTTTCAGGAGATTTTACCAGAAATTTTGAAATTTCTAAAAAAAATTTACTAGAAATTTTGAAATTTCCAAAACAAATTGTAACTTACCGAAAATTTCAAATGAACTACTGAGAATCTTATACATACTAAAGATTTTTATTATTGTAGCGAAAATTTCATTCGAAAAAATTATTCTTCTTTTTACCATTGACAATTTTGAGATTATGAAAATATGAGGGTGTTATGAGGGTGTCAGGAGCTGACAAATTAAATCCTTTAAAATCTTGTTATTTCTTACAACATTCAAATTGGGCTCTTCATCATATTTAGATAAATGGCCCAAAACAATAAATATAAGCTTAGCAAATTACGATGCGTACCCCCTATACTGATTTCTAAATTTTGAAGGAAATTTAAAAAAATGGAGTGAAAATAATTGATGGACACTATTAAAAAATATTGGGATTTTCTGCAATTTTACCTGCGGATTTGAGTAAAATTATGCATGACACATATTTCCTCCGGTTTATGGTCCCAGCTAAAACCTTATTTTCAGTAGGAAATATTCTGCAGGTAAATTAGCAGGAAATTTCTATCTCAATTTAAATAATTTTTTATTTTTAAAATATTATAAATTATGTATTAAAATAACCATAATATAAATATAAAAAAATTAATTTAAAATATTCTGAAATTAAATGAGACAAATTCATAAAAACAACAAATTACTATAAAAACTATTACAAAGTTTGCAACAAGTCTTACATAATCACATTACTAAAAATGACTCAAATAACCAAGTTATTAATATTCATTTGTCCATCCAATTTAAAAGAATAAAATTTGTTTGATCATTTTCATTAGTGGATTGTGGTGGATGAGAAGATGACCCAACAAATTCTAATTAATTCGATCATCTCTTTTTTTTATTAATGCAATTGTTGCCTCATCTATCTCCAGCTTCTCTTGTTCTTGTCTTTGTAAGGATGCATTTAAAGCATGAACTACATTATCACATCAACAAAACTACTTTGCACTTAATCCAACCAAATGCACCTTCCCATTGCATAAAGCAATTCTAATAAAACCTGATTCCAATTCTACTTCCATTGCATGTTTAAGTTAAAACAATTGATTTACTCAGTGAAAAGTTGTAGTACTAAATATGACATTGTTACTCTAATTATGTAATTGTCATAATCAAATTGAAATGTTTCAATTGTGTGCATGTTAAAGTTACAACAATTGATTTAGTTAGTGACTAATCAAACATGGAAGCATAGTTTTGGTAACTACAAAACAAAGACTAACTCTTTCAAGTATTCTAGTTTTGGTAACTAGAAACTAGAGACTGTTGAAGACTATGTTGTCTTTTGATGACTTTCAACAGAATTAGCTTACTAAGTGAGCTGTGTGAGAACTAACATTGCCATCTTCATGATCACTGCACATGAAATTTAACCAAAACAAAAAAGTCAAACAACAAAAACAAGGTTTGCTGGTATTGAAAGAGAACCATACAGTTCATCGTGATCATAGAAGGTACCATCATTAGGAATTGAACACAAACCTATGGATAGAAATTCACTTTCCACCTGAAAATGGAATAAATTGATTGAAAATCAGTCTTTGTCATTACTTTTTACAAGAATATTAATAATGTAACTTAGGCAGTCAATTAAATTTACTTTGATCTTTAGTGACTATGTATTGCAAAACTAAATTCATTTTCTTCTTCCTTTCCCTCTTCAAAAAAGGAAGATGCTAAATTTAGATGGACAATGATAATAGAAAGAAAAAGCAAACGAATTTATCCCACAACATGGAGGGCCATTACACCAGTACTAAACTGTGTCATTGGATGAGCAGAAACAGGCAGTGCATCAATTGCCTTGTAAGCATATTCTACTAGTAAAATAAAAATAATATGAGGAATCTGTTTACCGTGGTTTTTGATAAACAACCGCTGATCCTCCAAAAAGGAAAATCCTTTTGGTTACTCGCGAGATCGATAAGATTGATCCAGAGCATATGTTAATTTTTGTGCTGGTTTAATGTAAAAGTTAATATCTAGGAAGAACACACGTTCGACCGGGGAGTTGGTGTTTGTGGTTTTGGAAAGCAAATAGAAATGCAGGAAACGTAAACTTTGCAAAAGAAGATCAAAGCAATGTAACAGATTTGATTAATAAAAGGTGGTGTTTCCAACGTACATTCTCAGTTATTCTTTCACACAGCGGATACTTGAATAAATACAAACTTAATTACTAATTAATTTAAATTAAGAAAAATAATTAATTTGACTTATTTTTGCATTTTTGTTATTTTATGAAAAGAAATAAAAATATAATCAAGAACAAACCTAATTTTCTAATTTGATTTTAATTATTTACAAAAAAAGGTTAGAATTAAACCTAAATTAGAAACTAATATAAAATTGATTTTGATAAAATAAAATAAAACCTAAATTCTAAATTGGTGAAATTGATTTTATGATTTTGTAAAAAAGAATTTAATTTTATGTTAGAAAATAAATAAATGAAGAAATTAAATAAAAGAAAGAAATAGAAAGGAAATTAGAATGGGCATGGTGTTATAGCCAAAAAAAAGGGGGTCTGAATTGCAATTTCTGAGCCTAAAAACGCCTAGCCCATGTTGACTTTCCAGATCCTGTATTGCAAGCTTGACTAGGCCTATGGTGGACCTCCAAAGGATGGCCCTTGGATCTAGCTTGTTGATGGCCTGGATGATGAGATATTGATGATGCACAGTGGATGTCTTGGATGCTTGTACACCTGATCATGTAAAAGAAAGTAATATTGAACAAATAAGGGGACCTGGGGATCGAACCCAGGCCCTTTGGCTTCTCCACAACAACGCTGGCCATCTGAGCTGGCTTGTTTTTCTTGTATATGGAACAACAAACAATTATTATATTGGGAAAACAAAATAATATATTTCAAAATGCACGAATTTTGAATAGGAAAATCAGGGAGTGTCACGCCACCCTTCTTCTTCCTCCCTCCGTTGGAAAAAGTTCTGACTTTTACCTACAGTTATCTGGGCGTAGGTACAACCCTGTGATCCTCCAAAATTCTATGCACGTATGATAAATCAATACCAGTGGTACCAATCAACTCGTTGCAACCTTACGAGCATCATGGTACCACTATCCATGGCTAATTGTTCCTGCAAGCAAAACCCCTAAAAACGAAGCTAAAACCCTAAACATGGCAACTTGCTGTATAGCCAATAAAAATATAATTGACTTTTACCATTAACTTGCAAATGATTCAAGGATTCAGAATATATAAGCAAATCATGCTAAGAATGCCAGGATTATGATATACGATTTCAAAAAAGTATGGAAGTCGTGGGATACTTACAGCGCGTTTCTGGGCACGAAAATGCTTGCTAATGATTGGAATGGGATCCTAGAACGTCCAGGAAGTGATTTATGTGGCTGGAAAGGCTTTAGGATGCTTGGAATTGAGAAAACAGTTTGCAACTTTTCTTGATTTTTTTTGAAAGTTGTTTTCACCTTTGCACGCCTTCAATCTCTTTGCTTTTGGTCTGCACTTGTTCTATATGTACCCTAGAATTAATTAGGGTTGCAATTTGGTTTCAAATCTTCTTCAATAATGATCATTGATTCAAGATTTGATCCTTTGTGCAAATCTTTCCAAATTGAGAAAATCCAATCTTTTTGTGTCCATTTGAAGCTTGCACGATTTGATTCTTCTTCCAGCTGTATAAGAGACCTAAACATGAACAAAATCTCATGCTTTGATTAGTTTTGATATTTTCATGATTTTATTTTGATTTTATTTAATTTAATTGAAATCAAAATCAAAATAAATGACAAAAATAAAATAAAGACAAGTGGGAAGGATCATGGGTCGTGGGTCATGTTACAAACTCAATGCAAGCATAAAAAGTTGGGTCCATTTGACAAAAATTGCAATTTTAGCCACATTTGTCTTTTGGTAATTTTGCAAAAAATGTCAACTTTGCCAATGCATAACTCCTTCAATTTTGATCCTAGAGATGTGTTCTTGGAATTTTTAGAAATCTTAGGATGTGCTCTAAGCAACCCTTTTTGTCTCATCTCAATTGAGTCTTCCATGTTCATGTATGAAGCTTTGACAAAAAGGGTGTTTTTGTTGACTTTTCAAAGTGACCTATAATGTCCAAATTTATATCTTCTTGTGAGTGCATATTTTGAACTTGGGAGCTGAAGAGGAATTGTAGGGAATTGCATCCTATTCAAAATGAGCTTTGGATGGGTCATTTTTTATAAATTATGAGAAAGTTATGCTTGGTCAAAGTTGAGTTGACTTTTCCTGCAAAACCCTAATTTAGCAACTTTTGTATTTTGGTGAATTGTGAGCAATCCTTGAGGAATAATGATCAACCCTTGATCAAATGATGAATAATACTTTCAAATAAGGATGTTGACCAAAAAACTTGAAGTTTGACTGTATGTAGGACACAATTGACTTTTGCCCTAGCACAGTCGATTTTCAGGCCTTTGAGCAATTGATGAGCAAACTTCCTCTGCAAGGCTTGAAACTTGACATGGATGATCTTGAGAACATATTAGGAAAATGATGAGCTTTTGGGATCCTTTGGACTCAAGCATCTTGATGCAAACTGAAACCCTAATTTGAGGTAGATTGCCTTAAGAGAGAGTTTGTCTGGTCAATCCTTAGACTTCCTTGAGCAATTTGAGGACCTCACTCGAAATGTATTGAGAAATATGGGAGGGCAAATTTTTGGGTACAACAGCTGCCCCTGTTTAATCTTCTTAAATCTGAGGATGTAGATTGGCTTGTCTGCCTTTCGTGATCTGAAGGTTGAAGATGATCGAACACTAGAGTGCCCAGAAATTTGCACTCGCATGAAGTGGTATTTGTCTTGTGATGTCGGGAATGGGCTTATAGATGCCATTTGGAAGTTGATTTTGGAAGATGGGCTTAAAGATGTCATCAGAAGAAGTGTCGATCGCATAAGATATTCCTTTGCGAGAGCCTGTATACCTGTTGTTGAGGAGGACTATGCTGGGGAATGCTGGTCTCTGTCTTGAGAAAAATAGAATTTTAGGAGCTTTAGTTGTCCGTTATTCTACTGGGGGAATCATCTCTTAGTCGAGGAGGTGAAAATGAACTGTTATTTGGTCGTGCTCCAGGATTCACAGTGATTTGCTGAGGAAAATAAGATCGACTGCTATCTGGTCGTGCTCTAGGCTTCACAGTGACTTACTGGGGAGATGAGATTAGACTTGTTATCTGGTCGTCTTCCAGGCTTCGCAATTTCTCACTTCTTATCTGGTCGTGATCCAGACTTCAGAATAGATTAAGTGGTTATCCAGTCGCATCCGGGCTTCCACTTGAATTTAAGGCAATACTAATATTCGGTCAATTCTGGGCTTCTTAGTAATTGGCCCAGTAAATTGCTATTTGATCGAAATCCAAGCTTCGCAGTGTCTTATGATGTTATCTGGTCGTAGTCCCAGGCTTCAGTGTCTTTTCCGTTATCTGGTCGTAATACAGGCTTCGCAGCTTCTTACTTCTTATTTGGTCGTGTTCCAGGCTTCAGAATAAATCAAGTGGTTATCCGGTCGTATCCGGGCTTCCGTTTGATTTTAAGGCCTACTAATATTCGGTCGATTTTCGGGCTTCATAGTAATTGGCCGGGTAGACTGCTATTTGGTCGAAATCCAAGCTTCGCAGTGTCCCCTACTGTTATCTGGTCGTAGTCCCAGGATTTAGTGTCTTTTGCTGCTATCTGGTCGTAATCCAGGCTTCACGGTGTCTTAATACCATTATATGGTCGATTCCAGGCTTCACGGTATCTTGTATTGCTATCCGGTCGATCTCCAGGCTTCACAATAACTTGTTGGAGATTTAACTATTTTCCGGTCGATCTCCGGGCTTCATAGCTTTGAATTTGGGGTATACCACTATCTGGTTGATTCCAGGCTTCATGGTATTCTGGAGATATCAAGATATTATCCAGTCGAATCCGGGCTTCATAACTTGAACTAGAACAGAAATCTTAGCATTGATTTGCCTGAACCAGAGAAAACTTGTGAGAGTTTGATTATATCTTTCCCTGAAAGGTAAAGAGTTAGTCGTATGTAATGTCATGATGTATGACATGTATCGAGTAATGATGTTCTCGAGATAAATGAGATTGTGCTGTATGATGTATATGCATATGCCATGATGTATGGATATGCAATGTTCTCGTGATGTTTTCTAGCTGGGGAAAATAAATCCCAGACTGTTGCTGGAGAATATAAGGAGTTGAGTTTCTCGTTCTCGCTGGGGGTAATGACCGAAGATGATTTGAGAATAAATTGGCGAGAGAATGACTTTGTGGGGAACAGAGATATTCTGCTAGAAGATCTGCTGATCTGAAGAAATATCCTCAGTTGGGGATGAATTACTGTTGCTGGTGATAATGAATCCTGCCGGGGATTGAGTTTTTGCCTGTGGAAGAAATAAACTCCACCAGAGATAATCTTCTATTGCTGGTGATAGATAAACTCTGCTTGGGGAGAATTAACACCACTGTTTTTAGATACCTTTTACTCTGCGGGGAGTGTATGTACCTTTAGTCATATTTTCAAGCTGGCTATGTCCCTGTACCTGGTGGGTAGAGAAACTGTAAGGTTTGAACATTTCTTGTTTGCCCATGTTCCTGGAATTACGAGTAATTGTCTTTTGTTTCGCATGTAAATATTTTTGAGCAACAATTATTTTCAAATGCATATATCAAAAATGAATCATTGGACGTTCTTGCGAAATAAAACAGAAAAAGAAAAACCATTTTTGAAATTTATTGTAAAATGAATTGTATTGATTTTGAAGTTGGTCTGTAATAGGTGTTTTGTACAAGAGGCTGACGTCCTAGTAAGAGAACGCCGCTGTAAGATAGAAATTATACAATTTGTAAAAAGAAAGAAAAACAGCTGTGTGAACAATCCCACTGGGTTCCAACTCTGCTATTGCCTTTATATTTTCGAGCATCTCATTACTTTACTACTTGGTCGAAGGTAGATCAGATTGATTGGTGTCGTTTGAGCTTGATAGTCGATATCGAAGTCTGGTTACAAGATGATCTAATGAGACATAGTGTTACGCTTTAATCCCTAATTTTTGCCTGGACCGCCCTTTTGGGTTTTCAGTCCATCGGGATACCCTTTTTTGCCTGTTGTACCCCAAAATTTGCCCTCCCATATTCTTCAAGAAATTGCCAAGTCAAGCTGCAAAATTCCCCAAGGGTTGCACAGTGCAAAGGCCTCCTATACAGTCAAAACTAGGGTTTGTGTTCTGATCAAGAAAATGAAGTTTTCAAAGGCCCAATCAAGTCTCACATGCTTACAAATATGGTCAAGTATCCTCATATCAAGTTTCAAGGCATTCAGCTCAAAATTGCACAGTCAAAACCCTAATTGCACTACAGTTAACTGTAGGGGCAAAATGGTCATTTGACAGTCAAAAGTTCAAATTTTTGGTCAACATATCATTTTGAAGCCACAAACATCATTTGATCAATGCTTGATCATGATTCTCAAAATTTGGCTCAGAAATCATCAAGATGCAAAAGTTTCCTTATTTGGACAGCTGAAAAAGTCAACTGAAATTGACCAGGGCATAACTTTCACATGGATTATCAGAAAAATTCCATCCAAAGCTCATTTTGAAGAGAAAGACATTTCCTACAACTCATCTTCATACTTCAAGTCCAAGAAATGCTCTCACAAAAAGTTATCAATTTCAACATTATAGGTCATTTTCAAAAGTCAACAAAAAGGGACTTTAAGTCAAAGGCCATAACTTGAGATTGGTAAATCAAAATGACATGGGACCAAAGGCATTGGTTAGAGGACTCAAAGACCTTTCCAAAATGTCCAAGAACATGAGAAAAGCTTAAAAATTGAGCAAGTTATGCCTTGTGGAAGTTGGGAAATTTTTGGATATTTTGAAAAGTCAACACTACTTCAAATGACCTAAAATTGCTAATGGACCCATTTTTCTTCCATGATTCATCATCCATGACATATGCACGACCACTTGGCCCAAAGGGAAGTATTTTCTCATTTTTTATTTATTTATTTGAATTATTATTTATATTAATTCATTTAAATCATTTAAATATATGAAAAATATCTAACTTGACCTAACCAATCTTTTTATACATGTTTTGGACTCAATATTTCGTGCTTAGCTAAATGTGGAAAGAATTGGAGCAATTGGATCCTAATTGACACAAAGAACACATGAAAAAGATTTAAAAAGATCTTTAGAAAATCAAATTTCAAAATCCATGATTGCAAGAGATTTGATTGAGTTTTGTTAACCTAATGCCTTCACTACATATGCCTGATCATAAACCTAATCATGCTAGACACGCAGCAGCTCAGAAAAGGCCATTGCAAACTTGAATTTTTCTCTAAAGAACTCAAAACTGAAATCATTGTTACAAGGCGATTCAAGGCACAAAAACTGTTCCAATAGCTTCCTCAAGGTTCCCTGAACGTATTCCAATCAGAAACCACCATCAAAACTCCAAGAATTGGTATATTGAACATGAACTGTGCAGAGAAAAATTGACAATCGTGCATCATGATTCACGCATCTTTTGCATTTTTTATTTATTGATTCATGTCCATTATGACATTCTGATGCTAACCAACATATTCAATTGCGTTTTTGTGCTGTGCATACGATTTCACCATGCTTGAATTCTAGGGTTTACAGGACCTTAATTTAGGGCTTTTGAAACGAGGCAAAATTAGCCCTTGAGACCACCACCATCCAATTCAGTGCATGGAGACGAAGAAGAAACACTTATCGCGATCAATTTATGAACCCTATAGCGCTATTCGCTATTTTCTCTAAAGCGGCCTAACACAACGCATGAAAAATCGTTGCTTTTGTTTTTATGTTTCAGGGATAATGGAGAAGACGATGTGTTGGCAGGACGTGATAGGTTGTTTCAAATTTGCGCGCGCTTCAACCCACTAACATCATGTCTTTATTTATTATATTTGTATGTTATTATATATTAAATGAAATTGGAATGGCTCAGTGGCAGGTACGTACGCTTGCAATGTTCATGACCTGGGTTCGAACCCCAGGTCTGTATAATTTCCATGCTATTTTTCATTGGCAATTCCCATGCAGCGCCCAAGGTCAAGACTACCATATGCCTTCAAGAATCCCATAGCCACGCGTCCTGGAGATCAAATCAAGAGCATAGATTGGAAGTGTATCCTAGGCCTGGTCAAAGGTGCCACATGGTGCCTGGGAAAGTCAACGAATTTGAAGCTTGTTGGGCCAGAATTCTTGGGCCATACCTCCTAATTTGGGACTACCACCCCCTTGGTTTGCAATTTTCTCAATTTCTTCTTATTATTTTCTTTTAATTATTCTTTTAATCAATTTAATATTTTTCATAAATTATAAGATACATAAAAATCAGAAAGGATAAAAAACATAATAAATAATTTTTATTTCTAATATTTTCATAAATAAATGCATGTAAATAAATTTAGTTTAAATTAGGGTTTGCAATATTAATTCTTTTTCATAAAAAATCTAAAAAATGTAGAAATAGGTTTAATTAATGTTTTATTCCTTTTTAATTTTTCTTTTTTCACAATAATAATATTTATTTTATTATTTTTTTTTATAATTAAATTTGCATGAAAATAATTTAGGGTTAATTTAGGTTAAAAACTTCAATATTTTTCTTAATAACTTAAAAAATAATTAGAACTAGGTTTAACATTTTATTTTAGTTTTAATTAATTCTTTTTCTATTAAATCTTTAAAAAAAACATAAAAATACCAAAAACATTTTCTTTTAATTTTAATTTTAATTCCTTATTAATTTAATTTTGCAAAAGGGTCCAACGCCCTCGTTTCGATTTAATTTCGCATATTTCTTTTATGTCGTTTAAATAATTATGTACCTCTCCCGAAGCCTTGTAATTACTTCTCGCACTTTTCTTTATTTACTTTCAATTTATTTATTTTTCCGTCAAATCGGGTCCTGGTTAATTTTGGCGATGTGGACCCGCGCCTTTTGTAATAGCTTAGAATTTACTTTTCCGCGAATATTTTTAACTGTTAAACAAAGCATGCAAGAATGAATGGATCTAAATAAAATCAAGCGTAGATCACTAATAACATGACAAGATAAATATCTGAAAACGACACACGAATCACACACACCACCCCTAGGGTACGCCTCACTGTTGCCTTGCCTCGAAAGGTGATCGTCGAGTAGAGGATGTCTTAGTAAGTCCTCATGATCCGGGAACCTGGCATGAGGGTAGCTTCTAAGGTGTCTTCCCATTGCTCTGGTGATCACCACGTCCCGAACCTCGAATTGACCCGAACACCTCCAACGGTGGTGCTACCTACCCCTCAATGGTGGGATGGCATTACTTTAAAGGACATCTACACAGATGAATTCCTTAGGGTAGGTAGACGACTCTAGATACTTGCTCTAATTTCAAAACAAATCAAAAAAATACTTTTCACACCAACACATTTTCAAAAAGCTTTCGAAAGCAATTTTTCAAACACTCTTGAGGACCGATACAAGAGTCGAACTGGAATTTTCAAAGAAACTTTTTAAAACCCACAGTTGAAAAGCAAACAAACCACTTTTGAAAACACAATGAGCAAGTATCTAAGAGCCCATGGATAACCATGGATAGAAAGGGTGCTAACACCTTCCCTTTCTATAAATCTACCTCCCGAACCGAGAGAAATCTCTTTAAGGAATTTTTCTGTGCTTTTGTCCTTTCCATTTGGAGAAAATAAAAGACGGTGGCGACTCTTGCTTCCGCGACATTTCGCGAACCAGCGTTAAACAGTCAGTTCCAGATCCACCGATCACAGAACTGGCGACTCTGCTGGGGACAAACTTAAAGTGGGGTGTACCTTAGGGCTAGGTCATAACTATGTTTTCAATTGTCTTCTTTGCATGCTTTAAATTGTGGGTTGCTTGGGAGTTCTATAGATCCTAACCCGGATCTGGGGGATACCTTCTTAGAAAGTAGCGACAAGGCTGTGAGGGAACTGTGCAGGATATACCGACATGGTTGAAACAGTCTGCTACGTTGATGTGGCACTTTGGTGTGTACCGGTAACCCTTGAGTTCAGTCAAGGAGAGTACGGGGCCTCCGCGTGGTGTCGTGAAGCATCAACAGACCTTAGGAACCTTAATTGAACTATCTTGGCCTCTTTAGGGTAGTGAGATAACTGACTTTGGTGCAGTCCGAGGTTGGTTGATACTCGATACTACACTCAATTGAGGGTTGCTTTCCTGGAATATTTCGGTCGCCAGTTCAGTGGCTAAATCGAAACGATGAACAATGAAAGCAATCCCGTGATATTGGGAACCTTAGAACCCGGTTACTTTGATTAGGACAGGTTGAACCCACCAACTTCAAGAGGGTACTACCCAAACCCCATGCTGGCCTTAAACCTTAAGGGCTTGTCTTGTGTGCCTTATGTGCCTTACATGTTTGTCTTTGTAAATATCTGTGGTGTGTTTAATCATAGCATCATGACATCATCCAGCATCATATGCATTGACTAACCATTTCAGGGGTTCGAATTTTCATCTTTGTTCTTGTTTTGTAGGACATGGAAACTGTTCGTAGAAAGACAATTCAAATCAATCTTGTAAGGATCCCTCCTCAGCTTAAGGAGCTTATATCCAGGATTCCTGAGAACTCTCCATTCGGTGAAAGACATGGAAGCCTCATCAGCTTGGTCAACACCAATATTGAGGAAGATATGATTAAGGTCCTGTTCCAATTCTTTGATCCTCTGCATCACTGTTTCACCTTCTTGGACTATCAGTTGGTACCTACATTGGAGGAGTTCTCCCGGCTTCTGAAGATCCCTATCCTTGATCAGCTACCCTTCAACGGTACAGAAAAAGAACCTAAGCTTGAAGAGATTGCTAAAGCCTTGCACCTACAGTCATCTGACCTCAAGGGACATTGGGAAGTTAGAAGTGGTATCAAAGGGTTCTTAGCCAGGTTTCTGTTTGAAAAGGCCCTTGAATGTTGGAACTCTCTTGACTTGCAAGCTTTTGAAGAAGTTGTGGCCCTCCTTGTCTATGGTTTGGTGTTGTTCCCTAATCCAGATCAGCTTATTGATATCAATGCTGTTCAGATCTTTATGTCCAGGAATCCTATACCTACATTGCTGGGGGACATCCTTCACTCATGTTACACTCGAACCATGAGAAAAAGAGGTGTCCTTATGTGTTGCACTCCTCTCCTGGGAAGGTGGTTTATTTCGCACCTTCCACAATCAGTCTTGAAGAATGAGCGGGGTTTGAGATGGTCACAACGGTTGATGACTCTTACGCATGCAGATATACATTGGTGCCCTAGGTCCAGAGAAGATGTCACTATCATTGATCGTTGCGGGGAGTACCCTAATGTTCCTTTACTTGGAATCAGAGGAGGTATTACTTATAGCCCATGCCTGGCTTAGAGACAGTTTGGTTATGCTCGGAGGGATGGTCCTCATGACATGTTAATTCCTGACATAGTTTTTGACTTCGACAACGATACTCAAGGACTTCGCCAGAGATTTATCAGAGCCTGGAGGATGCCAAGTAGGATAGACAGCAAGACACTGGGGCACAGGAATTCCATCCCGTTGGAACCTTATCTCAAGTGGGTACGAGCCCGCTCCCAGAAGTTAGTAATGCCTTATCCTCACATGCTCCCAGTAATCAAAGAACCAGTCTTGGAAGGGGAAATGTCCTACACTATTCAGCACCCTGATATGCCCACATCCTGGGAAGAGATGCAGAAGAGCTGGATCCAGCTTAAGGAGGAAAGGAATTCTCTTGAGACTAGTCTGCATGCCAGTGAAAAGAAGGTCTTGGAGCTCACCCGCCTGTTGCATGAGGAGAGGAATCTCAACACCTACATAGCTCCGAAGAGGATGCGCAGTGTATTTTGGGATTGATTTTATTTTTGTACTTTTGCCCATGAGGCCTTGATGTATTAAACAATGATTTCCTTAATGATAACGTGTGTTCCTTTTTGTCTACATTAAATTTGAACTTTCGAACCCCTGAATGCATTGCATACGCATTTCATACATCATGTGCATAACAAGTTTTTCCTCTTTTCAGGTTGCTCACAGTTCTTCGCTGTTTATTTCAGCATCATGAATACCGACTCTGCATCAACTGAGACATCAATCAAGGCTCTTCAGGCGCAGAATGCGCAGTTTCAAGAATTAATCAAGGGTCTGGCTCGAGGCCAAGAAGAACTGAAAGCTATGCTCCTGAAGAAGGAGAAGAAGAAAAAGAGAAGAACTGTTTTGTTCAACTCGGGCCGAAGGTTTAACAATACTCTGCAACAGGAAGAGGCTGGTTCTTCTGTTGACAAGAATTCTCCTCAGACAGAAGCAAGGGTTCCTAGTCCGGTAGTCTCCGACAACGAGACAGATTTTGATGAAGAGCAGTACCCTCCTGCAGAAGACAGATATAAGCAACTGGAGGACAGATTGAAGGCTATGGAGGTTTAACAGGTACCTGGGTTGGATTTCGGAGATCTGGGTTTGTCAACTGGTGTGATCATTCCGCATAAGTTCAAAGCACCCTCCTTCTCTAAGTATGACGGGGCATCTTGTCCCAAGCTGCATCTGAGGTCCTATGTTCGGAAAATTCAGCCGTACTCTGCAGATAAGAATTTATGGATCCACTTCTTCCAGGAGAGTCTTTCAGGGACTCATCTCGAATGGTTCTATCAGCTGGATGGGACCAAGGTTCGTAACTGGGAGGAGTTGGCTACTGCTTTCTATAAGCAGTATCAATATAATGCCGACCTTGCCCCCACACGTACCCAGCTTCAGGGTATGTTGTTAGGTGCAAGCGAAGGTTTTAAGGAGTACGCTCAGAAGTGGAGAGACCTGGCTGGTAGGGTGCAGCCACCATTGACTGATCGGTAGCTGGTAGACATGTTCTTGGGGACCCTATCAGGGCCGTTTTTCAACCATCTGATTGGGAATTCTTCTGCTGGGTTCACTGATTTGATTCTAACTGGAGAGAGAATCGAAGCTGGGTTAAAGTCTGGAAAGATTGCGAAGGGGGCATCATCTAGTTCTGAAAAGAAACCCTTCAAGAAGGAGTCTAGTGCCGTATATGGTTCCAGGAAATCAGAGAGACATGAGCACCGCCAATCTGTCAGTGCGGTAATGATTGCTAAGCCTGCTGCCGCTCCCCGGCCAAACAATCCTCAGAAGGTTGAAAGACCCCGGAGAGAATTCACCCGGTTAAGCATGACCCTATCGCAGATCCTGCCACAGTTACTATCCACCAATTTAGTGACTGTCAGGGAGGCGCCGAAGTTTCCAAATACTGCATCCCCCAAGTACAACCCGAATGCTCGTTGTGCCTACCATTCAGATAGCCCGGGGCACTCTACTGATAACTGTTGGGCGTTAAAGAACAAGCTGCAGGACCTCATTGACGCTAAGGAGGTACAATTTGAGGCATCTGAGAAGCCTAATGTAGTGACAACTCCCCTACCTGCTCATGGAGTTAATGCTATTGGGGACGAAGAGGAAGTTGATGAAGCTGAGTTTGATAGCTGGATCTACCCGGCAACCGACGGTGGACTCAATAATTGGAGTGCAAAGGACAACTTATATGTTTCTCTTGTTACTAAGTAATAAATTTCTTTGTTTCGTTATTTTGTAATAAACAATGATAAACTCTATGGCCCGGTGTCTTACCCGAGGCACCGTGGTTCTATTTGTGAGGGCATACAAACTGTCATTTCATATATCATGAATGAAAATCTTGGACGTATTTTTCGCATTGCAAATATTGTGCTCCTTTTCTGTCTTTCTTTTCCTTTATATAATTTTCAAAACAGCTGTATTTACACACACACACTCACTCATACAGGTTCCAATCCACTCTGGATCTCACTGATAACAATTCTGCTACTGCCAATTATGACTTCGAAAATCCGATCAACTTAGCCGAAGACGAAGGTGAAGATGATTGCGAAGTGCCCGGCGAGCTTGCAAGACTGTTGCTTCAGGAAGAGAGGGCAATTCAACCCCATGAAGAGCCAGTGGAAACAATAAACTTGGGTACTGAGGCGGACAGAAAAGAGGTAAAGATTGGTGCCAACCTAGAGCTCAGCGTGAAGCAACGGTTAACCAAGATGATGCATGATTATATGGAGATATTTTCCTGGTCCTACGAAGACATGCCCGGGTTGGATACCGATATTGTGGTCCATCATTTGCCAACTAAGGAAGACTGCCCTCCGGTTAAGCAAAAGGTCCGTCGGATGCGTCCAGAGATGTCTGAGAAGATTAAGGCCGAGGTTATGAAACAGTTTGATGCTGGGTTCCTTGCAGTGACTTCTTACCCTCAGTGGGTCGCTAACGTGGTGCCGGTACCTAAGAAGGACGGTAAGGTCAGAATGTGTGTCGATTACAGGGATCTGAACAGGGCCAGCCCCAAGGATGACTTCCCTTTACCTCACATTGATGTCCTTGTTGATAACACAGCTCAGCACAAGGTCTTCTCTTTCATGGATGGCTTTTCAGGTTACAATCAGATCAAGATGGCACCTGAAGACATGGAAAAGACTACATTTGTTACTCAGTGGGGCACCTTCTGCTACAAGGTCATGCCTTTTGGGTTAAAGAACGCTGGGGCAACCTACCAACGTGCCATGGTTGCCTTATTTCATGACATGATCCATCACGAGATAGAGGTGTATGTTGACGACATGATTGCTAGGTCCCAGACTGAGGAAGAACACCTAGATCATCTGCAGAAGTTGTTTGACCGGTTGAAACTGTACAAGCTGAGGTTGAACCCGAACAAGTGCACCTTCGGGGTAAGATCTGGGAAGTTGCTAGGCTTCGTGGTCAGGGATAAAGGTATTCAAGTGGACCCTGCTAAGGTCAAAGCTATTCAAGAGATGCCAGTTCCCAGGACAGAAAAGGAGGTCAGAGGCTTTTTAGGACGCCTGAATTACATTGCTCGGTTCATCTCACACCTAACTGCTACCTGTGAACCAATCTTCAAGCTGCTGAAGAAAGATCAGGTGGTACGTTGGAACGATGAATGTCAGGCTGCCTTCGACAGAATCAAAGAGTATCTCCAAGAACCACCTATCCTTATGCCACCAGTTGAAGGGAGACCTCTGATATTATACCTGACAGTGCTTGACAACTCAATGGGGTGTGTGCTGGGGCAGCATGACGAGTCTGGCCGAAAAGAGCATGCCATTTATTACCTTAGCAAAAAGTTTACCGACTGTGAGACCCGATACTCACTGCTTGAGAAAACTTGCTGCGCTTTGGTATGGGCTGCTCGCCGGCTGAGACAGTATATGCTGACTCACACTACCTTGTTAATCTCAAAGATGGATCCGATAAAGTACATATTCGAAAAGCCTGCTCTGTCTGGGAGAATTGCAAGATGGCAAATGATCTTGACGGAATACGACATTCAATACACGACCCAGAAAGCCATCAAGGGAAGTGTATTGGCAGACCACCTGGCACATCAAGCTGTAGATGATTATCAATCAATGAACTTCGAGTTTCCGGATGAAAGCATCATGATTGTAACTGACTGTGAAGTACCTGGACCAGATGAAGGACCTGAACCAGGATCTCGATGGTCTATGCACTTTGACGGAGCCTCCAATGCTTTGGGAAATGGTATCGGCGCCATCATCATATCTCCTCAAGGTACTCATACTCCACTCACTGCCCGGCTATGTTTCAACTGTACCAACAACATGGCGGAGTATGAGGCGTGCATCATGGGTCTTCAGGCTGCGATCGACCTAAGGATCAAATTTCTGAGTGTCTTCGGAGATTCTGCTCTTGTGATCAATCAGATCAAAGGAGAGTGGGATACGAAACATCCAAACTTGATTCCTTACAGAGAATGTGTGTTGACCTTGATTCCCCACTTCACAGAGATAACCTTTGAACACTTTCCAAGAGAAGAGAATCAGTTGGCGGACGCGTTAGCTACAATGTCTTCTATGTTCAAAGTTAAATGGGATAATGAGGCTCCCCGGATCATCATTTGGAAACTGGACGAACCGGCATACTGTTGTGATCTCGAAACTGAATTGGTGACTGAGAAGCCTTGGTACCACGAAGTGAAGAGATATCTGGAAGCTCAGGAATACCCTGAAGGTGCCTCTATCAATGATAAGAAATTCCTGAGGAGGTTCGCAACCAAGTTCTTCCTAAGCAACGGCATATTGTACAAGCGAAACCATGATTCAACCTTGCTGCGCTGTGTGGATAAGACTGAAGCAGAAAGGATCATGGAAGAGCTACATGAAGGGACCTTTGGTACGCATTCCAGTGGACACACCATGGCTAAGAAGATCCTACGGGCAGGATATTACTGGTCCACAATGGAAGCTGATTGTTACCAACACTCTAGGACATGCCACAAGTGCCAGATTTATGCAGACAAGGTGCATATTCCTCCGGTTCCCCTGAATGTTCTGACTGCGCCTTGGCCGTTTGCAATGTGGGGTATAGACATGATCGGCGAGATTAAACCTACGGCATCTAATGGACATCGCTTCATCCTAGTGGCGATTGATTATTTTACGAAGTGGGTTGAGGCAGCATCCTATGCTACGGTAACCAAGACTGTTGTGGCACGGTTCATTCGGCACAATCTAATCTGTCGGTACGGCATCCCTGAGAGGATTATTACAGACAACGGTACCAATCTAAACAATAAGATGATCGCTGAGCTCTGCGAACAGTTCAAAATACAGCACCACAATTCTTCTCCCTACAGACCGAAGATGAATGGAGCTGTAGAAGCAGCAAATAAGAACATCAAGAAAATCGTGCAGAAAATGACAGTGACTTATAAAGATTGGCACGAGATGTTACCGTTCGCTCTGCATGGGTACCGTACCTCAGCTAGGACGTCAACCGGGGCAACCCCTTTTTCTCTGGTTTATGGCATGGAGGCAGTCTTACCAATCGAAGTACAAATACCCTCTCTCCGGATAATGAAGGATGCAAATCTGAACGAAGATGATTGGATCCAGACACGACTTGATCAGCTCAACCTCATTGATGAAAAGAGACTTGCTGCTATCTGCCATGGTCAGACGTATCAGAAACGGATGATCAGGGCATTTAACAAAAAGGTCAGACCACAGGAATATCAAGTTGGGGATCTGGTAATCAAGAGAATCATCCTTCCTCAGAGTGATCCAAGGGGCAAATGGACCCCTACGTACGAAGGGCCATTTGTGGTTAAGCATGTGTTCTCAGGAGGAGCAATGATATTAACCAACATGGATGGTGACGACCTTCCTCACCCCGCCAATGCAGACATAGTAAAAAAATACTACGCATAAAAAAGACCCGCTAGGCTGACATGCCTAGGCAAAAATTAGGGCTTCCCGTCGAACCAAAAGGGTTCGGGCAAAATGAAGGGATGAAAATGAAAAAATATGTACACCCGGCAAGTCGAAAACCTGAAAAGGCGGCTTGGGCAAAAATGGGTATCCCGGTGGACTGAAAACCCGAAAGGGCGGTCCAGGCAAAAATTAGGGATAAAGCGTAATACTATGTCTCATTGATCACTTTGCATCCAGAATCCGGTATCTGCATCAAGTTCAAACGGCATCGATCAGTCAGCTTCACCTTCAACCAAGGTCATCAAGTGATGAGACGCTCGGAGTTATAAAGGAAATAGCAGAGTTGAAACCCAGTGGATCATTCATTTCACACAACTGTTTTATTTTCTTTTGTACAAAATTTGTATAAACTCTCTTGTTCGGCGACGTTCTCTTACTAGGACATCAGCCTCTTGTATACAAAACGCCTATTCACAGGCCATTCAAAAATCAATACAAATATATTTTCAGTTAAACGTGCCAAGTGTTTTTCTTTTTTTGTTTTGTTTTGCGAAGAACGTCCAAGGTTCAATTTGTGATATATGCATTGACAATAATTTGCTAACTCATAAATATTTGCATACGAAACAAAGGAATTAATTGCAGGTGACACTAGAAACAGGGGCAATAAAGATTTGTCTGAGCAGTCCAATTGTTCTATCCTCCAAGGTACCAAGGTAGGTTCAGCTAAAGAACATAACCAGATACCTTAATTCCCCAGAGAGTGGTTCAGTAAAACAGCGCATTCTTCTCCAAGCAAAATTATCAAATCTCAAGGAAGTTGGGTATCCTCCAACAGATATCAACATTCCCCAGCAGCAATACATATATTCTTAACAAGCATCCCCGGCAGTCTTGGTCTAAAGATTGTTCCCCGGCGGCGTATCAACATTCAAAGGGATCACTTCCCCAGCATATCAAAACTCCCCAGGAGAGTCCAATCTAGTTCCCCAGGAAAATTGGAACTCACCTCCCCAAGCAATAAGCTTATCCCCAGTAGATTCTGGAAGCTTATCCCCTCACAGAGCACGAACGCGTCGTCCGACTTTATTTAAAGAGTTATTTCCTTAATAGGATATAACTGGGTTATCCTCAGCCAAAAGCCACGGAAAGAGCGTCCTCGACGAAGTCTTCTTACCCCAGCGAAGTCCATCAACACTTCCAATACAACAAGGATATCCTCAACAAGTTATCAACAACTCAGCAAAGCATCCCTCTCCCCACAGAGTATTGCTTCCCAGCATGGTCGCTAAAGCATCTTTTCTCCCCGCAGAATCTTCCATTTGCCAAGTTTATTCCGCAACGGAGTCATCTTCTCCTACCGGTATTCTTGCAGCTATCATCCCCAGCGAAAGCAAAATCTATTCCTCAACATCAGCCCAGGATACGACTTCCCGACACCCGTCAAGGATTCACTTTCCTAGACAAAAACATACATAAAACATCACATACATCATTATAACATGCATAGACACATCATATCATACAATCTCATTTATATTGAGAACATCATTGCTTAATCCATATCATGCATTGCATATGACTGACCTCTACCTTTCAGGAAAGATGCAGTTAAATTCTCAAACATATTTCCAAGACCTTGTCCGGTTCAGTTAAATCGACCCTAAGATTTTCCTGATGCTTATCCAGTCAAAGGCCTTCTCTGGTTCAGTCAGATCGACCCTAAGATCTCCCTGATGCTTATCCAGTTGAAGATATTTCAAGACCTAGACCGATTCAGTTAAATCGACCCTAAGATTTTTCTGATGCTTATCCAGTCAAAGGCCTTCTCTGGTTCAGTCAGATCGACCCTAAGATCTCCCTGATGCTTATCCAGTTGAAGATATTCCAAGACCTTGTCCGGTTCAGTTAAATAGACCCTAAGATTTTCCTGATGCTTATCCAGTCAAAGGCCTTCTCTGGCTCAGTCAGATCGACCCTAAGATCTCCCTGATGCTTATCCAGTTGAAGATATTTCAAGACCTAGACCGGTTCAGTTAAATCGACCCTAAGATTTTCCTGATGCTTATCCAGTCAAAGGCCTTCTCTGGTTCAGTCAGATCGACCCTAAGATCTCCCTGATGCTTATCCAGTTGAAGATATTTCAAGACCTAGACCGGTTCAGTTAAATCGACCCTAAGATTTTTCTGATGCTTATCCAGTCAAAGGCCTTCTCTGGTTCAGTCAGATCGACCCTAAGATCTCCCTGATGCTTATCCAGTTGAAGATATTCCAAGACCTTGTCTGGTTCAGTTAAATCGACCCTAAGATTTTCCTGATGCTTATCCAGTCAAAGGCCTTCTCTGGTTCAGTCAGATCGACCCTAAGATCTCCCTGATGCTTATCCAGTTGAAGATATTCCAAGACCTTGTCCGGTTCAGTTAAATCGACCCTAAGATTTTCCTGATGCTTATCCAGTCAAAGGCCTTCTCTGGTTCAGTCAGATCGACCCTAAGATCTCCCTGATGCTTATCCAGTTGAAGATATTCCAAGACCTTGTCCGGTTCAGTTAAATTGACCCTAAGATTTTCCTGATGCTTATCCAGTCAAAGGCCTTCTCTGGTTCAGTCAGATCGACCCTAAGATCTCCCTGATGCTTATCCAGTTGAAGATATTCCAAGACCTTGTCCGGTTCAGTTAAATCGACCCTAAGATTTTTCTGATGCTTATCCAGTCAAAGGCCTTCTCTGGTTCAGTTAGATCGACCCTAAGATCTCCCTGATTCTTATCCCAGTAGAAGACACCCAAGATTTTTCTCAACGAGCGTGGTTGAAGTTAAAGTCGCCCAAGGTTCTCTTACCATTCATGCTAAGGCAGTAACCATCCCTGGTTCATTCATCGCCGTTTGAAGCTCCCGACTCAACTCCTGCAACCAGTCAGGACATATCTATACCAAGCATCTAAAAATCAGCTCCTGCAACGTGTCAGGTACTCATTTTTTCTTTTGCAGGTATGCAGGTTCTCGCTAAGGGATCTCTTACGCGGTCAACATCCAGATGGCATCTATAAGCCCATCGTCCTATTCATCCATCTCTAAATGGCATCTATAAGCCCATTCCACCACACTGCCATTATGTGAGCGTAAATTTCTGGGCACTCTAGTGTCCAATCATCTTCTACCCTCGGATTACGAAAGGCACGTCAGCCAATCTGCATCCTCAGGTCTAAGAAGATTGAACAGGGGTAACTGTTGTACCCCAAAATTTGCCCTCCCATATTCTTCAAGAAATTGCCAAGTCAAGCTGCAAAATTCCCCAAGGGTTGCACAGTGCAAAGGCCTCCTATACAGTCAAAACTAGGGTTTGTGTTCTGATCAAGAAAATGAAGTTTTCAAAGGCCCAATCAAGTCTCACATGCTTACAAATATGGTCAAGTATCCTCATATCAAGTTTCAAGGCATTCAGCTCAAAATTGCACAGTCAAAACCCTAATTGCACTATAGTCAACTGTAGGGGCAAAATGGTCATGTTCCAGGCTTCAGAATAAATCAAGTGGTTATCCGGTCGTATCCAGGCTTCCGTTTGATTTTAAGGCCTACTAATATTCGGTCGATTTTCGGGCTTCATAGTAATTGGCCGGGTAGACTGCTATTTGGTCGAAATCCAAGCTTCGCAGTGTCCCCTACTGTTATCTGGTCGTAGTCCCAGGATTTAGTGTCTTTTGCTGCTATCTGGTCGTAATCCAGGCTTCACGGTGTCTTAATACCATTATATGGTCGATTCCAGGCTTCACGGTATCTTGTATTGCTATCCGGTCGATCTCCAGGCTTCACAATAACTTGTTGGAGATTCAACTATTTTCCGGTCGATCTCCGGGCTTCATAGCTTTGAATTTGGGGTATACCACTATCTGGTTGATTCCAGGCTTCATGGTATTCTGGAGATATCAAGATATTATCCAGTCGAATCCGGGCTTCATAACTTGAACTAGAACAGAAATCTTAGCATTGATTTGCCTGAACCAGAGAAAACTTGTGAGAGTTTGATTATATCTTTCCCTGAAAGGTAAAGAGTTAGTCGTATGTAATGTCATGATGTATGACATGTATCGAGTAATGATGTTCTCGAGATAAATGAGATTGTGCTGTATGATGTATATGCATATGCCATGATGTATGGATATGCAATGTTCTCGTGATGTTTTCTAGCTGGGGAAAATAAATCCCAGACTGTTGCTGGAGAATATAAGGAGTTGAGTTTCTCGTTCTCGCTGGGGGTAATGACCGAAGATGATTTGAGAATAAATTGGCGAGAGAATGACTTTGTGGGGAACAGAGATATTCTGCTAGAAGATCTGCTGATCTGAAGAAATATCCTCAGTTGGGGATGAATTACTGTTGCTGGTGATAATGAATCCTGCCGGGGATTGAGTTTTTGCCTGTGGAAGAAATAAACTCCACCAGAGATAATCTTCTATTGCTGGTGATAGATAAACTCTGCTTGGGGAGAATTAACACCACTGTTTTTAGATACCTTTTACTCTGCGGGGAGTGTATGTACCTTTAGTCATATTTTCAAGCTGGCTATGTCCCTGTACCTGGTGGGTAGAGAAACTGTAAGGTTTGAACATTTCTTGTTTGCCCCTGTTCCTGGAATTACGAGTAATTGTCTTTTGTTTCGCATGTAAATATTTTTGAGCAACAATTATTTTCAAATGCATATATCAAAAATGAATCATTGGACGTTCTTGCGAAACAAAACAGAAAAAGAAAAACCATTTTTGAAATTTATTGTAAAATGAATTGTATTGATTTTGAAGTTGGTCTGTAATAGGTGTTTTGTACAAGAGGCTGACGTCCTAGTAAGAGAACGCCGCCGTAAGATAGAAATTATACAATTTGTAAAAAGAAAGAAAAACAGCTGTGTGAACAATCCCACTGGGTTCCAACTCTGCTATTGCCTTTATATTTTCGAGCATCTCATTACTTTACTACTTGGTCGAAGGTAAATCAGATTGATTGGTGTCGTTTGAGCTTGATAGTCGATATCGAAGTCTGGTTACAAGATGATCTAATGAGACATAGTGTTATGCTTTAATCCCTAATTTTTGCCTGGACCGCCCTTTTGGGTTTTCAGTCCATCGGGATACCCTTTTTTGCCTGTTGTACCCCAAAATTTTCCCTCCCATATTCTTCAAGAAATTGCCAAGTCAAGCTGCAAAATTCCCCAAGGGTTGCACAGTGCAAAGGCCTCCTATACAGTCAAAACTAGGGTTTGTGTTCTGATCAAGAAAATGAAGTTTTCAAAGGCTCAATCAAGTCTCACATGCTTACAAATATGGTCAAGTATCCTCATATCAAGTTTCAAGGCATTCAGCTCAAAATTGCACAATCAAAACCCTAATTGCACTACAGTCAACTGTAGGGGCAAAATGGTCATTTGACAGTCAAAAGTTCAAATTTTTGGTCAACATATCATTTTGAAGCCACAAACATCATTTGATCAATGCTTGATCATGATTCTCAAAATTTGGCTCAGAAATCATCAAGATGCAAAAGTTTCCTTATTTGGACAGTTGAAAAAGTCAACTGAAATTGACCAGGGCATAACTTTCACATGGATTATCAGAAAAATTCCATCCAAAGCTCATTTTGAAGAGAAAGACATTTCCTACAACTCATCTTCATACTTCAAGTCCAAGAAATGCTCTCACAAAACGTTATCAATTTCAACATTATAGGTCATTTTCAAAAGTCAACAAAAAGGGACTTTAAGTCAAAGGCCATAACTTGATATTGGTAAATTAAAATGACATGGGACCAAAGACATTGGTTAGAGGACTCAAAGACCTTTCCAAAATGTCCAAGAACATGAGAAAAGCTTAAAAATTGAGCAAGTTATGCCTTGTGGAAGTTGGGAAATTTTTGGATATTTTGAAAAGTCAACACTACTTCAAATGACCTAAAATTGCTAATGGACCCATTTTTCTTCCATGATTCATCATCCATGACATGTGCACGACCACTTGGCCCAAAGGGAAGTATTTTCTCATTTTTTATTTATTTATTTGAATTATTATTTATATTAATTCATTTAAATCATTTAAATATATGAAAAATATCTAACTTGACCTAACCAATCTTTTTATACATGTTTTGGACTCAATATTTCGTGCTTAGCTAAACGTGGAAAGAATTGGAGCAATTGGATCCTAATTGACACAAAGAACACATGAAAAAGATTTAAAAAGATCTTTAGAAAATCAAATTTCAAAATCCATGATTGCAAGAGATTTGATTGAGTTTTGTTAACCTAATGCCTTCACTACATATGCCTGATCATAAACCTAATCATGCTAGACACGCAGCAGCTCAGAAGAGGCCATTGCAAACTTGAATTTTTCTCTAAAGAACTCAAAACTGAAATCATTGTTACAAGGCGATTCAAGGCACAAAAACTGTTCCAATAGCTTCCTCAAGGTTCCCTGAACGTATTCCAATCAGAAACCACCATCAAAACTCCAAGAATTGGTATATTGAACATGAACTGTGCAGAGAAAAATTGACAATCGTGCATCATGATTCACGCATCTTTTGCATTTTTTATTTATTGATTCATGTCCATTATGACATTCTGATGCTAACCAACATATTCAATTGCGTTTTTGTGTTGTGCATACGATTTCACCATGCTTGAATTCTAGGGTTTACAGGACCTTAATTTGGGGCTTTTGAAACGAGGCAAAATTAGCCCTTGAGACCACCACCATCCAATTCAGTGCATGGAGAGAAAGAAGAAACACTTATCGCGATCAATTTATGAACCCTATAGCGCTATTCGCTATTTTCTCTAAAGCGGCCTAACACAACGCATGAAAAACCGTTGCTTTTGTTTTTATGTTTCAGGGATAATGGAGAAGACGATGTGTTGGCAGGACGTGATAGGTTGTTTCAAATTTGCGCGCGCTTCAACCCACTAACATCATGTCTTTATTTATTATATTTGTATGTTATTATATATTAAATGAAATTGGAATGGCTCAGTGGCAGGTACGTACGCTTGCAATGTTCATGACCTGGGTTCGAACCCCAGGTCTGTATAATTTCCATGCTATTTTTCATTGGCAATTCCCATGCAGCGCCCAAGGTCAAGACTACCATATGCCTTCAAGAATCCCATAGCCACGCGTCCTGGAGATCAAATCAAGAGCATAGATTGGAAGTGTATCCTAGGCCTGGTCAAAGGTGCCACATGGTGCCTGGGAAAGTCAACGAATTTGAAGCTTGTTGGGCCAGAATTCTTGGGCCATACCTCCTAATTTGGGACTACCACCCCCTTGGTTTGCAATTTTCTCAATTTCTTCTTATTATTTTCTTTTAATTATTCTTTTAATCAATTTAATATTTTTCATAAATTATAAGATACATAAAAATCAGAAAGGATAAAAAACATAATAAATAATTTTTATTTCTAATATTTTCATAAATAAATGCATGTAAATAAATTTAGTTTAAATTAGGGTTTGCAATATTAATTCTTTTTCATAAAAAATCTAAAAAATGTAGAAATAGGTTTAATTAATGTTTTATTCCTTTTTAATTTTTCTTTTTTCACAATAATAATATTTTTTTTTTTTTTTTTTATAATTAAATTTGCATGAAAATAATTTAGGGTTAATTTAGGTTAAAAACTTCAATATTTTTCTTAATAACTTAAAAAATAATTAGAACTAGGTTTAACATTTTATTTTAGTTTTAATTAATTCTTTTTCTATTAAATCTTTAAAAAAAAAACATAAAAATACCAAAAACATTTTCTTTTAATTTTAATTTTAATTCCTTATTAATTTAATTTTGCAAAAGGGTCCAACGCCCTCGTTTCGATTTAATTTCGCATATTTCTTTTATGTCGTTTAAATAATTATGTACCTCTCCCGAAGCCTTGTAATTACTTCTCGCACTTTTCTTTATTTACTTTCAATTTATTTATTTTTCCGTCAAATCGGGTCCTGGTTAATTTTGGCGATGTGGACCCGCGCCTTTTGTAATAGCTTAGAATTTACTTTTCCGCGAATATTTTTAACTGTTAAACAAAGCATGCAAGAATGAATGGATCTAAATAAAATCAAGCGTAGATCACTAATAACATGACAAGATAAATATCTGAAAACGACACACGAATCGCACACACCACCCCTAGGGTACGCCTCACTGTTGCCTTGCCTCGAAAGGTGATCGTCGAGTAGAGGATGTCTTAGTAAGTCCTCATGATCCGGGAACCTGGCATGAGGGTAGCTTCTAAGGTGTCTTCCCATTGCTCTGGTGATCACCACGTCCCGAACCTCGAATTGACCCGAACACCTCCAACGGTGGTGCTACCTACCCCTCAATGGTGGGATGGCATTACTTTAAAGGACATCTACACAGATGAATTCCTTAGGGTAGGTAGACGACTCTAGATACTTGCTCTAATTTCAAAACAAATCAAAAAAATACTTTTCACACCAACACATTTTCAAAAAGCTTTCGAAAGCAATTTTTCAAACACTCTTGAGGACCGATACAAGAGTCGAACTGGAATTTTCAAAGAAACTTTTTAAAACCCACAGTTGAAAAGCAAAAAAACCACTTTTGAAAACACAATGAGCAAGTATCTAAGAGCCCATGGATAACCATGGATAGAAAGGGTGCTAACACCTTCCCTTTCTATAAATCTACCTCCCGAACCGAGAGCAATCTCTTTAAGGAATTTTTCTGTGCTTTTGTCCTTTCCATTTGGAGAAAATAAAAGACGGTGGCGACTCTTGCTTCCGCGACATTTCACGAACCAGCGTTAAACAGTCAGTTCCAGATCCACCGATCACATTGCCCAAGCCGCCTTTTCAGGTTTTCGACTTGCCGGGTGTACAGTTTTTCATTTCATCCCTTATTTTTGCCCAAACCCTTTTTCTTCGCCGGGAAGCCCTTATTTTTGCCTAGGCCAGTCAACCTAGCGGGTCTTTGATTATGCGTAGTATTTTTTCACTATGTCTGTATTGACGGGGTGAGGAAGGTCGTCACCATCCATGGTGGTTAGAATCATGGCTCCTCCCGAGAAAATGTTCTTAACCACAAATGGCCTATGATACGGTGGGAGAACTGACTTGAGGTTTTGCGTTTGTTTTCGCAAATGTTTCGGTTGAGCAAGAGTCGCCACCGACTTTTTATTTTATCCTAAGGAAAGGTCAAAAAGCACAGGAAAGACCTTTGAGATGTTTTCGTGGGTTCGGGGGGTAGATTATGAAAAGGGAAGGTGCTAGCACCCTTTTCATCCATGGTTATCCATGGGCTCTTAGTTACTTGTTTTAGATCACTTGCCTTTGCTTTTCAATTGTTTGAAATGGTTCTTTGTGTGTGTGGTTTTGAAAATGTTTTGAAAAAGATGTCTTGTCTAGGCAACCTTTGTAATGACTCTTGTTTGAGTATATACAAAGGTGTATGTCTTTTTGAAAAGATGTTTCAATGTTTTTGAAAGTTGTTTTGAAGTTGTGTTGTGATGTGTGTTTTGAAAATGGCAAGGATGTTTTGCAAGTTTTTTGATCAAGTAACTAAGAGTTGTCTACCCTATTTTACTCAAAGATCTTTCTTATGTTTTTAACCCTTTTAACAGTGTTGTTTCACTATTGTATTTGATGAACAACCTTGCGTTAGGATGTTAACGGGACGGGCGCGGGTCATCGTATACAATCATTGAAGGCAACTTGTGAGACGCTCTAGCAATTTTGTAAGGGACGAGATCGTTTTATCAAAGGCAACATCGAGGGTCATCGAGGGACTAACGATCTTTGTTTATTAAAGGGACATTTGCTAGAGTGTCTCATACTCGAGGGACATGATTGCATTTTTCCGAGGCAACAAGCGAGGTTACCCTAGAGGTGCAAGTGTGAATTGTGTATTGGTTTTCATGCATTTATCTTTGTGTTAGGTTATCTAGCGGTTGATTTTGAATCTTCGTATACAAACCCTAATTACTATACAGTATATGGAAAGTGATAAATTGCGGGAATTTAAAGTCTAAGCTATTACAAATAAGTATCCGGGGATGGGGGTACAAATGTTTACAAATGGGGATGAGTCTTATCAGAATAGTAGTGTCCAAATGTTATTTACAACCAAATCGAATCGTCGCATTCTCAATGTAAAAATATAATCAAAGTATAGAATAAAGAGAATCAAAAGTAATGTATGATGTATATGGTTATTTACAAATGATCAAAATGTTAACTTAATGCAAATTAAGTATTTATTATTTATTTTTGTGTTTTTGTTAATTATATATAAACAAAAGTTTTTTAAAGAAAAAATATTTAATCTTAAAAAAAACTAATATTTATATATTTTAAGTTTTTTAGAGGTAATGAAAATTACTAATAAAATTTTATAAAAAAAAAATAATATATCATTTTTGTTTAACAAAAGAATTAGTTTGAGTTAAAAAAAAAAGAAATAAAGTGGTCATAATAAAAAGTATTGATGTGTAAAACAAAGAAAAGAAATAAAATGGGCTTTGGGGAATGCCCTTGGCCCAAAACGAAATTGAAGGAGAACAAGAGGGGGGGGGGGGTGTAGTGCCAGTTTTCTATTGGGCTTAGGGTTTATTTTATGCAAGGGGCAGGCCCAGCTACAACACTTAAAATTTTTTAGGGTTTGTTTGTTCGTTGTTCAGAACAAAGTTTGTTTGGCTTAGAACGGCGCCGCTCTCCATCTTCTTCTTCGTCTTTCTCAAACGCCCAGCCACTGATTAAACCTTCTCCTCGCCTCAGGCTACCAGACGTGATGCCTCCATTCTCCTCTCTCCTCGATTGTACCAGGCGGTGACAAAAAGGGGTAACGATTTTCCTTCCAACGCTTTTAGGGTTTTTTTTGTTCTTTGCATGATTAAACTTTTACATGTTATTGATCTTCTGTGTTATTTATTTATGTGAGGTGTAACAGAAGGAAAGGGAATTGATACCTTTGGGTTTAGTTTTGGAGAGGATACGGAGGAGTGGACGGCGTCGCTTCTCAGGTGGCCAAGGCGGAGGGAACGTGATGATGCTTGCTGGCTTCCTGGTACTTCGTATCTCTTGCTTTAAACTGTTTTATGATGACTTACTTCTGAAAACGGTTGCTCGTTCATTTCTGTCTCTCTTCCTCTCTTGATTTTTGTGATTCTGAGGTTGATGAACTTTGTCGTTTTGATGTTTGTTGTTTGATTCAGATGATGAGCTTATCTCTAAAGATTGTTTGCTTACTTCTTTTTTTTTCTCTCTCTTGGGCTTGGCTGGTTTTTAGCTTGAATGCTTGCTTCTGTAACAGGTTTTTAGGCTGGCTTGAAGCAGGTTGCAAGGCTTGCTCGTTTGGTTACAGGCTTGTTTCTGTAAGTTTGGTGTTTGATCAGGTTTTTAGCAGGTAGGCTTAAAGCAGGCTGTAAGGCTTGTTGAAGAGTTTGTTGGTAACAGGAAGGCTATTGTTATGTGTTTACAGTTTGAACTGGTTTGAAGTTTATGCAGGTTACAGTGTTTGAAGGTTTTAACAGGTTTGTAACTGGTACAGGCAGGCTTGCTTGCAACTCAGTTTGTGGCCTTTTTCTTTATGTGTTTTGCCCCCCTTTGAACTATTTTGTTCTTGTTATATTTATCTATATCTTTAAGCCTTCCAAACTGTGAAGCCTATTTCTCTCTCTTTCTCTCTCCATTTAAAAAGCATATTTTATTGCTTAATAGTACTTTCTATTCTGAAAAGGTGTTGGCCTAGGGAAAATGATGAAAAAGGTTTTGACAATATTGCTTGCTTGCAATTTGATTTTCCTCTGCATCTTGTACTTTCTTCTTTTCTGCATTGACAGTTTGATAACTTCTTTGACAGTTTTTGACAGCTTCTTTGACAGTTTTGAACTTGTGACTTAGTTTGCCATTGTGCAACTTAGTTTGCTTTATTTGACATTGCAATTTGGTTTGGCATTTCAGTTTGGTTTGCCTCTTTGACAATTTGAATTTATGCAGCTTTGTGCATTTTGTTTAATTGATTTGTATGTTTGCAAAATAATTTTACTTTCCTATTTGTGAACCAAGATGAAAATCTTCTTGTGATTTGCAAAGAGGATGAGCAAAATATGATGAAAATCAAAACAATCTGATTCCGGCCAACAACCTTTAATGATGAGTTTTTAATTAACTGTCTGAAAATGCTTTTCCAATTTAACTGTTATTGACTTCTCTTTTTTTGTCTTTGCAGGTAAATACCAGTTGGGGCCAGGGAAGCAGCAGTAGAAGATGAAGACTTCAAGAGATTTAGAACATAGATTTATTTTATTTTTAACCATTGTAATAAACATCATTATAAACACTGTAAATAAATTTATTGTATTCAAATAATACTTGTAACAATAATTAAAATAAATAAAATCTTTTGTCAGTTAGTTCTTTAATTCTTCTGCACTTGTTTATTTAATCATTTAAATTTCTTGAATTATAATAATTGGAAATGCATCCCAACTATTTTAACTTAGAAATTATAAATAATCAACAAACGTCGCAGTCTCACAGCCTTGCATTAACCAATAATAAGCCCGGCATTCCAAATAACCAAAAGCATTGCACAATTAAACAAACAAACATCCATACGTCTCCTGCTTTACTGATTAAACCAACGCTTCAAACTTTCAATTCAAATGCCTCAGCTTCTATCCCAGATGTTTAGGTTTTTGGAAACAAACAGAAATCTTGAACAAACGTCAAAACCATGTGACAGTCAATTGAAATATTGTGGATTCAATTCCTTCTGAGAATGCGTGTGCAAACCCTAATGTTGGATTTACTGTCAAAGAAACGTCCGCCTGATCAAACCTTGAGCCAAACTTAACCAAATCAATAGAAACCCTAATAATCTGCTTGGACTGATTCAAAAGTTAATGGAAACCCTAATTTTGTTTGACTGATAAGAAAAGTCTGTTTGACTGATTCTTGAGCCAATCTGAAAAATTAGGAAAAGCCCGAAGCTGTGATTTCTTTGTTAAAAAGGAGAGGGCAAATTTTGGGGTACAACAGTTGCCCCTGTTCAATCTTCTTGCACCTGAAGAGTTAGATTGGCAAGATTGCCTTTCGCGACTCGAATGGTAAAAGAGGATTGGACACTAGAGTGCCCGTAAATTTGCACTCGTCAAGACATGGATGCGAGAATGGGCTTAAAGATGTCATTTGGAGATATGATGG
The DNA here is from genome assembly GCA_948472305.1 of Vicia faba. Classification (NCBI taxonomy): domain Eukaryota; kingdom Viridiplantae; phylum Streptophyta; class Magnoliopsida; order Fabales; family Fabaceae; genus Vicia; species Vicia faba. The sequence continues at coordinate 1,260,819,762 of OX451737.1, read as the reverse complement.
ATAGTTGTGGGCTTAGAGATGCCATCTGGAGAGGTGACGGAATCTTGTCGGGGATGGGCTTAAAGATGCCATCTGGAGATTGTTTGCTGAATTGTATGTCGTTGGTGAGTGAGTGAGTATCAGAAAGGTATCCATGTTTGGAATATCTCTGGACTGGGGGTCTGAATAAGCAATAGATTGACATCCGTGTTTGGAGAATCCGTAAACTGTTTTCAGAAGTTGAACCTGAACAAGTGATAGATTAACATCCGTATTTGGAGAATCCGTGAACTGTTTTCAGAAGTTGAGTCTGAACAAGCGATAGATTAACATCCGTGTTTGGAGAATCCGTGAACTGTTTTCAAAAGTTGGATCTGAACAAGCGATAGGTTAACATCCGTATCTGGAGAACCCGTAAACTATTTTCAGAAGTCTTGGAGTTGAATAAGTAATAGATCAGCATCCATGTTGGGGAAGCGTCTGTAAACTGTTTTCAAAAGTTGAGTCTGAACAAGTGATAGATTAACATCCGTGTTTGGAGAATCCGTAAACTGTTTTAAGAAGTCTTGGATCTGAACAAGCGATAGGTTAACATCCGTATCTGGAGAACCCGTAAACTGTTTTCAGAGGTCTTGAATCTGAACAAGCGATAGGTTGACATCCGTATCTGGAGAACCCGTAAACTGTTTTCAGAAGTCGAAGCTTATCAATCTTATCCTGAAAAGGGTAAAATATTAGCTGAAACACAAAGTTATGTTGCATGAAATGTATGATGCAATATATGTTATATCAATGTTTATGATATATGAATGTAATGAATGTGCATGTAAGCTGAGTAGCTGTCTTTCTGAGGATAGATGAATCCTAGATAGCTGGAGATAATGGATTCTTTGACTGCTGCCGGGGAAAGTAAATCCTTGACTGCTGCAGGGGATTGAAAATCCTTTGGTCGTTGAAAATGAGAAGTCCTGGGACCACTGTTGGGGAATCAGGAGCTTGGGTTGTATGTCAATCTACTGGGGATTCCTGTCTTGAGGAGATCTTCATTAGGGAATATCTGAATATTCTGTGAGGAACTGAGAATGAGAGTCTTCATTCTGCTTGGGGAATTTGTGTGGAGAGTCAAAGATGAGAATCTTGATTTTTTTTTAGAGAAACAGATTTTTAGGAGCTTCAGTTGTCCGTTATTCTGTTGGTGGCTGTACTTCCAACAGGTGATGAAGGAATTTTTGATGATGACCGCAACTTCCAGCAGGTGATGAAGGAAATTTGGATGACTACAACCTCAGCAGGATGATGAAGGAATCTTGGATGACTATAACCTCAGCGGGATGATGAAGGAACCTTGGATGACTACAAACTCAGCAGGATGATGAAGGAATCTTGGATGACTACAACCTCAGCGGGATGATGAAGGAATCTTGGATGACTACAACCTCAGCAGGATGATGAAGGAATCTTGGATGACTACAACCTCAGCAGGATGATGAAGGAATCTTGGATGACTACAACCTCAGCAGGATGATGAAGGAATCTTGGATGACTACAACCTCAACAGGATGATGAAGGAACCTTGGATGACTACAACCTCAGCAGGATGATGAAGGAATCTTGGATGACTATAACCTCAGCAGGATGATGAAGGAATCTTGGATGACTATAACCTCAGCAGGATGATGAAGGAATCTTGGATGACTACAACCTCAGCAGGATAATGAAGGAATCTTGGATGACTACAACCTCAGCGGGATGATGAAGGAATCTTGGATGACTATAACCTCAGCAGGATGATGAAGGAATCTTGGATGACTACAACCTCAGCAGGATGATGAAGGAATCTTGGATGACTACAACCTCAGCGGGATGATGAAGGAATCTTGGATGACTACAACCTCAGCAGGATGATGAAGGAATCTTGGATGACTACAACCTCAGCAGGATGATGAAGGAATCTTGGATGACTACAACCTCAGCGGGATGATGAAGGAATCTTGGATGACTACAACCTCAGCAGGATGATGAAGGAACCTTGGATGACTACAACCTCAGCAGGATGATGAAGGAATCTTGGATGACTACAACCTCAGCGGGATGATGAAGGAATCTTGGATGACTACAACCTCAGCAGGATGATGAAGGAATCTTGGATAGCTACAACCTCAGCAGGATGATGAAGGAATCTTGGATGACTACAACCTCAACGGGATGATGAAGGAATCTTGGATGACTACAACCTCATCAAGATGATGAAGGAATCTTGGATGACTACAACCTCAGCAGGATGATGAAGGAATCTTGGATGACTACAACCTCAGCGGGATGATGAAGGAATCTTGGATGACTACAACCTCAGCAGGATGATGAAGGAATCTTGGATGACTACAACCTCAGCAGGATGATGAAGGAATCTTGGATGACTACAACCTCAGCGGGATGATGAAGGAATCTTGGATGACTACAACCTCAGCAGGATGATGAAGGAACCTTTGATGACTACAACCTCAGCAGGATGATGAAGGAATCTTGGATGACTACAACCTCAGCGGGATGATGAAGGAATCTTGGATGACTACAACCTCAGCAGGATGATGAAGGAATCTTGGACGACTGCTACTCCAAAAGGTGATGACTTTTATCTGTCGATCAATCTGCATATGTTAAGAATGTTGTTGAAATGTAATTTTGTTTTGGAGAATAAATCCTTGACAAATGTTGGGGAAATAAACCCATGACTGCAGGTCTACTTAGAGAGGTGATGAACTTCTCGAGGACACTTGAATTTCTTTTCATAAAGATTTCGGAGAGGTTTCATCACTGCCCCTAGTATCAGATGCTTGTGATATTGCCAGGACACTTGGACTGCACGTAACCCTTTGATGAGATTGACGTTTAAATGCCCCAAGTGATGGTGAGGGAGACTTGCCCCAGGTTAACTGAACTTGGAAAGATTTGTTGAAATCTTGACTGGACTGCCCCAGGTTCACTGAACTTTGAAAGATCTGTTGAAATCTTGACTGGACTGCCCCAGGTTCACTGAACTTTGAAAGATCTGTTGAAATCTTGACTGGACTGCCCCAGGTTAACTTTGAAGGATTTGTTGAAACCTTGACTGGACTGCCCCAGGTTTACTGGACAATACCATATAAAATCCCCTTTCGTTGATAGGAGATTTTTGTAACGGAAGTGTCATCCCACTTGAAGTGATTTCATTCACTGAGAGAGCTTTCGTTCCTCTGATCATTCATTGTATGAATTTCTTTGCTGTTTAAACAAGTAAACCATGTGCAACCAACGATATTCAAATAATGCAAAGTTTATGCTTGTCTCGAAGTTTTGAAAAATGCGTTTTTAAGCAGAAAACTTTTTATAAGACAAATTCAACACAAGACTTAGAGCAAAGCCTTACAGGAGTCAGGATACCTTTTGTAACAGTATGCTTTCGAACTAACCCATGCTTCAATTAGGACTTTTGAAGGGTTGTAACGTGGCTTGGTTCACGTCTTAAGAAACAAAGGATAAAGGCTCAAAGTATATTGGTACCCACCCGCTCTTTGTGATGTTCTTCAATCCTAGACTCAGTCAATTGCGCGTCGAACTCTATTCGAGTTTGGAACGACACTTTGGTGATGGTTCACACAAGTTGAATTTTGGAAGGCAGTCATCATCTCTTTTTTTTTTGCAACATTTTTCATGTTGTTGAGGATTTGTAATGACCTCGTTCTTTTGATTTGTTATCCCTAACTTTTGCCTGACTGTTCCTATTTTCGAGATTACAGTCAGCGGGATGCCCTAGCTTTCTTAAGCCTCCTTTATAGGTTTTGGCTCAGTGGGCTTTTCTCTTTTGAGAGATTGACTGCCTATGAGGTAAGGAACCATCACTGTCTTTTGATTCCAAAGGAATGTTTTTGATGTCATTCGTTGTATTACGAACTGAGAGTTTGCGACTTCAATGCACATCTTTTTTTGAATTAACTGAGAGACTACCCTGCCCCAGGTTTAAATCAAAGGTTTCAATTTGTTTAGAACAGAAAACTCCTACTTCTTTGGCTCGAAGGGGTTGACTAGGGATTATCTTCCTTATAACTCCAGTGTTTGGGATTTGAAAGAAATGCCTGTACATCATCAGCAAGGTCTGTTCAAAAGCATACTGTATGAGATTACGGTATTGTTTCGTCATCCTCCCTCTAAAGGCTTATAGCTTTTTATCAAGAGTTAAATATCATAAAGAAAGCATAAGAATAGTGAAAACGAATGGATGAATTCAAGACAAACATATGCAATGCATTAATGAAACAGAGTTTGACATTAACAGATAATTGTTTGAATAACAAAATAAATTACAACTTGAAAATTCAAATGGAACAAAAGACATTCTCAATGATTTTACATATGAGCAGTGATCACATTTGGGGTCTCCGAAGGATCAAACTTGATCTCCTTGGCATCAATCAAGTCTTGAATCTTGTTCTTCAAAGTCCAACAGTTGTCGGTGTCATGCCCAGGACTGTCAGAATGGTAGGCACATCTCACGCTCGGGTTATACTTAGAAGAGGAAGTATCAGGATTTTGAGGAGGATCCTTTAGCGTGATTAGCTTCAACTTCAACAAATGTTGTAACGCTTGAGACAAAGGCATGTTGATGTTAGTATACTGCCTTTCTTGATATCTTACCCTACGCCTATTGCCCTGTCTTTGTTGAACAGGCGTGGGATCAGAGATCAGGGTTTCCCCTACATGTTGATCATGACGACTCTTTTGACCAGTCACTGCATTGGACTCTTTCTTCCCATTGTAGGGCTTTTTCTGAGCATCAGAGGGTGTAACTCCTTGGATCTTTCCATTTTTGATGCCAGCTTCGACCCTTTCGCCGGTCAGTATTAGCTCGGTGAACCCGGCTGAGGAGCTTCCAATTAAGTGATTTAAGAAAGGCCCTGTCAAAGTTCCCATGAAGATGTCAATTAGCTCCATGTCAGTTAAAGGAGGTTGCACCCTACCAGCCAGATCTCTCCACTTTTGGGCGTATCCTTTGAAGCTCTCATTGGAACCCATGGTCATGTTCTGCAATTGCACACGAGTTGGTGCAAGATCAGCATTGTATTGATACTGTTTGTAAAAAGCAACAACTAAATCTTCCCAGGTGTGGATGCGAGAACTCTCCAATTGATAGAACCACTCGAGTTGAGTCCCTACCAGGCTTTCTTGGAAGAAATGGATCCAAAGCTTTGGATCAGTTGTGTATGGTTGAATCTTGCGGACATAAGACTTTAAGTGCATCTTAGGGCAAGAGACTCCATCGTACAGGGCAAAGATAGGGACTTTGAACTTTGGTGGGATGACCAATCCAGAAAGTAAACCCATGTCTCCTAAATCCAAGCCAGGTATTTGTTGAATCTCCATAGCACTGAGGCGATCCTCCAACTGTTTGTACTTGTCATCATCGGGAGGATATTGTTCCTCGTAGTAGTCAGCTTCAACATCATTGATCTTCAAATTGTGGTATTCTTCAAGACTATCCTCTATGTTGGGTGGAGTTGAAAGATCTAGGGCTTTAGGTCTTCTTTTCAGGATGCCTGTTGCCTTCTTGGACTTCTTCTTCTTGTCTTTGAGAAGGAGAGCTTTCAGATCCTCTTGCCCTTTACCCATAGCCAGAAGCATTTGTTGGAATTGAGCGTTTTGAGCTTGGAGATCTTTCACTGTTTGTTCCATATCCATCTTACTGAAATAAACAGTAGGAAGATAAGGAGACCTGTATGAGAAACCTGTCATAATGCGATGCATGATATGTGGATGCATGTTTTCAAGGATCTCACGGGGTAAACACAAGAAAATGTTAGAGATTAAACTTTGGTCAACATATTTGATTGGAGAACTTTGCGTCGGTGGATGTCTTTCCACGAGAATCAAGCTCACCATGTCAAGTGGGTCATAGCCCCTGATTCAAGTTGTTACACTTGATCTTTGATGGCATTTGTTTAGAGGAGAACCCTCTTTCCCTTTGGTAGACGTTTGGTTCAACGTGACCCTGCATCAAAAGACCCTCGAGATCCTTGAAATGGTTATTGTAAATGCTATGGTATGATGTTATGATGTTATGATGCTATGTACATGTATGCAAAATTAAGCAAGTGTATATACAGACAGTCATATTCACATAGAGCAAACAAGTCCTTAGGTTTAGGCTTGCATGGGGTTTGTAGGTAAGTACCCTCTTGAAGTTAGTTGGCTCAACCTGTCCTAAAATAGAAACCGGGTTCTAAGGAGCTCAATATAATTGAATTGTTTTCTATGTTCATTGTTTTGGTTTAGCCACTTAACTGGCGACCAAAATATTCCAAGAAAACAATCCTCAATGAGTGTAGTATCGAGTATCTACCAACTTCGGACTGCACCAAAGTCGGTCATCTCACTACCCCTAAAAAGGCCAAGATGGTCAAGTAAGGTTCTAAGAGTTCGTTAGTGCTTCATGACATTGCTCAGCGGTCCCGTATTCTCCTTGACTACTCAAGGGCTACCGGTACCCACAAATATGTCACACTAACATAGCTATTGTTTCAACCATGTCGGTATACCCCGCACAGTTCCCTCACAGTTTATTGCTATTTACCTAAAAAGGTGCCCCTAAATCCGGGTGTAGGATTAAACAAACCCAAACAAGGAACCCAAAAAGTAAAGCAATCAAAGCAAACAAAGTAAGCATGTAAAGGTGATCTAAAACCCTAAGGTAACCTCACTTTTAGAAATAATCCCCAGCAGAGTCGCCAGTTCTGTGATACGGTGGGAGAACTGACTTGAGGTTTTGCGTTTGTTTTCGCAAATGTTTCGGTTGAGCAAGAGTCGCCACCGACTTTTTATTTTATCCTAAGGAAAGGTCAAAAAGCATAGGAAAGACCTTTGAGATGTTTTCGTGGGTTCGGGGAGTAGATTATGAAAAGGGAAGGTGCTAGCACCCTTTTCATCCATGGTTATCCATGGGCTCTTAGTTACTTGTTTTAGATCACTTGCCTTTGCTTTTCAATTGTTTGAAATGGTGCTTTGTGTGTGTGGTTTTGAAAATGTTTTGAAAAAGATGCCTTGTCTAGGCAACCTTTGTAATGACTCTTGTTTGAGTATATACAAAGGTGTATGTCTTTTTGAAAAGATGTTTCAATGTTTTTGAAAGTTGTTTTGAAGTTGTGTTGTGATGTGTGTTTTGAAAATGGCAAGGATGTTTTGCAAGTTTTTTGATCAAGTAACTAAGAGTTGTCTACCCTATTTTACTCAAAGATATTTCTTATGTTTTTAACCCTTTTAACAGTGTTGTTTCACCATTGTATTTGATGAACAACCTTGCGTTAGGATGTTAACGGGACGGGCGCGGGTCATCGTATACAATCATTGAAGGCAACTTGTGAGACGCTCTAGCAATTTTGTAAGGGACGAGATCGTTTTATCGAAGGCAACATCGAGGGTCATCGAGGGACTAACGATCTTTGTTTATCGAAGGGACATTTGCTAGAGTGTCTCATACTCGAGGGACATGATTTCATATTTCCGAGGCAACAAGCGAGGTTACCCTAGAGGTGCAAGTGTGAATTGTGTATTGGTTTTCATGCATTTATCTTTGTGTTAGGTTATCTAGCGGTTGATTTTGAATCTTCGCATACAAACCCTAATTACTATACAGTATATGGAAAGCGATAAATTGCGGGAATTTAAAGTCTAAGCTATTACAAATAAGTATCCAGGGATGGGGGTACAAATGTTTACAAATGGGGATGAGTCTTATCAGAATAGTAGTGTCCAAATGTTATTTACAACCAAATCGAATCGTCGCATTCTCAATGTAAAAATATAATCAAAGTATAGAATAAAGAGAATCAAAAGTAATGTATGATGTATATGGTTATTTACAAATGATCAAAATGTTAACTTAATGCAAATTAAGTATTTATTATTTATTTTTGTGTTTTTGTTAATTATATATAAACAAAAGTTTTTTAAAGAAAAAATATTTAATCTTTAAAAAAACTAATATTTATATATTTTAAGTTTTTTAGAGGTAATGAAAATTACTAATAAAATTTTATACAAAAAAAATAATATATCATTTTTGTTTAACAAAAGAATTAGTTTGAGTTAAAAAAAAGAAATAAAGTGGTCATGATAAAAAGTATTGATGTGTAAAACAAAGAAAAGAAATAAAATGGGCTTTGGGGAATGCCCTTGGCCCAAAACGAAATTGAAGGAGAACAAGAGGGGGGGGGGTGTAGTGCCAGTTTTCTATTGGGCTTAGGGTTTATTTTATGCAAGGGACAGGCCCAGCTACAACACTTAACATTTTTTAGGGTTTGTTTGTTCGTTGTTCAGAATAAAGTTTGTTTGGCTTAGAACGGCGCCGCTCTCCATCTTCTTCTTCGTCTTTCTCAAACGCTCAGCCACTGATTAAACCTTCTCCTCGCCTCAGGCTACCAGACGCGATGCCTCCATTCTCCTCTCTCCTCGATTGTACCAGGCGGTGACAAAAAGGGGTAACGATTTTCCTTCCAACGCTTTTAGGGTTTTTTTTGTTCTTTGCATGATTAAACTTTTACATGTTATTGATCTTCTGTGTTATTTGTTTATGTGAGGTGTAACAGAAGGAAAGGGAATTGATACCTTTGGGTTTAGTTTTGGAGAGGAGACGAAGGAGTGGACGGCGGCACTTCTCAGGTGGCCAAGGCTGAGGGAACGTGATGATGCTTGCTGGCTTCCTGGTACTTCGTATCTCTTACTTTAAACCGTTTTATGATGACTTACTTCTGAAAACGCTTGCTCGTTCATTTCTGTCTCTCTTCCTCTCTTGATTTTTGTGATTCTGAGGTTGATGAACTTTGTCGTTTTGATGTTTGTTGTTTGATTCTGATGATGAGCTTATCTCTGAAGATTGTTTGCTTACTTCTTTCTTTTTCTCTCTCTTGGGCTTGGCTGGTTTTTGGCTTGAATGCTTGCTTCTGTAACAGGTTTTTAGGCTGGCTTGAAGCAGGTTACAAGGCTTGCTCGTTTGGTTACAGGCTTGTTTCTGTAATTTTGGTGTTTGATCAGGTTTTTAGCAGGTAGGCTTGAAGCAGGCTGCAAGGCTTGTTGAAGAGTTTGTTGGTGACAGGCAGGCTATTGTTATGTGTTTACAGTTTGAACTGGTTTGAAGTTTATGCAGGTTATAGTGTTTGAAGGTTTTAACAGGTTTGTAACTGGTACAGGCAGGCTTGCTTGCAACTCAGTTTGTGGCATTTTTTCTTTATGTGTTTTGCCCCCCTTTGAACTATTTTGTTCTTGTTATATTTATCTATATCTTTAAGCCTGCCAAACTGTGAAGCCTATTTCTCTCTCTTTCTCTCTCCATTTAAAAAGCATATTTTATTGCTTAATAGTACTTTCTATTCTGAAAAGGTGTTGGCCTAGGGAAAATGATGAAAAAGGTTTTGACAATATTGCTTGCTTGCAATTTGATTTTCTTATGCATCTTGTACTTTCTTCTTTTCTGCATTGACAGTTTGATAGCTTCTTTGACAGTTTTTGACAGCTTCTTTGACAGCTTCTTTGACAGTTTTGAACTTGTGACTTAGTTTTCCATTGTGCAACTTAGTTTGCTTTATTTGACATTGCAATTTGGTTTGGCATTTCAGTTTGGTTTGCCTCTTTGACAGTTTGAATTTATGCAGCTTTGTGCATTTTGTTTAATTGATTTGTATGTTTGCAAAATAATTTTACTTTCCTCTTTGTGAACCAAGAAGAAAATCTTCTTGTGATTTGCAAAGAGGATGAGCAAAATATGATGAAAATCAAAACAATCTGATTCCGGCCAACAACCTTTAATGATGAGTTTTTGATTAACTATCTGAAAATGCTTTTCCAATTTAACTGTTATTGACTTCTCTTTTTTTGTCTTTGCAGGTAAATACCAGTTGGGGCCAGGGAAGCAGCAGTAGAAGATGAAGACTTCAAGAGATTTAGAACATAGATTTATTTTATTTTTAACCATTGTAATAAACATCATTATAAACACTGTAAATAAATTTACTGTATTCAAATAATACTTGTAACAATAATTAAAATAAATAAAATCTTTTGTCAGTTAGTTCTTTAATTCTTCTGCACTTGTTTATTTAATCATTTAAATTTCTTGAATTATAATAATTGGAAATGCATCCCAACTATTTTAAATTAGAAATTATAAATAATCAACAAACGTTGCAGTCTCACAGCCTTGCATTAACCAATAATAAGCCCGGCATTCCAAATAACCAAAAGCATTGCACAATTAAACAAACAAACGTCCATACGTCTCCTGCTTTACTGATTAAACCAACGTTTCAAACTTTCAATTCAAATGCCTCAGCTTCTATCCCAGATGTTTAGGTTTTGGGAAACAAACAGAAATCTTGAACAAACGTCAAAACCATGTGACAGTCAATTGAAATATTGTGGATTCAATTCCTTCTGAGAATGCGTGTGCAAACCCTAATGTTGGATTTACTGTCAAAGAAACGTCCGCCTGATCAAACCTTGAGCCAAACTCAACCAAATCAATAGAAACCCTAATAATCTGCTTGGACTGATTCAAAAGTTAATGGAAACCCTAATTTTGTTTGACTGATAAGAAAAGTCTGTTTGACCGATTCTTGAGCCAATCTGAAAAATCAGGAAAAGCCCGAAGCTGTGATTTCTTTGTTAAAAAGGAGAGGGAAAATTTTGGGGTACAACATGGCCCTTCGTATGTAGGGGTCCATTTGCCTCTGGGATCACCTTGTGGCAGTATGATGCGTTTGATCATTAGATCCTCGACTTGATACTCTTGTCGTCTAACTTTCTTGTTAAAAGCCTTGATCATTCGCTTTTGATACGTCTGACCATGACAAATAGCAGTAAGTCTCTTTTCATCGATTAAGTTCAGCTGATCAAGTCGGGTCTGGATCCAATCGTCTTTGCTCAAACCTGCATCCTTCATGATCCGGAGAGAGGGTATCTGGATCTCAATGGGTAATACTGCTTCCATGCCATACACCAAAGAGTAGGGTGTTGCCCCTGTCGATGTCCGCGCTGAGGTACGGTACCCATGAAGAGCAAATGGTAATATCTCGTGTCAGTCTTTGTATGTCACTGTCATCTTCTGCACAATCTTCTTGATGTTCTTATTTGCTTCTTCAACAGCCCCATTCATCTTCGGCCGGTAAGGAGAAGAGTTATGATTATGTATCTTAAATTATTTGTAGAGCTCGCTGATCATTGTATTATTGAGATTTGTACCATTATCCGTAATGATCCTCTCTGGTACACCATATCGACAGATCAGATTGTGTCGGATAAACTGGGCCACGACATTCTTGGTTACTGTAGCAAAGGAAGTTGCCTCGACCCACTTCGTGAAATAATCAATAGCTACCAAAATGAAACGATGTATGTTGGATGCAGTAGGTCTGATCTCACCTATCATGTTGATGCCCCACATTGCAAAAGGCCAAGGAGCTGTCAAGACATTCAGAGGAACTGGAGGTACATGCACCTTATCAGCATAGACTTGGCACTTATGACAGGTCCGGGAGTGCTGATAACAATCGGCTTCCATAGTGGACCAATAATATCCAGCCCATAGGATTTTCTTTTCCATGGCATGTTCACTGGAATGAGTTCTGAAGGTACCTTCATGTAACTCTGCCATGATCTTTTCTGCCTCGCTTTTGTCCATACATCGCAGTAAGGTTGAATCATGGTTACACTTATAAAGAATCCCATTACTGATGAAGCACTTCGCAGCGAACCTTCTCAAGAATTTCTTATCTTTAACAGATGCACCCTCGGGGTACTCTTGAGTCTCGAGATACCTCTTTACCTCGTGGAACCAAGGCTTATCTGCTACCTCTTCAGTCTCAATGTCACAGCAATGTGCGGGTTCGTCCGACCTCTCAATGGTAATCTGGGGAGCTTCATTATCCCACCTGACCTTGAACATAGAAGACATGGTAGCTAGCGCGTCCGCTAACTGATTCTCCTCTCTGGGGACATGTTCAAAGGTTATCTCCTCGAAGTGCGGAAGCAATGTCAGTACATACTCTTTGTAAGGAATAAGATTTGGGTGTTTTGTATCCCACTCGCCTTTGATCTGAATGATCACCAGAGCAGAATCTCTGAATACACTCAAGAACTTAATCCTTAGGTCAATAGCAGCTCGAAGACCCGGGATACACGCTTCATACTCCGCCATGTTGTTGGTGCAGTTAAAGCATAAACGGGCGGTGAACGGAGTATGACAGCCTTCAGGAGATATGATCATAGCGCCAATGCCATTACCCAACGCGTTTGAGGTTCTGTCAAAATACATAGACCATCGGGATCCTTCCTTAGGTCCTTCATCCAGTCGAGGTTTCTCACAGTCAGTCACCAACATGATGTTCTCATCCGGGAACTTAAAATTCATGGATTGGTAGTCGTCCACGACCTGATGCGCCAAATGATCTGCCAACCCACTCCCCTTGATTGCTTTTTGGGTTGTGTATTGGATGTTGTACTCACTTAAGATCATCTGCCATCTTGCTATTCTTCCGAACAAGGCAGGCTTTTCGAAGATATACTTGATTGGATCCATCTTTGATATCAATAGGGTAGTGTGAGTCAACATATATTGTCTCAGCCGGCGAGCAGCCCATGCCAAAGCGTAGTAAGTTTTCTCGAGCAGTGAGTATCGGGTCTCACAGTCGGTAAACTTTTTGCTAAGGTAGTAAATAGCGTGCTCTTTTCGGTCAGACTCGTCATGCTGCCCCAACACACACCCCATCGAATTATCCAGTACTGTCAAGTATAAGATCAAAGGTCTTCCTTCAATTGGAGGCATCAAGATAGGTGGCTCTTGAAGATACTCTTTGATTCTTTCGAAAGCGGTCTGACATTCATCATTCCATCTTACCACTTGATCTTTCTTCAGCAGCTTGAAGATTGGTTCACAAGTAGCAGTCAGATGTGAAATGAATCGGGCGATGTAGTTCAGGCGTCCCAGAAAGCCTCTAACTTCCTTTTCCGTGCAGGGAGCCGGCATCTCCTGTATGGCCTTCACTTTTGCAGGATCCACCTGAATACCTTTATCACTAACAACGAAACCCAGCAGCTTACCAGACCTTACTCCGAAGGTGCACTTGTTCGGGTTCAACCTCAGCTTGTACGTCTTCAACCTATCAAACATCTTCTGGAGATGGTCAAGGTATTCTTTCTCAGTCTGGGACCTTGCGATCACGTCATCCACGTAAACCTCAATCTCATGGTGAATCATGTCGTGGAACAAAGCGACCATGACGCGCTGATAAGTTGCCCCAACATTATTCAACCCGAAAGGCATTACCTTGTAACAGAAGGTGCCCCACTGCGTAACGAAGGTTGTCTTCTCCATGTCCTCGGGAGCCATCTTGATTTGATTGTAACCAGAAAAACCATCCATAAAGGAGAAGATTTTATGCTGCGCGGTGTTGTCGACCAGAACATTGATGTGGGGAAGCGGGAAATCATCCTTGGGGCTTGCTATGCTCAGATCTCTATAGTCCACACGCATCCGTACCTTACCATCCTTCTTCGGCACCGGAACCACGTTGGCAACCCACTACGGATAAGAAGTAACAGCCAGAAATCCGGCGTCAAATTGTTTCATGACCTCAACTTTGATTTTCTCAGACATCTCATGGCGCATACGGAGAACCTTCTGTTTTACCGGAGGGCAGTCTTCTTTAGTTGGCAGGCGGTGAACCATAATGTCAGTGTCCAAACCAGACATATATTCATATGACCAAGCAAAGATCTCAACATAGTCACGTAGCATCTGTATCAAGCGTTGCTTGACACTAGGTTCCAGATTCGCACCTATCTTGACCTCTTTCTTGTCCTCCTTTGTACCTAAATTCACTGATTCCACTGGCTCTTCATGGGGTTGTATGGCCCTCTCTTCCTGTAGTAACAGTCTAGCAATTTCCCCAGGAACTTCACAATCATCCTCATCTTCGTCCTCGACTTGGTTTATCGAATTTTCGAAGTCATAACTCGCAGTAGTAGAGTTGCTATCAATGGAATCCAGAGTGGATGTGGATCTGCATTATGATATGTGAGTGTGTGTAAGACAATAGCTGTTTTAATAAAGTGCGAGATATAAAAGAAAAACAAGGAGCGTAAAATTTGTAGTGCAAGAAAACGTCCAATGCTTTATTGATGATATATGAAAATGACAAATAATAAGCCCTCACAAGCAAAGCCAAAGTGCCTCGGGAAAGGTATCGGACCGTAAAGTTTCAAACTGTCTGTTACAAATCTCAAAACAAAAGTCTATTACTGTGTAATAAAAGAAACGGGTACGAAGTCCTTCACCGTTCAGTTGATCAATCCACCGTTGGTAGTCGGGTAAATCCAGCTGTCGATATCTGACTCTTCTTCATCATCCTCAATTGCATTCACTCCCTGATTACTGATGTGCAGAGGAGGTCTTCCAATCCGTGCGTGCCGAACAACCCTTTGAGCCTCTGTAGTAAAGCCCAAACCAAACTTGTCAGTCTTGTATGTGAAATAAGGGAGCCGACCCCAATTTGCACACCCACCTTTTTCGATTACAGCCCTGGCATCCTTGAGGGAAGCCATCTTCATCGGAGGTTTGTTAATAGCAACTTCAGTCGATGCCAAAGTCTGGGGGATCTCTTTAAAATTATGACATGGGGTTTCGATGAACTCCTCATCCATCTCCACATAGCGAAAGGAATTAAGACGACTCACCATGTACTCCTCTTTACCTTGTACCATGACGATCTTCCCCTTTATTGGATATTTCAACATCTGATGGAGCGTAGAAGTCACTGCCCCAGTGTTGTACCCCAAAATTTTCCCTCCCATAATCTTCAAAGTTTTGACAAGAATCATCCACAAATGGTTCAAGTCTACTCAAGGGCTACACAGTCAACCATCCTCCTAAGCCAGTCAAATAAGGGTTTTGGTTCTTGCAAGGAAGTTGAGGTTTTCAAGGGCTCAATCAATTCCCATATGCTCATAAACATTGTCAAGCACCTACATGTCAAGTGTCAAGGCTTACAAGGTCAAGTTGCACAGTCAAAAGTCCCATTTGCTCAACAGTCAACTGTAGGGGCAAAATGGTCATTTGGCAGTCAAAAGTCAAAATTTTTGGTCAACATCTTATTTTGAAGCCACAATCATCATTTGGTCAAGTCTTGACCATGATTTCACAAGAATGGCTCAAAAATCATCAAGGTGTCAAAAGTTTCTATTTTTGGACAACTGAAAAGTCAACTGTAACTTGACCAAGGCATAACTTTTTCATGGTTCCTCATAAAAATTCCATCCAATGCTCATCTTGAAGGGGAAGACATTTCCTACAACTCATCTTCACATTCCAAGTCCAAGAAATGCTCTCACAAAAAGTTATCAATTTCAACATTATAGGTCATTTTCAAAAGTTAACAGAAAGGGGCTTTAAGTCAAAGACCATAACTTGAGATTGGTAAATCAAAATGACATGGGACTAAAGAGATTGGTTAGAGGACTTCAAGACCTTTCCAAAATGTCCAAGAACATGTTCATAACTTCAAAATTGAGCAAGATATGCATTGGAGAAGTTGGAAAATTTTTGTGAAATGGCCAAAATCATTTATCCTTGAAATTTCATTTTTTGACAAAAGGGGCCCACTTTTTCCATTTGAATCAGCTTGGCCATGCTTCCCACGTGTCTCACATTTTATTTCAAAATTTAAAATTAATTTTTTCATTTTTATTTGATTTTATTGGATTTAATTCATTTTAAATCCTTTAAAATCAAATAAAAATCAAAAGGGTTAATTAAGGGACATATTTAGTTTTGATTAGCTTTGAACCACCATTATGCACATCCCAAATTCGTGCAAAGGGCTAAAGCTAGCAAGAATTCAAAATTGGCTCAAAAATGGAAGGTGTGTTAATGGAGTTTATGTCAAAATCCTAAGCATGAATGCAAGGCATTATTGGCCATAATTCTTATCAAGACTCATTACATAATGCATATACAAGTGAACACAGGCAAGGACACGACCTAAGAGCTCCAAAAACGGCCACACCAAATTTGCATTTTTCACACAAAAACTTCAAAACTGAAAACATACATAGAGCTTGTTTCAAGGCCTAAAATCAATCCCAATACATTCTTGACACTACCAGGAAGCTATTCCAATCAAAATCAACCCTCCACGCGCAAGGAATTGGTATATTGAAGTCACACTTTCTCAAACTTTTCTCATAATCGTGTTTCAATATACATGCATTTTTTATACATTTTGAATATGGATTTACACTAATATAAACTCTCTGAAGCTATTGATGTATTTTAATTGAGTTAATGTTGCCTGTATGAGAAGTTGCCATGGACGCAGGTTAGGGTTTCAGAGGCTTCCATTTGGGGCTTTGCATATATGAAAAAATTGAACCATAAGACTGGCACCATTGAAACCAGGACCTTCCAACGAATGGAAACTAACCATCGCGCCCTTTTTCTTTTTCACTATGTGCTGTTCGCTATTTTTCGCAGGTACCATTTAGTGGGGGTTTAAAACCCCCGCTATCTATTTTTTATTTTCAGGTAGAACGAAGAAGATGTTGGCGTGGCTGAAGGTGGTTGGTCCGTTTGAATGTTTGGCGCGCTTCTCAGCATAGTGGACGTTTCTTCCATATTATGTTTTCTTATTATATTACATATGAATAAATGCGCTGGCTCAGTTGGTGGAAAGGAATGGTTGCAAGCATTGGGACCTGGGTTCGATTCCCAGGTCCCCCATACAATTGTTGCTATTTTTTCTAACCCTTTCCCATGCAGTGCATCCTTCAGTGATCCATCATACACCCAACGCTTGTGCTTGCCATGTGTCTCTAATGATCAATCTGAAGGCCATGATGTGAATTCCAAGGTACACCCTCAGTCAACCACACGCGCACAAGCATTGGAAAGTCAAAAAGGCCTCCTCCTGTTGGGCCAAAATTCCTCAAACCACCTCCTCAATTGGGTCAACACCCCCTATGTTTGCATTTTCTTTCTCTCTTTTATTCTTTTCTTTTACCTATTTTAAATATTTTAATTATTTTCCTTTAACTCACCAAATTAATATTTAATATAAAAATCCAAAAAAAATCAGAAAATCATAAAACAAAAAAATATGTTTTATTAATATTAATTTCTATTAATTTTGTAAATAAATTTTAATAATCAAATTAGTTTAAATTTAGGTTTTCAATTTTAATATTTTCTTAATAACTAAAAAATATAGAAATTAGGGTTTTAGTATTTTTATTCTTTTTCCTTTTTATTCTTATCATTATTAATTATTAATTATTTTTGTAAATACTCTTGTAATTAAACAATTAGTAAATTAGGTTTAAAATTAAATATTTTCTTTAATAATTAAAAATAATTTAGAACTAGGTTTTTATTTAATTTCAAAATCCAATTAATTTTCTTTATTCTCATTAAATTTCATAAATACAAAAATATCAAAAAATAAGTTCTTTTCTTTATTTAATTTAATTAAATTTAATAATTTCAATTCAATTCCTTAAAGGGTCCAACGCCCTCGCACTCGATTCTAATTTCTTTTCGTACGTTTACTTTTATTTTTCTTTTTTATGTAATTGCCCCAAAGCCTTGTAATAGATAATTAGGTCATTTACTTTCCGCACTTTTATTCAAATCGGGTCTTGGTTTAATTTGGCGATATAGACCCGCGCCTTGTAATAGCGTAGGACCTTTATTTTCTGCATTTTTATTTTCCGCACTCTTTTAACTGCTAATCACATGAAAGAATGAATGCCCAAATAAAATCAAAGCGTAGCTCACCCAATGCATGACAAGACAAATAATAACTGAAAATGACACACAATTCACACACCACTCTTAGGGTACGCCTCACTGTTGCCTTGCCCCTCGAAACGTGGTCGTCGAGTACAGAACGTCTTAGTAAGTCCTTATGTCCATGAACATGGCATAAGGGTAGCTTCTAAGGTGTCCTACTGTTGCTCTGGTGATCACACTGTTGCCTTGCCCCTCGAAACGTGGTCGTCGAGTATAGGACGTCTTAGTGAGTCCTTATGTTCCATTGATCTAGTTGCCTCGAACAAGTTGCCTCTGAACAAGTTGCCTCGGAACAGTTGCCTCAAAACGGTTGCCTCGGAATAAAAAGATCAATGGCATAAGGGTAGCTTCTAAGGTATCTTACTATTGCTCGGTGACCACACTGTCCCTAACCCTCGAATTGACCCGAATACCTCCAACGGTGGTGCTACCTACCTTTTAATGGTGGGATGACACTACCTTAAGGACATCTACACAGCCTAATTCCTTAGGGTAGGTGGATGACTCATAGATACTTGCTCTAATTCAAACAAATCAAAAAAACTCTTTTCACACCGACACTTTCAAAAAGCTTTCAAAACAACTTTTCAAACACTCTTGAGGACTGATACAAGAGTCGAACTGAAACTTTAAACGAAACTTTTTCAAACCCACTCACACTTTGAAAAGCAAACAAACACTTTTGAAAACACAAATGAGCAAGTATCTAAGAGCCCATGGATAACCATGGATAGAAAGGGTGCTAACACCTTCCCTTTCTATAAATCTACCTCCCGAACCGAGAACCAATCTCAATAAGGAATTTTTCTGTGCTTTTGTCCTTTCCATATTGGAGAAAATAAAAGACGGTGGCGACTCTTGCTTCTGCGACATTTCGCAAACCAGCGTTAAACAGTCAGTTCCAGATCCACCGATCACAGAACTGGCGACTCTGTTGGGGAGTACTATTAAAGTGAGGTGTGCCTTAGGATAGTTCATAACTGTGTTTTCAATTGCTTTGACTTGTTTGCTTTAAATTGTGGGACTGTCTTGGGAGTTCTATAGATCCTAACCTGGATCTGGGGATACCTTCTTAGAAAGTAGCAACAAGGCTGTGAGGGAACTGTGTGGGGTATAGCGACATGGTTGAAACAGTCTGCTACGTTGATGTGGAACTTTGGTGTGTACCGGTAACCCTTGAGTTCAGTCAAGGAGAGTACGGGGCCTCCATGTGGTGTCGTGAAGCATCAACTGACCTTAGGAACCTTAATTGAACTATCTTGGCCTCTTTAGGGTAGTGAGATAACTGACTTTGGTGCAGTCCGAGGTTGGTTGATACTCGATACTACACTCAATTGAGGGTTGCTTTCCTGGAATATTTCGGTCGCCAGTTCAGTGGCTAAATCGAAACGATGAACAATGAAAGCAATCCAGTGATATTGGGACCCTTAGAACCCGGTTACTTCTAATAAGACAGGTTGAGCCCACCAACTTCAAAAGGGTAATACCCAGACCCCATGCTGGCCTACACTCTAAGGGCTTGTCTTGTGTGACTTGTGTGCCTTATCATGTTTGCCTTTGTAAATATTTGTGGTGTGTTTAATCATAGCATCATGACATCATACAGCATCATATGCATTGGCTAACCATTTCAGGGGTTCGAACCTTCATCTTTGTTCTTGTTTTGTAGGGCATGGAAACTGTTCGCAGAAAGACAATTCAGATTAGCCTTGTAAGGATCCCTCCTCAGCTTAAGGAGCTTATATCCAGGATTCCCGAGAGCTTTTCATTCAGTGAGAGACATGGAAGACTCATCAGCTTGGTCAACACCAACATTGAGGAAGACATGATAAAGGTCCTGTTCCAGTTCTTTGACCCTCTACATCATTGTTTCACTTTCCTGGATTACCAACTGGTGCCTACATTGGAAGAGTTCTCCCGGCTTATGAAGATCCCTATCCTTGATCAACTACCCTACAACGGTACGGAAAAGGAACCCAAACTTGAAGAGATTGCTAAGGCCTTACACCTACAACCATCTGACCTCAAGGGACATTGGGAAGCTAGAAGTGGTATCAAAGGGTTCTTAGCCAGGTTTCTGTTTGAAAAGGCCCAAGAATGTTGGAACTCCCTTGACCTACAAGCTTTTGAAGAAGTTGTGGCCCTCCTTGTCTATGGTTTGGTGTTGTTCCCTAACCCAGACCAGCTTATAGATATCAGTGCTGTCCAGATCTTCATGTCCAGAAATCCTATACCTACGTTGCTTGGGGACATCCTTCACTCATGTTACACTCGAACCATGAGAAAAAGAGGTGTCCTTATGTGCTGCACTCCTCTCCTGGGAAGGTGGTTTATTTCGCACCTTCCGCAATCAGTTTTGAAGAACGAGCGGGGTTTGAGGTGGTCACAGCGATTGATGACCCTTACACATGCTGATATACATTGGTGTTCTCAATCCAGAGAGGATGTCACTATCATTGATCGTTGCGGGGAGTACCCTAATGTTCCTTTACTTGGAATCAGAGGAGGTATTACTTACAACCCATGCCTGGCTTGGAGACAGTTTGGTTATGCTCGGAGGGACGGCCCTCATGACATGTTAATTCCTGACATAGTTTTTGACTTCGACAACGATGCACAAGGACTTCGCCAGAGATTTATCAGAGCTTGGAGGATGCCCAGTAAGATAGACAGCAAGACACTGGGGCACAGGAACTCCATCCCGTTGGAACCTTATCTCAAGTGGGTACGCGCCCGCTCCTAGAAGTTAGATATGCCTTATCCTCATGTTCTCCCTGTGATCAAAGAGCCAGTATTGGAAGGAGAGGTGTCCTACACCATTCAACATCCTGACATGCCCACATCCTAGGAAGAAATGCAGAAGAGCTGGGTCCAGCTTAAGGAAGAACGGAATTCTCTTGAGATCAGTCTACATGCTAGTGAAAAGAAGGTCCTGGAGCTCACCCGCCTGCTGCACGAGGAGAGGAATCTCTACACTTACATTGCCCCAAAAAGGATGCGTAGTGTCTTTTGGGATTGATTTGCCTTGTAATGTTGTGCCCATGAGGCTTTGATGTACCAAACGATTATTTCCTTAATGATAACGTGTGTTCCTTTTTGTCTACAACAAATTTGAATTTTCGAACCCTTGAATGCATCGCATAAACACATATCATTCATCATGTGCATAGCAGGTACTCTTCTTTTCAGGTTGCTTACTGTTCTTCGCTGTTTATTTCAGCATCATGAACCCTGAATCATCTACCGAGCTGTCTATCAAGGCCCTTCAGGCGCAGAATGCACAATTTCAGGAGCTGATCATGGGTTTGGCTCAAGGACAACAAGAGCTGAAGGCTATGCTCCTGAAGAAGAATAAGAAGAAGAAGAAGAGGACTGTGCTATTCAACACTGGGCGCAGACTCGGGAACACCTTGCAGAATGACGCTGAGAGGACTACACCATCTGTGGGGGAAGGTAGTCACCAAGGGAGAGAGGTCCCTAGTCCTGTGGTCTCTGACACTGAGACAGACTTCAACGACGAACAGTACCCTCCTGCTGAGGACCGGTACAAGCAGCTGGAGGACAGGTTGAATGCCATGGAGATCCAGCGTGTGCCTGGACTGGATTTCGGAGACTTGGGGTTATCTTCTGGGGTGGTAATCCCACACAAGTTCAAGGCGCCTGCCTTTGTGAAGTATGATGGGGCTTCCTGTCCCAAGATGCACCTCCGTTCTTATGTAAGGAAGATCCAACCTTACACAGCAGACAGGAACTTATGGATCCACTTCTTCCAGGAGAGTCTTTCAGGGACTCACCTCGAATGGTTCTATCAGCTGGATGAGACCAACATTCATAACTGGGAGGATCTGGCCACTGCTTTTTACAAGCAGTATCAATATAATTCCGACCTCGCTCCTACGCGTACCCAACTCCAGGGTATGTCGCTAGGATCGGGAGAAGGTTTTAAGGAGTACGCACAAAAGTGGAGAGATCTGGCTGGCAAGGTGCAGCCACCATTGACGGACCGGGAGCTGGTGGATATGTTCTTGGGGACCCTATCTGGTCCATTTTTCAATCATCTCATTGGTAATTCCTCTGCTGGGTTTACTGATCTGATCCTGACTGGTGAGAGGATCGAGTCTGGTATAAAATCGGGGAAGATACAGAAGGTTGCCTCCTCAAATACTGAAAAGAAACCCTTCAAGAAGGAGGCAAGTGTTGTGTATGGTCCAAGAAGGCAAGACAAACATGAACGCCGCCAAGCTGTCAACGCGGTGGTTATTTTTAAGACTGCTACTGCTCCACAACAGTACAACCAACCCAGAGCTGAGAGGCCCAAACGGCAGTATACTCGACTCAGCATGACTCTCTCTCAGATCCTGCCGCAACTGCTGTCAACTAGCCTGGTAACTGTCAAAGAGGCTCCGAAGATGGTAAACACAGCATCTCCGAAGTACAACCCCAACGCCCGTTGCGCTTATCACTCTGATAGCCCGGGGCATAACACAGATGACTGTTGGGCCCTAAGGAATAAGGTTCAAGACCTTATTGATGCTAAAGAGGTTCAGTTTGAGGCGCCCGAGAAGCCTAATGTGGTGACTGCTCCCATGCCCAACCATGGAGTAAATGTTATTGGGGATGAATACGAAGTGGAAGAATCTGAGTTTGACAGCTGGATTTACTCAACGACTAACGGTGGACCTAGCAACTGGACCGCAAAAGACTTTACACCCATTACTTTTGTCACCCAGTAATGAACTTCTTTGTTTTGGATTTGTAATAAACAGTAATTTGAAACTTTATGGCCCGGTGTCTTACCCGGGGCACCGTGGTTCTGTTTGTGAGGGTTTTTGTTTGTCACCTTCATATATCATGAATAAAAGCATTGGACGTTTTTCACATTTCAAATCTTGCGCTCCCTTTCTTTCTTTATATACATTGAAAAACAACTGTATTTACACACACTCACTCATACAGGTTTCAATCCACTCTGGATCTCACTGGTAACGACTCTGCTACTGCCAGTTATGACTTCGAAAATCCGATCAACTTAGCCGAAGACGAAGGTGAAGATGATTGCGAAGTGCCTGGCGAGCTTGCAAGACTGTTACTCCAGGAAGTAAGGGCCATTCAACCACATGAAGAGCCAGTGGAAACGATAAATCTGGGTACTGAGACAGATAGGAAGGAAGTCAAGATTGGTGCCAACCTAGAGCTCAGCGTGAAGCAACGGTTGACTCAGATGTTACATGATTATATGGAAATCTTCGCCTGGTCCTACGAAGACATGCCTGGGTTGGATACTGACATTGTGGTCCATCATTTGCCTACCAAGGAAGACTGCCCTCTGGTTAAGCAGAAGGTCCGCCGTATGCGTCCAGAGATGTCTGAGAAGATCAAAGCTGAGGTTATGAAACAATTTGATGTCGGGTTTCTTGCAGTGACTTCTTACCCTCAGTGGGTTGCTAATGTGGTGCCGGTACCAAAGAAAGATGGTAAGGTTAGAATGTGTGTTGACTATAGGGATCTGAACAGGGCCAGCCCCAAGGATGATTTCCCCTACCTCACATTGATGTCCTGGTTGACAATACTTCTCAGCACAAGGTGTTCTCCTTCATGGATGGTTTTTCAGGGTATAATCAGATCAAGATGGCTCCTGAAGACATGGAAAAGACTACCTTTGTTACTCAGTGGGGCACCTTCTGCTATAAGGTTATGCCATTCGGGTTGAAAAATGCTGGGGTAACCTACCAACATGCCATGGTTGCTTTATTTCATGACATGATCCATCATGAGATTGAAGTGTATGTCGACGACATGATTGCAAGGTCTCAAACAGAGGAGGAACACCTTGACCATCTGCAGAAGCTATTTGACCGTCTGAAACTGTACAAGCTGAGGTTGAACCCGAACAAGTGCACCTTCGGGGTAAGATCTGGAAAGTTGCTAGGCTTCGTCGTAAGTGACAAGGGTATTCAAGTGGACCCTGCCAAGGTTAAAGCTATTCAGGAGATGCCAGTTCCCAAGACAGAGAAAGAGGTCAGAGGCTTTCTAGGACGCCTGAATTACATTGCTCGATTCATCTCGCACCTAACTGCTACCTGTGAACCAATCTTCAAGCTGCTGAAGAAAGATCAGGTAGTACGTTGGAATGATGAATGTCAGGCCGCTTTTGACAGAATCAAAGAGTATCTCCAAGAACCACCCATCCTTATGCCACCGGTTGAAGGGAGACCTCTAATATTATACCTGACAGTACTTGACAACTCAATGGGGTGTGTGCTGGGGTAGCATGACGAGTCTGGCCGAAAAGAGCATGTCATTTATTACCTTAGCAAAAAGTTTACCGACTGTGAGACCCGATACTCATTGCTCGAGAAAACTTGCTGCGCTTTGGTATGGGCTGCTCGCCGGCTGAGACAGTATATGCTGACTCACACTACCTTGTTGATTTCAAAGATGGATCCTATAAAGTACATATTTGAAAAGCCTGCTCTGTCTGGGAGAATAGCAAGATGGCAAATGATCTTGACAGAATACGACATCCAGTACACAACTCATAAAGCCATCAAAGGAAGTGTATTGACAGACCACTTGGCACATCAGGCAGTAGACGACTATCGGTCAATGAACTTTGAATTTCCTGACGAGAGTATCATGATTGTGACTGATTGTGAAGTACCTGGACCGGATGAAGGACCTGAGGAAGGATCCCGATGGTCTATGCACTTTGATGGAGCCTCCAATGCTTTGGGTAACGGTATCGGCGCTGTGATCATATCCCCTCAAGGCACTCATACTCCACTCACTGCTCGGTTATGTTTCAACTGCACCAACAACATGGCGGAGTATGAGGCATGCATCATGGGTCTCCAAGCTGCGATTGACTTAAGGATCAAGTTTCTGAGTGTTTTCGGAGATTCCGCTCTCGTGATCAATCAGATCAAAGGGGAGTGGGATACGAAACATATGAATCTTATTCCTTACAAAGAGTGTGTGTTGACATTGATCCCCCATTTCACAGAGATAACTTTTGAGCACTTCTCAAGAGAAGAGAATCAGTTGGCGGACGCGTTAGCTATGATGTCTTCCATGTTCAAAGTCAAGTGGGACAATGAGGCTCCCCGTATCATTATCTGGAAACTGGACGAACCGGCACATTGCTACGATCTTGAGACTGAAGAGGTGACTGAAAAACCCTAGTATCATGAAGTAAAGAGGTACTTGGAAGCTCAAGAATACCCTGAAGGGGCATCCATCAATGATAAGAAGTTTCTGAGAAGGTTCGCGGCGAAGTTCTTCCTCAGCAACGGCATTCTGTACAAGCGAAACCATGATTCAACCTTGTTGCGTTGTGTGGATAAGACTGAAGCGGAAAGAATCATGGCAGAGCTACATGAAGGTACCTTCGGAACACATTCCAGTGGGCATACCATGGCAAAGAAAATCCTCCGGGCAGGATATTTCTGGTCCACAATGGAAGCTGACTGTTACCGACATTCTCGGACATGTCACAAATGCCAAATCTATGCTGATAAAGTGCACGTTCCGCCAGTGCCTCTGAATGTCTTGACAGCACCTTGGCCTTTTGCAATGTGGGGCATTGATATGATCGGCGAGATCAGGCCTACGGCATCCAATGGGCATCGCTTCATCCTGGTGGCGATTGATTACTTCACGAAGTGGGTTGAAGCAGCTTCCTACGCCATGGTAACCAAGAACGTTGTGGCACGGTTTATTCGGCATAACATGATCTGTCGATACAGCGTCCCGGAAAGGATTATTACAGACAACGGTACCAATCTCAATAACAAGATGATCACTGAGCTCTACGAGCAATTCAAGATACAAAACCACAACTCTTCTCCCTACCGGCCGAAGATGAATGGGGCTGTAGAAGCAGCAAATAAGAATATCAAGAAAATTGTGCAGAAGATGACAATGACCTATAAAGATTGGCATGAGATGTTACCATTTGCTCTACATGGGTACCGTACCTCAGCAAGGACGTCAACCGGGGCAACCCATTTCTCCTTGGTCTACGGCATGGAGGCAGTCTTACCGATCGAAGTGTAGATACCCTCTCTCCGGATAATGAAGGATGCAGATCTGAGCGAAGATGATTGGATCCAGACACGACTTGATCAGCTAAATCTAATTGACGAAAAGAGACTTGCTGCTATTTGTCATGGTTAGACGTATCAAAAGCGGATGATCAGGGCATTTAACAAAAAGGTCAGACCACAAGAGTATCAAGTTGGGGATCTGGTAATCAAACGCATCATCCTTCCTCAGAGTGATCCAAGGGGCAAATGGACCCCTACGTACGAAGGGCCATTTGTGGTTAAACATGTGTTCTCAGGAGGAGCCATGATTCTGACCACCATGGATGGTGATGACCTTCCTCACCCCGCCAATGCGGACATAGTAAAAAGATACTACGCATGAAAAAAGACCCGCTAGGTTGACATACCTAGGCAAAAATTAGGGCTTCCCGGCGAACCAAAAGGGTTCGGGCAAAACGAGGGATGAAATGAAAAAAATCTGTACACCCGGCAAATCGAAAACCTGAAAAGGCGGCTTGGGCAAAAATGGGTATCCCGGTGGACTGAAAACCCGAAAGGGCAGTCCAGGTAAAAGTTAGGGATAAAGCGTAATACTATGTCTCATTGGATCACCCTGCATCTAAAATCCGGTATCAACTATCAAGTTCAGACGACATTGATCAATCAACTTCATCTTCAGCTAGGTCATCAAGTGATGAGACGCTCGAAGATATAAAGGCGATAGTAGAGTTGGAACCCAGTGGGATTATTCTTTTCACATAGCTGTTTTGTCTTCCCTTTGTACAAATTTGTATAAACTCTGTTGTTCGGCGGCGTTCTCTTACTAGGACGTCCGCCTCTTGTACATAAAACGCCTATTTACAGGCAAATTCAAAAATCAATATAAATTCACTTTTCAGCTACAAATTGCCTTTTGTTTTTTCCTTTTTCTGTTTTGTTTTGCGAAGAACGTCCAAGGTTCAGTTTGTGATATATGTATTTGACAATAATTGCTAACTCATAAATATTTGCATACGAAACAAAGGATTAATTACAGGTAACATTAGAAACAGGGGCAATAGTAAGTTGTCTAAGCGATCTAATTGCTCTGTCCACCAAGGTATCAAGGTAGGTTCAGCTAAAGAACACAACCAGATATCTTAAATCCCCAGAGAGTGAGTCAGCAAGTCAATGTGCTCTCCCCAAGCAGAGTTATCCTGTCAGCCTTAAGGAAGTTGGGCATCCTCCAGCAAATATCAAACATTCCTCAGCATAGTACACAGACATTCCTAACAAGCATCCCCGACAGTCTTGATCTAAGATTGTTCCCCGGCGGTATACCAGACATTCAGCGGAGCCACTTCCCCAATATATCCCAAAGATTTCCCCAGAAGAGTCCAGTCTGAAGATTTCCCCAGGAAAGCTGAATCATCTCCCCAGCAGGAAGCTTATCCCCAGTAGATTCTGGAAGCTTACCCCTGCAGAGCACGAGCGCGTCTCCCCGGCTTTATCCAAAGGTTATGCTCCACCAGAGCTTATAACTGGGTTATCCTCAGCCAAAAGCCACGGAAAGATCGTCCTCGGCGAATTCTTCTTATCCCCAGCGGAGTCTATTAAAACTTCCAACACATCAATGGTATCCCCAGCGAAGTTATCACCAACATCTCAGCAAAGTACCTCTCTCCCCACAGAGTACTGTTTCCCAGCAAGATCGCTAGAGTAGTTATTCCCCGCAGAGTAATCTCTTCATCAAGTTTATTCCCCAACGGAGTCATCTTCTCATACCGGTATTCTTGCAACTATCATCCCCAGCGGAAACAAAGCACTATTCCTCAATATCAGCCCAGGATTTAACTTCCCGACATCCGTCAAGGATTTATTTTCCTAAGACAAAAACATGCATTCATAAACCTCGCATCTTCATACATTATAGCATGCATATACGCATCATGAACATATAATCTCATCACACATGTCATACATCATGACATCACATACAACTAACGTTTTGTCTTTTCAGGACAAAAGTTAATACAAAGATAATTTCTATCAACTGTCGTGATTCCAGATCTGATTCCTGTATCTTGCCAGGGTGTATCTGTTGACGACTACAGTACCAGACTCGATTCCTGTATCCTGCCAGGGCACGTCTGAAGAGTTCGAAGATCCGATTCCTGTATCTTGCCAGGGTGTATCTGTTGACGACTATACCAGACTCGATTCCTGTATCCTGCCAGGGCACGTCTGAAGAGTGCGAAGATCCGATTCCTGTATCCTACCAGGGTGTATCTGTTGACGACTACAGTACCAGACTCAATTCCTGTATCCTGCCAGGGCACGTCTGAAGAGTTCGAAGATCCGATTCCTGTATCTTGCCAGGGTGTATCTGTTGACGACTACAGTACCAGACTCGATTCCTGTAACCTTCCAGGGCACGTCTGAAGAGTTCGAAGATCCGATTCTTGTATCTTGCCAGGGTGTATCTGTTGACGACTACAGTACCAGACTCGATTCCTGTATCCTTCCAGGGCACGTCTGAAGAGTTCGAAGATCTGATTCCTGTATCTTGCCAGGGTGTATCTGTTGACGACTACAGTACCAAACTCGATTCCTGTATCCTGCCAGGGCACGTCTGAAGAGTTCGAAGATCCGATCCTGTATCTTGCCAGGGTGTATCTATTGACGACTACAGTACCAGACTCGATTCCTGTATCCTGCCAGGGCACGTCTGAAGAGTTCGAAGATCTGATTCCTGTATCTTGCCAGGGTGTATCTGTTGACGACTACAGTACCAGACTCGATTCCTGTATCCTGCCAGGGCACGTCTGAAGAGTTCGAAGATCCGATTCCTGTATCTTGCCAGGGTGTATCTGTTGACGACTACAGTACCAGACTCGATTCCTATATCCTGCCAGGGCACGTCTGAAGAGTTTAAAGATTCGATTCCTGTATCCAGCCAGGGCACGTCTACATAAAGAGTTTGAAGATCAACCCCTGTAACATGCCGGGTAATTATTTCTCTTTCTCAGGTACACAAGTTCTCGCTAAGGAATTCCTTACGCGATCGACACCTAGATGGCATCTATAAGCCCATCCACATACCAACAGTTCCAAATGGCATATATAAGCCCATTCCCGACAAAGTTCTGTCACACTTCCAGATGGCATCTATAAGCCCATCCTCCTATCCACCATCCCTCCAAATGGCATCTGTAAGCCCATTCCCGCCATCGCACTGCTGATACTCAACTATGTGAGTGCAAATTTCTGGGCACTCTAGTGTTCAATCATCTTCCACCCTCGGATCACGAAAGGCATGCAAGCCAATCTACATCCTCAGGTCTAAGAAGATTGAACAGGGGCAACTGTTGTACCCCAAAATTTGCCCTCCCATAATCTTCAAAGTTTTGACAAGAATCATCCACAAATGGTTCAAGTCTACTCAAGGGCTACACAGTCAACCATCCTCCTAAGCCGGTCAAATAAGGGTTTTGGTTCTTGCAAGGAAGTTGAGGTTTTCAAGGGCTCAATCAAGTCCCATATGCTCATAAACATTGTCAAGCACCTACATGTCAAGTGTCAAGGCTTACAAGGTCAAGTTGCACAGTCAAAAGTCCCATTTGCTCAACAGTCAACTGTAGGGGCAAAATGGTCATTTGGCAGTCAAAAGTCAAAAATTTTGGTCAACATCTTATTTTGAAGCCACAATCATCATTTGGTCAAGTCTTGACCATGATTTCACAAGAATGGCTCAAAAATCATCAAGGTGTCAAAAGTTTCTATTTTTGGACAACTGAAAAGTCAACTGTAACTTGACCAAGGCATAAATTTTTCATGGTTCATCAGAAAAATTCCATCCAATGCTCATCTTGAAGGGGAAGACATTTCCTACAACTCATCTTCACATTCCAAGTCCAAGAAATGCTCTCACAAAAAGTTATCAATTTCAACATTATAGGTCATTTTCAAAAGTCAACAGAAAGGGGCTTTAAGTCAAAGACCATAACTTGAGATTGGTAAATCAAAATGACATGGGACCAAAGAGATTGGTTAGAGGACTTCAAGACCTTTCCAAAATGTCCAAGAACATGTTCATAACTTCAAAATTGAGCAAGATATGCATTGGAGAAGTTGGGAAATTTTTGTGAAATGGCCAAAATCATTTATCCTTGAAATTTCATTTTTTGACAAAAGGGGCCCACTTTTTCCATTTGAATCAGCTTGGCCATGCTTCCCACGTGTCTCACATTTTATTTCAAAATTTAAAATTAATTTTTTCATTTTTATTTGATTTTATTGGATTTAATTCATTTTAAATCCTTTAAAATCAAATAAAAATCAAAAGGGTTAATTAAGGGACATATTTGGTTTTGATTAGCTTTGAACCACCATTATGCACATCCCAAATTCGTGCAAAGGGCTAAAGCTAGAAAGAATTCAAAATTGGCTCAAAAATGGAAGGTGTGTTAATGGAGTTTATGTCAAAATCCTAAGCATGAATGCAAGGCATTATTGGCCATAATTCTTATCAAGACTCATTACATAATGCATATACAAGTGAACACAGGCAAGGACGCGACCTAAGAGCTCCAAAAACGGCCACACCAAATTTGCATTTTTCACACAAAAACTTCAAAACTGAAAACATACATAGAGCTTGTTTCAAGGCCTAAAATCAATCCCAATACATTCCTGACACTACCAGGAAGCTATTCCAATCAAAATCAACCCTCCACGCGCAAGGAATTGGTATATTGAAGTCACACTTTCTCAAACTTTTCTCATAATCGTGTTTCAATATACATGCATTTTTTATACATTTTGAATATGGATTTACACTAATATAAACTCTCTGAAGCTATTGATGTATTTTAATTGAGTTAATGTTGCCTGTATGAGAAGTTGCCATGGACGCAGGTTAGGGTTTCAGAGGCTTCCATTTGGGGCTTTGCATATATGAAAAAATTGAACCATAAGACTGGCACCATTGAAACCAGGACCTTCCAACGAATGGAAACTAACCATCGCGCCCTTTTTCTTTTTCACTATGTGCTGTTCGCTATTTTTCGCAGGTACCATTTAGTGGGGGTTTAAAACCCCCGCTATCTATTTTTTATTTTCAGGTAGAACGAAGAAGATGTTGGCGTGGCTGAAGGTGGTTGGTCCGTTTGAATGTTTGGCGCGCTTCTCAGCATAGTGGACGTTTCTTCCATATTATGTTTTCTTATTATATTACATATGAATAAATGCGCTGGCTCAGTTGGTGGAAAGGAATGGTTGCAAGCATTGGGACCTGGGTTCGATTCCCAGGTCCCCCATATAATTGTTGCTATTTTTTCTAACCCTTTCCCATGCAGTGCACCCTTCAGTGATCCATCATACACCCAACGCTTGTGCTTGCCATGTGTCTCTAATGATCAATCTGAAGGCCATGATGTGAATTCCAAGGTACACCCTCAGTCAACCACACGCGCACAAGCATTGGAAAGTAAAAAAGGCCTCCTCCTGTTGGGCCAAAATTCCTCAAACCACCTCCTCAATTGGGTCAACACCCCCTATGTTTGCATTTTCTTTCTCTCTTTTATTCTTTTCTTTTACCTATTTTAAATATTTTAATTATTTTCCTTTAACTCACCAAATTAATATTTAATATAAAAATCCAAAAAAAAATCAGAAAATCATAAAAAAAAAAATATGTTTTATTAATATTAATTTCTATTAATTTTGTAAATAAACTTTAAATATCAAATTAGTTTAAATTTAGGTTTTCAATTTTAATATTTTCTTAATAACTAAAAAATATAGAAATTAGGGTTTTAGTATTTTTATTCTTTTTCCTTTTTATTCTTATCATTATTAATTATTAATTATTTTTGTAAATACTCTTGTAATTAAACAATTAGTAAATTAGGTTTAAAATTAAATATTTTCTTTAATAATTAAAAATAATTTAGAACTAGGTTTTTATTTAATTTCAAAATCCAATTAATTTTCTTTATTCTCATTAAATTTCATAAATACAAAAATATCAAAAAATAAGTTCTTTTCTTTATTTAATTTAATTAAATTTAATAATTTCAATTCAATTCCTTAAAGGGTCCAACGCCCTTTTACTCGATTCTAATTTCTTTTCGCACGTTTACTTTTATTTTTCTTTTTTATGTAATTGCCCCAAAGCCTTGTAATAGATAATTAGGTCATTTACTTTCCGCACTTTTATTCAAATCGGGTCTTGGTTTAATTTGGCGATGTAGACCCGCGCCTTGTAATAGCGTAGGACCTTTATTTTCCGCATTTTTATTTTCCGCACTCTTTTAACTGCTAATCACATGAAAGAATGAATGCCCAAATAAAATCAAAGCGTAGCTCACCCAATGCATGACAAGACAAATAATAGCTGAAAATGACACACAATTCACACACCACTCTTAGGGTACGCCTCACTGTTGCCTTGCCCCTCGAAACGTGGTCGTCGAGTACATGACATCTTAGTAAGTCCTTATGTCCATGAACATGGCATAAGGGTAGCTTCTAAGGTGTCCTACTGTTGCTCTGGTGATCACACTGTTGCCTTGCCCCTCGAAACGTGGTCGTCGAGTATAGGACGTCTTAGTGAGTCCTTATGTTCCATTGATCTAGTTGCCTCGAACAAGTTGCCTCGGAACAAGTTGCCTCAGAACAAATGCCTCGAAACGGTTGCCTCGTAATAAAAAGATCAATGGCATAAGGGTAGCTTCTAAGGTATCTTACTATTGCTCGGTGACCACACTGTCCCTAACCCTCGAATTGACCCGAATACCTCCAACGGTGGTGCTACCTACCTCTCAATGGTGGGATGGCACTACCTTAAGGACATTTACACAGCCTAATTCCTTAGGGTAGGTGGATGACTCATAGATACTTGCTCTAATTCAAACAAATCAAAAAAACTCTTTTCACACCGACACTTTCAAAAAGCTTTCGAAACAACTTTTCAAACACTCTTGAGGACTGATACAAGAGTCGAACTGAAACTTTAAATGAAACTTTTTCAAACCCACTCACACTTTGAAAAGCAAACAAACACTTTTGAAAACACAAATGAGCAAGTATCTAAGAGCCCATGGATAACCTTGGATAGAAAGGGTGCTAACACCTTCCCTTTCTATAAATCTACCTCCCGAACCGAGAACTAATCTCAATAAGGAATTTTTCTGTGCTTTTGTCCTTTTCATATTGGAGAAAATAAAAGACGGTGGCGACTCTTGCTTCCGCGACATTTCGTAAACCAGCATTAAACAGTCAGTTCCAGATCCACCGATCACACCCAGCCTTATGAATCCAAGGGTGACCCAGCAAGCAAGAATATGATGGTCGGATATCCATCACGTAGAAAGTAGATGCAAAAGTTTGAGAGCCAACTTTAACAGGGATGTCCACTTCCCCGTGCACCATCCTTTTTGACCCGTCGAAAGCCCTGACCATAATATTACTCGGCTTTAGAATCAAACCTTCACAGTTCAGACGGTCTAATGCTTTCTTTGGCAGCACATTCAATGAGGACCCGGTATCCACCAGTATATGGGCCATAGTAGTGCCCCTGCACTCGATCGAGACGTGCAAAGCATCATTGTGATTTCTTCCTTTAGCAGTCGGATCTACATCTAAGAAGCCCAACCCATTGTCGGCAATCAAACTAGCTACGCAGTCTTTGAATTGATCGGCAGAAGTTTCCTGCGGCACATGCACAGTTTTAAGGAAAGCAATTAAAGCCTTTGCATGGGCTTCAAAACACAATAACAAGGACAACATGGAGATTTTCGACGGGGTCTGCCCCAACTTCTCGACTATGTTGTAGTCGCTCTTCTTGATAATTTTCAGAATTTCCTATATCTCATGCTTAGAGGTTTCTACAATGATCTTCTTAGGCGCCTCCGTCCGGGCAGGCTCACCTGTGATTCTTTGCCCCGAGTCCCAGATGGCTCGGCGACAGGGGTGATGACTGGAATAGGAACTGGGACAGTAGCTGATGTACTAGTAGATGGAATGACAACATGTTTATGAACAGTCGGAGGGGAAATCTCGGGAGAAAAGAGTCTTCCACTTCTAGTGACCTTGCTAGCCCCGACAATATTGCTGACATCAGCATCAGCTTCTTCAATCTTTAAGTCTTGCTTAACTCCATGATAATACACGTCGGCCCCATAGTGCCAAGGGACAGCCTTATCCGAAGTGTATGGGATAGGACCAGGGACAGTAATGATTAACTGAGTGATTCTTGGAACGGGTGTAATTCTAACAGGCTTTCTCGAGGAAGCCTTGGAAGGATTGGCGGAAATGGTTATGATGGCAACATCTTCAATTGGAACTAACGGAATCGAAGTCTTCTCGAACAAGATCTCTTTGTTATCCATCAGGCGTTGAACACCTGATTTCAATAAATGGCAACCAGCAGGGAGAAATGAACACACGTGGCAATCTTCGCCACAACCCGGAAATAAAACGGCCAACAATAGATTCTTCTTAACTATCATCAAAGGAGTCGAAATTTCTTCCACAGAGGTCACAAATAAATCAACGTCCACAGCATTCACTCCATGACCATGTTTGGGCATAGGAGCAGTTATGACATTGGGCTTTTCCGGAGCGTCAAACTCAATCTCTTTAGCTTCGATCAAATCTTGCACCTTACTCTTCAAGGCCAAACAGTTGTTTGTATCATGACCTGGGCCATCGGAGTGATAGGCGCAGCGGGCATTCGGGTTATATAGCGGAGAGGTGGTGTTGGGATTCTTCGGGGCCTCCCTCAGAGTTACCAGGTTGGTCTTCAATAACTGTGGTAGAATTTGAGCCAAGGTCATATTGAGCCGAGTGAATTGTCTTTGTGGTCTCTCCACCCTTTGCTGATTATTGCATTGTGGAGCAACTGTGGGTCTTGATATCACTACCGCATTCACTGCTTGACGGTGTTTAGGTCTGTTTTGGATCCTCGAGCCATATACTGCACTAGCTTCTTTCTTACCGGCGAAAGGCTTCTTCACTGTACTTGACGAAGTATCCTTCTGTATCTTACCATTTCGGATACCAGCTTCTACTCTCTCCCCAGTCAATATCAACTCAGTAAACCCAGACGACGAGCTGTCGATCAGATGATTGAAAAATAGACCAGATAACGTCCCTAAAAACATGTCAACAGACTCTCTGTCAGACAAAGAGGGTTGGACTCTTCCAGCCAAATCTCTCCACTTCTGAGCATAGTCCTTAAAACCTTCACTTGCACCCATAGACATACCCTGAAGCTGAGTACGAGTAGGAGCAAGGTCGGCGTTATATTGGTACTGCCTGTAGAAAGAAACAGTAAGGTCCTCTCAGTTTCGGACATTAGCTCCTTCCAATTGATAAAACCATTCAAGCTGAGTCCCTGACAGACTATCTTGAAAGAAATGCACCCACAAATTTCTATCAGCAGTGTAAGGTTGGATCATTCTGACGTACGAGCGGAGATGGAGTTTTGGACAGGATACTCCATCGTACTTGACGAAAACTGGAGCTTTGAACTTATGAGGGATCACCACCCCAGATGCCAGTCCCAGTTCTCCAAAATCCAAACCAGGGATCTTCTGAATCTCCATAGCACTCAGACAGTCTTCAAGTTGTTTGTACCTATCCTCGTCATAATCTGTATCATTATCAGAAATTGCAGGACTGGGGCCCTTTTCTTCTTCTTGGTCCTCTCCTCCCTTGGATGAAAAGGACATATCAACTTGTTGTTTTAACCTATCCCCAAACCTTTTGCCCATACTCAGAAGAACGACCTTCTTCTTCTTCTTCTTCTTCTTCTTCTTCTTCTTCTTCTTCTTCTCTTTCTCTTTCAGAATGAGAGCTTTCAAGTCCTCCCGCCCTTTAGCCAAGCTCAAGAACATCTCTTGGAATTGGGCATTTTGTGCCTGAAGATCTTTGATAGCTTGATCGGAAGACACCTCTGCTGAAATAAACAGCGAAGAAGATGAGAAACCTGTAATGGTACCTGTAATGGTGTGCATGATAATGGGATGCGTATGTAATGATTTCAAAGACTTTGGGAGATTTAAATTTGCAAACCAAGAAATAAACAAACTTCATTAGATTAAACTTGTAAAAAGGTTCAACAATGCCTTTGAGGCGTTACAAAGAAATAAACGGAAAACAAATCTAAACTAAAAAAAGAGAAAAAATTAAAAATCTCATGGACGCTTCCCCTTTGTGCTGACGTAGTCATTGATCATCCTTTCACTCTCGAGTTGCCTGGTGAGCTTCAAGATCTTCCTCTCTTGCTCATGGTACTTCTCTCGGTAGGTATCCCTTTCCTCTTTCAGCTGAATCTAGGATCTCTTCAATGCCCCAAGATCAGTAGGCATGTAGGGATAAAGGACTGTATAAGGAGTGCCCTCTTCATCGGTGGGCTCTATAATCACCGGCAACACAGCTTCATAAGGCATCTCAAGCTTCTGAGCTCGGACCCACTGGAGATAAGGCTGCATAGGGAGAGAAGTCCTTGGTCCTAGCTCTTAAGGGTCAGATCTGTTCACCATGCCCCAAGCTCGTATAAACCTCCGGCGATGCTCGTCAACATCTTCCTTATAGTCAAATGCAATATCTGTAAGAAGTAACTCATGAGGACCATCTCTCCGAGCACGACCAAATTTTCGCAAAGCTAAACAAGGACTATAGGTTATACCCCCTCTGATTCCAAGCAACGGGACATTATGGTATCCCCCACAACGATCAATGACATCAATGCTTTCCATAACCTTAGAACTCCAAAGAATATATGTATGGGCAAGGGACATTATCCTGTAAGACCATCCTAAGCCTTCCTTATTCTTCAACACGGACTTGGGGAGGTGCGAAATAAACCACCTCGCCAGCAAAGGCATGCAACACATGAGGATCCCTCTTCTACGCACAGTACGAGTATAGAGAGCATGCAAGATATCGCCCAGAAGAGTAGGCACGGGATTGCGAGACAGGAAGATCTTAACCGCATTCACATCTATAAAGGAATCTGGATTCAGAAAGAGAACCAAACCGTAGATAAGGAGAGCCAATATGTCTTCAAAAGCTTGGAAATCCAAATTGTCCCAGAATAGCTGAGCTTGATCTATCAGAAACTTGGCTAGGAAACCTTCAACCCTGCTTCGTGTCTCCCAATTGGATACTATATCAGCCCTTTTTAGATGCAAAGCTGAAGCAATGTCTTCTGGTCTAGGAGTCTCTTCCAAACCTGTGAAGGGCATCTGCTCAACGATGGATATGCCCAATAAGTGAGAAAACTCTTCCATAGTGGGAACTAGCTGATAATCTGGGAAAGTAAAGCAATGATGCACCGGATCGAAGAACTGGAAAAGCACACTCATCATCTGCTCATCAAACTTTGAGGTAACCAAGCTAAGAAGCTGACCATGTCTCCTAATGAATGAAGAAGTATCAGAAACTCTCGAGGCTAAATCTTTGAGTTGAGCAGGTATTTGCACAAAGTTAACTCGTATGGTGTTTCCGCGCACGGAAGCCATAATCTGCAAAACAGAACAAAGATAAATCCCTTCGATCTTTGAAATGGTTAGTATAATGAAGTATGCATGCTATGTTATGATGCATGATGTCATGGTAACAACAACACAGGTATAGAAAATAACAGACATGGTAAAGGCAAACAAGTCACACAAAATCCCTTAAGTTTAAGGCTTGCATGGGGTCTAGGTATTACCCTCTTGAAGTTCAGTTGGTTTCAACCTGTCCTAATAATAGTAACCGGGTTCTAGAGGTTCTCAATATCATTGACCATCCTCCATCGGTCATGGTTTCAGCTCACGCAATCTTTTCTTGCGGCCGAAACTATCTCGAGAGTATGGTCTCAATGAGTGTAGTATCGAGTATCAACCAGTTCTCAGCTTTACACCGAGGCCGACTATCTTACTACTTCCTACTGGCCAAGTTGGTCAATCATGGGTTCTAAGGTCAGTTGATGCTTAACGACACACATAACAGCCCCATATTCTCCTCGTTTCTCCACAAGGGATACCGGTACCAACCAATGTGCCACATCAACGTAGCTACTACTCCTATGGATTTGACTAAAGACAGACCAGGTACTCGAGACTTTACCATTCCTCCTTGCTTTGTCGAGAAGGATTTTTTCGAAGGATTTCCCCTAGCCGTGTCTGATGATGAGTCTACCATCATCAGTCGGCTCAATGAGGAAGGTATAAGAAAACATCTAGCATCGAGCATGGTTGGTCTAATGAAGGTCGCGGAGATGGATATGGTCCTCGCAGGTGAGGGGGCCAGTTCTTATGCCATGGTGAGCAAGCTGGTGTCATAGAAAATGGGTCTCTTGGAAAAAGCGCAGAAGTTGAAGACCGCTCTCGAGCGAGGTGAGGAAAAGTTCTGGATGCAGGCTAATGAGCTAGCGAAAGAAAAGGAGAAGGTGGCCAAAGCTTCTGAGAAGAGGGACTCATTGTTGCTCGAGAAGAAAAATCTAGAGAAGGAGGTCACTGATTTGAAGGTTGCCATGTTGTTTGTGGAAGATGAGCCCGAGGGAATCGCCAGCTTGAAGACTCGTGCATAACTGGATGCTCAATTCCAGGTTCTTGAGTCAGACTACGTGGATATGTTGTCTGACGGCTTTGAGACCGCGATGGTTCAATTGGCCTTGCTGAATCTGGGGCTCAATATTGAAGGTGTTGGAGTTTTGTCTCAGGTGGTTGATGGTAGAGTAGTCCCTCCTCCTTAATCTTTCGAGCCAGAGACCAAAGAGGGTATTCCGAGGAGTGATTGATGTTTTCTTGATTATTTGGTTGTGGCTAGTCAGTGGAGGTGGAAGCTATATTGCATTTTAGATTGTTTCTATGTACCAAATTTTATTTGGATTTGAAAGACACTTTTGTGGTTCCGTCATTTAGTTAGAATTTAATTTTGGTTTCTTATTTGGACAAATCAGGTTATTTGTGTTCATTTGTGAATAATATGTGTTCTGGACTGGCTCAACCGCTAAAGTATGCCCAGTCTGACCTCCCCCTTTGGCACGGCCTGTGTGACCATGGCCCAGGATCCCCCGCCCTCCGTCGGGCACCATCGATCGTTTGCCCTCCTGGACCGGCACCGACCTACGATGATCGACGAGCGCCTCTCAGTCTGCCCGACCTCAAATCGTCCAGACAACCAGGAACCGACTAGACCGCTGCCTGTAACCTACCTCCTCCTCAGAACTAACGGCTAGTTACGGGAACACCTGCCCAGTTCAACCAAGTCCTGGCAATTACCTATTTTTGCAGACCCGCATATCTAGGCCCAAAAATAGGAATCAATGGTCATGCGTCAAGGGCATTATATAAACCCTGACACATGTGAGGGCCATGTATAAAATATTCACTATTCACCACTAAAACCCTAATATTCTGCTTATATCTCTTTGCTCCCACACTTACTTGATCGTAGGAGTTCCTTGCAGATACAACCTCCTTTTTTCCTCCTCGACAATCCAACCCGACAGAAGATCATCATCCAGCCACCTTGCAGGTTCTGATCAACCAGTAACATTAATATGTTTAAGTTTTCTTTTAATTCAAATATTGTTGAAACTCATTCACTTATGAGTCATCACAATTTATATTTGCTTGACACAATAGCTTCCTATGATGAATTCTTGAATATGAAATTATTCCACAGTACACCATGTCGGGATCAACGAGCATGAACGGTATGGAAGAAAATATCAAAATTAATCTATCATCTCTTTTTTCCATTTTATTATTCTTATTATTTTATCATTTACCATTTCAATTTTGTCATTTTTCTTAACATATCAATTTTTTTAAAATAATATATGGAAAATTGAAATATCTATTATTCATGTAAAACCATTTTGATTTTGATAACACAATTTTGTACAATATCCAGTATAATATCCAGTATCTGTACGAACGCACGAGTAACACACGAGTACCGTATGAATGCACGGGTAATACACCAGTGCCGTGTGAATGCACAGGTAATCATGCCAAAATCTGTGCGTCCACGCGGGTAACCAGACCAAAATTCTTGTGAGCGCACGGGTAATACACGAGTACCGTGTGAAACACGGGTAACAATGTCAAAATTTGTGCGAATTATCCGGGTTTAACATTTTTTTAAACATTTTAAACAATAGTTCAAATTTTACTAAATACAACATTAAACTTAATTATTTTAGATTATTCTCTTTTTAGACTTTTATGTTAAGCAACTTTACTATTAATTTTCAACTAATTTTAATTTTGGATATTAATTTGTCTCATTTATTAAACTTTTTAAATCCTTCTATTATTACAACTCTATCAACCCTAACAAAATATTTTTTTCTCTATTTTTCACAATTATTTTTACAACGTATGTGTTTAATAATTTTTGTTAACGATAGTTGTTTTTAAAAACTTATATAATTATCTTTGAGTCCATTTTTCTTCTTCTTTTTTTTCAATAATATTTTAATATATTCTAATTAATTTGAAATTTTGTTTTTATTTCACTTTTCTGATTACTTTATTACATTTTAAAAACAAAAGTTCCAATGCCACGTTGAACAAGTGTGTGGATGAGAGCCTCCTTGACTACCGAGGGATCAGAGACGCCATCAAGTGCAGACTGTTCCCGACCACCCTGAGGAAAAGAGCAATGTCTTGATACAAAAGTCTCCTATACGAGTCTATTACCTCCTGGAAATAGTTAGGGAGGACGTTCTCGAGGCACTTCACCGCCTCCCATCGACATCTAAAATCAGAGGCTTCACTTAAAGCGATTATCCAGGGCAGAGATGAGTCTCAGAAGGATTGTTCATACCATCATATGTTCCTCGCGGCCACGTTGGACAAGTTCTAAGGAGGCTATCATCCCCTCGCTTTCTACAGGGAGGAACTGTCGGGCGGAGCCCCCAACTCGATCATTCCACTGCTCGTTAGGGCTTACATGGTGAACTTTGACGCCCGACGCATACTGGTCGATCAAGGTAGTTTGGTAGACATTTATGTACACCCAGCCGTTCGCTACCCTACAGTTGAATGAAACCCACCTGACCCCGTACGTGGGCTCGGATCTTCAAGGCTTCAACGGAGCCAATACCAAACCCTGGGGGTATGTCGAGCTAATCGTCACCTTCGGGAGAGGAATAACCGCCAGAGCCATCAAGACTCAATTTCTGGTAGTGCATTGCCCATCTATTTACCAATGCATCTTCGGGAGGCCCACTCTCATCGAACTAACCGCGGTTCCCTCCACCGTGTACCTCAAGATGAAGTACTACACTACTGAGGGGTTGGTCGCCACCCTCCACGGGGATATCCAGGCGGCAAGAATATGTTTTGAAGCCTCAGCAGGGGTCTGAGTTCCATCAATGCTCAACCATGAACTACCACTAGGTCCGCGTTTCCCTCCAGCTTCGAGGAATCGAAGCCACTGCCAAGGGTCGACCCCACGATCTCGATAGTCGCTTCTCCAAAGAAGAATGTGTAGAGTAGAGAAAGAAATGGAAAAATCCCATGGTCGAAGAGGAAGGTTCATCCCTATCCGCAAATAGCGAAGAACTCTCAGATCCCACACGACCCATCCTCAACGGAGAGTTCGAGATCATCCCCCTCGGGAACGACCCCACTAAAGGAGTAAAGATCGGAGCTGACCTCCCCGACTTGGCGAAGAGGCAACTTAAAGCTTGCTTGAGGGAGAATGTTGATCTATTCGAGTGAAGCGCAGCTGAGGTGCCCGTGTTGGACATGGAGATTGCATGCCATCACTTGACCATAGACCATACCCTCAAGGCGGTCGCCCAACACAGAAGAAAATAGTCCCCCTAAAAAACAAAGGTTGTCGAACTAGTTGTAAAAGACCTCCTAGAGGCACATTTTATGTCTGAAGCCCAGTACATAACCTGGATCTCAAATGTAGTTCCTGTAAATAAATCTAATGGAAAATGGCGCATGTGCATTGATTATACTGACCTTAATCAGGCTTGCCTGAAAGATGCTTATCCCTACCCCAATATTGACAAATTGGTCTGTAACTCGGCCGGTTTTAAATTACTATCTTTTGTGGATGCATATTTTGGTTACAACCACATCCCAATGGTGAAAATGGACAAAAAATATACTGCTTTCATAACTGAGTTGGGCAACTACTACTATAATGTAATGCCCTTTGGCCTAAAAAATATGGGTGCTACATATCAACACATAATGAACAAAGTCTTTCGCAACGAGATAGGCGACATGCTCG
Organism: Vicia faba; assembly: GCA_948472305.1. Lineage (NCBI taxonomy): Eukaryota > Viridiplantae > Streptophyta > Magnoliopsida > Fabales > Fabaceae > Vicia > Vicia faba. Next base: position 1,260,777,636 of record OX451737.1, on the reverse strand, counting down.
AAGTCTACATGGATGACATGATCGTCAAATCAATGAAAGAGGTTTACCATGCCTTCCACTTGAAGAAAGTGTTCGAGCAGGCCAAAAAGTGTCGGATGCGGTTTAACCCAGAAAAATGTACCTTTGGCGTACGAGCGGGAAATTCTTCAGATTCTACCTCACAGAACAAGGAATTGAGGCAAACCCCGATAAATGTCGAGCCTTTTCTGAGTTTCCAACACCCAATTCGAAAAATTCCATTCAAATATTGAACGAAATGCTCACTTCCTTCTCTCGATTCGTGGCAAAATCCGCCTAGTACGCACTCCCCCTCTTCAAGCTCCCCACAGGGAAGCTGCCTTCGAATGGACGGCCCAATGCGAGAAAGCTCTCACCCACTTGAAGCAAGCACTATCGCAACTGCTCGTCCTCTCTCGACCAGAGAAGGATGAAATCCTCTATCTATACTTGGTCGTCACCTCCGAGGCAATAAGCACAACGCTAATCAGAGAAACTCCAGAAGGACAGAGAGCAATCTACTTTACAAGAAAGGCTTTACAGGGCTCGAAAATAAGATATCAACAAATTGAAAAGGTGGCCCTAGCCCCTGTCAACACGGTGAGGAGACTCAGGAACTATTTCCTAGTGTTGTACCCTAAAATTTGTCCTCTCATTTCTCAAAGGATCAACCTGGACCCTCAGGTTTACCTCCATCCAATTTCAAAAATGAATTACAGAGTTTCTAAGAAAGCCATTCACAAGAGAAAAATGGTCATCTGCACACCAAAAAGTCAAACTTTAACTTTTGGATCAAAATCAAGCTTTAAGAATCATATTTCGTCAAGACACGTTGAAATATGAAGTTTGTTTCACCAAGAAATTCAAAAGTCAAAATTCTAAATACTTAGAATTTTTTTAAGTGTTTAAAAAAACATGACAAACTCAGAACTTCTGACCAGATGTTCACCATGATGCAAGCTGATTCTGGAAGAACTTCTGGCACAAAAGTTATAGATTTTAACAAGATCTAAAACATTACAGAATAGAACTTCCTCTGGAAATGCTGGAATTTTAGGTTATAAATGTTCAAAGACACGTCCATGAAAACTAAAGCGTTCAACAAATTCTGGACACTTTCAAGACAGTGTTTGGTCAGAACTTCTGGGCAGGTTTTCACAAAGGATCAGTCAAAGTTTGCCAGGGTAATTCAAAGAAGGTTACAAGGCATGCTGCAAGCTTCCCAGAAAGTCTGAGAGCTCCTTCAGAACATGCTGGAGCCAGAAGATACAAAGATCAGAAGTTGGATGTTTACTCTAAATGATGCTGAAGCTGAACTTCTGAGCTAGAATCAAACAATGAGGCAGAGTTTCACATGGCAGGATTTCTGATTTGATAAATCTCATCATCATTTAATGCTCATTTAATGCTCACAACCACTTATGGGTCTTTGTTCAAAGGATTTCTCCATGTGTGGCATAAAAGCACCTTTACTGTCTTGGAAAAGCAAACTCTTGTACAAAAGTTTGTTGGGCCCATGCGTTACTTTTGCTTTGGAAGTTATTTTTCCTTAATTCCTGCTTACAATTCCAGTTTAGGCACGGCTAAAAGCTGTTGACCACCTTACTTTGTGCTTTAAGCCATACTTGTTTGAACTTGCTTCAAGAACAAGTCAGCGCCTAGCATATGATGGTTGTACCTTTGATTTTTCCAAGCTACTAAATCCTTGCCTATAAATTGAACTACATTTGCAACTGTAAAGGGGTCAAAAACACAACATACAAAACCTGTTAACTTTTGATTCCTTGCATTCAAAATCCATTTGTTCATAAATATTTCTTGACTAAAACCATCCACACAGTTTCTAATTCACATATTAGAAAATGTTGTATTCATACTACCATACACTCTCCATCCATCTTCACCTCAAAGAAGTCAGAACATCACCCGTTGGCTGTTCCAGACGTTGAAAACTTCCAAACTGCTGGGTACGAGAAGAAGTTGCTCAGAACATCACCAGAGTTCAGGACCAATCTTTAGTTCACATAATCTTTTCCAGCTGTAAGGTAAGTTTCTGCTGACTCTCATCATATTACTTAGGTATTGTCAGATTTTGCATGTTTAAAATACAATGTAGATATTCTGGTTCTGATGATGTACATATTCTGAGATTTCATGCATCTTCCTGCCTAAGTAGGGGGGATTCCATTTCAGAACTTCATGAAGAAATTAGGACTCAGAATTAGGATTAGCAAATTCACGTTTGTTTCTGATCTGTATTGCTGATATCTTTTGCTTCTGAAACATTATAAAACTAGTCATGACTGTTATATGCGTAACTTTTGTTATGTTAAGAAATGACTAAGTTGCAGATGTTCTGACTAGCATGGAGAGGGAGAAGAAGTTCTGTCTGTGGCATCAGAACTTCTGGAAACTTCTTTATCCCTAGCGGATCCAGAACTTCTGACCTTCCCTATTTCTATTAACGTTGTTTCTGTTTGTGCAGCACGTCAGAGTCGGAACTTCTGACCTCTTCTGTTTCAGCATTTACGTTGTTTCTGTCTTCTTTCCCTTATTATTTTTTGCCACCATTTTTTTCATTAATCAAAAAGACAAAAAAATATTTTCTTAAACAAAACTTATTTCCTTTTTAAATGAAACAAGTTCATTTCATATTTCCTTGTACATTCTTATCCATTTCAATATGGCTGTAATAGTAACTTAGGGCTTAATTTTATTTGCAACCCCCATTTGTAAATATGCACCCCCCACCCCTAATATTGTAATAGCGTAGGACTTTATTTCTGTAACTTATCGCTTTCAAATGTAAATGCTAGTAATTAGGGTGTATATGGCAAGACATAAAATTGACAAATAGATCACCCTAATCAAGACTAAAAGGCATGCAATCAAACACACTTGCACACATGCACCCTTAGGGTAATCTCACTTTGTTGCCTATCGGAAAATAGTCATGTCTCTCGAACATGGGCGTTTTAGCAAAGACTCTTGATAAAAGATCGTAGTCCCTCAATGACCCACGACGTTGCCTTCGATAAACGATCTAGTCCCTAAAACGACATTGCTAAAACGTCCCATATGTTACCTTCTATGACTATACAAACGTCCCAATGCCCGTTCCTTCACATCCAACGATGGGGCTTCTTACCAAAACAATGGTAAGATAGCAACATATAAAGGAGGAGGAAAAGCACATCTAAGACCTTTTGAGTAGGTAGGTTCGCTCTCAGTTACTCGCTTGCTCACAACAAAAACATTTTATGCACCAACACTCTTACTTTGAAACATTTTCAAAAGACAAACACTTTGTACGCGTTCTTATAGAGACGAGAACCATTACAAAGAATGCACCTTTTCAAAATACTTTCAAAACACATCTCACAAACACATCTTTGAACTATTTTCGAAACAAACACTTTGTATGCATTCTTATAGAAACGAGAATCATTACAAAGTTACATTTTCAAAATAATTTCAAAAATCACCGTCACAAGCACATATTCAAACAAAAGCAAGTGATCTAGCAAGTAACCAAGAGCCCATGGAAAACCAGGGATGAAAAGGGTGTTAATACCTTCCCTTTTCATAATCTACCCCCTGAACTCAAGAAAACATCTCTAAAGGTCTCTCCTGTGCTTTTTCACCTTTCCTTTTGGATAAAAGAAAAGTCGGTGGTGACTCTTGCTAAACCGCAACATTTGTGAACACAAACGTAAACATCAAGTCAGTTCTCCCACCGTATCACAGAACTGGCGACTCTGCTGGGGAATTTTACTTAAAAGTGGGGTTACCTTAAGGTTAGATCACATTTACTTACTTACATTGTTTGATTTGTTTGCTTTACATTATGGGTCCTTGTTTGGGTTACTGTTAAAAATCCTACACCCGGATTTGGGGACACCTTTTAGGTAAGTAGCAATAAACTGTGAGGGAACTGTGAGGGGTATACTGACACGGTTGAAGCAGTAGCTACGTTGATATAGCACTTTGGTTGGTACCGGTAACCCTTGAGTCAATCAAGGAGAGTACGGGGCCGCTGCGTGGTGTCATAAAGCATCAACTGACCTTAAAAGAAACTTAAGAAGTATTCAACCATCACCCTGGGTAACTCACAACACAGGTTACAACAGTCTTCATAACTCAGATCACATGTCACAAAACAAGACATAGAAACAGGATCTAACATCTTATCTGACATCTGTGTATAGAAACTGTAAAAAAACTCATGTGGCTTCAACATCTGAGCTAACCCTTTCTCCCCCCTTTTTAGCCGAAAATTGGCAAAAGAGGCCTTCACAAAACCAGACCCAAGCACAGCTCACCCAAACCCAAACAAAAGCCATAAGATTTATGGATACAACAAATCCTTACAGGGTGAAAGAGGAAATGAGAAACCTCTATAAGTAGATGGACATTTATTTGGGAAATAACGATCCTTGAATGTAGCGAGAATCTTGGTTAAAAGGAAACATTATTTGAGGGAGATCACTGAATAAAGAAGCACCGTCCAAGACTGATTCTGACTATCTTCATAATTCCAACAAAGCATGCAGAAGCATATGACACACTATTATACCTCCATCTAATAATGGCACCTATAAAGTTTCCTTGGTTGACTCAGGGAGAAAACATGTCCTTAGAGATGTTCTAACATCCAATCGAACATTGTCTACAAAAAAAACATGGCCACAACTTCTTCTGAGCCTACTCCTTTCAAGGCAATCATAAGACAAAATATCAATACCCAAAATATCACATGAGTGACACCCCTATTTATCAACAATTATCGAAGAGACCTTCCAAAAAACACAACAACATTCAGCAACCCAATGTCACACCATGTTGTCTGACATTATAACATCACAAGAGGCACAAGATCTCTGCAAGCTTCAAAATATATACATCATTGCAACAACAATCCATAGACACATAATTCACTCCCCCTGTCATGGATGATTTGAGCTCCTTCTGAAGATAACAAACGAACACAGAAGGATAAACATGAAAGTCTCCATACTTTCATAGTGGAAGGCAACCAATTCACATACCTATCCATATAAGACACACTTGATTTGGAATTTCTCACATATTCCAGAACACATGCACTTTGCTTACTTGCTATACAAGTTCAATATTGCCACTATCTTTAACATGTAGTAGAAGGAACCATTTAATATGCATTATGATCAGATCTCTGTATCTAATTTCCTTCTTCTTCCCTTTCAATTACTAATAATTGCCGATACTTGTGAAGAGTTCAAAAGGATAGTAGTAATGAGTTACCAAAACATACTACTAAACAAAAGATAAAAATTTACACTTCTAATCCTTAACGCCAGACCTTCCAATTCTGGCAATCATGCTTGAGTATCTAACTCCATTTTCTCATCTCCAAGCATCTTCCAAAACTCACCCCGATACGATGTTACAACATTATTTAAGACATCAGCTTCATACCACAGAACCCAACCACTGTGGTTCTTGAACAGACAATTCAAAGGACTTATTATGCATAGAAGTACTTTAAGTAGCTCCCAATATACACAAGATGATCTTAACACCTTTTTGAGCTTATTCAGGTCAATACAATCACCTTAGATAAGCACCTAGATCCCGACAAGGTATTTACCATAAGTAATATGCATATATTCAAACTTATACCCCGCTCCCAACAAGGTATTTATCAACAGAGGAAAACTTCCTCACACTCACAGATGCAGATGATACTCCCTTTCAACAAATGTTATAACATTTGATCTGACATCTTCAACTTTCAGCACGTGGGAATTCTTCACAATATTCCAAACTTGGTCAGAGACTGGACTTCACACTCCATCATGTTCATTCATTCCAACTTAGGAATCTAATGGTGATCAGCAATAATCACCCCTATGATCTTCAAAACAAGCTTGCTTCTGAAGTAACAAACAATATAATCTTCCCCAATATTATAAACTTTGGAACTGTGCCCTTGACTAACCAATGTTGGAAGCGGTTTTAACCATGCTTGAGTGTGTACCCATGATTACTCAGCACTCTGAGAGATTCTTAGAATCTTGACATAACTGCCCCCAATTGACTGGATTTTTTACTCCATAGAGTATTCAACATTCTCTCTTCCTATTAGTGAGATTAAACTCTGAGATGCTTTTACCTCTGCTCGACGGAGTACTACCATTGAAATACCTTACCCCAACTCAATGGAGTCTCGATAGTCTACTTCTTCACCTTATTCTCACGGAGGAATGAGAGGCTCACAAAGTCTTGAAGACAACACCCCTTTAGGGTGATTAACTTACATCTTGAAAGTAGGATACTTCAAAATCGCACTTCTTGACAAGATCCACTTCATGCTCAAACAGATATTTGAAGAAATATGTCCCTTCGGACCAACTGAAAGTAATACACCCTTACTCAACAGAGACTTTTGGGCGATCATACTTTTGCAATAATCAAGATTTCTGAATAATATGTGTTGTACCCCAAAATTTTCCCTCCCATATTCTTCAAGATTTGCCAAGAGCAAGGTTCAATATCTCTCAAGGGTTGCACAGTCCAATTGCCTCCTAACAGTCAAAAATTAGGGTTTTGGTTCTGGAAAAGAAATTGAAGTTTCCAAGGGTCCAAACAAGTCCCACATGCCTATAAACATTGCCAAGCATCCATATGCCAAGTTTCAAGACTCACAGCACAAAATTGCACAGTCAAAAACCCTAATTGCTCAATAGTCAACTGCAGGGGCAAAATGGTCATTTGACAGTCAAAAGTCAAATTTTTTGGTCAACATCTTATTTTGAAGCCACAAACATCATTTGATCAATTCTTGATCATGATTCTCAAAGCTTGGCTCAAAAAGTCTCAAGATGCAAAAGTTTCTATTTTTGGATAGCTGGAAAAGTCAACTGCAAATTGACCAAAGCATAACTTCCACATGGTTTATCAGAAAAATTCCATCCAAAGCTCATTTTGAAGAGAATGACATTTCCTACAACTCATCTTCACACTTCAAATCCAAGAAATGCTCTCACAAAAAGTTATCAATCTCAACATTATAGGTCATTTTCAAAAGTCAACAAAAAGGCACTTTAAGTCAAAGACCATAACTTGAGATTGGTAAATCAAAATGACATGGGACCAAAGGAATTGGTTAGAGGACTTCAAGACCTTTCCAAAATGTCCAAGAACATGATCAAAGCTTAAAACTTGAGCAAGATATGCCTTGTGAAAGTTGGGAAATTTTTGGGAATTTTGAAAAGTCAACTTTGCTTCAAATGCCTCAAAATTGCTAATGGGCCTCAATTTTTTTCCATGAATCATTACCAAAAGGCCATGCACGACCCATTAAGCTAAAAGGGAGTTATTTTCTTATTTTTAATTAATTAATTGAATTTTTAATCCTATTAATTCATTTAATTAAAATTAATTATGAGAAAAATACTAAAACATGTTTTCCAAATCTTTTTGTGCAGCATATTCTCCCATTAAGACCTAAATATTTCGTGTACCACATCAAGGGACAAAATCTTCCACAATTGGCAATGATTGGCATAAGAAAGGCATGAAAAAGATTGAAAAAGATCATGGAAAATCAAATATTCAAAGTCATTAATGCAAAGGCTTTGGGCTTGGTTTTTCTGACCTAATTCCTTCCACATACATATGCAAACATAAACCTAATGCTAAGGACAAGCAAGCTGCGCAGAAACTCATAGAACAAGGTTGCACTTTTTTCACAAAATATCAAAAACTATTTTCATAGTTGCAGTGTGATTCAAGGCCTCAAAACTATTCCAAAGGCTTGCTGACACCACCAGGAAGAGATTGCAATCAAGAACATAGACCCTGACCTCAAGAATTGGTAGAACCGCGTTGCCCTGTTCATAAAATTTCCCATATTCGTGTTTGCATTTTCATACATTATTAATGTCTTTTAATGATTGATTTATACTAACATGATGATTCTGAAGCTATTGGTGTTCTCCAATTGGATTAATACTGCTTGTGTCAAAAGTTACCATTGATGGTTGCTAGGGTTTCAAAGCTACAAATTTAGGGCTTTCTTTATCTGGGAAAATTAGACAATAAGACCTACACCATTAAAATCGTGACATTCTGACGAATAGAATCCATACCTCGCGCCCTTTTTCTTTTTAACCATGCTCTAATCGCTATTTTGCAGGTTTGAGTTTAGTGGGGGTTTAAAACCCCCGCTATTTGTTTCTTATTTTTCAGGACAAGCGAAGAAGAAGACCGGGTGTCATCACGTGGTTGGTTGATTCAAAAATCTGGCGCGTTTTCTTGTTTTCATATCATTAACCTTTGTTTCTTATTATAATATTTAATGTCCAAAATTATTACAAACGCGTTGAATGGCATAGTGGTTGGGAACGTGATTGGCAAGCCTTGGGACCTGGGTTCGATTCCCAGGTCCCCCCATATTCTCAATATTTTTTCTTGTAACGTGTTCAGGTATTGCTTCTCTCTAGTGGTCCATCATACACCTAACGCTTGTGCTTGCCAAATGTCCCAGGAGATCAATCCAAGGGTCAGGACGTGAGGTCCATCATGCGCGCTAGTCAAATACTCCATACACAATCACAAAAAGTCAAACAAGGCCTGGAATTGAGTGGGCCCGATTGCTTCAACAACACCTCCATAATTGGGCCATAAACCCCCCTTGTTTGTATTTTCTTTCTCTCTTTTTATTCTCTTTTATTTATTTTAATTATTTTAATTGTTTCTTTTAATTCACAAAATAATTTTCATAATACAAAAAAAAATCAGAAATCATGAAAATAAAATATGTTTTATTTAATATTTAATGCATTAATACTTTTGTAAATAAATTTTATTAATCAATTTAGTTTAATTTTAGGTTTTTAATTTTAATATTTTCTTAAATAATTAAAAAAATATAGAAATTAGGTTTTAGCATTTTTTAGTCTTTTTTCCTTAATAAATAAATTCTTCCTATCATTATTATTATTAATTATTAATTATCTTGTAAATAAATATGTCATTAAATAATTAGGTTAAATTAGGTCAAAATTTAAACATTTTTTTAATAATTAAAAACAAACTTAGAATTAGGGTTTTATTTAATTTCTAATTTCATTTAATTTTCTTTATTTCATAAATACCAAAAAACATAAAAATAATTTCTTTTCTTTATTTAATCATTAATCAATTTTTAATTTCAATTTCATCTTTAAAGGGTCCAACGCCCTCGCATATCCGATTCTAATTTCTTTTCGCACGCGTATTCTTATGTTTCTTTCAAATATTATGTAATTGCCCCAAAGCCTTGTAATAGTTATTAGGAACTTTATTTACTTTCCGCACTTTTATTCAAAATCGGGTCTTTGTTAATTTGGCGATGTATAGACCCGCGCCTTGTAATAGCGTAGGATCTTTATTTTCTGCACTTTAATTTCCGCACCTTTTAACTGCTAATCACATGAAAGAATGAATGACCCAAATAAAAATCAAAGCGTAGCTCACCCAATGCATGATCAAGATAAAACATAATTGAAAATGACACACAATTCACATACCACTCTTAGGGTATGCCTCATTGTTGCCTTGCCCCTCGAAACGTGGTCGTCGAGTATAGGACGTCTTAGTGAGTCCTTATGTTCATTGATCTAGTTGCCTCGAAACAAGTTGCCTAGAAACGGTTGCCTCGGAATAGTTGCCTCGGAATAAAAGGATCAATGGCATAAGGGTAGCTTCTAAGGTGTCCTACTGTTGCTCTGGTGACCACACTGTCCCTACAAACGAATTGACCCGAACACCTCCAACGGTGGTGCTACCTACCTCTCAATGGTGGGATGGCACTACCTTAAAGACTTTTACACAGCCTAATTCCTTAGGGTAGGTAGATGACTCGTAGATACTTGCTCTAATTCAAAACAAATCAAAAACTTCTTTTCACACCGACACTTTTCAAAAACTTTCAAAACAAATTTTTCAAACACTCTTGAGAACAGATACAAGAGTTATTCAGAAATCTTTCAAAGAAACTTTTTCAAACCCACTCACAATTGAAAAGCAAACACTTTTGAAAACACAAATGAGCAAGTATCTAAGAGCCCATGGATAACCATGGATAGAAAGGGTGCTAACACCTTCCCTTTCTATAAATCTACCTCCCGAACCGAGAGCAATCTCATAAGGAATTTTTCTGTGCTTTTGTCCTTTCCATGTTGGAGAAAATAAAAGACGGTGGCGACTCTTGCTTCCGCGACATTTCGCGAAACCAGCGTTAAACAGTCAGTTCCAGATCCACCGATCACAGAACTGGCGACTCTGCTGGGGATGTACTTAAAGTGAGGTGTACCTTAGGACTAAGATCACTTGTGTTTTCAATTGCTTTGACTTGTTTGCTTTAAATTGTGGGACTGTCTTGGGAGTTCTATAGATCCTAACCCGGATCTGGGGATACCTTCTTAGAAAGTAGCAACAAGGCTGTGAGGGAACTGTGCGGGGTATACCGACATGGTTGAAACAGTCTGCTACGTTGATGTGGCACTTTGGTGTGTACCGGTAACCCTTGAGTTCAGTCAAGGATAGTACGGGGCCTCCGCATGGTGTCGTGAAGCATCAACTGACCTTAGGAACCGTAATTGAACTATCTTGGCCTCTTTAGGGTAGTGAGATAACTGACTTTGGTGCAGTCCGAGGTGGGTTGATACTCGATACTACACTCAATTGAGGGTTGCTTTCCTGGAATATTTCGGTCGCCAGTTCAGTGGCTAAATCAAAACGATGAACAATGAAAGCAATCCAGTGATATTGGGACCCTTAGAACCCGGTTTCTTCTGATAGGACAGGTTGAGCCCACCAACTTCAAGAGGGTAATATCCAGACCCCCATGCAGGCCTAAACTCTAAGGGCTTGTCTTGTGTGACTTGTGTGCCTTATCATGTAAGAAAGGCACACAAGTCACACAAGAGAAACCCTTAGAGTTCAAGCCAGCATGGGGTCTGGGTATTACCCTCTTGAAGTTGGTGGGCTCAACCTGTCCTATCAAAGTAACCGGGTTCTAAGGATCTCAATATCACTGGATTGCTTTCATTGTTCATCGTTTCGATTTAGCCGCTGACTGGCGATCAAAATATCCCAAGAAAACAACCCTCAACTGAGTGTAGTATCGAGTATCAACCGACTTCGAACTACACCAAAGTAGTTATCTCACTACCCTAAAGAGGCCAAGATGGTTCAATTAAGGTTCCTAAGGTCTGTTGATGCTTCACGACACCACGCGGAGGCCCCGTACTCTCCTTGACTGAACTCAAGGGTTACTGGTACACACCAAAGTGCCACATCAACGTAGCAGACTGCTTCAACCATGACGGTATACCCCACACAGTTCCCTCACAGCCTTGTTGCTACTTTCTAAGAATGTATCCCCAGATCCGGGTTAGGATCTATAGAACTCCCGAGACAGTCCCACAATTTAAAGCAAACAAGTCAAAGCAATTGAAAACACAGTGATCTTAGTCCTAAGGTACACCTCACTTTAAAGATATCCCCAGCAGAGTCGCCAGTTCTGTGATCGGTGGATCTGGAACTGACTGCTTAAACGTTGGTTCGCGAAATGTCGCGGTAAGCAAGAGTCGCCACCGTCTTTTATGTTCTCCAACATGGAAAGGACAAAAGCACAGTAAAATTCCTTCTTTGAGAATGTTTCTCGGTTCGGGAGGTAGATTTATAGAAAGGGAAGGTGTTAGCACCCTTTCTATCCATGGTTATCCATGGGCTCTTAGATACTTGCTCATTGTGTTTTCAAAAGGTTTGCTTTTCAATTGTGAGTGGGTTTGAAAAAAAGTTTCTTTGAAAGTTTCAGATCGACTCTTGTATCAGTCCTCAAGAGTGTTTGAAAAGTTGTTTTGAAAGCTTTTTTGAAGAGTGTAAGGTGTGAAAAGTATTTTTGATTTGTTTTGAATTAGAGCAAGTATCTACGAGTCATCTACCTACCCTAAGGAATTAAGCTGTGTAAGTATCCTTTAGATAGTGCTATCCCACCATTGAGAGGTAGGTAGCACCATCGTTGGAGGTATTCAGGTCAATTCGAGGGTTAGGGACAGTGTGGTCACTGAGTAATAGTAAGATACCTTAGAAGCTACCCTTATGCCATTGATCTTTTTATTCCGAGGCAAATGTTTCGAGGCAACTTGTTTCGAGGCAACCGTTTCGAGGCAACTAGATCAATGGAACATAAGGACTCACTAAGACATCCTGTACTCGACGACCACGTTTCAAGGGGCAAGGCAACAATGTGATCACCAGAGCAACAGTAGGATACCTTAGAAGCTACCCTTATGCCATGTTCATGGACATAAGGACTTACTAAGATGCCCTATACTCGATGACCACCTTTCGAGGGGAAAGGCAACAGTGAGGCGTACCCTAAGAGTGGTGTGTGAATTGTGTGTCATTTTCAGTTTATTATTCGTCTTGTCATGCATTGGTGATCTACGTTTTGATTTTTATTTTTGAGCATTCATTCTTTCATGTGATTGTTAACAGTTAAAAGGTGCGAGAATTTAAAGTGCGGAAAAGATAAAGCTCCTACGCTATTACAAAGGCGCGGGTCTACATTGCCAAATTAATCCAAGACCCGATTTAAAATAAAGTGCAGAAAGTAAATGCCTAATTAACTATTACAGGGCTTTGGGGCAAATACATTACATCCACAAAAAAAGAAATAAAAATAAAATGCGAGAAGAAGTAAAGTCGGGAATGCGAGGGCGTTGGACCCTTTTAAGGAAATTAAATTACAATTAATAAATTAATTAAGTTAAATGAGAAAAGGAAATTATTTTTGAGTTTTTTGTATTATGGATTTTAGTAAGAAAATTAAATGAAATTAAAAAGAAAAGTTAATTAACCCTAATTCTAAATTGTTTTTTTATTTATTAAGAAAATGTTTTTAGTTTGACCTAATTTACATTAATTATTTACATGGCAAATTTTATTTACAAAATAATAATTAATAATTAAATAGGGTGAAAAAAGAAAAAAAAGGAATAAAAGTATTTAAAACCCTAATTCTACATTTTTTAGTTTATTAAGAAAAATATTAGAATTAAACCTAGAATTAAAAAAAACTAAATTAATTAATAAAGTTTATTTACAAAAACATTTAAATAAAATATATTTATATTTTTTGTCTTTCTGATTTTTTATTATTTTTTATGTTAAAGAAAAAAATTAATTTAAAGAATTAAACTAAAACTAAATAAAACAAATAAAATAGAAAAAATAAAGAGAATGAAAAAAAAGCAAACCAATGGGGGGTGTTGACCCCAATCTGGAGGTAAAGTCAGCAGGAATTGGGCCCATTTGAAGTTTGGCCACGTTGACTTCTCTGACTTGTGTGTGGCTCCATTGACCAATGCATATGGTGTTCTTCATATCAAGGCCATTGGATTGATGTTCTGAGACATGTGGCACACTTGGATAGTGGACGTATGGTGAACCCCTGGAATGCACGCTGCGTAGGAACATGGAAAACAAAATAATATGAGAAAGTGAGGGGACCTGGGAATCGAACCCAGGTCCTAATACCTATTGTCCACGTTGCCCACCAACTGAACCAGCGCGTTTGGTTGTATGCTTAATGGGCAATGAATGATAAGAGAGAGAAAAAACGTTATGCTGGATAATCAACAAAAGGCGCCAATGTTTGAATCCACCAATGGCTTTCCTCCACGTATCGTCTTCCCCATTTGTTCTTCATTTTTGCCTGAAAAAACAAACTAGATAGCGGGGGTTTTAAACCCCCACAATCTGAAATACAAAAAAATAGCGAATAAGAATTAAACAAATATAAAAAAGGCGCGATGGATGTTTTAGATTCCTGGGAACGTCACGATTTCAATGGTATAAGTCTCATGGTCTGATTTTACCATATGCAAAAGTCCCCAATTTAAGAGCTTTGAAAACCTAGCAAACTTCCATGGTAGATTCATGTATAAAGCACGAAAACTCAATTAAATGGCATGGTTAGCTTTAGAATGATTAAATTAATACAAATCAAGCATTAGAAATTGAAAACAACGCATAAATCATGAGACACGAATATGCAAAAAGTTTGAGAAAGTTTGATTTCCATATACCAATTCTTGATGCGTGGGGACTGGAAAAGGATTCAGTTAGGTTCCTTGATGCCTTGGCAAGCTATTGGTATGGATTACAGGCTTTGAATCACGCCCTATGAGTGTTTTCAGTTTTCAACTTTTTCACAAAAATGCCAAGTTTTGTATTCAGGTTTGGGCGCAGCTTAGGTCTAGTTCTTCTGTCTGATCACTTGCATAGGTGTTATGTAACATGTTTTGATAGGAATTATGGCCTCATAATGCAAGGCATTCAAGTTCAAGATTTTGACATAACTCCATTAACAAACTTTCCTCTTTTGAGCCAATTTTGAATTCTTACTCCATTTGGCCTTGAAACGAAATTGGGATGTTGCATAATGGTGATTCAAAGTTCATCAAAGCTAGATATCCCCCTTAATTAACCTTTTTGATTTTCCTTTGATTTTAAAAGATTTAAAATTAATTAAATCCAATAAAATCAATTAAAAATGAAAAAATTAATTTAAAAATTTGAAATAAAAGGCGGGACACGTGGGAAGCATGGCCAAGCTAATTCAAGTGGAAAAAGTGGGCCCCTTTTGTCAAAAATGAAGTTTCAAGGATAAATGATTTTGGCCATTTCACAAAAATTTCCCAACTTCTCCAATGCATATCTTGCTCAATTTTTAAGCTTTGATCATGTTCTTGGACATTTTGGAAAGGTCTTGAAGTCCTGTAAACAATGTCCTTTGTCCCATGTCATTTTGATTTACCAATCTCAAGTTATGGTCTTTGACTTAAAGTCCCTTTTTGTTGACTTTTGAAAATGACCTATAATGTTGAAATTGATAACTTTTTGTGAGAGAATTTCTTGGACTTGGAGTGTGAAGATGAGTTGTAGGAAATGTCTTCCCTTTCAAGATGAGCATTGGATGGGATTTTTCTGATGAACCATGAAAAAGTTATGCCTTGGTCAAGTTACAGTTGACTTTTCAACTGTCCAAAAATAGAAACTTTTGCATCTTGAGACTTTTTGAGCCAAACTTTGAGAATCATGATCAAGCATTGATCAAATGATGTTTGTGGCCTCAAAATAAGATTTTGACCAAAAATGTTGACTTTTGACTGCCAGGTGACCATTTTGCCCCTACAGTTGACTGTTGAGCAATTAGGGTTTTTGACTTTGCAACTTGACCTTGTTAGCCTTGAAACTTGACATGTAGGTACTTGACAATGTGTATGAGCATAGGAGACTTGATTGAGCCTTTGAAAACTTCAACTTCCTTGTAAGAACCAAAACCCTAGTTTGACTGGCTTAGGAGGAAAGTTGACTGTGTAGCCCTTGAGTAGACTTTGAACCATTTGAGGATGAATCTTGTCAAAACTTTGAAGATTATGGGAGGGCAAATTTTGGGGTACAACAGTTGCCCCTGTTCAATCTTCTTAGACCTGAGGATGTAGATTGGCTTGTGTGCCTTTCGTGATCCGAGGGTGGAAGATGATTGAACACTAGAGTGCCCAGAAATTTGCACTCACATAGTAGAGTATCAGCAGGGTGATAGCGGGAATGGGCTTACAGATGCCATTTGGAGAGGTGGTGGATAGGAGGATGGGCTTATAGATGCCATCTGGAGGTGTCGATCGCGTAAGAGATTCCTTAGCGAGAACTTGCGTACCTGAGAAAGAAAGAAAATTACCTGGTCTGTTACAGGAGTTGACTTTCAAACTCTTTATGTAGACGTGCACTGTCAAGATACAGGAATCGAGTCTGGTATTGTAGTCGTCAACAGATACTCCCTGGCAAGATACAGGAATCAGATCTTCGAACTCTTCAGACGTGCCCTGTCATGATACAGGAATCGAGTCTGGTACTGTAGTCGTCAACAGATACTCCCTGGAAAGATACAGGAATCGGATCTTCGAACTCTTCAGACGTGCCCTGTCAAGATACAGGAATCGAGTCTGGTACTGTAGTCGTCAACAAATACTCCCTGGCAAGATACAGGAATCGGATCTTCGAACTCTTCAGACGTGCCCTGTCAAGATACAGGAATCGAGTCTGGTACTGTAGTCATCAACAGATACACCCTGGCAAGATGCAGGAATCGGATCTTCGAACTCTTCAGACGTGCCCTGTCAAGATACAGGAATCGAGTCTGGTACTGCAGTCGTCAACAGATACACCCTGGCAAGATACAGGAATCGAATCTTCGAACTCTTCAGACGTGCCCTATCAAAATACAGGAATCGAGTCTGGTACTGTAGTCGTCAACAAATACTCCCTGGAAAGATACAGGAATCGGATCTTCGAACTCTTCAGACGTGCCCTGTCAAGATACAGGAATCGAGTCTGGTACTGTAGTCGTCAACAGATACACCCCGGCAAGATACAGGAATCGGATCTTCGAACTCTTCAGACGTGCCCTGTCAAGATACAGGAATCGAGTCTGGTACTGTAGTCGTCAACAAATACTCCCTGGCAAGATACAGGAATCGGATCTTCGAACTCTTCAGACGTGCCCTGTCAAGATACAGGAATCGAGTCTGGTACTGTAGTCGTCAACAGATACACCCTGGCAAGATATAGGAATCGGATCTTCGAACTCTTCAGACGTGCCCTGTCAAGATACAAGAATTGAGTCTGGTACTGTAGTCGTCAACAGATACTCCCTGGCAAGATACAGGAATCGGATCTTCGAACTCTTCAGACGTGCCCTGTCAAGATACAGGAATCGAGTCTGGTACTGTAGTCGTCAACAGATACTCCCTGGCAAGATACAGGAATCGGATCTTCGAACTCTTAAGACGTGCCCTGTCAAGATACAAGAATCGAGTCTGGTACTGTAGTCGTCAACAGATACTCCCTGGCAAGATACAGGAATCAGATCTTCGAACTCTTCAGACGTGCCCTGTCAAGATACAGGAATCGAGTCTGGTACTGTAGTCGTCAACAGATACTCCCTGGCAAGATACAGGAATCGGATCTGGAATCACGACAGTTGATAGCAATTATCTTTGAATTAACTTTTGTCCTGAAAAGGCAAAACGTTAGTTGTATGCGATGCCATGATGTATGACATGCGAGATGCTCTCAGAATGAATGAGATTGTATGTTCATGATGCGTATATGCATGCTATAATGTATGAAGATGTGTTGTTTATGAATGTATGTTTTCTTCTTAGGAAACAAATCCTTGACGGGTGCCGGGAAGTCACATCCTGGGCTGATGTTAGAGAATAGTGTTTCCACTGGGGAGTGATGGTTGCAAGAATAAACTGGTAGGAGAAGATGACTCCGTTGGGGGAATAAACTTGTTGGAGAGATTACTCTGCGGGGAGAAAATTATTCTAGCGATCTGGCTGGGGAACAATACTCTGTGGGGAGAGAGGTACTCTTGTTGAGATGTTGGTAGTAACTTCGCTGGGGATATCGTTGTCATGTTGGAAGTGTTAATAGACTTCGCTGGGGATAAGAAGACTTCACCCAGGACGATCTTCTCGTGGCTTTTGGGCTGAGGATAACCCAGTTATATCCTGGTAGGGAAATAACCTTTGAATAAAGCCGTGGGACGCGTTCGTGCTCTACGGGGATAAGCTTCCAGAATCTACTGGGGATAAGCTTACTGCTTGGGGAGATGGATTCCAACTTCCCTGGGGAAACTGGATTGGATTCTCCTGGGGAAATTTTGAGATGTACTGGAAGTAACTCCACTGAATGTCTGACATGCCGCCGGGGAACAATCTTTAGCTCAAGACTGTCAGGGATGCTTGTTAGGAATGCTCGTATATTGTTGGGGAATGTTGAGATTTGCTGGAGGATACACAGCTTCCTTAAGGCTGACAGTATAACTCTGCTTGGGGAGAGTACATGGACTTGCTGGCTCACTCTCTGGGGGCTTAAGATATCTTGGTTATTCTTCAGTCGAACCTATCTTAGTACCTGGGTGGACAGAGCAATTAGATCGTTTGGACAACTCATCATTGCCCCTGTTTCTGAGGTGGGAGGGGAAGACCTGTGATGTGCTGATAGTTGTTGATGGACAAATCTTCTTCTGGTAGGCAAGTGACGAGATACCGGGACATAGTCGTACGCTTTGATCCCTAATTTTTGCCTGGACCGCCCTTTCGGGTTTTCAGTCCACCGGGATACCCATTTTTGCCCAAGCCGCCTTTTTAGGTTTTCGACTTGCAGGGTGTACAAATTTTTTCATTTCATCCCTTCATTTTGCCCGAACCCTTTTGGTTCGCCGGGAAGCCCTTATTTTTGCCTAGGTATGTCAACCTAACGGGTCCCTTTTTTATGCGTAGTATTTTTTCGACTATCTCCACACTCTCCGGATGTAGGGAGTTGCCCCTGTTAGAATTGTTTCGTCATGCCCTAGAAGATGTTTAATCAGGCAAGATTCGTCGTTAGAGTGCCCCAAGTGACTCAGGCGGAGGTTTGCCCCAGGCTGTTTGGCCTTTGAGAGATTCTTCGAATCTTGATTGGACTGCCCCTGATGACGGACAATGATCACTCTGTGCCCCTTGATTGGAGGTACTCTTGTTCATTAGACATTCTTCGTGCGAATTTCTCTACTGTTCAAACAAATAGTCATATGCAAGTAATGTTATATTAAAAATGCAAAGCTTATGTCTGTCTTGACGTTTTTGAAAATGCAGTTTTTAATTAAAACAAGTGATTTTGTAACATGTGATGTCAACTCGTTATTTTACCGCAAGCCTTAAGGAGTCAGGATACCTTTCGTGACAGTATGCTTTCGAACTAACCCATGCTTCAGCTAGGACTTTTAAGGGTTATAACGTGGCCTGGTTCACGGTTTAAGAAACAAAGGATAAAGGCTCAAATTTATTTGTACCCACCCGCTCTTCGTGATGTTCTTCAAACCTAAACTCAGCTGATCGTGCGTTCGACCTTGTTTGAGTCTTCGCCCTGATATTCTGGTGATGGTTCAGATATTGATAGTTTATTTTGAATAGACAGTCATTTTTTGTTTTTGTTGAGGGTTTGTATGACCTCTTTCTTTTTGATTTTGCTATCCCTAAATTTTGCCTGAACTATTTCTTTTGTGATTACAGTCAGCGGGATGCCCCAGCTTTGTAAGTCTCCTTCATAGGTTTTGACTTATTGGGTTTTTTTATTATTTTTTTTGAGATATAATGACTGCCTATTCTTATGATTGTTCGGAACCATCACTGTCTTTTGTTTTGTAAGGACCTCTTTGGTGTCGTTCGTTATGCACTTGGATCAACTAAGAGACTACCCTGCCCCAGGTTATGATTAAGGGTTTTAAATTTCGAAAAGAAAAACTCCTACTTCTTTGGCTCAGAGGGGTTGATGAGGGATTATCTTCCTTATAACTCCAGTGTTTAGGGATTGAAACAATGTCTGTACCTCATCAGCGGGGTCTGTTCAAAAGCATACTGTAAGGATTGTGGTATCGTTTTCGTCATCCTCCCTCAAGAGGCTTAGAATTATTAATCGAGCGCTGATCACCAGAAAAAATATGAAAATAATTTGCATATAGTGAATACGAATATATTGCTTCAAAACAGACATACGCGATGCATTAATGAAGTAACAACGTTTAACATGAATAAATGTTTGAACAATCAAAAGAAAATTACAACTTGAAAAATTCTAATGAACAAAAGTCTTCTAGTCTTAGGACTCGTTACTTCAACTGGTGCATCTTGTAGGGATGGCAGAAGACCTCAGCTTGACCCACTTGGGTGAAATCCACTACTCCTTCATTAATCAGATCCTGGACCTTGTTCTTCAGAGCCCAGCAGTCGGCAGTGTCGTGTCCAGGACTATCAGAGTGATATGCACACCTTTTGTTGGGATGATAGTTAGGAGCAGAGATGTTGGGGTTCCAGGGAGGAGCCCTTAATGTAATCAGATTCAACCTCATCAGGTGTTGCAGTGCTTGAAACAAAGGCATGTTGAGCTGGGTGAACTACCTCTTGGACCTGCTTGGCCTACTCAGATCAACCTGTTGCTCTGGGCGAGGTTGTAGTTGGACATGTGAGGTAGTAGAAATTTGGAGAGTTCTATTCTTCACCATGCCAGGTTCTTGTCCTCTTGGAAGCTGATCAAAGACCTGGTCCCTGACTTGGGCAGGTCGCTTCATATGGTGTCTCTCTTGGTGGAGCTGACTGATCATGGTCCTCAACTCTTCTTGCTCCCGAGCTAGACCTTGGATGAGAGCCCTTTGCCCCGGCATCTGGGTTTTCAATGTATCTACTTCAGCTTGTAGACTTTTCAGCCATTCGTCCTTGTCATCTTCAGCACTGCTCTTGGCCAAATTCCCCATGAGGAGTGTTCTTAACTCTTCTTGCCCCTTGGATAGGCTTACGAAGACCTCCCTGAATCGAGTCTCTTGAGCACGAAGACCCTGGTTATCTTGTTGGGAAGCCATTGCTGAAATAAACAGCGACGAAGGTAAGTGACCTGTCAAAGGAGTACCTGTAATGCAATGACATGTTTGATATGCATGTAATGTTTTCAAGGATCTCGCAGGGTAAACAAGAAAATTGTTAGAGTTGGAAACTGGTAACTTGATTGAAGGAACTTCATGTTGTCGAGAGTCCTTCTTCAAGGGTCAAGGCTCACCATATCCAGTGGGTCATAGCCCCTGACAACCTTGTCTAGAGGAAAATAAATCCCCTTTGCCCCTTGCTGGACAGTTGGTTCATCATGACCTGCATCACAAGCCCTTGGGATCCTTGAAATGGGTTAGTCTTTATGTAGGATGCATGCAATGGTATGATGTCATGATGCATGGGGTAATGTGGGTAAACCCTGTTATGAGTCCCTAGTTAAGGACTATAAACAAAACCTGCAAGAAACTCAGTAACCCTGTTATGAGTCCCAATTAGGGACTATAAACAAAACCTGCAAGAAATTTCAGTAAACCCTGTTATGAGTCTCAATTAGGGACTATAAAAAAAACCTGCAAGAAACTTAGTAACCCTGTTATGAGTCCCAATTAGGGATTATAAACAAGACCTGCAAGAAAACTCAAGTGTCAGATAACAAGTAGTCAAGTTGGAAGGCACACAAGTCACACAAGAGAAACCCTTAGAGTTCAAGCCAGCATGGGGTCTGGGTATTACCCTCTTGAAGTTGGTGGGCTCAACCTGTCCTATCAAAGTAACCGGGTTCTAAGGATCTCAATATCACTGGATTTCTTTCATTGTTCATCGTTTCAATTTAGCCGCTGACTGACGATCAAAATATCCCAAGAAAACAACCCTCAACTGAGTGTAGTATCGAGTATCAACCGACTTCGGACTACACCAAAGTAGTTATCTCACTACCCTAAAGAGGCCAAGATGGTTCAATTAAGGTTCCTAAGGTCTGTTGATGCTTCACGACACCACGCGGAGGCCCCGTACTCTCCTTGACTGAACTCAAGGGTTACTGGTACACACCAAAGTGTCACATCAACGTAGCAGACTGCTTCAACCATGACGGTATACCCCACACAGTTCCCTCACAACCTTGTTGCTACTTTCTAAGAAGGTATCCCCAGATCCGGGTTAGGATCTATAGAACTCCCGAGACTGTCCCACAATTTAAAGCAAACAAGTCAAAGCAATTGAAAACACAGTGATCTTAGTCCTAAGGTACACCTCACTTTAAAGATATCCCCAGCAGAGTCGCCAGTTCTGTGATCGGTGGATCTGGAACTGACTGTTTAAACGTTAGTTCGTGAAATGTCGCGGTAAGCAAGAGTCGCCACCGTCTTTTATGTTCTCCAACATGGAAAGGACAAAAGCACAGTAAAATTCCTTCTTTGAGAATGTTTCTCGGTTCGGGAGGTAGATTTATAGAAAGGAAAGGTGTTAGCACCCTTTCTATCCATGGTTATCCATGGGCTCTTAGATACTTGCTCATTATGTTTTCAAAAGGTTTGCTTTTCAATTGTGAGTGGTTTTGAAAAAAGTTTCTTTGAAAGTTTCAGATCGACTCTTGTATCAGTCCTCAAGAGTGTTTGAAAAGTTGTTTTGAAAGCTTTTTTGAAGAGTGTAAGGTGTGAAAAGTATTTTTGATTTGTTTTGAATTAGAGCAAGTATCTACGAGTCATCTACCTACCCTAAGGAATTAAGCTGTGTAAGTATCCTTTAGATAGTGCTATCCCACCATTGAGAGGTAGGTAGCACCATCGTTGGAGGTATTCGGGTCAATTCGAGGGTTAGGGACAGTGTGGTCACTGAGTAATAGTAAGATACCTTAGAAGCTACCCTTATGCCATTGATCTTTTTATTCCGAGGCAAATGTTTCGAGGCAACTTGTTTCGAGGCAACCGTTTCGAGGCAACTAGATCAATGGAACATAAGGACTCACTAAGACATCCTGTACTCGACGACCACGTTTCGAGGGGCAAGGCAACAATGTGATCACCAGAGCAACAGTAGGATACCTTAGAAGCTACCCTTATGCCATGTTCATGGACATAAGGACTTACTAAGATGTCCTATACTCGATGACCACCTTTCGAGGGGCAAGGCAACAGTGAGGCGTACCCTAAGAGTGGTGTGTGAATTGTGTGTCATTTTCAGTTTATTATTCGTCTTGTCATGCATTGGTGATCTACGTTTTGATTTTTATTTTTGGGCATTCATTCTTTCATGTGATTGTTAACAGTTAAAAGGTGCGAGAATTTAAAGTGCGGAAAAGATAAAGGTCCTACGCTATTACAAAGGCGCGGGTCTACATTGCCAAATTAATCCAAGACCCGATTTAAAATAAAGTGCAGAAAGTAAATGCCTAATTAACTATTACAGGGCTTTGGGGCAAATACATTACATCCACAAAAAAAGAAATAAAAATAAAATGCGAGAAGAAGTAAAGTCGGGAATGCGAGGGCGTTGGACCCTTTTAAGGAAATTAAATTACAATTAATAAATTAATTAAGTTAAATGAGAAAAGGAAATTATTTTTGAGTTTTTTGTATTATGGATTTTAGTAAGAAAATTAAATGAAATTAAAAAGAAAAGTTAATTAACCCTAATTCTAAATTGTTTTTTTATTTATTAAGAAAATGTTTTTAGTTTGACCTAATTTACATTAATTATTTACATGGCAAATTTTATTTATAAAATAATAATTAATAATTAAATAGGGTGAAAAAAGAAAAAAAAGGAATAAAAGTATTTAAAACCCTAATTCTACATTTTTTAGTTTATTAAGAAAAATATTAGAATTAAACCTAGAATTAAAAAAAACTAAATTAATTAATAAAGTTTATTTACAAAAACATTTAAATAAAATATATTTATATTTTTTGTCTTTCTGATTTTTTATTATTTTTTATGTTAAAGAAAAAAATTAATTTAAAGAATTAAACTAAAACTAAATAAAACAAATAAAATAGAAAAAATAAAGAGAATGAAAAAAAAGCAAACCAATGGGGGGTGTTGACCCCAATCTGGAGGTAAAGTCAGCAGGAATTGGGCCCATTTGAAGTTTGGCCATGTTGACTTCTCTGACTTGTGTGTGGCTCCATTGACCAATGCATATGGTGTTCTTCAGATCAAGGCCATTGGATTGATGTTCTGAGACATGTGGCACACTTGGATAGTGGACGTATGGTGAACCCCTGGAATGCACGCTGCGTAGGAACATGGAAAACAAAATAATATGAGAAAGTGAGGGGACCTGAGAATCGAACCCAGGTCCCAATACCTATTGTCCACGTTGCCCACCAACTGAACCAGCGCGTTTGGTTGTATGCTTAATGGGCAATGAATGATAAGAGAGAGAAAAAACGTTATGCTGGATAATCAACAAAAGGCGCCAATGTTTGAATCCACCAATGGCTTTCCTCCACGTATCGTCTTCCCCACTTGTTCTTCATTTTTGACTGAAAAAACAAACTAGATAGCGGGGGTTTTAAACCCCCACAATCTGAAATACAAAAAAATAGCGAATAGGAATTAAACAAATATAAAAAAGGCGCGATGGATGTTTTAGATTCCTGGGAACGTCACGATTTCAATGGTATAAGTCTCATGGTCTGATTTTACCATATGCAAAAGTCCCCAATTTAAGAGCTTTGAAAACCTAGCAAACTTCCATGGTAGATTCATGTATAAAGCACGAAAACTCAATTAAATGGCATGGTTAGCTTTAGAATGATTAAATTAATACAAATCAAGCATTAGAAATTGAAAACAACGCATGAATCATGAGACACGAATATGCAAAAAGTTTGAGAAAGTTTGATTTCCATATACCAATTCTTGATGCGTGGGGACTGGAAAAGGATTCAGTTAGGTTCCTTGATGCCTTGGCAAGCTATTGGTATGGATTACAGGCTTTGAATCACGCCCTATGAGTGTTTTCAGTTTTCAACTTTTTCACAAAAATGCCAAGTTTTGTATTCAGGTTTGGGCGCAGCTTAGGTCTAGTTCTTCTGTCTGATCACTTGCATAGGTGTTATGTAACATGTTTTGATAGGAATTATGGCCTCATAATGCAAGGCATTCAAGTTCAAGATTTTGACATAACTCCATTAACAAACTTTCCTCTTTTGAGCCAATTTTGAATTCTTACTCCATTTGGCCTTGAAACGAAATTGGGATGTTGCATAATGGTGATTCAAAGTTCATCAAAGCTAGATATCCCCCTTAATTAACCTTTTTGATTTTCCTTTGATTTTAAAAGATTTAAAATTAATTAAATCCAATAAAATCAATTAAAAATGAAAAAATTAATTTAAAAATTTGAAATAAAAGGTGGGACACGTGGGAAGCATGGCCAAGCTAATTCAAGTGGAAAAAGTGGGCCCCTTTTGTCAAAAATGAAGTTTCAAGGATAAATGATTTTGGCCATTTCACAAAAATTTCCCAACTTCTCCAATGCATATCTTGCTCAATTTTTAAGCTTTGATCATGTTCTTGGACATTTTGGAAAGGTCTTGAAGTCCTGTAAACAATGTCCTTGGTCCCATGTCATTTTGATTTACCAATCTCAAGTTATGGTCTTTGACTTAAAGTCCCTTTTTGTTGACTTTTGAAAATGACCTATAATGTTGAAATTGATAACTTTTTGTGAGATCATTTCTTCGACTTGGAGTGTGAAGATGAGTTGTAGGAAATATCTTCCCCTTCAAGATGAGCATTGGATGGGATTTTTCTAATGAACCATGAAAAAGTTATGCCTTGGTCAAGTTACAGTTGACTTTTCAACTGTCCAAAAATAGAAACTTTTGCATCTTGAGACTTTTTGAGCCAAACTTTGAGAATCATGATCAAGCGTTGATTAAATGATGTTTGTGGCCTCAAAATAAGATGTTGACAAAATTTTTTGACTTTTGACTGCCAAATGACCATTTTGCCCCTACAGTTGACTGTTGAGCAATTAGGGTTTTTGACTGTGCAACTTGACCTTGTTAGCCTTGAAACTTGACATGTAGGTACTTGACAATGTGTATGAGCATAGGAGACTTGATTGAGCCTTTGAAAACTTCAACTTCCTTGCAAGAACCAAAACCCTAGTTTGACTGGCTTAGGAGGAAAGTTGAATGTGTAGCCCTTGAGTAGACTTTGAACCATTTGAGGATGACTCTTGTCAAAACTTTGAAGATTATGGGAGGGCAAATCTTGGGGTACAACAAGTATCCTCCGGCTGAAGACAGATACAAGCAGTTGGAAGACCGTCTGAACGCCATGGAAATTCAACAAGTGCCTGGCTTGGATTTCGGAGACTTGGGTTTATCTTCTGGCGTGATCATCCCGCATAAGTTCAAAGCACCATCCTTCTCCAAGTATGACGGGGCATCCTGCCCCAAGTTACATCTCAGATCCTATGTGCGGAAAATTCAGCCGTATACAGTGGACAAGAACTTGTGGATCCACTTCTTCCAGGAGAGTCTTTCAGGGACTCATCTCGAATGGTTCTATCAGCTGGATGGAACCAAAGTTCGTAACTGGGAGGAGTTGGCTATTGCTTTTTACAAGCAGTATCAATATAATGCCGACCTTGCTCCTACACGTACCCAACTCCAGGGTATGTCGCTAGGATCAGGCGAAGGTTTTAAAGAGTATGCACAAAAATGGAGGGACCTGGCTGGCAGGGTGCAACCACCTCTAACTGACCGGGAGCTCGTTGACATGTTCTTGGGGACTTTGTCTGGTCCATGCTACAACCACCTCTGACTGATCGGGAACTTGTCGATGTGTTCTTGGGGACCCTGTCTGGGCCGTTCTTTAACCATCTGATTGGGAATTCTTCTGCTGGGTTCACAGATCTGATCTTGACCGGGGAGAGAATTGAAGCTGGTATCAAATCAGGAAAGATTCAAGAAGTTGCACCTGCTGATGCTCAGAAAAAGCCCCACAGTGGGAAGAAAGAGTCCAATGCTATACATGGTAAAAAGGGTCGTCATGATGTAGGGGCAATCCAGATCTCTGATCCCGCGCCTGTTCAACAAAGAAAGAGCAATAGGCGTAGGATAAAGTATCAAGATAGGAAGTATACTGACATCAGAATGTCTTTGTCTCAGGCATTACAACAATTGCTGAAGGCAAAACTGATCACACTAAAGGATCCTCCTCAAAATCCTGATACTTCCTCTTCCAAATACAACCCGGGTGCGAGATGTGCCTACCATTCTGACAGTCCCGAACATGACACCGACGACTGTTGGACCTTGAAGAACAAGATCCAGGATTTGATTGACGCCAAGGAGGTCAAGTTTGAACACTGATCCTACACCAAGTCATCGAGAATATCTTTTGTTCATTCGAATGTTCAAGTTGTATTTTTCTTTGATTGTTCAAACATTTTATTCATGTCAAACTTTGTTATTTCATTAATGCATTACACGTGTCTGTTTTGAAGTAATTATGTTTACTATGCTTAAAACTGTTTTCATATTTTTGTGATGTTCAACGCTCGGTTAACAATTCTAAGCCTCTTGAGGGAGGATGACGAAAACGATACCACGATCTCTACAATATGCTTTTGAACGGACCCTGCTGATGAGGTACAGACATTGTTTCAATTCCTAAACACTGGAGTAATAAGGAAGATAACCCCTCGTCAACCCCTTTGAGCCAAAGAAGTAGGAGTTTTTCTTTTCGAAAATTAAAACCCTTAATCATAACCTGGGGCAGGGTAGTTCTCTCAGTTGATCCAAGTGAATAACGAATGACACCAAAGAGGTCCTTACAAAACAAAAGACAATGATGGTTCCGAATAATCATAAAGACAGGCAGTCATTACCAAAACAAAAAAAAACTAAAGCCCAATAAGTCAAAACCTATGAAGGAGACTTACAAAACTGGGGCATCCCGCTGACTGTAAATACAAAAAGAAACAGTTCAGGCAAAAAAAATAGGGATAACGAAATCAAAAAGAAAGAGGTCCTACAAACCCTCAACAAAAAAAAAGAAATGACTGCCTATTCAAAATAAACTGTCAACATCCGAACCATCACCGGAATATCAGGATAAAGACTCAAACAAGGTCTAACGCACGATTAGCTGAGTTTAGGTTTGAAGAACATCACGAAGAACGGGTGGGTACAAATAAAATTTGAGCCTTTATCCTTTATTTCTTAAACCGTGAACCAGGCCCCGTTACAACCCTTAAAAGTCCTAGCTGAAGCATGGGTTAGTTCGAAAGCATACTGTTACGAAAGGTATCCTGACTCCTTAAGGCCTACGGTAAATACGGATTTGACGTTACGTTTTACAAACATTCACTTGTTTTAGGAAAAAGAATGCATTTTCAAAATCTTCAAGACAGACATAAGCTTTGCATTTTTGATATAACATTGTTTGCATATAACTATTTGTTTGAACAGCATGAAAATTCGCACGATGAATACCTAGTGAACAAAAGCACTTCCAATCAAGGGGCAGACGTGATTATTATCTATCATCTGGGGCAATTCAGTCAAGATTCGGAGAATCTCTCCAAATGCCAAGATAACCAGGGGCAAATCTCCGCCTAAGTCACTTGGGGCATTGGACAGGAATTCCAGCAACAAATCTTGCACGATCAGACATCTTCTGGTAATATGGCTACACAATGCTACTGACAGGGGCACCTCCCTACATCCTGAGAGTGTGGACATAGTCGAAAAAATACTACGCACAATCAAAGACCCGCTAGGTTGACACACCTAGGCAAAAATAAGGGCTTCCCGGCGAACCAAAAGGGTTCGGGCAAAATAAGGGATGAAAATGAAAAATCTGTACACCCGGCAAGTCGAAAACCTGAAAAGGCGGCTTGGGCAAAAATGGGTATCCCGGTGGACTGAAAACCTGAAAGGGTGGTCCAGGCAAAAATTAGGGATCACAGCGTACGACTATGTTCCGTCATCTCGTCCCTTGCCTACCAGAAGAAGATTCGTAAATCGGCAGGTATCAAACACCTCACAGGCCTTCCTCTCCCGCAGAAACTGGGGCAATAAGAATGGTCTGAACGATCAAGCTGCTCTGTCCTCCAGGCACCAAGGTAAGGTCAGCTGAAGAACGTAACCAAGATACCTTAATTCCCCAGAGAGTGAGACAAGATCCAACAATTCTCCCCAGCAGAGTCGCCAGTTCTGTGATCGGTGGATCTGGAACTGACTGTTTAACGCTGGTTCGCGAAATGTCGCGGAAGCAAGAGTCGCCACCGTCTTTTATTTTCTCCAACATGGACAGGACAAAAGCACAGCAAAATTCCTTATGAGATAGTTTCTCGGTTCGGGAGGTAGATTTATAGAAAGGGAAGGTGTTAGCACCCTTTCTATCCGTGGTTATCCACGGGCTCTTAAGTACTTGCTCTTATGTTTTCAAAAATTTTTTGCTTTTCAAGTGTGTGTGGGTTTTGAAAAAGTTTCGTTTCAAAAAATTTCTAAGTAACTCTTGTATCTGTCCTCAAGAGTGTGTGAAAAATTTGTTTGAAAACTTTTAGAAAGTGCGGGTGCGAAAAGTTATTTTTGTTTGTTTGAAAAGAGCAAGTACTTAAGAGAATCTACCTACTCTAAGGAATTAAGCTGTGTAAGAGTCCAACGATGGTGCTACCTACCTCTCAATGGTGGGATAGCACTATCTAAAGGACTCTTACACAGCTTAATTCCTTAGAGTAGGTAGATTCTCTTAAGTACTTGCTCTTTTCAAACAAACAAAAGCAACTTTTCGCACCCGCACTTTCTAAAAGTTTTCAAACAAATTTTTCACACACTCTTGAGGACAGATACAAGAGTTACTTAGAAGTTTTTTGAAACGAAACTTTTTCAAAACCCACACACACTTGAAAAGCAAATAAATTTTGAAAACATAAGAGCAAGTACTTAAGAGCCCGTGGATAACCACGGATAGAAAGGGTGCTAACACCTTCCCTTTCTATAAATCTACCTCCCGAACCGAGAAACTATCTCATAAGGAATTTTGCTGTGCTTTTGTCCTGTCCATGTTGGAGAAAATAAAAGACGGTGGCGACTCTTGCTTCCGCGACATTTCGCGAACCAGCGTTAAACAGTCAGTTCTAGATCCACCAATCACAATATGCTTTTGATCATTTCTTAAACTGGTATTCTTTTACTCAATGAAGTCAATAGAATGCATGCCCAAGATTAAGATCATTCATTAAAATGATTTGTGCTTCAACACATCCCTGAAGCAATTTGTCCCTCGGGATAATCAAACTCTTCATCTGATGCTCATTATGCAAGTTTATTTGATGTCAAGCACTTATTTATATGAAAAGAATGTTTTATTCTAAGAATGATAATTCTAATGCAAATCCTAAGCTTGTCTTGAAGTTGAAAAACTTTTTATTGAAATGATGTCGAAACATCAAATTTTTCTTGTGCGAAAGAAAGTAAAAAGATGGAGTGGTACCAACTCAAAAGTTTTAACAAGCCTCCTAGGATTCAAATTACCGTACTCTCATTACAGTGTTGCTTTCGAATTAACCCATGCTTTAGTTAGGAATTTTAAGGGTTGTAACATAGTCTGGTTCACGGTTTCACAAAAAAGGATTTAAGGCTCAAAATTATTTGTACCCACATATTCTCTGTGATCTTCCCCATTCCTACATTCAGTTAACTCGATACGAGCACTCATCTCTCAATAAGAGTTTATGATGGTTGAGGAACCACTGAGGTTTCTTAGACATGACAGTCACTCACCTTTTGTTTTTGTTGTCTGGTCACACGTCTTGTTCTTTTCTTAGGATTTTACTTGGGTAATCCTTTTCTCTTTTTGTGTTTTCTATTCTTTTCCGCTTCCCTAACTTTTTCCTGGACAAATTATTTTGAATTTTGATTTTGAAGTACAGCGAGATGCCCTAATTTTTTATTAAGTCACTTGTTTTCAAGTTTTCGACTTAGAGGGTTTTATTTTCTTTGATTCATTCTTTTTTCTCTTTTGAAAAAATCGCGTGACCCTGAGTCTTTTGACTTTTTGGAAGGTGGTGACTACCTTTTTCTTTGGTTAATGATGTATAACCATTATGGTATCACCATATTTTAACCTCCTGATGGGTGAAGGATAACCATTGTGGATGCTCTTTATATGTGTACTCTTGATGAGTTTTGAATGCTCGGTCAAATTAACTGAACACTACCTGACCCCGGGTTAAATGTGAGGGTTTTTTTTAATAGAAAAGAAACTTCTACTACAAGGCTCAAAGGGGTTGACGAGGGTCTATCTCCCTTATATCTTTGGTGTTTGGGGATTTGAAACAATGCATGTACATCGTTAGCAAGGTTTACTCAAAAGCATACCGTTTGAGATTCTAGGTATATCTCTCATCATCCTCCCTCCAGAGTTATTTTCTTTGTTAACCAGAGTTGAGTATCAAAAGCATAGAAAGACAATAAAGAGTGATAACAAATGAATTAATTCAAGACAAACATATTATTAAAAAATGAACAAGTTTTGCATACAAACAATATCTAACAAAATAAGAAAGATCGTAAATGAGAAATGCAAATGAAGCTAGAAATTGCAATATTGAGGAGACTAGACTCCGTATGGAATTATTGCTTCAGAAGATTCACTTTGCATTCTTGACACTCACTGAGTCAAAGGAGAATTCAATTAATGCGCATGCCTTCTAGGGTGAACATGATTGCTTTGGAATCAATGAGTTTCTGAACTTTTCCTTTGAAAACATTGCAACCTTCAATTGTATGGCCAGGTGCCCAGAATAGAACTCAGAGTAGGCATTGGGATCATATCCCATGAGATAAGGAGAAAGAGGAGGCTCAAGCTGCTTTAACTCCACCAAAGAATGTTGAAGTAAGTGAGAGATCCAATCACTATGTGGCATAAGGATTGGATCATGCATTCTTCTTGGCCTTCTCAGATTCTGCCTACCTTGCTGCCAACGGTTTTGTCGATAGTTTTACGACTGCTTCACATACTGAACTAGATGCACATAAGGAACATGCTTTGGTTGAACAAATTGAACTGGTGTTTGGTTGATATTTGCAACACATATTTGCGGAGCATGCTGATTAGGAGCAGCTTCTATCACCTGATTAGGAATTTGAAATGGAGGATAAGCAGGAGTTTCTTCCTCATCCTCAGAAACTTCACTTGTCTCTTCATCATCCTGCTTTGGGAATTCAAAAGTAGTAGCAACACCATGAATCTTACCAATCTTGAGACTGTGCTTAATTTGTTTCCCTACGACAACCAAGTATGGAAATTTAGAAGTAGTATATCCAACCATCAGATAGGGACCTCGAAGAGTATCTGTGAAAATGCCCACAAGCTCTTGTTCCAAGAGAGGAGGTTGAACTCTGGTATCTAGTTCTCTCCATCTTTGTGCACACTCCTTGAAAGATTCGTTATCCTCCTGAGTCAAACTTTGGAGTTGAATTCTGGTAGGAGCCATGTTACTGTTATAATTATACTGCTTGAGAAAGGCTTCAACTATTTCCTTCCAATTTCAAATGTTTTTCCTTTCAAGCCGAGTATACCATTCAGTCGGCACTCCACTGAGGCTTTCCTGAAATAAGTGCATTAGAAGCTTGTCATTTTTCTCATAAGGAGTCATCTTGTTGCAATAGGCCTTGATGTGAGTCATCGGGCAAGTGGTACCCTTTTAGTTCTCAAAACTGGGGACTTTGAACTTAGCAGGAATCTTGATACCAGGCACCAAGCACAAACTAGCAGTGTCTAAACCAAGGGAGTTACGACCATCAATATCTTTCACCCTCTTCTCCAGGAGGTGAAGCTTTTTCTCAGACTTAGTCTCATCAATCGGGAACCTGAAGGTGTCATATGACGACTCAGAATTATCCTCATGGTGAGGAGCTCCCTTGAAAGAGATTTGAGTGGTGTTTCTAACATTCTGATTCAAAATAAATTCCCTTTGGTTAAGATTAATTCCATGTGGATTACATGATCAACAATAGCAAATGCGGGCCTCTGAACAACTTGCCTTAACTCTTCTTGTCCAAGGGCGAGGTTCTACATAATCTCCATAAATTAGCCCATCTGAGTCTCCATATGTGTTCTCATCTCAATCACACTTGCCTGTAACTAATCAATGATGACGATGATGTCAGGAAATCAGTCTTGAGATTCTGAAGAACAAACCAGGTTGCAATGAGTCTCTGGGATGAAATGAATGGGATGCAAGATGATGCATGTATGATAATAGAAATAAACTCTCACGATGATTAATGCAATGCAACACCATGGGCTCAAAAGTCAAGCAACATGGATAACATATGTACAATCCTCTGAATAATTATTGTATAATCTCCGAACAGGCTGAGTATACCAGGATCAAAGGTACAAAACATAAACCATAAGAACCAAATAGTCACCAATAGAAATCTAAAACAGAACCACAGATTCACCAACGGTACCTGTAAGATCATTCCCTCCCCACTTACAGGTGAAGACTAGGTAAAGGTAAGGTCAATGGTAACTCAGAGTCGTGAGTCCTCCTGGAAAAACTATCATCGTAACACCTACGTGATAACGATAACTCTCCGTTTAGATCTCATCTGAGCATGTCAGACATGACCGCACTAGCATGGACCTACGTCTAGTAGCCGTCATGTCTCCACTCTATTCCTATGTGTTCCAAAGAGTTTATAACTCTGGCCTGGGTACTGGGTCTTTTACCTTAAAGTAACACCCAACCCATCCTGAAAAACCAGTAGATCCAGCACAACAGGATAACCAGTATATGGAAAGCGATAAAAATGCAATGCATACATATGTACAGACAAACATATACAAATGAATAATCTATAAAGCATAAAGATAAACACCCAATGAAAACAAAACAACAAAATCCAGGACTGACTCACTTAGGATGGACCAGCATTTGGTCAACCTGTCCCCAGTGAAATCGCCAACTGAAGCAACTCGAGAAAATAAATCTCTCAAACAAACAATGAAGTCGCCGTCGAATATTTATTTATGCCACCAGAAGGGAAAGGAAAACATCTAAGAAAACCTGAAGAGGGAGAAATCAAGGTCATGCGACCAAAAGATCGAGTAAGGGAGTTGATTACGCGAGGGGAAGGTATTAGTACCCCTCACGTCTGTGGTACTCCACGAGATCAACTCTTGTTATATAATCTAATGGCTGTGTCAAGTCTAAATCTAAAAAGCTAAGGGAAAATGGATGAATGCAAAGTATATACAAAAATAAAGTTTTTATTAGTTGTGGATGACTCGGTTGCGAACCTTTGTGCCTACGTACCACCTATCATGCAATGGGGATCAAGGTACTCATAGTTCACCTCAAAACTTTCGGTTTGTTGTATGTGTTTTATGAACGATGCTAATTTTGCATTCTACCACGTCTCGACCTTTAGAGACTCACACATAGTAGTAGAAAGGAATTAACATGTTCTTACCTGAAAAGGTTTTCAAAGAAAAGCCTGAAGGCGGCCCAAATGCAAAAAGGTTTGAGTTGGTTGGTGTTTTGGTGGGATGATAGAAACTGGATCCCATGGGAGGGAGAACTTATTATTTCTCTGCTTATTTGCAAAAGAGTTTGCGACTTGAACCTTAATAAAATATGGAGGGAAAATAGAGCAAGATTCAGTCTAAACCGATTCTCTCTATCCCATAAGACTCAACTGCATACGATTCCCATCTTCCATTATTAAGTGTTTTGAAGTTTTCTTAAAGAAGGAAGTTTTTGTTTTAAGAATACAAAAAAGGGAATGAAAAAGTCTAATGGAGACTAACAATCCTAGTGTTGTCATACAATGGTGGTCCTAAGGTTTGAATAACAAAGGTAAATCTCTACCTAAGTTAGCATGCATAGATTACAACCTAATATCCAACTTGAATAGAAAACAAAACAAGAAATCCCAAGGGAACATGCAAAGGTTACAACCTAATGTCCAACTTAAATCAAAAACCAAACAAGCAATTATAAGGGAGCATACAAAGGTCTAAATAAAAGCACGAACACTAGTGCAATCGAACAAAGTCGAACCAAAACCAAAAACAAAAATCAAGTGCGAGCTAGCAACAAACAATGAATCCAATGGATTTCAAAGTGGGAGTAAGGAACTTTTTCCACTTGATTTTCTCAAACACCGATATCGAGTAATAACTCGAAGCGTCAATGTTTAAAGAAATGTGAGCTAACATCGTCTAAACGAATGACAATGTGGGGGTTGGTTACAAACCCTTTTCCACTTTATTTGACTTAATGGACAAGAATAAGCACGGTTCAAAGCATCAACGTATAACGCGAGCTAAGAACGACACATACTAGAAAATATGGGGATCGATTGCAAGCCCTTTGCTTCACTTATTGACTCGATTGCAAGCACAAAGTAAAAGGGGATGGAAATTGCCTTCTTTGAGGACTTTAGCAAAATTGCCTCCTTTTGAGGTCTTTAAACAAACACAAACGTTGCCTTCGTCGAGGACTTTTAACAAAACAAACATTGCCTCTTTTGAGGACTTTAAACAAAATCACCCACCTAAAGTAGAGACTCCCAGACATGCATCTCTATTCCTACTTCTCATGACAAAAGAATTGAAAATGATGCAACTAATGAGAAATAAAAAGAGAGCTACAACGATACGTAATGGAGAAAATTCGTTGCTTCTTCAAAACCACACAAGCAGTGAGAAAACTCTACCAAAGCTTCACCATCGATCAAAAATCAATCAGGACAATTATCAAATTAAATTGAAACAAGCATAGAAAGTGAAGCTCCAGCAAGGTGCAAAGCTGAACTCAGGGTGAGACAAAGTAAAATCCAGGTCCAGCATAATTAACCATAAGGAGTTTTTGTTCAGCCTTTCATTATGCATAAAAAGAAAATAGAGTGGGCTTGGGGGAATGGTGGCTTTTCGGTCCAACCCATATAACAACGATATCCATCAGCATTTCTTGGTTATTATCCATCTTCTTTTGTTTAATCTATCTAGTTTTATTACTATAAAAAAGAAATAATAAAAAAAAAAAGGAATTAAAATTGAAGTTAAACCCGAAACGCAACACTTTTTGAGCTGGGTTAACCAAAATACGGTTCAGCTTCACAAAGATGTCCGATCTTCTTCTGTCTTTCGTCGCGAACGCCGTGAACTGAAGTATAACTTTGTTCTCCGATCCAAATCACCCACTGCACCGCCGCCCGCTTCCGATCATTTCCATATGATTACGTCTTAAAACTTTTGTCTCACTTTTCTCTTCTTAGACAACGGCGCCGCGGTTCAGCTTCTCTGTCGTCAAAATCGTCTCCGCCTCATCCCTTCAAATATTCACCTTCTTCTGCATTCCAAGATCGAAAATACCTGCTGAAGTGGTCACTTCACTTTTACTCATCATTGTTCACCAACTCGCATCAAAGCTGAGATTCGAAAATGCCGGTGGTTCTTCAAGCTTGACGAGAACGACGACAAAATCAGAGAACCACCACTCAGGTATGCGCTTCTACCTAGATTATGCTTTTCCCCATTCTGATTCTTTGTTTTCTTTTATGCTGCTTGAATGCGCTCGTCGTTGTACGTTTGCGTTTGTGATGTTGCGACGATACAATGTGAATTTCCGTTGATGTTGCATATTTGATGTAGATGAATATTGAACAAGAGTGTGATGAAGGTGTCATTGTTACAGAGAATTCTTGAGATGAAGGTGTCATTGTTACAGAGAATTCTTGAGATGAAGATGATGAAGGATCGATTGAGCAGAGATGATTTTTCTGTGATTTTGTGATTCTTCTGTAGAAGTGAAGAATGATCCTGATTGAAGGTGAGAATTGTTTTTATACTCTGCTGAAGTTTGTTAGGATTGAATCAATCTGAGCTGTTGATTTTTACAGTTTGTTACAAAGATGAATGAATGAGATGAGAGATTAGAATGTGAGGCTTTATTAGCAAGTTTAGCTGAGCTGGAATTCTGATATTTTGATTTTCTGCTATGATATTTTCTTTTAAATATTTTGCCTGATATCTGAGCTATGAAACTAAATTCCTTTTGTTCTATTTCTGAATAAACTGATGCAACTAATTTTCCTTTGATTTATTATGCATGGCGGTGGGTATGTACAAGTGAAAGCTTCCTTATCTGGTTTATTAAACTGTTTTTTCTTATCAATGAACTATTTCATTTGAGGCAGCTGGACACCGTTTTGTATTGGATATCTGGTATGTGAATTATCACGGTTTACTTGTACCAATTGCATTTTTTTTGAACTGGTTTAATCATTTTTTATTGATGCAAGGAAGTTTAGTGTTAACATGTGAACTGGATTTGAAGTATGCTCAACTGTTTCCTGATTATGCAGGGTATGGTTTCTCATGGTAAGGTATGTACGAAGATGGATAAAATTGGATGAAGGGATGTAGGCTTAAGGATTATTTTTAGGTTTAGAAATATAGAACATAATGTCTTGTAATTCTTCCTTTTTGTGTAATACTTCCAAACTGTAAAGTTAAACTTGGTTTGTAATTTATGGATTCGTGATCTTGAATGAACCATGAACGATGATATTTGATAATGAATGCAGTTACGAGATTTATGGATGTCTTGAATGAACTTCAAATGATTTTGAATGGACTTTGAATAGAAATCTTTGGTGAAATTTGAAGCGGTGAATGTTCAAACACTTTTCTCTTGATGAATAATTGGACTTGAATGATTGAAATTAACTTAACAATAATGTATGAATGAATCTTGCACAACAAGCTTGAACATGACTGAATCTTTGATGCTTGAAGTAAACTTGATTCAAGATGAACTTGAGTTCTCAGAAATTAGTAGCTTGTAAACCATAGAAATCGCATGACATTACCAATTTCCTTCTTTCCAATTCGAAATCCAAATTTAGGTTCTCTTTTCACGAGTTAAAACTTGCACACCTTATTATTTGTTTTCAAATGAACCAGTCTCTAAAATTGTATGCTTTAGACAAATTTAATCCTTCGAATGAACCAACTTGAATTCATAAATTCGAATTAAATTGCAAATGTAACAACTTATTTCAAATTAAATGACCAACGACCTTAGTTCATATCTCAGTTCATCAAGAAACATCTCAAAGTAATCCTTAATCAAGATAACTCATAGGAAATAGACATTTCTCACAAAGGAACCGCAACTTCACATTATATGTCATGATTCAAAGTTTTAACAGTTCGACCCACAAAACATCCCAACTTGAAAGCCAATGACCCCGGCACCAGACTAATGTTCATATGGGAAACCTTGAAGAAGATAAGACTTAAAGCAGTAGAAGTGGTGATGATCACGAAATCCTAATCAATCTTCCCTTGATGAAAAATAAATGCACAACGAACATGAATCAAAACCCTAACTCTACTTTAATGGTTAAAGAAGAATCAAATGAAATCAGCTTTATTTGACATATATACACCTCAAAACACTATGAGAACCCTAGCTCGCACAACCACTGAACTTTGAACCTCAGACAATTTATTAAATGAAATGCATGATATGCAAATGTCCTAGTGAAACTATGAAGATGAAATTCTAAGCCTAAGCAAAATAAAAGAAAATTAGGAGGGCAAAGTTTAGGGTGCAACACAACTTGTCTCTAGATCTGTTTTGCATGATGTCAAAACTGCAAGAGTATATAAAGTTTCTGTATAGTGGGCAGTATCTATGAGTTTAGGTGGCACCCTATGCATTTATAGGTCTTAAGAATCATTGGAAACATAGTCAAAACTTACCCAGTCTCAAAAAATTATTTTCTGCATTAAAAATGCATTTACATGCCGACTCATGTACTGTCCTATATAAGCTATTTTCTTTTGTCTTGGTCGGGCTGGCTCATAAGCCATTTCAGGCCGGCTCATGTACTGTCCTAATTAAGCAGTTATGTTCTATTTTGATCAAGCCGACTCATAGGTCATTTCAGGCCGACCCATGCTGTTAAAATTAACATTATGAGTCGGCTCATCCAAACTACAAGCCAACTTATACTGTTTCAATGGTCAAATTTTCTATTTTCTTTTAATTCCAGATTTCCCTCTTTTGCCCCAATATTTCCATAACTATAAATACATCTTTCATGCATCATTTCAACTTGATGATACCATAAAAATTTACTGCAATTGTTCTTCACCTTCAACCTTAAACCTATGCATATGCACTAACAAACCCCTGTAACGATCTTTTATTGGGGTTCCATCTAGACGAGGTTTGATAATGTCTAATTAGGTTCTTGTATAGATGATAATATTTGGTTGAGATTTGTATGGATCTTCATCCAGAAAAACCGCGGGTTTATCCTCCAAGATCATCGATTGATTTGGGGGTTTTCGTGCAAGACATTCAAAAGAGGATTGCGGCCTAGTGAAAGCCTTTGGAGATAAAGAATGCAAAGTATCCTTTGGAGATAAAGAACACAAAGGAATTAGCGTGAGAATGGAGAATCAAATTGAAGTCTTGTGTTGTAATAGTTGAAATTGGTGATGCGTGAAAGTCTTGGAGATAAAGTACGCAAAAGAGTGGCAAGATCCAGATAATCAATTTGCAGATATTGTGTCTTGGTATTTCTCAAGGTCATAGGAAGATAATGAGTTTAATCAACAACAAACGTTAGGGTTTGTGGAGTTTCTCGTGTATCAAACTTTTTGCATAGTAAGAATTATCCTAACAGATTGTTCATTTCAAACACTTCTGGAATTTTGACTTGGTGATCTATTCACTCCCACTCTAGATAAGGCATCACCGTCTAAAAAATTAAGGTAATGTTGTTCCAAATTTCTCCTTGAAAGTAAGACTTTTCTTTTGTATGTTGTTTAGGTTCGAAATGCTTGATATTCTCAAAGTGATAAAATTCATGATTGCCCATTTCCAAAAATTTCAATTGACAACCATTGTGTGTTTGTTCAAATTATATGCTTATAGTGACTTTACGTATTAACTTTATATCATTTGAAATGTATGTTCTTGGTGTACAAGCATGTTTTCTATTATTATTTTCTATTCTAGCACATAAATTGAATGTATGTGTGTTTTCTTGCAAATGTAGTTCTTGTTCTAATTATGTCACATGTTATGACAACATTTTCATCTTGGATTTAGTGGTGATAAATTTTTCGCCAAGCTAGGCACATTCGTGTGCAGCATCGAGAGTTCCATTATGATATGTTATCTAATTGTGACGCTAAAGAAGCAACTCAAGAAGTTTGCTTTTGCATAGCATTCATTATTATTCATGCATTATATTACTTGTTGGTAATGTGTTGTGTTAGTTATTTATCAATTTTGCGTCATTCCATATATATATATATATATATATATATATATATATATATATATATATATATATATATATATATATATATATATATATATATATATATATATATATATATATATATATATATATATATATATATATATATATATATATATATATATATATATGGGGATATGTGAACAAACGTTCTTCTTTGAAAAAACGACTTTGTGTGATATATTTGTATTAACGTTGAATCATGATACTTCTCACGGTTTACCATCTTTCTTTTTCATGTTGTCAAAGAGGGAGAAGTATATGCGAGATGAAGTTGGAAGGCACAAAGTCAGGGGGAGCCTTCAATAAAGACATGAAATACAATATTGCAAGTTTTGCCATCATCAAAAAGGGGGAGTATGTAAGTACAACTTCACCATCAAAGGTTTTGCATGATGTCAAAACTAGGAAAACTCGAAATTTACGTATATTGGATTATATCACCGTGTCGTTTGGTGCACCCTTGCATTAGATGTCTTATGAAGCTTTCAAAATTAGTTTAAATTTGGCCAAAAACATGAAAAATCATTTTCTACATAAAAATTATCAGCAAGTGCCAGCACATCCACCTTTCAGGCCGGCACATGTACTGTAGTTTTAAAGGTTGTAACTTATGTCTTGTATAGGTCGGCACGTGGTCCATTTCAAGTTAGCACGTGGTGAAAAAATAAAGTATGTATCGGCATATATAATTTTCAGGCCAGCACACGTGTTGCATTATTAAAGCATGTAACTTTTGTTTCTCATGTGTCAGTATATTGCCTGTTTTAGGTTGACACATAAGACAGTTAACATGAAACACACGACAACACAACATGGAAAACCCAACTCAACAGCTAAAAACACAACCAGCGATATTACACCTTAATTAAAACAGTATATTAATGTCTTTAAGTGCACATTGAGTAAGAACAAGATTGGTTCTGCATATGACCTTGAGTTTTGATGATAACTTTACATGGTATCTTAAAGAAAAATTGTGCACTCTAATGGTTTCTGTCTAGTGTGTAGCTTTTGCTAAATAAGTTCCAACTCTGGTAAGAAGGCATGTGGTGTCATCAGATTCTGAACTCAAGACTCTAAAAGAATACCTTTGGTGTGTTACAAGTTAAGTCAAGTTTCTGGAATGCTTATTATGCAACAGTTCTAAGTAACGTTATTACAAGAGATTCTGATTGTAACTTTGCAAGGAAGCTTTGGAAGCCTTCTAAAACTTTACTTTTATTGTTACAAGTTATGAATATGGTGAAGATAAGGTTTTGTTGAACGAGTTCTGAATATCTGAAGACATTCTTATAAAAACCAAGTGCTGAAGACTCTGAAGACAATGGTTCTCTGAATAAGTTCTAAAAGATTTAAAGACTTAGGTTCTGAAGATTCAAGTTCTGATTATTCTATAACATGCTTCATCAACATACAAATTAGAAGCCTATAAAGATATAGAAGATAAAGATCAATACTAGGGATTACATGTGATGATGAATATAAAAGTACAAAAGTATATTGTGACATCTACTCTAATAGAGTGGCGTAAGGACAAACCTTTTTGAACTTGTTGTCTACCATTTCCACCATTACTGTTGGGAACAAAACAAATGGTTTTATGTTTCCTATTTTACCATCCAACGGATCTCTTTTTCAGCTATAAAAAGAGGACTTGGAAGAATTTGAAATCAATGAATCAGTTCAACAAAACTACGCTAAAGCGCCGCACAAACTCTTTTGAGGTATTCTTTATATAGTTTTGTAAATAATCAAGGAGATTTTGTTCGTATCTTACTATCAACACTTTTGTGTTATTGTACTTAAACATTATGTAATCATCTTGTTTAGAAGCATCTTTGTATACACATCATTGTAAATCCACGGTTGTTGATAGGTTCCTTGAGAGACTCAACGAGTCGGGATTCTCAAGAAGACTTTGGTTGCTGTCATCGTGGATTGGTGATAAGTGAAAATTGTTGCTATTTTTGTATATAAGTTTTATTGCACTTATCAATAATTTTGTTAATATTCTTTGAATAATTCCTCGCTTTGCTTGTAAATACGTTTACTTTATGAATAATTTTATTTTTATGTAAATAGTGTACCGTTTGATAATTTTGGTCTATTTTGTAGGTATTTGTCGCATATTTGGAGCATCGAGGAATAAGGTGTCAAAGGCACAACTCCAAGTGCAAGTTCTTGGACTAAAAGTGAAGTTTTGAGAAGTTTTGACCAGGAATCTCGCTTAGTGCAGTATGCTCGCTAAGTACGAGTCCGCTAAGCGCATTTTGCAGCGTGCTATGCAGTTTTGACAAATTTGGCAGAACTATAGTTTTTGAGCCCGCTAAGCACGATTAGCCCGCTTAGCGAGATTAAGGAGTTTTGATGTGTAAATATTAGTGCATCCCACTTAGCACGGTGAGCCCGCTAAGCGCGGTCTGTTGAAAATATTTTTATAAAACATATTTTAGTTCATTTTCTAGGTTATGGTTTTTGGGGTATTTGTTCCCAAACTCCATCACCTTCATTCTTTGATATTTAGAGCTTAGAAAACAACATTTGTGGCTTGCAATTAGATGATTCAGAGCCGGGATCTTGGTGGATCATGTTTGACACCGTGTTAAATTTAGTTTCTTCTCCTCTTACTCTCTTTGTAACCATTATTTGTTGGATTTTGTATGTAACTTTACCTTGATTATATGTATATTTATTGCTCATGGGGTGTTGTATGAAACTTTCTTTACAAATCTTTATTAATGTTTATCCTTTTAGCTTGCTAAGTGTTTGGATTTGAGTTATTGCAGAGATGGACAGGTTGAATCCGGACTTAGTATGAATATCTATTGGGCTTAGATTCTAGAGATAGATTTAAACTTAGTAATCACTTAGGCATCGACTCTTAATGCCTCCTTGTTGTTTTATGTTGCATAGAGAGATTGCCGACTTAGAGCTATATGGTTGATATCTCGCTCTGGGTTAGAGATGACCTCTGTGTGAGCGATACATGATGATAATGAAAAGTAGTTTAGGTTAAGTGCAACTGGATAGTAAGTTTAAGTATTTGACATGGTAGACGAAATACAAACTCGAGAGTTCTTTACTATTCGAAGAATGAAATTCTTTTTATGTTGATAACTTTTAATTCCCGCACCTTAAAAACAAACCCATTTTATTCCTAAACTCATAAACGCGAGAAATTTTCGGAAAAAAATTCAGTAGCACTAATCCCTATGGAGATGATATGGTATAACCTATAAAAATACTTACTTTTGCTTGCCGATTTACCACTTCAGCAAAATGGCGTCGTTGCCGGGGATTGTTGTTTTTATTGAATCACATCATGATAGTTTTTTTGTTTTTGAGTTTTGTAGATATCGTATATATTTTCTATTTTCACTTGTTTATATTGATACTTGTATATGTTCACCATATTTGTGAATTTTACATGTTTTGCATACTTGTGCATATATGTGTTTTTCTTTGTTTTCAAGTTTGTGTATATATGTTGTGTTCCAATGTTGGTCAAGTGTTATTGTAAATTTCCTTATTTGTAGCATTTGTTGAGTGCTTGTTGAAACAACCGGCTGAAAATCATCAAAACAATGAAGTCGCCATCGAACGTCTTTTATCCCACATGTAGGGAAAGGTAAACATCGAGAAAACCTGAGAAGGGAGAAGTCACGGTCTTGTGACCGAGAGATCGGGTAAGGGAGTCTGTTACGCGAGGGGAAGGTATTAGCACCCCACACGCCCGTAGTACTCTACGGTATCCACTCTTGTTGTCTATCTTATGGGTGTGTTTAATCTATGCTTACTGTTTACTATGCTACTAAAGGGAGAATGCATGCAAAAGAAAGGGAAAAGAATGTAGGGAAAATAAAATTGTGCTCGCTTGGGCCCTACCCCAATGCCTACGTATCCGTTTTGAGGAATCAGAGCTACCGTAGTTCGGCTCACATTTTTTTGTTTGTTTATGTTTTTTATGGACGAAGTTAATTCCGCCTTCTGCCGCAGCTCGACCTTTGGAGGCTTATGCGTTGGCACAGAAGTAAATTAATCATGTCCTTACCTGAAAAGGGTTTAAAAGAAAAGTGCTCGAGCGCACAAAAGATTTGAGTTAGTTTATATTTTGTTATAGATGTTTTTTGTGGACGAAGTTAACTCCGCCTTCTGCCGCAGCTCGACCTTTGGAGACTTATGCGTTAGCACATAAGTAAATTAATCGTGTCCTTACCTGAAAAGGGTTTTTTAGAGAAAGGTGCTCGAGCGCACAAAATGGTTTGAATTTGTTTTGTATTTTCGTTGTAGATGATGACTGATTGACCTCAAGAGAGAGATATTAGCCATTTTTCTACTTAGCCATGAAAGGAGTTTTTGAGAATTGAACCACACCTGAGCTTGAGATGAAGAACAATAAGATCGAGAAGAGACCCACTCATCATTCCCCGTACTAAGCAAAAGCATGATTCGAATCAATAGTTTTAATGTATTTTGAATTTTGAAAGAAAAAGAAGTTTTTTTGTTTTAGATGCGTATGCGAAAGGAGAAATAAAAGTCAGAAGGAGACTAGCTTACTTCTAAACCTAATGTTGTTATGCGTTAGTAGCCATAAGATTTAGGTTAAAGGGGAAATTTCTACCTGATGTTAGTATGCATATGGATTGCGATAAAGTACGGAAATGAAGAATAAAATAGATTTGCGACGATACCGAACGGAGGAGGTCCGTTGCCTCTTCAAAATTGTGCAAGCGGTAAGAAAATTCTATCAAAGTTCCCTTGGGTAAGTGATTGAAGAATTCACCCCGAGCATTCCACATTGCAAGAGATATGTCGATGCTACAAAAAGTCTTGACTAGAAAATGACAATAAAAATGATTATCGAATATGAAAAATAAAAATAGAAAAAATTCTAATCGAAATTCTAAAAAGAAAATCTATTCTAAAATATTCTATTATTTTTATTGTTAATTGAGAGGAAAAAAAATTAAACTAAAAAAAAAACTAAAATAATAAAAAAGGAAAAATTAGAGGAGTTAGGGGGTATGAAGTCTAGAAATGTGGGTGCTGAAGTAATTTGC
Organism: Vicia faba; assembly: GCA_948472305.1. Classification (NCBI taxonomy): domain Eukaryota; kingdom Viridiplantae; phylum Streptophyta; class Magnoliopsida; order Fabales; family Fabaceae; genus Vicia; species Vicia faba. The sequence continues at coordinate 1,260,732,777 of OX451737.1, read as the reverse complement.
CCAAACAGATTTTTAACATTTTATTTATTATTTACTTAGTTATTATTGTTATTAATTTGAAATAAAAAACATAAAATAATAAAACAGTTAAAACTAAAAAGAAAAAAGTATGAAAATTGGAAAGGGAATAGGGTTTTTAGAAAGAATGTCTTCTTCTTTTCTTGCAAGCGGCGGCACCGGCCTCTTCCTCTTCATCGATCTACCCTGAGCTCAACGCCACTGCCACCATTGCTTCAACCTTTGATTCAACTTCGGTGATGCTTCCTCTGCAGAGCTTCGGTGTTTACGAATCAACCTTCTCTGGGTTTCAACATCATTTCAACAACGACGTCGCTGTCTCCATCTCACTCCATCAATACAACACCGCAGTGGATTCTTCGTGTTCAATACGGCTTCATCTTCCGCTCAGCACCACCTCCTAGCCAACACTTTTTCTCATCTCCGCCTTACATTCCTCATTCTGATTCAATTTCATTTGCGGATCACTCTGCCGCCTCTGATCTTCTGATTCATACTAAACCTTTCTAGATTCAACAGAACTCATACAAATCCAAAGGAACTCCGATGGCTTTTTCAACGGTGCTGGTAATGAGATGCTCAGGTAAGCACGTTTATTTGCCTTCACGCTTCTTCTTCTACATCGTTTCTGATTTTCTGTGTGTGTATTGATGCAACATAGAGATTGAAACGAAGCGTGCATTTGACTCTTATCTGATGAAGATGTAAGAGTGTTGGAGCGTAATTTAATAGATGGTGAACCAGATGAAGACTATAGTGAATTGAAAGTTCAGAAGAGATTAAGGTTGAAGGATTGAAGGTGTTTCAGAGGGTTTGTCTGATATTTTTGGAAGATGAAGATGAAGCTACATGAAGATTGCAGAGGGAGAGAGAGAGTGCGTAAAGATGAAGCAGAATCAAGGTTGAGAGAGAAATTTTTATGATTTTTTTGTGTGGTGATTCTTCTGCAGTTGAAGAACTTCTATTTGCAATTTTGTGCAATGAATCATGGGTTCAAGGTGAGGATCTTGTGATTTTTTGTGAATCGTCGAAAATGAATTCCTTTCTCCTCCCTTTACTATGTCCATCTGTTATGTATATATGCTGAAGGTTTTGTTGGTTAGGAGGTTAGTTAAGTTTAGTTATGAAGGAAGTTAAGAAAAGTTGTTAGGAAGTTAGGATGTAGTTTGTTATGCAGTTAAAAGTGGTTAGAAGGTTTGAGAGTGGTTAACAGAAATTCTGTTTTGGAAGTTAAGATGCAGTTTTTTGTTATATCAGTTTTGGTTGTTGTTAGTTATGCTGTTTATGGTTTGTTAAGTTAGTTATGGTTTGGGAAATGGAAAGTTAGTTATAGTTAGAAGTTAGGAAAAAGTTAGTTATGAAGCTGTTAGTTTGTTGTTTTCTGTTGTAGTAATTTATGTGCAGGGCTGCCTTTAGAGAATGGTTAGGGAATTGGTTTTGGCAATTGGAAGTGTAGTGTATGCGGTTCATGTTTATGACAGTTTATCCAATATATTTTTTTTTGCAGGTTTGGTTCATATCAGGGCTATTGGGAAGCAAAGGCAAAAGGAAAACACCAAGATGATATGAAGTTGGAACAAAGACGCATGACACGAAGTTTTGGAAACTTGAAGTTTAAAACATGAAGAATGATTGAAAATTAGGATAGGTTTTGGTAAAAATGCATAGATGTTATGTATAATTGTAATGGAATTTGGATTTGTATGTATTTGAATAATTGTAATGGAATTTGGACTTGTATGTATTTCCACATAATGAAATGGCCTTTGTATGGATTCAAATAAATGGCATAATCCAAAATATTTGCAAGGTACCCAAAAGAGACATGAATCTTGAATGAATCCAAGAGAGGCTATTTGGACAATATTTTGATGGTTGGATGAATTTGATACATGCTTTTTCATACTTGTGGTTTGAATTCCAAGAAAAACCACGCAAATATTTAAGAACTTTGATTTTCTCCAAATCCACTTCAAATATTGATGAATGAATTCTAATCAAACCACAACTTCAGTGAACCCCTAATTCAATTCAATTCCTCAGTATAAACCAAACTTGTGTGTCAAGCAATAAACATTTGAAATAACGACACCTTGATCACAATCAACATCTTGTACCATGTCCCGATTATATGAGCACTAGAATAACGACGTCTTGGACCCCTTCTCAATAGATAATAATGACTATGCCCTGAGGGATTCTTTGCAGATGAATATGAAAGATGAGACATGCGAATACCTTGATATGGAATGAACCTCAGGTAGAATGCTGACAAGCTCAAATATGAAAATGTATAAACCCTGATCTTTAGCTTCGTCTCATAAAACCTTGCAACTCGACATTGAGAAGAAAAGAATAGCATCGTAGCTTGATGATGATAAGGTCCATGAAGTGAAAACCTAGCTTCAAACAGATTATTAATGGAGAAATCAACCGAAACAAGCTTGTGCGAAGATGGGAGCCTTAAAGCCATACACCAACCCTTATTCCTCGAAATCCATGATCTCATGCCAATTTATTGATTAATGATGCATGATGTGTTAGATGACCAAATGTGAGAAAAATGCAAAAGTGCGTAAGCCAGATAGGAAGTAAAAGGGTAGGACAAATTTAGGGTATTACACTTGTTAGGACACTTATTTTCGGTTGCGTATTGAAGAAAAGCATCAGGTGATGAGACGAAGTTACTAGCTAGCTCAACAAAGGCGTCGAGCTTACGACGGAAAACAAGCATGGTTTTTCTATTTTTGTTTGTTTTATTGTTTTTCATTGTGTTTGTTTAGGTAGTATGGTGATTGCTGTAAATAGTTGAAATTATGTACATTGAGATTGTGTTGGTGATAAGTGGAGGCTTGCACTAGAACTGTTGTTGCTGTCTTATTTTTCTGGTTCTGGTGTAACGCGGTGGAGCTTGCTTAGCGCGCTCTGTTATGTTGCGCTAGTGAATTCTTTTTGTTTCACTTGGCTCTCCTTATTCCCACTTTCACCTATGATTTTTAGATTAATACATAATAGAATTATTTATCTAATTCTTTTGTTGTTGTTCAGACTCAAATTTTGGTCTGATGTCTTGAAGAATTTTGAGGTGATATTCTAAGTTTGATCGTGTCAACTTTTGGATGTATGGTAATGATTGTTTTTGAAGTTGGTACACGCCAGGTACTCATTTATCACTTTCTAAAACATATCATGTTTAAGAGACTTTTCTTTTGTACAATTTTCATGTCATTCATTCTTTTTCAATTTGTGTTCATTCTTGAATCACTTTAGGACTAAACCCCTTGTGAGGTTGCTTTCCATTGTTTACTATATGCACGGGAGATCAACAATTTTATCTTAACTCAATTTTATTATGTTTAATCTTGCATTTATGTTGATTTGTATGAAAGCATGAAATGATCAAGGCATTTTGTTGGATTTTGAGAAAAGCCACCTAAGCAAAAGTAATTCACCTTTTGAGTGAGCGATCATTTGTGAACTCCTTTGAGCCTTTTAGTTAGAATTCATCATGGTCTCTAATGTTGTTTATTGGTACTTAACTCTCAACCATGTATTGGGGTTGAATTTTTCCTTGCCTTAGAAAGTGGGAGCAATTTGTCACTATGTGGGGTTGTGTTTAAGTTGGGGAGAGGAATGTTGCTTGTTTATAAGATGGTTGTTTGAGGTTGAAAATAAATAAAGTGGTGTAAAAAGAAAAAATATGTATGTTTGTATGATAACAAATGAGTATGTTTGTATGAACAATTTTGATACTCTAATGTTTGTTATTGGTAAGTACTTAACAAACAGGTTCTACTTCTGATGGATGGCGTGGCCAAGACATTATAAGAGAATTAGTTTCGCTTCTGTGCTACATAATTCTGATGAACAGTAGCAAGTGTTCTACTTCTGATGGATGGGGTAGCCAAGACATTAGAAGAGAATTAGTTTCGCTTCTGTGCTACACAAGTTCCACTAAATAGTAGCAAGGCACTCCAGAAGGCATTGAAGTATAGGCTCTGATGTTTGTCTAAAGAAACCAGTCAGAAGATCTGAAGACAGAAGTTTCTACTTACGTCAAGATGCCGAAGACTCAAGCTTCTAAATACAACGTGTTATAAGGAATCAGTCAAAATATCTAAAGACTCAAGTATCTACTAAAGTCCAGATGCTAAAGACTCAAGTTTCTAAAGACAATATGTTCCAAAGAAACAAAGTTAAAAGATTTAAAGACAAAGTTTATACTGAAGTCTAGATGCTAAAAACTTAGTTTCTAAAAGACAACTTGTTTCAAAGAAGACAAAGTTAAAAGACCTAAAGACAATATTTCTACTGAAGTCCAGATGATGAAGACTTTGTGTTTCTAATAACAAGGTTCTTAAAAGGATTCTTAAACAACTAAGTGCTAAAGATTCTAAAGACGTAAGGTATGGAGATTCCAAAGACTTGAAGCTCTTGTGATCTAAGGTTCTATACAACGGGTTCTTACAACCAAGTGCTGAAGACTCTGAAGACTTGAAGTTCTGAAGACCTTATGTTATGTTCCCACTTCTAAACTTATGCTCGCAGAAGCCTCTGAAGTGAAAAAGGAATGAATATAATGGTAACATGGTACAATAGTACACAGTATGAAAAAGCCTTATTCAAATACCTCTCCACTAACTTGAATTGTTGAAGAGAAAAAGATGTAGCAGTACTATTGGTAACGACTCTTTCTCAAACAGCCAACGACTCTATTTTTCTTGGCTATATAAGAAAAGAATCGTATGTTTAAAGTAAGTTGTTGGTGTTCAATGTTAAAAATGAAAGCTGTCATTATTGGAACACAAACAAAAAGCTATCAACCATTATAACAATAATAAGAACAATTGTTATCAATATGATTCTTCAATCATGCTGATAACGATTACAATTAAATCATTGACTCACAATGTACTTAATTTCATATGTTGCACAAAGCTTGCTAAGTGGCACAAGATAATGAAGATGATCATTAAAGCTCTAGTTACATATCCATAACACCATCCAGAGGCTCTCAAGGAGCCACCTATCATGCATCTGGAGACGAGGAGAGTATTATTTAAATAAAATCATGAGCTCAGAGCTCATTTTCTCTCTCTACACTAAACAAACGAAAACCTTGTATATTTTCTAGAGAGAGAGGCTCTGCCTTCTCTCTAGAAATCCGGCGATCAGAAATCGCTCCGCCCTGGACGCCACCGGCTGGAAATCGCTTCCGTCGGTGACTGCTCCAGGGCACCACCACCTTCATTAATAACCACCACAGATCTTCACACATTCATCCCATCTTCAACCCAAAATCCCGGAAACACAACCTAAACCCAGAAAATCTTCATACCTTCATTTGGGCTCGCAAAAACCCTATGAAGGACAACCCTAACCCTAATCAACCTCATCCAAACCCTAAACCTACTTCCAAAACTTAACTGAATCATCCAAACCTAATTTGTTCTTCCCTAACCCTAATCCAAATCATAAGACCCTAACATGTTGTACCCTGAACTTGACCTTAAATCAAAATCAAAACCCAGAAACCCGAATCTCAACAGAAATCAAAGCAGAATAACACCAATAACACCAACCAAATATAAACCCTAAGCTAAGTGATTAGGCTTACCGTCCATGCAGTGAATCTTTTTATATAATTTCCTCTTCTGGTTCTCTAATATTCTTTTCTAATCTCCTTCTTTTCTCTTCGCAAGTACTTTTAAAGGTTAGAAGTTTAGCTCAAAGAACTTGAAAATTCAGTCGTGAAACTCAAGTCTTTACTGATGCAGAGCTCCAGTGGAGGGGTAAGGATTGTGCATCAACAACAAGAATCTCCAATGGTTTTCTGTCTATCTTGATTTCAATATCTTAAGTTTAAATTTATAGTTTTAGGACTTATAGGTTAGATTAGGGAATTAGTTAGTGATTTCTGTTACTTTCGTATGATTTGTATGATTGATTCAATCAGAATCAGTTTAGGATTAGATTTGATTTTGTTGTAAATTAGATTAGGGTTCACAAACTTTGTAATGTACTTGGACTTGTTATTGTATAAATTCGAAACAAAATCAAATAAAATTCCATATTCAATTTGATTTGGCTGCGGATTTGATCTAAAATTTGTTTAAATTCTGGGCATGGGTACCTTGGGGACGAAGATGACAATTTGGGTGCAACTTTTGGGAATTAGGGTTTTACCCTAATATTGACTTGGTCAACAAAATTTGAAATAATAATAATAATAAAATAACACGTAATAGTAATATTAGTAAAATCAGAATTATAATATTAACCATAACAATGACTAATAATTAATAATAATAATAATAATGATAATAATTAGTATTAATAAATAGTCACTAATAAAATAATCAGAATTATACACACTGATAATTGACTCGGTCAACTTTAAGAAAAATTAGAAATAAATCCAAAAATATTCTATTGGCTTGGGCCTCAAAGACATAAGAGTTAGTTAGGCCCAAAAACATGCACCCTTCTATTATCCAATACACCCCTTCCCTCTAGAGGATTCACACCAATTTGCTAAGCCCAATTAATTACACCCCCTATTACCAATTCACGATATAGACACCCCTATCTAGAATATAAGACTAATTTAAGTGCGTACTTCATGAACTGATTATAAACAAATAACCAAATTAAATGCTAATGAAATAATTCAACTGCAAATGCCTAAGGCGGGAAAATTTGGGGTATGATAACTACCCCTATTTAATTGCTCTTCGATTGAGGGTGCGATAATACGAAGGTCTCGCACATTCGAATCAGAGGGTTATTAAATAATGGAAGACTCCAAAAATTTGACCGCAGACTTGAACAAATATGAAAAGATAAACCCAAAAATATAATTGACCTAGATACAACGATGCAGATAACTCGTCAACACCCATAAGAAGTGACCACAGATTTTGCGTATTTACTGTAACCTAGGAGATAAATAACACAAGTTTGAAGATTAATTTACTAATGCTTTGAGACTAACATGATAAGCTATAATGTAGATTTTTCCTATCCATCACAACCTAGGGGATAATACAAAGTTTCATAGCTTATTGTTGCTTGAAGACTAACACAACGGGCCATATCACAGAAAAATAGATAACTTATTGTTGCTCCAAGACTGACGCAACAAGTTACATTGCAAATTTCGTATATCTACTACAACCTAGAGAGTAAATGACACGGATTTGAAAATATCTTACTAACGCTTCGAGACTAACATAGTACAGTATAACATAGACTTGTGCATCTATCTCAACCTAGAGGATAAATACCACATACTTGATGATTCATTATTGCTTGAAGAATGATACAATGAATCGTATCGGCAGATTTTCGCATAACTGCCGCAACCTAGGGGTTAGATAATATGAGTTTTTGAAAATAGATAACTTACTAAAGCTTCGAGACTAACATAGTAAGCCGTATCACAAATTTGCATATCTATCACATCCTACGGGATAAATAATATGGATTTTGAGAAAGTGTTTTGATAATTGAATCTTAGATAACTAAACCAAAGATATAAGTCTAAGTTTACCAGTTGTGTCTGTTCTCAACCAAGGTATTTGTTTGTCTTAAGAAGATAAGCTAAATCACAATAGGCCCCAAGATATGTCGCAATATTCTTGGCCTAAGTAGCTTTTGAAAATGCAATGCACAATGTATATGGACAATGCCTTAAATATATATGATACCCAAATGTGTTATTTTGTATATGCACCAAATCTCTTGTATCTATATGCACCAAGTAATTTTTTTTGTTGATATTTTCTTCCTTTTTAAATCATTGGATTTTCTAAGTCGCCGACTCCCCAACATTGTTTGTTGTTTCGTCGTGGTGTCTCCAAGTTAATTTGAACTTTGATATATCATGGTGAGCAGTGTCAGCAAGGTATTGATAATCGTATTGTAGGTGCAGGCGTAGTCATGGACGTAGACATGGATTTTCTTTCGATGTTTTTTCTAACCAAAGTTCTTTTTGATGTTTTATCAAATGCTCTTATTTGTTTTGTCAAATCCCCAAAATAATTCTAATGCAGTGTTTACAAGAAATATTCATAGTATTTTGAAAACAAGTAAAAAAAAAAAAAAACACATTTGAATTTGAACAATAGATTATTTTATTGATGAAAGTGCCTTTGAATAGGTGAGAGTACAAGATACAATCCCTAAAAAGAGGTAATTACAGAAAGTTTTAACAAAATTTGAAAATGGCAATGAAAATGATAATTGCTATTGTTGTTTCTCCAATATCCTTTGATAACTCCAATCTCATTTGCATATGAGTCGGATGATTTAGATAGATCATTGTCTTTCGTAGTCGTCGTAATGAATTCTTGAATCGTATTCTATTTGTTCATTTTTTTAATAAGATCCCTAACTTTTTCCTGGATTGCCCTTTCGGGTTTTCAATCCACCGGGATAATGGTTTTGCTTGTATGTCCCTAATTTTTGCCTAGATCTCACTTTAGGGTTTTCAATCCACCGAGACGCCCCTTTTTGCCTAAGTTTCCCGTTTGGGGTTTTAACTTAGTGGGCCTCTTATACATAGTATTTTTTGAATGCGTCGGAGTTCGTCGGATGTGGTAGTTCTTCCCCATCTACTATTGCAAGGATAAGACCTCCACCTGAGAATGTCATTTTAACCACATATGGACCTTCGTAGTTAGGCTTCCATTTACCACGTGAATCTAGGCGAGGTATTAGAATCATCTTGAGAACCAAATCCCCTTCTTTAAATACTCGAGGATAAACCTTTTTATCGAATGCCTTATTCTTCCTCTTTTGGTACAACTGACCATGGCACAGAGCTGTTAAGCATTTTTATTCAATAAGGTTGAGTTGATCAAGTCGTGCCCGAACCCACTCTAATTCTTTAAGTTTGGTTTCCATTAGAACTCGTAGTGATGGTATCTCCACTTCAACAGGGAGTATAACCTCCATGACATATACAAGAGAGAAAGGGGTTACCCCTGTCGAAGTACGTATTGAGGTACGGTAGCCATGTAGAGAAAAGGGAAGCATTTCGTGCCGATATTTATATGTCTTCACCATTTTCTGAATGATTTTCTTGATATTTTATTGGCAGCTTCAACAGCCCCATTCATCTTGGGTCGATAAAGTGATGAGTTATGATGCTCAATCTTGAAATCATCGCATAATTCCTTTATCATTTTGTTGTTCAAGTTGGACCCATTGTCTGTAATAATTCTGCTTAGAACCCCATATATGCGTATAATGTTCTTCTTCATAAACCGAGTAACCACTTGTCTTGTCACATTTGCATAAGACATAACTTCTACCCACTTGGTGAAATAATAAATGGAGACTAGTATGAATAGGTGTCTATTAGAAGCCTTAGGTTCTATAATTCCTATCATATCAATTCCCTACATCGAAAATGGCCAAGGTGAACTCAGGACATTCAGAGGAGTTGGTGGCACGTGCATTTTGTTAGCATAGATTTGGCATTGTGCGACATGTCTTCGTATAATGGTAGAAATCAGCTTCCATCATCAACCAATAATAACCTGCTCTTAATATTTTTCTAGCCATATGTTGTGCCCTAAAATTTGCCCTCTCATTCTACTCAAGACATGCCTCTAGAGGTCCCTAACTTGCCCTAGGATGACTAAGATTGACTAGACAAATTCTCCTCCTAAGGCAATAAACCCCAAACTAGAGTTTCAATTTTATGCAAGATGTGTGAGTCCCAAGGATAAAAAATGTTCTCCATTGTCCTAATATGTCCTCAAGATCATCCATGCCAAATTTCATGCCTTGAACAATAAGTTTCCTCAATCAACTGCTCAAATACCTAGAAATCAACTGTACTACGTCAAAAGTCAACTGTGGCCCAAACACAGTCAAACTTCAAGATTTTTGGTACAAATTTTGAAGTAACCTCCATCATTTGATCAAGGGTTGATCATGATTCCTCAAGAAATGCTGCTAACTCATCAGAAGTCAAAAGTGGCAAATTAAGGTTTCAATAGGAAAAGTCAACCAAACTTTGACCAGGCATAACTTGCTCATACTTTTTCAGAAATTTTTCCACCAAGGCTCATTTTGAATAGAATCCAATTCCCTACAACTTCTCTTCATCCCTCAAGTTCAAGAAATGCACCATTGGAAAGATACAAGCTCATACATTATAGGTCCTTTAAAAAAGTCAACAAAAACACCTTTTGGGTCAAAGCTCCTTACATGAACATGGAAGATCCAATGGAGATAAAACCAAAAGGGTTGTTTATAGGACATCCTAAGCTCTCTAAAAGTCATAGAACACCCTCGTAGGGTTAAAATTGAGAGAGATATGAATTTCTAAAGTTGACCAATTTTTGGAAATGTGCATGAAGCCAATATTGACCTAACTTGATTTTTTTTCTCCAAATGGGCCCATGTTTTCATGCTTGAAACTTGTTTCTAACATGGCACACGACCTTTGAGCTCAGTCACACCTTATTTTATTATTTATAGTATTTATTTTGATATTTTATCCATTAAAATGCAAAATTAAATAAAGTAAATAATCAAAATAATAAAATATTTGATTGTGAATCTTTTTCTTATGAAATGATAGACAGAACATGCCCGCATATCAAAATAAAAACGTGCAAGTCAAGATGGGAAAGGATGTCCAAAATAGGAAAGATTTTCAAGTGGATATTTGGAATAAATCTTGCACTCAATGCCATGGATATTCTTCCACAATTTTTACCCTAATTTGATTTACTACATATACACAACAACCCTAGATCAAAAGCATATGCGCAACAGCCACAAGAGAACCATATCAAAGTGAAAATTTTTAAAAAAATCGTGAAAGTGAAAAGCATCAGTTCCAGCCTTTATGGATCAAAACAAAGAGCCAATCTTCCTCCTGAGGTTCCAAGGGAGGAAAATCATTCATCATACACGCCTGAAACATCCTTAGATTTCCCAACCGAATCTCAAAATTTTTGGTAAATTCTTGGATCTTAAACTTTCACATTAGGCCATATAAATTTTGTTTAAGTTTATATTCGTGTTTCTAATGATGTTTGCTAGCTTTTTGACGTATTACATGAGACCATAGGGCCTGGAATCATAATGTGCCATGGATGACCGCCATTAGGGTTTTAGATTCGAACCCTATGATGTAGGAGGAATTAGCCATTTTTGAGGCCATATTCATGATCAGGGGACATTTTTAAGTCAGTCTGCATATTTGTTTTTTTTGGTTTGCTCACATTTTCAGGTGACCCCACCGGAGAAGACGGTGGAAACCACCGGCTCCAGTGGTTGGAATGGCCGGTCTTGAGTCAACCAGCTAGCGTGGAAGGAAGACAACATCCCATTGGCTGGATTCAAATGACTCTCCCTCTCTCTGCACCTGATTGGACTATTTGAAATGCAGGGACCCCACTTGTTGGCGTGTGTTTGACAACTCAACAGTTGTCCTTGTTTTACATTATATAATTTCGTTTTCATTATATACATGAATGATCCAGCAGCGCAGATGACAAGAACATAAGGGTGTAAAGGGAGAGACCCGGGTTCGATTCCCAGGTCTTGAAGTTTATTTTTCTAAGGAGTTTCCTCCATATCCAATGTAGCCAGGCCACTCACGCGCATCATGGGCTAACCACATCATCACCATCAGATCTCAGCTGACCTGGATCCAGCGCCTATAGCACGCAGGCATACCATGGACCTCCCTAACACAACAACACCAGATCTAGCATAGGCTTTGGGCTTGCATAAGAACTGGGCTTTGGAATTCCAGCATGCACCCCCCAATTTGCTTTCTCACCCCATGCCCATTTTTTAAACTTCTTTATTCTTTCTTAATTAGTTTATATTAATTTGTTTATTCATTTTTTAAAAAAATCATAAAATCATAAAATCATCAAAAAAATAGGATTTAGAGTTTTTTTAAGAAAAAAATTAATTTTTGCAAATTAACTTAATTAAATTTTAACTTTTTTTCTTTAATTTAAAATTAGTTAGAAATTAGGTTAAATTTCTAATATTTTCATAAAATACCAAATTTTTTTTTAATAGGCAATTAGATTTTAGGGTTTCAAACGTAGGCCAGTCTTAATTTTCGCGCGTTATTATTTTTCACACGATTATTTTATTATGTAACTGTGCCCGATTTGTAATAGTTTAATTAGGATTTTCAATTTCCGTATTTTACTTTTTAGTCATTATTTATGTAACTACACCAAAGCCCTGTAATAGTGTAGGAACCTTTATTTCTCGCTTTTATATTTCTTATATGCTTGTATATGAACTGCTAGTAAATTACGCGTGCACGACAAGAGTTAATCAAATTAATCATTAGATCACTAACATCAGATAAAATACTTGAATAAAGCACACTGTTGCACACTTGTACCCTTAGGGTACTTCCCACTTTGGTTGCCTCGGAAAACAATGGTCATGTCCCCCGAACGTAGGGATATCTTAACAAAGACCCTCAATTTAAAAGTCATCATAAAGATCATGGTCCCTTAATGTCCCTCGAGTTGTCTACGAGAAATGATCTTGTCCCTCGATGTTGCCTATATGATGACAGTTCCTTCGAATTGCTAAGGTATCTCTACATGTTGCCTTCGATGACCATAAACGTCCCTTTCGATAGTCCCTTAACATCCGACGATAGGGCTACCTACTCACTAATAGTAGGATAACACTATTTAAAGGAAAGGAGGAAAAGAACATCCTTTTTCGAGTAGGTAGATAACTGTTAGTTACTTGCTCAAAAATAAATATTTCACACTACATTTTCAAAACCTTTTCAAAAACGCTTTATCACACTCTTGGGGACTGATACAAGAGTTATCATAAAGCAAACAAATTCTTTTCAAAACACACAAACACGAAAACAATTTTAAAAAATGAGCAAGTACCTAAGAGTCTGTGGAAAACCACAGATGGAAAGGGTTCTAACACCTTCCCTTTCCATAATCTACCCCCTTACTCAGAAAATCTCGAAAAAGGGTCTTTTCCTGTTCTTTTCACCCTTTCCTTTGTTGGATAAAAGAAAATTTGTTGGCGACTCTTGCTTACCGCGACATTTGCGAACAAAAATGCAAACCAGTATTAACAGTCGGTGCTTCCACCGTATTACAGAACTGGCGACTCTGTTGGGGAATTAATAAAAGTAGGGTTTCCCTTAGGGTCTAGATCATTTCTAAACTGTTTTCTTTGTCTGTCTTGATTGCTTTATTTTTAAGGGTACTGTTTGGGTTACTATAGATCCTACACTCGGATCTAGGGAAACCTTTTAGGTAAGTAGCAATAGGTCATGGAAACTATGCGGGGTATACCGACACGGTTGAAGCGATGACTATGTTGATGCGATACTTTGGTTGGTATCGGTAGCCCTTGAGGTAATCAAGGATAATACGGGGCCGCTACATGGTGTCATGAAGCGTCAACTGACCTTAGAACCTTAGTTGAACAACTAGTCTATTAGGATGTAGTAAGATAGCCGTCTTTGGTGTATTCTCAAAGTCGGCTGATACTCGATGCTACACTCATTGAGATTTGACTCCCGAGTTTTGTTTGGTTGCAAGTCAGTTGTCTATCAGAACGAAACTTGTGGGAAATATCAGTGATATTGAGATCCCTTAGAACATGGTTACTATTTATAGGACAGGTTGAACCAATCAAAACTTTAAGAGGGTATTACCTTAAAACCCATGCAAGACTTAAACCTAAGGTCTTTGTGTGATTTGCTTGTGCTTGCTATATCTGTGATTTCTTAGCATAATCATGACATCATAATGTGGCATATCATACTAACCATTTCAAGGATTTTCTAGGGCTTATCTTTGTCTTGTTTTGTAGGACATGACATCCGCTCGCAGGACCACTATCCAAGTCAACCTTGTGAAAGTAACTCCTCAACTTAAGGAGTTAGCATCAAGGATTCCTGAAATCTCTCCCTTCACTGAAAAACATGGTCGAATTCTCAACTTGGTCACTTCAATCCCTGGTGAAGAAATGATAAAGGTGCTCTTTCAATTCTTTGACCCGTTACATCACAACTTCACGTTCCCCGACTACCAGTTAGTGCCTACTATGGAGGAATTTTCTTAGTTATTAGGGGTACCTATCCTTAATTAGTTACCATTCAACGGTATGGAAAGAGACCCAAAACCCGAAGAGATTGCTCAAGCCCTGTCTTTACAATGATCTGATGTAGTGGAAAATTGGGAAACCAAAAGAGGTGTCCAAGGATTTCCAACTAAGTTTCTATTTGAGAAAGCTCACTATTTTTGAGATACCCTGGATTCACAAGCTTTTGAAGAAGTGTTGGCCCTTCTCATATATGGGATGGTACTATTGTACCCCAAAATTTGCCCTCTCACTTATCAAGAATTTCCTCACAAGATCTCTTTGACTCAAGACTGCATTAGGGTTTGACCAGCTCAAGACATCTCCTCATGCACTGATGACCAAAATTAGGGTTTGAGTTTGCACAAGGATTTTTGGACTATCAATGTTTCATATGACTTTAAAGGATCATTAGGGACCCCTAAGATTACTCATGTCAAGTTTCAAGTCTTGAATCACACTTTTGATCAGTCGATTGGACAGTTGACCTAAAAATCAGCTGTATTGGGGAAAAAGTCAACAATGGCCAATTTACAGCCAAACTTCATAATTTTTGATCCAAATCAACATCTTAGAATCATATGTATCATTTGATCAAGTTTGGACCATAATTCCTAAAAAAAAATTGATCAAATCATCAAAAGGGAAAAATGGTAAAAATTAGGGTTTTGACTAGGAAGGGGCAATTTCTGATTTTTAACCTAGAAAATGATCAATTGGTTTGAATCATGATTTCAAGAGTTAAATTGCATCATTTTTACCTAATAACATGATTCAAAACATTACAAATTCTTTGGATTGACAAATGAATTTTTCAGTCAACTGATCAAAAGTCAACTGTATACTGAAAAGTCAAACTTTGACTTTTTGGTCAAAATCAAATGTCAAAGAACACAATTCATAAAAACATGTTAAAATGTGAAACTTATTCATCAAGAAATTAAGGATTCAAGATTTTGTTTTGAAAAGTTGAAATTTCTTAACTTAGAAAATTTTCTAAGTATAGAAAATTTCTTATTTTTTCTCAACTTTGAGCCAAATTTTCACCATGATGCAAGATGATTCAAAGGAAACTTCCAACATGAAAGTTGTAGATCCCCATGAAATATACAACTTTGCTTTACACAATTTCTCCTAAAAATGCTTGGATCTCAAGATATGATTTTGTGAATACATGCTCATGAACTAAAATAACTTAGTGAAATTTTGCCCTAGTTAGGCAGATTTTTGACCTAACTTCATGCCAATTTTTCACATAGTTACAAACGGAATTTTCAAAAGCAATTCAAAGATGAGTTGTATAGCACATTACAAGCTTTCCAAAATGTCCAAGAACTCCTTGAGATTATTCCTGAGTAGGGAGAATCGAAGAGATGAAGTTGGTGATTTATCACTTTGATTTCAAGCCATTTCATGATGAACAAAAATTCAAATCCAAGCCTAGGTTGTATAACCTTTGCTTTGCAGGCCTAAAACTTGTTTCTCACTCCATAATTAAATGTTTACACAACTTCTAGATCTTTAATCCAAACACTTGAGCCTTTATCCAAGTTACAATTCCATTTTTGGCACAAAGTTGCCATTTCCATTTTGATAAAGCATTACTTTTGCAATTGTCAACTTCTTGAGCCTCTAAATTATTTTTGCTGCACACAAGCAAAGTCAAAACCAAAAGAAACTTGTCTAAAGCCTCTACCAACTCAGATCATGCTTGTACAACACTTTGAGACTTGTCTCCTCACTTTTCTTCAAAAGCAAGTTATAGAGCCAAAAGGCTAGAACTCAGAAACCTGGAGTGAATCTGATCTCTAACCTTTTTCATACATATACATAAGTGTATTGCAACATAACACATGAATGCTAAGACTCAAAAACACTCCCAAATACTTTGCAACTCAGAATCTGCCATAGCTTGACAGTTTTGAACCTTACATAGCCATCTCCAAATCCACTCGTGCGTATTGAGTTTTAACCACCCAAACACTTAATATACATCATATCTAAGTGATCCAGACCTCTGTTTCAGGACTGTAGCTTCTCCTCCACCATCCACCATTTTCAAATATCAAGCTTGCAGGTTGATTTGAGTAGAGAGAATCAGGGACTTTCAGGACAAAGTAAGAATTGGAATACACTTAAGGAGGTCCAGGCAAGCTAAAAAGATCCCCAGGCCTTCTCAAAACTTGCTCAAACTCCATTCACAATCCCAGCTGCAAGAGGTAAAAACTCAAACTTCTATCTCTTCATACAAGCATCATTTGGTCCTGATTTGTCAAAGCAAAATCTAGATATCCTTGCTCTAAAGCTAACCATGTTCATAGTTTTTATTTATATTAGCTGTGTATAGAGAATTTTGGATTTGAAATTTCTGCAAAAATTAGGTTTCAAATTAGGGCCAGTAAAATTAGATCTTATCTTTGACTTTTAGTTTACATAAATTATATGGTTGAACTCATGGGAAGAAACACCATAACTTTCATGTTTGAACTTTCCATTTTTATGGAGAAATGAAGAAGATACAGGTGGTCCGGCCATGGCTCAAGGTTGAAGATGAAGTTTCCTTCAGGAGGCGTTTTCTAATATATATTTGTTGTTTTGTTTATATAGACGGATGTACAGCCACCCCAGTGATAAGGCAGCGCGCGTAAATGCTAGAGGTCATGGGTTCGAGCCTCAGCGTGCTGCCTTTTGCATTTTCTCACAATTTTTCCATTTTTTGTCCCTTTGCAGCGCTGGGCTTTTTTGCTTCATGGGCCTATGATTTTTTCTAACATTCTGCACTCTGTTTGCTTGTGACACCTCTGGCTCATATCATTTTATTTATTTATTTTATTTTCATTTTATTTTCTTAAATACATTTTTCTTAATATTAAAAATCATAAAAAATATATAAAATGATAGATTTATATTTTGGCTTATTTTATTTTATCTTTCTCACATAAAATATTTTTATTTAGTCAAATATTATCTATTTTTATTAAATAAACTTGTAAATTAAATTAGAACTAAGTTAATATTTATTTATTTTCTTTATACCCATTAAATATATTATTTTAATATAAAAGGACCAAAAATATCTCATAATGCCATATATTATTTTCAAGACAAAAAAAAAAGTACAAAAATACCTTTTTCTTAGAAAACTTATTTTCTTTTAATCAAATAGAATTAGGGTTTTTATTAAAAAAAATCTTTTCTTAATCATTTTTTTTATTAATTTAAAGTTAATCTTGATTTATTTATTTTTCTAATTAGGTTTAGGTTAAAAAATTTTCACATGAAAACCAAACAAAATCTTCTTTGCATTTACATATCTTTGCATATTTAACTCATCTTGTATACTATTTATTCCATTTATTTGTACATATTCAATTTTGTTGTAATAGATTAATTAGGTTTATATTATTGCAATCCCCATTCATGAATTGTATATCCCCCTCCCACAAATGTTGTAATAGCGTAGTAACTTTAAATTTCGCAATTTATTGCTTTTACATAATATGCTAGTAATTAGGGTTTGTATAGAAAGAATAAAACCATTCAAATAGAAAACCCTAATTCAAGACAAAATCAAGCATGAAAATGACACACTTGCACACAAGCACCCCTAGGGTTACCCCACTTGGTTTCCTTATACACAATGGCCATATTATGCATGTAAGGTGTCTTAGCAAAAACAAACAAATACAAGATCATAGTCCCTCGATGACGCTATTCAAAGTTGCCTTACAAAAATGATCTTAGTCCCACAAAAATTCTAAGATACTTTGCAACATTGCTAATCATGGCTATACGATGACCCATGCCCGTCCCGTTTACATCCAAAGATAGGGTTGCTTACCAAATCAATGGTAAGACAACAATATCAAAGGAAAAGAAAATGAACAAGAAAGACATTTGAGTAGGTAAATTGCTTTTAGTTACTTGCTCCATTTCAAAACAAACCTCCTTGCTATTTTCAAATCAAACACACACATTTCCAAACATCTTACAAACATTGAAAACATTTTCAAAAGATCAACATCTTTGTATACATTCTTACGAACGAGAATCATTACAAAGATTGCCTAAACAATGGCCTATTTACAAAAATACATTAAAAAACCACACAAAGCACAATTTCAAACAAAATCAAGTGATCTAGCAAGTAACTAAGAGCCCATGGAAAACCATGGATGAAAAGGGTGCTAATACCTTCCCTTTTCATAATCTACCCCCCGAACTCAAGAAACAACCTCAAAGGTCTTCCCTGTGCTTTTTCATCTTTCCTTTTGGATAAAAGAAAATTCGGTGGCGACTCTTGCTAACCGCAACATTTGCAATCAAACGCAAAACCATCAAGTCAGTTCTCCCACCGTATCACAGAACTGGCGACTATGCTGGGGAGAATTCTAAAAGTGGGGTTACCTTAGGGTTAGATCACATTTATTTGCTTACATTGTTTGACTTGTATGCTTACATTATGGTTCTTTGTTTGGGTTTGAATCCTCTACCCGGATTTGGGATACATTATAGGTAAGTAGCAATACGTTGCGGAAATTGTGTAGGGTATACCGACATGGTCTAAGCAATAGCTACGTTAGTGCGACATATTTGTGGCTACCGGTAGCCTTTGAGTTAATCAAAGAGAATACGGGGCCGCTGAGTGATGTCATGAAGCACTAATAAACTTTTAGAACCTTTACTTGACCAACTTGGCCTTTAGGATGTAGTGAGATGACCGGCTTTGATGCAGTCCAAAGTTGGTAGATACTCGATACTACACTCATTGAGGTTTGGTTTCTTGGGATATTTAGGTCGCCATTAAAGAGGCTTGAGCTGAAACAATGATCAAGGAAACAATCCAGTGATATTGAGCTCCTTAGAACCCGGTTACTATTACTATGACAGGTTGAGCCAACTAAACTTCAAGAGGGTACTTACCTATAAAACTCCATGCAAGCCTAAACTAAGGACTTGTTTTCTTTGCTTGTATATGCATACTTGTACATAACATCATGGACATCATGAACATCATATACATCCACTAACTATTTCAAGGATTTTGGGATTCATCTTTGTTCTTGTTTTGTAGGATATGGATTCACTTCACAGGAAAACTATTCAAATCAACCTTGTGAGGATCCCTCCACAACTTAAGGAGCTAGCTTCAAGGATTCCTGAGAACTCTCCATTCACCGAGAGACATGGTCGGCTACTCAACTTGGTCACCTCCAACATAGATGAGGACATGATGAAGGTGCATTTTCAGTTCTTTGATCCTTTGCACCATTGCTTTACATTCCCCGACTATCAACTAGTGCCTACTCTGGAAGAATTCTCCCAACTCTTGAGGATTCCCATTCTCAATCAACTACCTTTCAACAATACGGAAAGAGATCCAAATCCAAAAGAGATTTCTCAAGCTCTACACTTGCACTCATCTGATGTCACAACCAATTGGGAAACAAGGAGTGGTGTCAAAGGTTTCTTAGCAAAGTTCCTGTTTGAGAAAGCCCAAGGCTGTTGGAATTCCTTAGACTTGCAAGACTTTGAGGAAATTGTGGCTCTCATCATCTATGGGATGGTTTTGTTTCCAAATCCTAACCAGCTCATAGATGTGAATGTCGTCAAAATCTTCATATCACGCAATCTGGTGCCTACATTACTAGGGGATATCCTACACTCTTTTCACAATCACACAATGAGGAAAAGAGGTGTCCTTATGTGTTGCACTCCTCTCTTGGCAAGATGGTTTATTTCTCATCTTCCCTAATCTGTATTAAAAAATGAGAAAGGTTCAAAGTGGTCACAAAGGCTGATGACGCTCAAACATTCAGACATTCATTGGTGCTCTCGATCCAAAGAGAATGTTATCATTATCGACCGTTGTGGAGAATTCCCTAATGTTACTTTGCTTGGAATTAGGGGAGGAATCACCTAGAACCCCTGTTTAGCCTTAAGACAGTTTGGTTACGCCCGAAAGGATGGCCCGCACGAGATGCTGATTCAAGGTTTGGTGTTCGACTACGACAACGATAATCAAGGTCTTCTCCTGAGATTCATCCGAGCTTGGAGGATGTTAAACAAGGTGGATAGTAAGACTTTGGGGCACAAGAATTCCATCCCTCTTGAGCCTTACCTCAAATGGGTACGAACTCGTGCTCAGAGTCTTATGATGCCTTATCCCTCCATTCTCCCAGTAATCATTGAGCCTGTCATGGAGGGAGATGTTCCATACACTATCCAACATCCTGACATGCCCATATCTCTTGAATACCTACAAAGGGATTGGATACAACTCAAGGGGGAGCGAGATACTTTCGAAGCCCAATTCTACGCAAGCGAGAAGAAGGTTTTGGAACTCACTAGGCTACTTCATGAGGAGCAGACTCTGAATGCCTACATTTCACCAAAGAGGATGCACACTACTTTTCTATCTTAGAGATTTTGTATTATTTTGCCCTAGGGGCGTTAATGTACTCAAACTTTATCTTATTAATATAACGCGTGTTTCCTTTTTTGTCTAAAACAAATTTGAATTTTTAAATCCTTGAAAATATTGCATATGCATATATCATTTATCATAACATAAACAGGTCTTTTGCAACAAGACTCCTCATCTCTCTACTGTTTATTTCAGTAAGATGGATCTCGAGCAAACAACGAAAGATCTCC
The DNA here is from genome assembly GCA_948472305.1 of Vicia faba. Lineage (NCBI taxonomy): Eukaryota > Viridiplantae > Streptophyta > Magnoliopsida > Fabales > Fabaceae > Vicia > Vicia faba. The sequence continues at coordinate 1,260,711,978 of OX451737.1, read as the reverse complement.
AAGCTCAGAATATACAGTTTCAACAGTTGCTCATGACCCTAGCCAAGGGGCAAGAAGAGTTGAAGCTGCTGGCTGAAGAGAGGAAAAAGAAAACAAATAAGGTAACCAGAGTCTTAAACATGGGGAGAAGATTTCATGAGCAGACAAGAAAGACTTTGAACTTTGCAACAACATCCGGTGAAGGAGAGGGGAAAGGCAAGAAAATAGTTGTCCCGTCAGAATCGGAAGAGGAGGAAGAAGAGGAAGATTAATCTGAGGAACAGTACCCTCCAGCTGATGACAAGTATAGATATCTCGAAGAGCGGTTGAGCGCGATGGAAATCTAAAAGGTGTCAGTCTTGGACTTTGAGGAATTGGGACTAGTGTCGGGGATTATGATTCCTACGAAATTCAAAGTACCTACATTTTCCAAATATGACGGAGTGTCATGCCCTAAAATGCATCTCCGGTCATATGTGAGGAAAATCCAACCCCATACCGCTGATAAAGACTTGTGGGTGCACTTCTTCCAAGACAGTCTGTTTGGAACTCAACTTGACTGGTTCTACCAACTAGAAAGAGCCAACATTCACAATTGGGAAGATCTTGCCGCAGCTTTCTACAAGCAATATCAATACAATGCTGATTTGGCACCTACCCATACTCAACTCCAGAGTATGGCCATGGCTTCCAATGGAGGTTTCAAGGACTATGCGCAAAAATGGAGAGATTTGGCTGGAAGAGTTCAACCCCCTCTGTCTAAGAGAGAATTAGTAGACATGTTCTTAGGCACCTTATCTGGTCCTTTCTTCAATCATTTAATCAGAAGTTCATTCACTGGCTTTACTGAACTAATATTGACCAGAGAGAGGGTAGAAGCCGGCATAAAAAGTGGAAAGATTCAGAAAGATACATCTTCTTCTACACCTGTAAGGAAGCCTTTCATCAGGAAGAAAGAGGTAGCTGCTATATATTCGCAAAGAAACCAAGATAGGGCCGAACGCTGACCAATGGTGGGGGCTGTTATGATTCCTAAGCCTACGTCTGATCAACAAAGAAGTAATCAACCAAGGATGGAAAGGCCAGTCAGGCAGTTCACCAGAATTAACATTACCCCGTCTCAAGTATTACCGCATCTGCTAAGATCCAATTTGATGACCTTGAAAGAAGCTCCAAAAAACCCCAATACAACATCTCCTCATTATCATCCCAATGCCCGTTGTGCATATCACTCTGAAAGTCCTGGTCACGATACTAATAACTGTTTGGCTTTGAAGAACAAAATACAAGACCTCATTGAAGCAAAAGAAATTAAGTTCGACGCGCCCGAGAAGCGAAATGTCATTTTTGCTCCTATGCCCAAACATGGCCACAATACTAATGCCATTGAAGAAGGATTGTTTGTTACTTCAGTTAATGAACTTATGACCCCACTTTTGACTGTTAAAATGAACTTGTTGAATGCCAGTGTCTTCCCGGGCTGTGATGAATATTGCCGTTTCTGTTTATCCTCACCAACTAGTTGTCCTTTGTTGAAAGTAGGCGTTTAGTGCTTGATAGATAACAAAGAGATTTTGTTCGAAAAAACTCCTGTTCCACCTGTTTCTTTTGAAGATGTTTCAATCATTACCATTTTCTTCAATTCTTCCAGGGTCTCCACCAAAAGACCCGTTAGAATTACATCAGTTCCTAAAGCAACTCCTTTAATAATCACAATGCATGGGCCAGTCCCATATGTGTCAGACAAAACCGTGCCGTGGAATTATGGAGGGGACGTCTACTACCATGGCATCAAGCAAGACTGGCCGGCCGCCGAAGAGATAAATTCCGAGAAAGAAGACTCTGACGTCAGTAATATTGCCAGAACTAGCAAAATTACCCGAAGTTGTAGGATCTTTTCTCCAGAAATTGCTCCCCCAAAAGCAGATTCTGAACCCGTAATTATCCCTGTGGCTGCTCCAAAGGTTTCTCCTATACCCATAATCATCTCTGCAAGTACTCCTATTAACGAAGCCATTACAACCCCTGTTATCATTCCTACCAACACTCCTGTTGCCGAAACTCGAGGAAAAAGTATTTTGGTTGAGCCTGTCCAGACGAAGGCCCAATCATTGACTACCCCTGAGACTTCCAAGAAAGAAATGAAGGAGATCCTAAAAATTATAAAGAGGAGTGACTACGATGTAGTTGAACAATTGGTGCAAACTCCCTCTAAAATCTCCATGCTGGCATTACTACTATGTTCCGAGGCGCATGCAAAAGCTTTGGTAAAGTTCTTAAAAACAACCCACGTGCCTCAAGAGACGTCTGCTGATCAATTCCAAGATTACGTAGCCAGCTTGACAGCAGATAATGGCCTAGGTTTTTTCGGATGCTGATCTGACACCGATGGGAAGAAAGCATAATGAGGCATTGCATGTCTCAGTGGAATGTAGGGGCATAACCTTGGCTCATGTTTTGGTGGACACTGGCTCATCTTTGAATGTATTACCCAAAAAGGCTCTTGATAGACTTGATTGCAAGGGACTGACATTAAATCCAAGCAACATAGTAGTAAGAGCATTTGACGGCTCGAAGAGGATGGTGCACAGGGAGGTAGACATTCCCATAAAGGTTGGAACCCAAACTTTCAATTAAACTTTTTATGTGATGGACATCCTCCCTTCATACTCATGCATGCTAGGCCGACCATGGATCCACAATGCTGGCGCTGTTACTTCTACGTTGCACCAAATGTTGAAGTATCCAGTTCAAGGGAAGATTATCACCATTCATGGAGAAGAAGAATACATGATCATCCATCTTAATTCCTTTAGATATATGGAATTAGACGGTGAATTCATTGAAACTCCATTTCAACACTTTGAAGAGGTCCCCCAAGAGGTGGCAGTGACCAAGTTTGTTCCCAAGATTACAAGGCCTCCACTCCGAATGTCGTTGATGAAGGATGCCAAAGCAGTGGTAGAAGAAGGTGGATGTACTATCTGGGGACAACTCCCATATATCCCATATAAGGCTGACAAGTTTGGCCCAGGTTTCACTTCAAATGCTCAAAAGGCTGTACGCCGTGCCCGTGCTGGAGGGCCACCCTTGAAGATCAACAACCGTGAGGTCAACGCGGAAGAAGATGGTGAAGATGGTTGCAACCTGGAGGAATGGATCTTCCCGACTGTCAATGGAGGGCTCAACAATTGGGAGGATAGAGACTTCGTACCAATCACTTTCATCCCTCAGTAATTTGTATTTACATTTTGTTGGATCTGTAATATTCAAAACAATTCGCACTCTTAAAACCTTGTGTCTTACCCGAGGCACAATGGTCACTTTGTAAAGGTTATTATCTCATTTTTCATATGACATCAATAAATCATGGAAGTTTTCACATACAAACTTTTGTGCTCATTGTTTTTATTTTACATTTTACTTTCTTTCAAAGATAGCTATACCCTTACACACACCCACACTCACAATGTAGGTATACATCCATTCAGGATCCCTTGGGTAACGATACTGCTATGACCTTTTGTGACTCTGAGAATCTAATCTACCAAGCCTAAGACGAAGGTGAGGAAGATTGTGAAGTACCAGGGGAACTTGCCAGACTGCTAAAACAAGAAGAGAGAACCATTCAGCCTCATGGGGAACACGTGGATACGATCAACCTAGGTACGAAAAAAGATAAAAAAGAGGTCAAAGTGGGTGCCAATCTGGAACCCAGTGTCAAGAAGCGTCTGATTCAGTTGTTGCATGATTATGTCGAAGTCTTTGCCTGGTCGTATGAAGACATGCCAGGACTTGATGAAGATATTGTAGTACACCGTCTGCCTACAAGAGAGCATTGTCTGCCAGTAAAACAAAAAGTTCGCCGCATGAGGCCTAATATGTCAGAAAATATTAAAGTAGAGGTCATGAAGCAATTCAACGCTGGATTCTTGGCTGTCACCTCTTACCCCTAATGGGTTACCAATGTTATTCCCGTGCCCGAAAAGGACGGCAAAGTGAGAATGTGTGTGGACTACAGAGATTTGAATAGGGAAAGCCCTAAGGATGACTTTCCACTCCCCCACATTGATATCCTAGTTGATAATACGGCACAACACAAAGTGTTTTCCTTCATGAACAGGTTCTCAGGTTACAACTAAATCAAAATGGTGCTTGAGGACATGGAGAAAACAACCTTTGTCACGCAGTGGGGCACTTTCTGCTATAAGGTAATGCCATTCGAACTAAAGAACGCTGGGGAAACCTATCAGCGTGCCATGGTAGCTCTATTTGACGACATGATACATCACGAAATAGAGGTCTGCATGGACGATATGATAGCCAGATCTCAAACAGAAGAAGAGCATCTTGATCACTTACAAAAACTGTTGGAGAGACTGAAGAAGTACAAGCTGAGGTTGAATCCTAACAAATGCACATTTGGGGTACGATATGGTAAACTCTTAGGCTTTATCATCAGCAACAAAGGTATCGAGGTCGATCCTGCCAAAGTTAAAGCAATACAAGAGATGCCTGCTCCTCGTACTGAGAAGGAAGTCAGAGGATTCTTGGGACGTTTGAACTATATCTCCAGATTCATTTCTCACATGACAACTACTTGTGAGCCAATCTTCAAACTGTTGAAGAAAGATCAAGTAGTCAAATGGAATGATGAATGCCAAATTACTTTTGACAAAATCAAAGAATACTTACAAGAGCCTCCTGTATTAATGCCACCAGTCGAGGGAAGACCGTTGATCATGTATCTGACTGTTTTAGAAAATTCAATGGGGGGTGTGTATTGGGGCAGCATGACGAGTCTGGCCGAAAAGAGAACGCTATTTACTACCTGAGCAAAAAGTTTACCGACTGTGAAACCAGATATTCACTGCTCGAGAAAACTTGTTGCGCTCTGGCATGGGCTGCTCGCCGGCTAAGATAGTATATGCTGACTCATACTACCTTGTTGGTATCTAAAATGGATCCAATAAAATATATCTTCGAGAAACCTGCTCTTTCTGGGAGAATAGCAAGATGGCAGATGATTCTGACAGAACATGACATACATTATACTACCTAGAAAGCTATAAAGGGTAGTGTACTAGTTAATCACCTCGTTCACCAAGCTGTAGAAGACTACCAGTACATGAAATTCGAATTTCCGGATGAAGACATCATGACATTAAACAACTGTGAAGAATTCAGGCCATATGACGGACCTGAACAAGGATCCCGATGGACCCTGTTCTTTGATGGAGTATCCAATGCACTCGGTAATGGTATTGGTGTTGTACTCATATCTCTAGAAGGGTGTCATACTCCCTTTACTGCCAGACTTTGCTTCAATTGTACAAACAACATGGCGGAATACGAAACATGCATCTTTGGTCTTAGAGCTGCCATAGACTTGGAAATCAAATCCTTAGATGTGTTTGGAGATTCAGATTTGGTCATCAGTCATATCAAAGGGGAATGGGACACCAAACACCCTAACCTTATCCCTTATAAAGAACATGTTTTGACATTGCTACCACATTTTGAGAAGATTACCTTTGAGCATTTCCCACGAGAAGAAAATCAGCTAGCAGACGCTCTAGCCACAATGTCATCTATGTTTAAACTTAATTGGGATAACGAGGCTCCCCGAATCACCATTGAACGAATGGATGAACCAACACACTGTCACGAGATTAATACTGAAGAAGTAGTGGACCAACCTTGGTTTCACGAAGTCAAGAGGTATCTCGAGGCTCAAGAATATCCAGAAGGAGCTTCAATCAATGATAAAAAGTTCTTAAGGAGATTCTCTGCTAAGTTCTTCCTTAGTAACGGTATCCTGTATGAACGCAATCATGACTCTGTGTTACTTCGGTGCATAGATAAGGTTGAAGCTGAAAGAATCATGGCTGAATTACACGAAGGCACTTTTGGTACCCATTCCAGTGGGCATACGATGGCAAAGAAAATCCTACGGGCAGACTATTACTGGTCTACCATGGAAGCAGATTGTTATCAACACTCTCGAACCTGCCATAAGTTTCAAATTTATGCTGACAAAGTACATGTACTTCCGGTTCCTATGAATATCTTGACAGCTCCTTGGCCCTTTGCTATGTGGGGGATTGATATGATTGGGGAAATCAAGCCGAAGACCTCCAATGGACACCATTTCATCTTAGTGGCCATTGATTATTTTACAAAATGGGTGGAGGCAGCTTCCTTCGCTTTCGTTACCAAGAATGTTGTTACCCGTTTCATCAAGCAAAATCTCATTTGCCGGTACGGTATCCTGGAAAGGATCATCACTGGCAATGGCACAAATCTCAACAACACTATGATCACCACATTGTGCGAGCAATTCAAGATTCAGCATCACAATTCTTCTCCCTATCGGCCAAAGATGAATGGTGTTGTCGAAGCTACAAATAAAAACATTAAAAAGATCATACAGAAAATGACAATCACATACAAAGACTGGCATGAGATGTTACCATTCGCTCTCCATGGGTATCGTACCACAACTCGCACATCAACTGGGGCAACACCCTATTCTTTGGTTTATGGCATTGAGGCTATCTTGCCTATCGAGGTTCAGATCCCCTCTTTGAGGATTATGAAGGATGCAGGATTGAACGAAGACGATTGGATCCAGACTCGACTTGATCAACTAATTTTGATTGATGAAAAGAGACTTTCTGCTGTTTCCATGGTCAAATGTATCAAAAACGGATGATCAAGGCTTTCAACAAGAAAGTCAGGCGCCAAGTGTATCAAGTTGGAGATTTAGTGATCAAACGCATCATACTTCCACAAGGTGATCCTAGGGGCAAATGGACTTCTACCTATGAAGGAACATTTGTAATCAAAAACATTTTCTCTGGTGGGGCAATGATCTTGACCACCATGGATGGTGACGACCTGCCGCATCCTGCAAACGCGGACATAGTCAAAAGATACTATGCATAAGAGGCCTGCTAGGTTGACATACCTAGGAAAGACAAGGGAATCCCGGAGAACCAAAAAGGTTCGGGCAAAAATTAGGGATAAAACAAAAAAATATGTACACCCGGAAAGTTGAAAACCCAAAAGGGCGACTTTGGCAAAAAAGGGTTTCCTGGTGGAATAAAAACCCAAAATGGCGGTCCAGGAAAAAGTTAGGAAATGTAAAGCGTATGACTATGACCCGTTGGATCACCCTACGAACAACCTTTGGCTTCAACTAACAAATTCATCATTTCTGATCAATTCAATCATCTTCGGGCGAGGCAACAAATAGAAAAGATGCTCAGAGATACGAAGTCTATAGCAGAATGGAAACCCCATGGGATTATTACACATAGCTACCTTATCTTTGTATCAAATATTTCTTTTTTATGACAACATTCTCTTACCAGAATGTTTGTCCCCTTGTACAAAAATACTTACTCAAAGTCAATGCAAAGATATCCCTTTGAAAGTGCAAAAACTATTTGTCTTTTCTTTACGCTTGTGTTTTGTTTACAAAAACGTCCAATGATTCATTGTTTAACATATGCGTTTGAACATAATTACTGTTTACAAATAAACAAAATAAAAAAAGAGGCAATTACTAATAGGTTGAAAGGATAGGGAAATACCTCTAGGCTATCCCATAAGTAATCCCCTGCAGTACGTCGTTTAAATCCCCAGCGAAACAAAGTTTCAAATTATTGATCCCCGGTAGAAGTTGTCAAATTTCTCAGGATTCCCCAATAGGATTTTACAAGCAGCACATGGCATTTCCCTTACAACAGAGTTTATTTCTCAAAATTGGAAATTCATCAACACTTCGACTTTAAAACATGAAGACTTACATATCCTCAACAACAATCAGGGATTTATTTTCCCCAATCCAACTATAACGCAGCAAGTTAGCTCACATACGCATACATTGCATCCTTATATCATAAATATTGATAAAGCAAATGCATCACATCATACATTTCTTGCAACATGACTTTGCATTTTAGCTAACATTTTACCCTTTCCAGGATAAGATTAATAGCTACCATTAACAATATTCAAAACTTGATACAATTCAGATACGCTCAAGACACGGATGCCATCCTAATACTCATTCAGATTCAACCTTCAGATACAGTTCAGATACGCTCCAGACACGGACGCCATTCTGATACTCATTCAAAGTCAACTTTCAGATACAGTTCAGATACGCTCCAGACACGGACGCCATTCTGATACTCATTCAAAGTTAACTTTCAGATACAGTACAGATACGCTCCAGACACGGATGCCATTCTGATACTCATTCGGATTCGATTTTCCAACACCGTTTGGATACACTCCAGACACGGATGCCATTCTGATAACTCATTTAGAATCAACTCCCAGATACAGTTCAGATATGCTCCAAACATGGATGCAATTCTGATACTCATTCTTTCAGCTTACAAATTACAATTCAACAATCACTCTTGGATGGAATCTTTAAGCCCATCTCCCACATCTTTCTATCACCTCTCCAAATGGCATCTATAAGCCCATTCCTTCTATCATCGCATTGCTGAGTGAAAATTTTTGGGCACTCTAGTGTCCAATCATCTTCCACCTTCGAGTCACGAATGGAAAAAATCGCTAGTCTAACTCTTCAGGTTTAAGAAGATTGAACATGGAAAATTGTTGTACCCCAAAATTTTCCCTCTCACTTATCAAGAATTTCTTCACAAGATCTCTTTGACTCAAGACTGCATTAGGGTTTGACCAGCTCAAGACATCTCCTCATGCACTGATGACCAAAATTAGGGTTTGAGTTTGCACAAGGATTTTTGGACTATCAATGTTTCATATGAATTTAAAGGATCATTAGAGACCCCTAAGATTACTCATGTCAAGTTTCAAGTCTTGAATCACACTTTTGACCAGTCAATTGGACAGTTGACCTAAAAATCAACTGTATTAGGGAAAAAGTCAACAATGACCAATTTACAGTCAAACTTCATAATTTTTTATCCACATCAACATCTTAGACTCACATGTATCATTTGATCAAGTTTGGACCATAATTCCTCAAAAACATTTGATCAAATCATCAAAAGGGCAAAACGGTCAAAATTAGGGTTTTGACTAGGAAGGGGCAATTTCTGATTTTTGACCTAGAAAATGATCAATTGGTTTGAATCATGATTTTAAGAGTTCAATTGCATCATTTTGACCTAATAACATTATTTAAAACATTACAAATCCTTTGGATTGACAGATGAATTTTTCAGTCAACTGATAAAAAGTCAACTGTATATTGAAAAGTCAAACTTTGACTTTTTGGTCAAAATCAAATGTCAAAGATCACAATTCATCAAAACATGTCAAAATGTGAAACTTGTTCATCAAGAAATCAAGGATTCAAGATTTTGTTTTGAAAAGTTGAAATTTCTTAACTTAGAAATTTTTCTAAGTATAGAAAATTTGTTTTTTTTCTCAACTTTGAGCCAAATTTTCACCATGATGCAAGATGATTCAAAGGAAACTTCCAACATGAAAGTTGTATATCCCCATGAAATCTACAACTTTGCTTCACACAATTTCTCCTAAAAATGCTTGGGTCTCAATATCTGATTTTGTGAATACATGCTCATGAACTAAAATAACTTAGTGAAATTTTGTCCTAGTTAGGAAGATTTTTAACCTAACTTCATGCCAATTTTTCACATAGTTCCAAAGGGAATTTTAAAAATAAATTCAAATATGAGTTTTAGAGCACATTGCAATCTTTCCAAAATGTCAAAGAACTCCTTGAGATCATTCCTGAGTAGGGAGAATCGAAGAGATGGAGTTGGTGATTTATCACTTTGATTTCAAGCCATTTCATGATGAACAAAAATTCAAATCCAATCCTAGGCTGCATAATATTTGCTTTGCAGGCCTCAAACTTGTTTCTCACTCCATAATTAAATGTTTACACAACTTCTAGAGCTTTAATCCAAACACTCGAGCCTTTATCCAAGTTACAATTCCATTTTTGGTACAAAGTTGCCATTTCCATTTTGATAAAGCATTACTTTTGCAATTGTCAACTTCTTGAGCCTCTCAATTGTTTTCTCTGCACACAAGCAAAGTCAAAACCAAAAGAAACTTGTCTAAATCCTCTACCAACTCAGATCATGCTTGTACAACACTTTGAGACTTGTCTCCTCACTTTTCTTCAAAAGCAAGTTATAGAGCTAAAAGGCTAGAACTCAGAAACCTGGAGTGAATCTGATCTCTAACCTTTTCCATACATATACACAAGTGTATTGCAATATAACACACGAATGCTAAGACTAAAAAACACTCCCAAATACTTTGCAACTCAGAATCTGCCATAGCTTGACAGTTTTGAACCTTACATAGCCATCTCCAAATCCACTCGTGCGTATTGAGTTTTAACCACTCAAACACTTAATATACATCATATATAAGTGATCCAGACCCCTGTTTCAGGACTGTAGTGAAGATGTGAAAAACACAAAAAGGGGGGGGGGGTGAATTGAAAACTTGAAATCAAAAGCACAATGACACAGTATTTTTATCCTGGTTCATTTGATCTCAAACTACTCCAGTCCACCCGTCAAGGTGATTTCACCTCTCTCCAATGAGGTCTTAATTCACTAATCACAAAAGGATTACAATCACTACTTTAACAACTGTTAACATCTTCTTGAGCACAACGACAATCCTGTTAATCTCAAGGAACACTGTTTCAACACAATTATACAAGAATATGTGTTGTTGTTTTTCGTAACAAAAGCTGTTATCACAACTGTGATAATTTACACAAAATTATAGCTTGAAACATGATGAAATTTGCTTTTAGATTTTTGAATATGCGTAAGTGGTATGTAGCGAATCATTAACGATTTGAACACTGAGCTTGTTTATATATGCAATGGATTTACGTTGATCATCAAGCGTGTTAAATGTTATTAACTCAGTTTCCATTTGGAGAAGATCATGTCTGAAAGAAGCCGTTGTAATTGATGCTGAATTGAATGATCAATAACGCTTCATAATCTTACATCCTTGCTTGCTGCTGATACTTCAGAATATTGATGACTTGGATTAACATGTTCTTGTTCAAAATTAGAGTTTGCTTTGCTTAAGTGCAGGTTTTGGTCATCAATCTTCAGCGCATGTTCTGATTGCTTCAGCGTGTAGCTCTTATGGCTTATCTTCTGATGCTGCTTTGGTTAGAACTTCTGCATACACAAAACATAATTTTTAGGGTGCATATTTGTTCTTTGTATTTGTTATTTGTTATCATCAAAACTCTAACTAAGGGTTGTAGAATCAAACTATGTTCTAACAATCTCCCCCTTTTTGATGATGACAAAAACTAGAATTTTCAATTAAAAATAAAGAACAAAAAGTTTTAAGAGAAACTCCCCCTGAGTTGATTACTTCCCTTAAGTTCCTTCTCATCAGAGTTTTAGCTGTATTTCCTATCAGAATTTGTACCTGTTCAAACTTTTCAGAAAGTAGAGGTTAAGTAATTCAGAATGTTTGAGACTTTTGTCTCGGTAAGCCATTATTGAAAATATCTTACTTTCTCCCCATTTTTGTCATGTATCAAAAAGGCAATATAATCAGAACCAAAATAGGTGAATTATATTAAAAAACATAATGCAATGACAAGTTCCAGAACATAAGAGTTAAAAATTAAGAGTTACAGATAAACAATTTTCAAAGAGAAATCTAAGAAGGAGGGGGAAGACGTGTGAACAACGCTTCCAACAAGCTCTTGATCTGAGTATTTGACTCTTCTTACTTGCCCAAAATGCCTCTGATTTCCTTTGTGGCATCTTCTTGTTTACCCATAATACTTTTAATCTCTTTGTTCGTGTCCTCCTGCTTATCCAACCTTGCATGGATTAAAGCATTTTCTTTCTTCAACTCTTCCAGAGTTTGCATGACTAAGGAAGGTGTTGGAGTTTTTTCAGGAGTTGGACGCTGCTCAGAGCATTCTGCAGCTTGTTCAGAGTGAACCATTTATTCTACTGTAATCATGTCTTCTGGAGCAGCAGTCAGGGAGAGACTTTCTGATTCTGGTTGAACTTCATCTGAGGGATGATGCTCTTTCCAAGGAGAATTATCCAGCGAGAGGATGTCTTTCTTGAGCAGTTGGTTCAGAACTTGGTCTTTAAAATCCTTCATCTTATCACTAAAGTTCTGTTGAACCTATTCATAACTCTGTTCCTTCAGCTTCAGCGTTTCAGAACTAAGCCAGTTTTTGAATCTTGTTCACATATAATCAGAAGCAGCAGGATTAGTCATCTCTTGACAAGCATGCTTCAAAGAATTTATCCATTTCTGCATTCTTGTTTCAAAAATCAACAAATTTGTACCAACGTCTGATGTAGTTTCAGTTGGTTTAGGTATGAGAATGGCACTTTTGTGTGAGATGGAAGCTAGTCTTTCCAGCACAATTGGATCAATAACAAGTCTTACGTTGTCAGCTGGACTATTTGTGGGTGAAGGAGTGGGAGAGTCGGGAATGATGATTGGTCTAGTGGGCGTGTTTGGAGGATTAGATTCTAGAGATGAAGGGATTTTTGGAATGTCATGAATGGTGAGAGGCATACGAACCGCAAGAGGTTCTGTGATTCCAGGTATTGGGATTGTATCAAAATCTGAAGGAGATTCTTCATATTGGTTTGTTGTAACATGCCGGGGTTCTGGTTCATGGATAGAAGAAGATTGATTTTTAGAAGGTTGAGCTTCTGGTTGTGGTGAGTTGGAGTTCAGATCTTCTGGTTGTGGTATTTCTTGTGAAATTTCTGTTTTTGGAGTCAATCTCAGAAAATAGAGGAAAATCATCCAGAGGTATCCTTCTTGAAGTGATGGTTTCATGAGAAGTAACAGTAGGTTCCTTCTTGATATTCTCAACGATTTTCATCTTCTTCAGATTTTTAGCGTTCAGGGGCTTCCCAGCGGTTGCTTCCAATGTGCTGATTTCCCGGGCCTCCGTCAGATGTTCTATCAGCCTATTCTCTGTCAGAATATCTGATATGAGCCTTCCTAAGGGAATCCAATCCCTCTTGGTCCTTTCGTCTTCTCTTGTTTCCTTCACACTAGTTCTGAGATGATTAAACAGCAAGTGTGGAAGATTTACCTTTGTCCTCTTAGCAATGAAATAGATCATAAATTGCTGATTAATGTTGATATAATCAGGAGAACTTGTGGACTTCCTGTGGTTGATACACCCTAGAATAATTCTGGCACAAATTGTGGTGATCCTTCAAATCTCTGATTTTACTGGAGGGTAGACCATGAGTAAAAATTTCCTTTACAATAGAACTTACGTCAGAGCATCTCTCAGCCATGTCAATGCATCTGACACCTCCACCATTGTATCCAATAAGCTTTGCAATTAGGTCTTCTGTAATAACAATTTTCTTCCCCATGACATAAGAAGTAACCTGATGATTTGAAGAAGAAGCATGTATCCAGAATTCTTTGACAAGAATTGGAAAAGTTGGCCCCAGTAGACAGTCAAAGTACCAGTTCCATCCTTGAGCAGTAACGTCTTCATACAGATTGAAGCCATTTTCTTGCTGTAATTCCCCAAATTTGTCCTACCCTTCTACTTTTATCTGGTTTATGCATTATCGCGCTTTTCTCATGTACATATCTCCATTAGGCCATTTAACATTGCATACATTCTCTAACAACATAATTTGGCATGGAATCAGTGATATGATGGAATTAGGGTTTCTCTATGCTTCTAGGCTCTCATCTTCATGCAGGGGAATCAGTTGGTTTCTTCGACAATTACGGTTTAAAGATACGGTTTTGGATGCATGGCTATTGTGGACTTCTTTCTTATCAAGCTACAAGGGCATCTTTACCATGGGTTTTTAAACCATCAAAGTGCATCTCAAGGGATCTCAGGACCTTGTGATCATCGTCATTTATATGCTTCTAATTGTTCCTATCTACAAGATTTTCTCCATTTCATTTGCTTCAAGATCATTGGTTGTCTATTGAGGTGCATTGGTGGAATGGATTACAAAGTTTAAATCGTGATATAAAGATGATGTTGTGGACGTGTAATATGATCAAGGCATTGTTATTATTTGTTACTTTGTGTAATATGATTAAGAGGAAAATTAAGAGTTGTTGCAAGGAGGAGAGGTTGACTTAGTTTGGCTTTTATGGGTCCATTATTTAGAATCGTTTGGAATGCTACCTAATGACATGGGTTAGATTTGCTTGGAGTTTGCAAAATAAGAAGGGGTATTCAGATTTCTTGAAGGACAAGTGAAATTATAAAACATTAACACAACATGTCCATGGCATTAAGCTAGATTCAAGGTGGTTGCATTCACACAAGACTCATTCAAATGTCATCCATAATTCTCAAAACAAGCTCATGAAATTACAGAACTTCATTCAATATTATTCTTAATCCCATACAAGCATTTTATGAATTTGTGAGAATGAAAAGAATCATTTCATTGTTCGAGGGGAGAATATGAAGTTACTATTCCAGATACAAGCCGTTAAACCTTATCATGTTACTTTCACAAAAGAGTCCCAAATGGAAGTTTCAATAAAATTACAAGAACTTTTTCAAGAGGTCCACAAGATCTAAACATGTGCTGATTCATCAAGTGTTCCTAAGCCCAATCTTCAAGCTTTCAATCCTCCAAACTTCATTCAAAATCCACTTCATGCTAAAGCTCCAACGATTTCCTTTGAGTATATCATGTATAAGTTGTAAGCTTACTGTACAAATGGAGCGAGAATCCGCAAGAATCCATTCTTCAAGAACTTACCACGTTACCTGTCCAAACACAACCAGAAAATTGCGTTAAAGCTTTGTTTAAACCAGTGATGTTTACAACCAAGAAGTCCGAACAGGCTGTGAAATGTACCAAGGAAAAAGTGCAGTGGTTCAGCAGATCCAAAGGAAAAGATCTAGCAAGAGGGATCGACACAGCAAGAGAGAGAGAGAGAGAGAGAGAGTAAGAGCAAAAGCTAACCTCACTTGGAACCCCTTTGAAACTGTGGTAGAATATGCAGGTACACAAACTATGAATTATCATCCTTCTTTTGATCATGTGAAGCTGATTCATAATGAAGCCGAAGCAGCAGAAAGAACCTCTCGGAAATAGAAAACCAGTTTAGAATAACCCTCAACTGTCAAAAAAAGCAATCACTAACAGAGTTGTAACAAATAAAACTAACTCCAAACAGCCCTGCACAATAACAAACTGCAAACAACTAACAAACTTCTAGCAGAATGACTAACTTCTATAATAGAAAGCCCAAACAGAATTCAACAAAATACTCCAACTAACCCCTAACCGAATGGAATCAACTGTCAAACTCACTCTCCAATTCCTATAGATCTAACAGCATATGCGTAACAGAATCTCATAACTACCTAACCACCTAACAGAATCAAAACAGAAAGGATGCAAGATAATAACAGAAAGTTCATAACAGATAAGAGGGAGAGAGAGAGTTCACAAAAAGAAGGGAGGGTTCAACAGAAAACTCACCAGCATAATTATCACGCGGCTTCTTCTTCAAGTTTCTGGGTCCGACATCATAAAACTCCTCAATATCCTTCATCACCTTGGAGCTTCTTCATTCCCCTCCAGATAACAGCATCTCGGAAGAACTGTATACATCATCTCTCTCTACTTCAAATAGCATACGTGGAAGAATGACTCAAAATCTTTCATCATCACCTTCTTCGATTCGCACCTCAACATTTAGTCTACTTCAACGATCTTATCATCATCATCATCATCATCATCATTGTTCTCAAGAACAAGAGCGACACTGAGGCAAATTCGACATCAACAGCGATATCATCATCATCACCAATCACAACTCAAAACACATAAGAAGAAAAGTATGAAGAAGACGCATACCGGAAATTCTGGTTTTCTACGCGAATTGTCAAGGTTGAATGAGCATCTTCTCTGGAGGAAGGAATCCGAGTCGAAGGAGGTAACGCGGTGGCGAGTCGCAACAAGAGAATCAGAAGGGAATGGTGAATTAGATGATGAAGCCGAATCAAAGAAGAAGGTGAAGGTTCGAAGAGATGAGGCTGAGGCTGGGTTTGATGGTAACAATTGTTGACTCTAGGCGGTGAACCAAATCAGAGATAAGGACGAGGTGTGACTTGAGAAGATGGATCAGAGAGAAAGAGGTGTCGAGGATGAGTTTAAGAAGAAGGAGATTTGAACGGCACGTTGAGAGTCTGGGATAGAGCTTCGAATAAAAAAATCGGAGAAGACGAGTTGAATCAAAACAGGAGGGAAAGTGATGATTGAAGAAGAAAAATGGTCGCGAGCGTGGTGGCCGTAAGATTCCACGGCGGCGCTGAATATTGAGAGGAAGAAGACGACTCTGTTTCACGAAGCTGTGAAGGGACACAAACCTTCAACCCTAATCCCCTTTCTGAATTTCATTTTTTTTTATAAATTTAATCTGACGTTTTTTTGTTTATTTTTTTTGTCAAACACAATTTTTGGATACAAAGGATATTTTGGGGCTTGGTTCGAATTGCACAACTTAGGCCCGCTGTATATTTTTTTTAAGGCCTGTAGAAATAAACAAAAAGAAGCTTGCAGATTCGAGCTGATTAGGCCTCTTGCTTCAGAACACCTCATGGATTTCAGCTTGCACCCCCTTGGGCCTCTTTTTCTTATTTTGTAGTTTATTTTGAATGATTTTGATAATTACTTAAATTTGTTTGAACTTTTTTCCTTACATGATAAAAGAGATACAAAAATAGTAGAAATTCTTATTGATTTTAGAAATTCTCTTTAGATGTTTAATTAGAGTTTTTTTACTATTTCATGTTTAATAATCGTTTTGTTGCCATTTTTGCCAAGATTTTATGATAGAATGTCGATGCAACTTTCGTAATATGGAATGTTTGGAGATTAATTCTTCAATCACTCGTTCAAGGAAACTTTGGTAGAATTTTCTTACCGCTTGCACAACTTTGAAGAGGCAACGAACCTCCTCCGTTTGGTATCGTCACAACTCTATTTTATTCTTCATTTCCATGCTTTATCGCAAACCATATGCATGCTAACATTAGATAGATGTTTCCCTTTCATTCATCCTTGAATTAAGACTATTAATGCATAATAACATTAGGTTTAGAAATAGGCTAGTCCCCTTTAACTTTTCTTCCCCGTTTGCATATGCATTTAAAACTAAAACTTCTTTTTCTTTTCAAAATTCAAAACACTTTAAAAATACTGATGAGAATCACACTTTTGCTTAATATGGGAAATGATAAGCGGGTCTCTTCTCGATCTTATTGTTCTTCATCTCAAGTTTTAGGTGTGGTTCAATTCTCAAAGACTCCTTTCATGGCTAAGTAGAAAAGTGACTAATATCTCTCTCTTGAGGTCGACTAGTCATTATCTGCAACAAAAATACAAACCAACTCAAACCATTTTGTGCGCTCGAGCACCTTTTTCTCAAAAAAACCTTTTCAGGTAAGGACATGATTAATTTACTTCTGTGCCAACGCATAAGTCTCCAAAGGTCGAGCTGCAGCAGAAGGCGGAATTAACTTCGTCCATAAAAAACACAAACAAACAAAAACATATGAGCCGAACTACGGTAGCTCTGATTCCTCATAAGGATACGTAGGAGTTGGGGTAGGGCCCAAGCAAGCACAATTTTATTTTCCCTACATTTTTTCCCCTTTCTTTTACATGCATTCTCCCTTTAGCAGTAATGAACAGTAAGCATAGATCAAACACACCCATAAGATAGATAACAAGAATGGATACCGTAGAGTACTACAGGCGTGTGGGATGCTAATACCTTCCCCTCGCGTAACAGACTCCCTTACCGATCTCTCGGTCGCAAGACCGTGACTTCTCCCTTCTCAGGTTTTCTCAATGTTTACCTTTCCCTACATGTGGGATAAAATACGTTCGATGGCGACTTCATTGTTTGATGATTTTCAGCCGGTTGTTTCAGCTGGCGACTTCACTAGGGACAGGTCGACCAAATGCTGGTCCATCCCGGAGTCGCTCCTAGCTCTTGTTTTCTTTCCTTAGGGTGTTTATTTTTACGCTTTCAGTTTACTCATTTGTACATGTTTATCTGAGCATAAGTTTGCATTGCATTTTATTGCTTTCCATATTGGTTATCTATTATGCTGGATTCTGGTTTTCCATGTTGGGTGAGGATGCTGCTATTAAGGTAAAAGGCCCAGTACCCAGGCCAGAGTGCACTAGGACCCCTAGGAATAGAGTGGGGACATGACGGCTATAGGACATGGTCCGATTAGTGCAGTCATGTCATATACCATGCTCGGATGAGGTTCAAATGAATTACTATCGGCACCCACGTCTGTGGGTAAGCCCGTAGAACTTTCAGGCGAGCCCATGATTTTCGAGTTACCATTGCCTTACCCTGGCCTAGTCTTCACCCGTGAGCGGGGACGGAATTCTTATTACAGGTATAGAAGGTGACTATGTTCAAATGGTTACTCATGCCCAGATGATGACTATGCTCAGACAGTGACTATTGGTTCTAATGGCTATGTTCTAGATTTCTGTTATGACTTTATGCACATGCTATATCCTGTTGGTTACCGTATGGTTCTCAGATTTATTTTCTGAGTTTCTGACTTGTTTACTTGGAGGTTCATTCAAGCCTTCAATCTTGGTATTCCCAGCATGTTCAGAAATTCTCAACAGTATCCGATATTCCAGAAGCCTCGACCCCGTACAATGGGAGATCCACATGGTACTTGGTTCTTATATATGCAGAAGCTATGTCGGACCTTTAATCTAATGATACTCACATGATTCAGAGCAGTGCAGCAATCTTATTCAGGAATGGTGGAACCTTGATCCTCTTTGATCTCATGCCTTTTCATACATAACATGGTTAACCACATGCTTAACATACATGTTCTGTCATTTGGAGGGAATCACATTTGCAAGTCTTGTGCTAAAATCTTCCACCCCTTACTTGCGTAAAATCAAAATCAAAGCACGAAAATTCCTTCAAAATGATAGAACATGACATGGCATTCATTCATGCACCCCATACATATTCATGCATTCATAACAGGTACCCAAAGATTGGGGATTCTTATTCAGACCTGGGGCTCTCTTCAAAGGTTCAACATGATTTCTCACCGCACATGCTCAGGGATCAGTTATGGAATAACTCCGAGTGGTACATGCAAGCTTTGGCTCGTGGTCAGAAATTTCTTCAAGCAGGAAGATAATTGATTAAAGACTCAGATAAGCCAAGTCATGGAAAATCTGATGATGATGTCTATTATTTCTTTAAGACATGATATACTTGGTGATGCAGTTTATACCGATTCGTTGGGTAAGTCATTCATCCGTTCCCCTAAAAAGATCTTCTATGCATATTATACTGGGGCACCTAGCCAACCGATTGAAGATGGTATGTCATCCAGAGACGAGGTACAAGACAGGCTCAATCCAGAGACTACTATGTTCACATCAGATCTGAAGGGGAATTCTCTCGCACACTCGAGCATCAAGACTACAGAAAGTCGTCAGAATCAAGAAGTCCATATGGAGTCAAGTCTCCTCAACAATGGCAATCATTGGTTTCTTTACTACATTTTCATTTGCATTCTTTCTTGTTTGTTTAAACATTGCTTGTATACAAAAACTTGTCTATTTTTGAATGAAAATCTTAATGCAATAAGTATGCTTGTCTTGAAGTGTTCCTTTCATTTTTACTCATCCATTCGTTATCATTCTTTAAATGTTTTACTTGCATATTGACGCCAAATTTCCTAGACTTATGCTTAGGTGAAGATTCAAAGGAGGATGACGACAATCTAAAATGCAAAAATATCTGGTTGGTACGCTTTTGAGTAAGACCCTGCTGACGATGTACAGGCCTTGTTTCAATCCCTAAACACCAGAGATATAAGGGAGATAGACCCTCGTCAACCCCTCTGAGCCTTCGAAGTAGGAGTTTCTTTTCTATTCAGGAAAAAACCCTCATTTTAATCCTAGGGCGGGTAGTGTTCAGCTAATCTGATCAAGCATTCAGAACTCATCAAGAGTGTGCATCCAAGGATACAACAATGGTCATCCAGCAAAGGTTGAGGAAAGTCAAAACCACAAAGTTTAACCTTCATCTATCAGCAATGTGCATCAACTAACGATATCCCAATGGGTATCCCTCACACATCAGGAGGTCAACAAATGACACTACTATAAGGGCTATCCATCATCTACTAAAGACTTGGAAAGTCACGATCACTTATGACAAATCAAAGACAACGCAAAGATCAACGACTTTTTCAAAATGGAAAATACAAATAAGAAAAAAAACAAAAATCCTCGCTAAGTCGAAACTTGAAAACAAGTCGCTTAGGCAAAAATTGGGGCATCCCGCTGGACTTCCAAATCAAAATTCAAAAGAATTTGTCCAGGCAAAAATTAAGGAAAGCAAGAAAGAAATTGAATAAAGCCTAAAAGGTGAGAAAATGATTACCAACGAAAATCCTCATCAAAGAACAAAGTCATCTGATCAAACATCAAAATCAGAAGTTAGCGAATGTCGTGTCCAAGAAACCACACTGGTTCCTCAATCATCGCAAACTCTTCAAGAGAGATGAATGCTTGTATCGGGTCAACTGAACGTAAGAATGGAGAACATCATGGAGAACAGGTGGGCACCAAATAAATTTCGAGCCTCAAATCCTTTTTTTAAAACCGTGAACCAGGCCACATTACAACCCATAAAAGTCCTAACTGAAGCATGAGTCAATTCAAAAGAATGCTACAACAAGATAGCATTTAACTGACTCCTAAGAGGTACGTTTAAATATCTGTGTTGGCATCATATGCTTGCATTACCTTTCATAAAAAAGAATTTGCAAATGATTCTCTCTAGCTAGTGACTCGTTCACAACTGAGTTGTGATGTCATTTCATTCAAAGTTTTTTTAAACTTCAAGACTTACATATGTGTTGCATTAGAATTATCATTCTCATAATAAACATTCTTCTGCATACAAAGTAACTGATTGACATCAAGTAAGTTTGCATAATGAACAATCGGTGAAGAGCTCAATCTTGTCAGAGAAGAGAGGCTTGAATACCTTGTTGAAACACGAGCCAGCTTTCGCAAAAGGAAATGACTAATCCAGAGGCATATTAACCAGTGATTATGTCAAGTGCTTCACAGTCTGAGTACCCTTCAGGGATGAAGTTAGCAGATTCTGCTAATCTGGGGCAAGTAAGTCGAGAGTCGATCTCTCCAAGCTCAGCCAAATCTGGGGAATTCCCTCAAAGTTATCAATCAGAGGTTATCACGTCGATTAATCTCTTCAAGCTGTCAATCAGAGGCTATCACGTCGATAAATATCTTCAGGCTCGATCAATCAAAGGTTATCACGTCGATTAATCTCTTCAAGCTGTCAATCTGAGGCTATCACGTCGATAAATCTCTTCAAGCTCGATCAATCAGAGGCTATCACACCGAGAAATCTATTCATAATTCATTCAACCTGGGGAAGTTACGCCGAGATTCGACAAATCTCTCCAAGAAAGCTGTAATCAAGAGCAGTTTATTTTGCGACTCAAGACATTGGGGCAGGCCACCTCATATCGTATTGTGGCACGAATATTCTAGTCTTCTATTCAACATAAAGCTTCTCAGAGATCATCTAGATAGGGGCATTCCTCATTTGTATTTACAAAGTTGCTCAAGCCAATTATGTTGCACAAGACCACTATAATCAGCTAAAAGCATCATAACGGTCACCCTGACCCAGCCAGCACATGAAACTGCCTCCATCCACTACAGACAATTTCGGGTCTGATTCCCCAAGTGAATTTAGAAAATCTAGAATCGTCTTTTAACTCAGCACGCGCAAATGCATCCTCAGTGGAGTTAATCAAGAACATCCCCAGTGAAGCTAAACTGGGGCATTCGCAGAGCTAAGCCGGGGCATTCGCAGAGCTCAACCGGGGCATTCGCAGAGCTAAACCGGGGCATTCATAAGCGTCCATGCCTATCTCTTATCCCCAAGCAATTCAAGAAACAATTCCCCAGTGTGCGTAAACTTGGAGCATGTTTTCGGAGAAATTCACATGATGTTCAGTATCCATTCTTCGGCATATTCAGCTCTACTATCCTCTCAATTGTTCAGGGTGTATGGAAGTCTGGCCAGATTATCTCTCCCCAACGATACGATTTAGAATCCAGCATCGTACCTGAAGACTCGTTTCGTCAGCAATTCAATCTTTAGCAAAGTCGTCAGCGATCTTTGGTATCAGGGGCTCCCCAGGGAAAATTCTTATCAATACCCCCAACAACCTTTGATGCTGCATGCTTCCAACGCCGATATATACTGACATCCCCAGTGATGAGCAGCGGTTCCCAGAAAGCCTTCTCTTATCCTCATTGTTGTACCCCAAAATTTGCCCTCCCATATTTCTCAAGACATGTCAAGAATAATCTCCAAGTGACTCAAGTTAGCTCAAGAGTTGGACAGTCAAATCACCTCATAAGGCAGTCAATTCAAAATTAGGGTTTTGTGTTGCATCAAGGTCCTTGCATCCAAATGGCCTCAAATTCTCCCTAATGTCCTAATATGTTCTCAAGTTCATCCATGTCAAATTTCAAGCCTTGCAGAGAAAGTTTGGTCAGTCAATTGCTCAAGAGGTCCAAAAATCGACTGTGCTAGGGCAAAAGTGAACTGTGACCTACAAATAGTCAAACCTCAATACTTTTTGTCAACATTCTCATTTTGAAGGATAATTAATTATTTTATCAAGGGTTGATCATGATTCATCAAGGATTGCTCAAGATTCATCAAGATTCAAAAGTTGCTAAATTAGGGTTTTGTAGGAAAAGTCAACTCAACTTTGACAAAGCATAACTTTCTCATACTTTATGAGTAATGAATCATCAAAAGCTCATTTTGAAGAGGATGCAATTTCCTACAATCCATCTTCACACCCCAAGATCAAGAAATGCACTCACAAAAAGTTACAAATTTGGACATTATAGGTCATTTTTGAAAGTCAACAAAAACACCTTTTTATGCCAAAGCTTATAACTTGAGCATGGAATATCAAAATGAGATGAGACCAAAAGGGTTGGTTAGAGGACATCTCAAGGTTTCTATAAAGTCCAAGAACACTTCCAAAAGTTCAAAATTGAAGAAGTTATGCATTGTTGAAGTTGGGCATTTTTCCAAAATTGCCAAAAGTCAACTATCCCCAAAACTCCAATTTTTGACAAATTGGCCCACTTTTTTCCACTTGATTTGATCTTGTCACACCACACACGTGTCATATCTTCAGTCTTGTGCCAATTTATTAATTTTTCTATTTTGTTTTGATTTTTATTGATTTAATTCATTTTTAATCAATTTAAATCCAAATAAAATATAAATATTAATAACTTGTGATCTTTTTGATTGATATGGGTTTCAATTATCATCATGGACTCAATCAAATTCGTACCATGCCATATTATGAACAAAATCTTGGATTTGGCATAATTTTGGAAGCTTTGCTAATGGAGATCAAATCATATCTTAAATCTTCAATGCACATGGATTCAAGACCAAAGATTTAACCTAATGCAATCCCTTATACATGTACAGGCCAGAGGCATCAAAAACACGACCAGAAAGTGACAGAAACGGCCAGACAAAACTTTGAAAAAAGCTTGAAAACCTTGAAACTGAAATCATACTTAGAGCTCGATTCAATCCAAAAACTCAACACTATCTCCTTGCCTGAGGTCCACTGAAGCGATAGGCATCAAAACCAAGCTCTATCGTCACCTAAATTACGCTGTAAGTGTCCAAGAACACAGCCCTGTACATGGAATCGTGAATCCATTTTCTTGCATCCTTTTGCCAAATTTTTTGTATAATCATGCTTGCCATTCAATTTCTAAGCATTCTGCAATATTTGATTTCATTTTCATGGCCTCTAACGTGATGCCCGAACCTAGGGTTTCCATTCTTTGTTTTTAGGTATTTTTGATACAGGCAAAATCAAGGTAAACGATGACCATGGTTGTGTTCAGGGAGGAGAGACGAACACGTTGGTAGTCTTAGTTGGTATTTACATGGCCTAGGATGAATTTTGGAAGCAAGCCACGAATCTTCCCGCGGATAAAAATTCGCAGGTAAGAAAACCAGGGATTTGTGAAGAAGACGACTACGTGTTCTCTTCCCATTGGCCAGTTTCAAATCAGCGCGCTTTTTTTTAAATATTTTTTTCCAGGCATAATGGTTTGTTTTAAATATAATATTTGTTTTGTATTCCAATAACAAATGAGCAGGTTAGTTGAGTTGGCAAGCGCGTTGGTGGAAAGCCCCATGGGACCTGGGTTCGAATCCCAGGTCCCCCAAAACATTTGTTTAATTTTTCTTCAGGTGATTCTATGTGATATCCAAAGTGTGATCCACCATACGCTTGCAAATATCAACGTGTCAGATGGCCTTCAGGCCAAATCTGGTGGCCAGGAGTGAAGAACTATCATGTTCCCTGGTCAAAGGCGCGCGCTGGATTGGAGAAGTCAACAAGGCTTGCTCATAATTGGGCCTGGAGATTTGCTGATCTCACCTCCTTTCTAGGCCCAAACCCCCCATTTGGTCAATTTCTTTTCTTTTCATATTTCTTTCTTTATTTAATTATTTTTAATTATTATTATTATTTACACTAACCAATTTATTTTTCTTAATAAAACCAGAAAACATAAAAAATATTATTTTTATTATTAATTTCATTATTTTATTTTTTGTAAATAAATATTAATTAATTAACTTAGTTTTAAATAGGTTTAAACATTTAATATTTTTGCAATAAATTAAAACTAATGTAGAATTAGGTTTTTAATATTTTTAGTCAATTTTATTTTTATTTCCTAAAAAACTCAAAAAAATCCAAAAAATATTTTCATTATTTTAATTAATTTAATTGTTCATTTAATTTAATCCCATTTAATTCAAAAATGAGCAAAAATCTTTTCTTTAATAAAAAAAGGGGTCAAAACCCTAAAAATACGCCGATTTAATTTCTTGCACGCGATCCATATTTCCAATATTGTAATTGCTCCCGGTATGTAATAGCTTTTAATTAGGACTTTATTTATTTATTCGCTTTATTTTACTTTCCGCAATTTAAATTAAAGAGTTTGTTTTTTGGCGATGTAAATACCCGACGCCTTGTAATAGCTTAGATTTAATTTCCGCAAATTTAAATTCCGCAACTATTAACTGTTAGATGTTTGAATAATAGGGAATGCATGACAAGATCAAATGTATGAACTTAAAATCAACAATAGCTCACCCATAACATGTACAGATAAAATTAACCGAACTAACACACTTGCACATGTGCACTCTTAGGGTACACCCCACTTGGTTGCCTTCGAACGTGGTCATTGAGTATAGGAAGCTTTAGAGGTCGTCCTCTTGTCCAAAGATCATAAGTTACCTCAAAACGGTTGCCTCGGATAAAATGATCTAAGACATTAGGGTTACCGCTAAGACGTCCTAACATTGCTTTAGTGACCACACGTCCCTTAATCGAATTGACCTTAAAACTCCAACGACGGTGCTACCTACTCCTCAATAGTGGGCTAGAATTGTCTAAAGGACATTTGCACAGTTTAATTCTTTTTTCGAGTAGATAGATGGTTCTTAATTTCTTGCTCCTTTTAAAATAAAACAAAAACTTTTCGCACTTACACTCCTTTCAAACAAAGACTTTTTTCAAACCCACAAACACAAAGAAAAGCAAATTTTGAAAACACTCTGAGCAGGTACCTAAGAGCTCGTGGATAACCACAAATAGAAAGGGTGCTAACACCTTCCCTTTCTATAATCTACCTCCCGAAACTGAGAAACATCTCGAAAAAGGAATTTTTCTGTGCTTTTTTCCTTTCCTTGTTGGATAAAATAAAAGACGGTGGCGACTCTTGCTTACCGCGACATTTTGCGAATACAAACGCAAAACGCAAACTAGCATTCCAAAAATAGTCAGTTCTCATTCCCACTGATCACACTCATGAAGTTTATTTCTTCGTATTGCATATAGTTATCACTGTATAACATTTCATCTTCAAAAGTGCATAGTCGATCCATCAGAATGGATCTTTGCGGAAAAAGAAATTCAAACATGCATACAAAGCATAAGCCAGATCAGGTACCTTACATGAAAGACCTGAATTATTCAAGGAAAACAATACATCCCTACAGGAGGGTATCATGCCCAAAGTCCCCAGTCAGTGACCTTCACCTTTTCAATGCCAAGCAAAATCAATACACTTTGCCGTTCTAAACGCAATTCTTGTCTGGTAGTCAGTTCCCTAAACACTTGTCCGTGTCCATTCCTAAATACTCGTCCGTGTCCATTCCTAAACACTCGCATGTGTCAAGTTTCCTAAACACCCACCGGGTCAGTTATTCAAACACTCGTCCGTGTTTAAACTTTTGATACTCGTCCGTATCTTCTTTCAATACTCGTCCATATTGAATTAAACACTCGTCCATGTTTAACTTTTTGATACTCGCCTGTATCTTCTTTCAATACTCGTCCATATTGAATCAAACACTCGTCAGTGTTTAACCTTTGATACTCGTCCGTATCTCCTTTCAATACTCGTCCGTATTGATTCAAACACTCGTCCGTGTTTAAACTTTTTGATACCCGCCTGTATCTTCTTTCAATACTCGTCTGTATTGAATCAAACACTCGTCCATGTTTAACCTTTGATACTTGTCCGTATTGTAGGTGTTTAGGTATTGGCTTGTATTTTTGGTAAATTCCAAGTGTATGTGTGAATGTCATGACTGATGTCATAACATTCTAGTTCAGGTTGTACTAACTCTTTAGGTACATATGCAGAAAAATATTGTAACTCAAATACTGATGTTCATAAGTGTGTATCTGAGCATGTTTGCAAAATGATCACATTTAGCTAATCAGTAGACAGGTTTTCTCAGATGTCATAACAGATGTTATGACATCCTGTTCTGAACTAGCAGGATTACAGGATTGGATAAGTCTGAGTTTTTTCAGGAAATAACTCAGTCCTTCCTAAACAGAATCCTGCGTTTTCTGAGGAGTAACCTCGCTCAATCCTAACCTGATCAACAAAGTACTGTGACCTGGACTTTAAGTCAAACGGAATCAACCCTAGGTTTTTGGAAACCCTAACTGAAGTTGCAGCTGCTATATATTCAACAGAGCTGCGGTTTTTGAAATCATCCCTGCTGATTAATTTGAAGATCGAGTTTGTAATCTGTATAGATTTGTTTAATTGTACTCCAAGCAATTATCATTGTGATAAGTGTCTTGGAATAGGTTTCAATTGTAAGGGTTGTGTAGCACTCAAAGCTTTGAAGCAAGAGTGTTTGAATGTTACTTGACTAAAGCTGTGAAGCAGAGTCAAGTTAGTTGTGTACATCACTCAAAGCTGTGAAGCACGAGTGATTGTGTTACTTGATTAAAAAGCTGTGAAGCATAATCAAGAGTGTGTTTTGAAGAGTGTCTTCATCAATTCTCAAGTCAAATTGGTTTATGTATCACTGCTGTGATTGAGGGGGAGTGAGTAGGAACTCAGGTTTAAGTTGTACTTAGATTAGAATTGCATTGGGTAGGTCTTAAGTGAAGGAGATAAACTGGTTGGTTTATTCCTGAATTAACATCTCTTATAGTGGATTCTCTCCCTGGCTTGGTAGCCCCCAGAGTAGGTGTTGTTGCACACTGAACTGGGTAAACAATTGACTGTGTTATTTACTGCTTTTGTATTTACTGTCATATAGTAAGTCAGATACAGTGTCATAACATTGGACGTGACATTGGGTATCTGAAGCCAGAATTTTCAATTGGCATCAGAGCGGGCACCCTGCCTGTATTACTGGGTGAGATCTAGGGATATCACTTTCTGGCACTATGGACAAAGAAGGAGTTTTTGGAAACAGACCACCCATTCTGGATGGAACTAATTATGACTATTGGAAACCTCGTATGATTGCCTTCCTAAAATCTCTGGACAAAAAGGCTTGGAGAGCTGCTGACAAAGGATGGAGTCATCCCACCATAACTGAAAGAGATGGGACAATCAGTCTGAAGCCTGAGGAAGATTGGAGTAAAGAAGAAGATGAGTTAGCTCTGGGAAATTCAAAAGCCTTAAATGCCTTGTTCAATGGAATTGATAGAAACATCTTCAGATTAGTACATCAATATGAACTGGCCAAGGAAGTTTGGGACACCCTCAAAACTACTCATGAGGGCACTTCCAAAGTAAAGATGTCAAGGCTTCAGATGTTGACCACTAAGTTTGAGAATCTAAAAATGATGGAAGATGAAACCATCCATGAATTTCACATGAACATCTTGGAGATTGCCAACACCTCAGGAGCACTGGGAGAAAAAATGTCAGAAGAAAAACTGGTGAGGAAGATTCTCAGATCCTTGCCTAAAAGATTTGCAATGAAGGTAACTGCCATAGAGGAAGCCCAGGACATTAGCAAGTTAAAAGTGGATGAACTTATTGGGTCTCTTCAGACTTTTGAGATGGGGATCACTGATAATGGTGACAAGAAGAACAAAAGCATAGCACTTGTAACCAACACTGATGTTGAACACAAGGAGGATGAAGAAGAAAACATATCAGAAGCCATTGCCATGCTTGGAAGACAGTTCAACAGGCTCATCAAAAGAATGGACCCAAAGTCAAGGTCAAATGTTCACAACATTCCTTCTGACATTGACAGTTCCAGCAGAAGACCAAGATCAGAAGATAAGGAAAACCAAGGCAGAGGAATTCAATGCCATGGATGTGAAGGATATGGACATATTCGAGCTGAATGTCCTACCTTTCTTAAGAAGCAAAAGAAAGGAATGACTGTTACCTGGTCTGACTATGATTCAGAAAGCAATTCTGAAGAAGAATCTGCCAAACTAGTTACTGCCCTAACTAGTGTTTGTACTTCTGAAAGTGACACCAGTGATGAAGAAGTAACATTTGAAGAACTGGCTGATACCTACAAGAAATTGTGTATCAGAAGTGGTGAAGTCTGTGTGCAAAATGAGAAACAATCAAAACTCATTGTAAAGCTAGAGGCTGAAAAGAGAGCAAATCTTGAAACTATAAGTCATTTAGAAGGAGAAGTTCAACTGCTGAACTCACAACTGAATCAAATGACCAAATCAGTCAAGATGTTGACAAATGGGACAGACAAATTGGAAGAGATTCTTCAGGCTGGACAAAATATGGGAAATAAATCTGGCCTAGGATTTGTGGAAACAAAGAAAGTTGTTACCAGGAAGCAAATGTCAAACCAGATGTCTCAACATTACTCTCCACATCAGGGACAGAGACACATGAAGAAGAGGTACCAAAGATGGAGATGTCATCATTGTGGGAAATATGGTCACATAAAGCCCTTCTGTTACAGACTACATGGATATCCTAATCAGAAATCAGATGTCGAACCTAAGTCTAAAAGGGTACCACACGCTCCTCAATGGAAGAAAAAGGCTATTGCACTGATAGCACACACTTCCCTGAAGATCTCAACAAAGGAAGATTGGTACTTTGACAGTGGATGTTCCAGACACATGACTGGATTCAAAAATCTCCTCAATAATGTTATGCCTCACACCACCAGTTTTGTGACCTTTGGAGATGGTGCTAAAGGAGAAATCAAAGGAGTTGGCAATTTGGACTACCCTGGAGTTCCAAGTCTGAATAAGGTACTGCTGGTAAAAGGGTTGACTACTAATCTCATCAGCATCAGTCAATTATGTGATCTAGGATTCATGGTCAACTTCTCAAGATCTGAATGTCTAGTGTTTAATGATAAACTAGATATTGTAATGAGAGGAATAAAATCCAAAAATAACTGTTATGTGTGGCAGCCTGAGAACACTGATATCCACACCTTGAGTCAAATCTTCAAAGAAGAAAAAGATATGAAACAGTGGCAGCATAAACTTGAAGAAATGAAAAGAGATATTCCTATGGAAGATGTCAGAAGAACTCCTAAACTACAGGCTGATAATATATGTGATATGAACAAGTCTCATAAATTCTGTTCAAAAAAATTCTGGTCAACACAGATGCTACCTGAAGACAATGTTACACAAGATGTTGTGACATTGTGGTGTGATAATCTGAAAACATTCAACATTTCCTTAAACCCTATTGACTTTGGAGAGAAGAAATCATTTGAACTGAAACATAGGTTCTCTGAGCTTCAGCTAACTGATTCTTCTATCAAGGCGCTTGTTGGAAATCAACTTGAAAATTTGAAGGGCAGATTGGGTATTCACCAACATGAGAAATTATAGCAATTAGTTTTGCTGAAAACAAGGGTTGAAGGGATTAATTCTATTAAGTCTATATTTAGTGGGTTGATCATAGTCATTCACAATTCCTTCAAAAGCCTTCAGAAGTTGAAAAGACTCCCTTGTACTCCCTATCTCTCTCATTCTTGCAACCGGTTTTCTCCTCCCAATCAAAGAGCTTTCTCAAAGTGCTACTGCTACTCAACGTTAAACACAATGTCTCAGACATCATCTTCCACTATGGCGGCTTCGTCTCACTCATCATCATCGTCATCTGATCACGATTCTAGGGCAATCACGACATGCATAGAATCTGAAGTACTTGAGGTCACTCCTCTCAGGGAGATGGCAACTAATCCAGCCAAAATCAAGAAACTCAGGACCAGAAAAGCAGGAAGAGCTCAAGCTGCAGTCTCTGGTAATTCTTCTCTTCCTTCATCTAATATACCTAATAAAGAAGGAACAGTGCAAGTACACCAAGCCATTGCTAGACTGGTTACTAGCATTCTGAGTGGCAACCAATCTGTACCGGGGATTTCTATTCCTCTGAATCAATCTGAGAGTCCAAATGTAGAAGGTTCTGAAAATATAGATGTCACTGAGGATGTCGTGACACCAAAAGACAACATTCAGAATCCCTCTGAAAAGGCTGCTGATCCTCCTATCATTGATGTGGATGAAGAGTACTCAGATAATGAACTGATTGCTAATGTGAACCCTAGCATTGCTAGAAGATTGATGAAAAGAAAAAGTTGTGAGACTGTTAAACCTAAGAAGTCCAAGGCTGAAGGGATGGCTGAAAAAATTCAGACTAAAGGGAAGAAGGCTCAGGTGCTGACTGCTAGACAACCAATCTCCAAGAAAAGAAAAGAACCTGAAACTTCTGACTCTGATGATGAATCAGAATTTGAGATTGACATTGACAATGCTCCCATCAGAAGGAAGCTCCCTTCCAGCAAGATTGCTAGAGTGCCTGAAGTGCCAACTGACAACATCTCCTTTCATCATCCTGATAATGCAAACAGGTGGAAGTATGTTTGCTTGAAGAGAATAGCCTTGGAGAGAGAACTCAACAATGATGCTTTGGAGTGCAAAGACATCATGGAGCTGATCAGGAATGCTGGACTAATAAAGACTGTGATGAAGTTTGGCAAATGTTATGAAAATCTGGTTAAAGAGTTTGTAGTGAACCTATCCAATGATTGTGCTGATGGGAGGTCAGCTGACTTTGAGAGTGTGTTTGTTAGAGGAAGAAGGGTCAAGTTCTCTCCATCAGAAATCAACAAGTTTCTTGGAAGAACGAATAAGGACTGTCCTGATCTAGAGGCAACTGACAATGAAGTATGCTTGACCATCACTGCCAGGCAAGTCAAGTGCTGGCCATTGAAAGGGAAGTTGAATGCTAGTAAACTCAGCATGAAATTTGCCATCCTGCATAAAATAGGTGCAGCAAACTGGGTGCCTACAAATCACAAATCAACCATCTCCACAGGATTGGGGAGATTCATCTATGCTGTAGGAACCAAGACTGCCTTTGATTATGGAAGGTACATTTTTGAACAAACCTTGAAGCATGCTGGCAGTTATGCTGTCAAAGGACCAATTGCATTTCCCTCCCTCCTTTGTGGAATCATCCTTGCACAATATCCTGACATACTTGTAGCAAGAGATACAGTCTGCAAAAGAGCCCCTGCCCTTGGCCTGCACTACAAACTGTTTCAGGGATCCCATGCTCCAGACATTGTCATAACATCAGCTGAGACATCGTCTGCAAAGAGCCAGTCCAAAACATCTGATGTCATAGCTGTCTTAAAAGAAACTTGCAAAGATCTGGATGCTAGGAAAAGGACCCTAGAAGCACTAATTGCCAAGCTAGAAAAGGAAGAAGCTGAAGCAAGCATGAGGGAAGAAGATGAAGGACAGTCCAACAGTGAAGAAAGTGGCTCCTCTGAGTCTGATGACAGTACTTGAAGGATGATTGCTGCGTGGTGGTGTTGCTGGTGGAGTTTGGAAGTATGTCCTGCTGTTGTCTGCTGCTGTTGTCTGGTGTTCTGCTGCTGATCTCATTATTTTGTCTTGGATAACTGTATTACTTTATATACATGTAATCTTTGGCCCATTTGTGGCTAAAGTGGGGGAGAATATTTGGTACTGCTTAATTAGTACTTAACACTATATTTTTCTGCTGTCATCATTTATTTCTGCTGCTATCTCTGATTGTTTAGGGACTTTAGCCAAAAATCTGCCAAAGGGGGAGTTTGTAGGTGTTTAGGTATTGGCTTGTATTTTTGGTAAATTCCAAGTGTATGTGTGAATGTCATGACTGATGTCATAACATTCTAGTTCAGGTTGTACTAACTCTTTAGGTACATATGCAGAAAAATATTGTAACTCAAATACTGATGTTCATAAGTGTGTATCTGAGCATGTTTGCAAAATGATCACATTTAGCTAATCAGTAGACAGGTTTTCTCAGATGTCATAACAGATGTTATGACATCCTGTTCTGAACTAGCAGGATTACAGGATTGGATAAGTCTGAGTTTTTTCAGGAAATAACTCAGTCCTTCCTAAACAGAATCCTGCGTTTTCTGAGGAGTAACCTCGCTCAATCCTAACCTGATCAACAAAGTACTGTGACCTGGACTTTAAGTCAAACGGAATCAACCCTAGGTTTTTGGAAACCCTAACTGAAGTTGCAGCTGCTATATATTCAACAGAGCTGCGGTTTTTGAAATCATCCCTGCTGATTAATTTGAAGATCGAGTTTGTAATCTGTATAGATTTGTTTAATTGTACTCCAAGCAATTATCATTGTGATAAGTGTCTTGGAATAGGTTTCAATTGTAAGGGTTGTGTAGCACTCAAAGCTTTGAAGCAAGAGTGTTTGAATGTTACTTGACTAAAGCTGTGAAGCAGAGTCAAGTTAGTTGTGTACATCACTCAAAGCTGTGAAGCACGAGTGATTGTGTTACTTGATTAAAAAGCTGTGAAGCATAATCAAGAGTGTGTTTTGAAGAGTGTCTTCATCAATTCTCAAGTCAAATTGGTTTATGTATCACTGCTGTGATTGAGGGGGAGTGAGTAGGAACTCAGGTTTAAGTTGTACTTAGATTAGAATTGCATTGGGTAGGTCTTAAGTGAAGGAGATAAACTGGTTGGTTTATTCCTGAATTAACATCTCTTATAGTGGATTCTCTCCCTGGCTTGGTAGCCCCCAGAGTAGGTGTTGTTGCACACTGAACTGGGTAAACAATTGACTGTGTTATTTACTGCTTTTGTATTTACTGTCATATAGTAAGTCAGATACAGTGTCATAACATTGGACGTGACATTGGGTATCTGAAGCCAGAATTTTCACGTATCTCCTTTCAATACTCGTCCGTATTAATTCAAACACTCGTCCGTGTTTAACCTTTTCATACTCGCCTGTATCTTCTTTCAATACTCGTCCATATTGATTCAAACACTCGTTCGTGTTTAACCTTTGATACTCGTCCGTATCTTATTTCAATAATCGTCCGTATTGATTCAAACACTTGTCCGTGTTTAACTTTTGATACTCGTCCTTATCTTCTTTCAATACTCGTCTGTATTGATTCAAACACTCGTTCGTGTTTAACCTTTCTTGATGCTCGTCCATGTCTCTTATCTAAGCAATCGTCATAACCCATGTTTCCTTCTTCGAACCTGAGATCGCCTCTTGGCTAGGTTCTTCCTATAGATCACTGTCAAACCTGAGATTACCTCTTGGCTAGGTTCTTCCCATAGATCACCGTCGAACCTGAGATCGCCCGTAGGCTAGGTTCTTCCCATAGATCATCGTCAAACCTGAGATCGCCCGTAGGCTAGGTTCTTCCCATAGATCATCGTCGAACCTGAGATCGCCTCTAGGCTAGGTTCTTCCCATAAATCATCGTCGAACCTGAGATCGCCTCTAGGCTAGGTTCTTCCCATAGATCATCTTCGAACCTGAGATCACCCGTAGGCTAGGTTCTTCCCATAGATCATCTTTGAACCTGAGATCGCCCATAGGCTAAGTTCTTCCTTAGATCATCGTTGAACCTGAGATCGCCTCTTGGCTAGGTTCCTCCTTAGATCACCTTCTTAGAACCTGAGATCGCCCGTAGGCTAGGTTCTTCCCATAGATCATCTTAGAACCTGAGATCGCCCGTAGGCTAGGTTCTTCCTTAGATTATTGTCGAACCTGAGATCGCCTCTTGGCTAGGTTCTTCCATAGATCATCGTCAAACCTGAGATCGCTCGTAGGCTAGGTTCTTCCTTAGATCATCATCGAACCTGAGATCTCCCATAGGCTAGATCACTGTCGAACCTGAGATCTCCTCTTGGCTAGGTTCCTCCTTAGATCACCTTCTTAGAACCTGAGATCGCCCATAGGATAGGTTCTTCCCATAGATCATCTTAGAACCTGAGATCGCCTGTAGGCTAGGTTCTTCCTTAGATCTTCTTAGAACCTGAGATCGCCTCTTGGCTAGGTTCTTCCTTAGATCATCTTTGAACTTGAGATCGCCTCTTGGCTAGGTTCTTCCCATAGATCATCGTCGAACCTGAGATCTCCTCTAGGCTAGGTTCTTCCCATAGATCACCGTCGAACCTGAGATCGCCCGTAGGCTAGGTTCTTCCTTAGATCATCTTAGAACCTGAGATCGCCTGTAGGCTAGGTTCTTCCTTAGATCATCTTAGAACCTGAGATCGCCCGTAGGCTAGGTTCTTCTTTAGATCATCTTAGAACCTGAGATCACCCGTAGGCTAGGTTCTTCCTTAGATCATCTTAGAACCTGAGATCGCCCGTAGTCTAGGTTCTTCCTTAGATCATCTTATAACCTGAGATCGCCCGTAGGCTAGGTTCTTCCCATAGATCACCGTCGAACCTGAGATCGCCCGTAGGCTAGGTTCTTCCTTAGATCATCTTAGAACCTGAGATCACCCGTAGGCTAGGTTCTTCCCTTAGATCATCGTCGAACCTGATATTTCCTGTAGGCTAGGTTCTTCCATAGATCATCTTGGAACCTGAGATCGCCCGTAGGCTAGGTTCTTCACTCAAATCATCGTCGAACCTAAGATCTCCTTTTGGCTAGGTTCTTTCCATATACTTTGTCTTAGAACCTGAGATCACCCTTTGGCTAGGTTCCCTGTCAAATCACTCTCATGTGTCACCTTAGGATCGTAGGTCGCCCGTAAACCTCGTTCGCTGTCTTTTCATACCAACCATTTATCTTATATTGGCATAAGGCCACGTTACAAGTCCAATCTCTGTCTCTTCATTTAAAAAAAAATTTCTTTTCCCCAGCAGATAACACAAAATAAATAAATAAAGAAAACACTTACTCATCCTCCCAGGACAAATTTTCGGCATTGGTATTTAATCATCTTCCACCTTGAACTTCCGAAAGGCACGCGCCAATCGTACTTTCAGGTTCAAGATGATTAAATAGGGGCAGCTGTAATACCCCAAATTTGTCCTACCCTTCTACTTTTATCTGGTTTATGCATTGTCGCGCTTTTCTCATGTACATATCTCCATTAGGTCATTTAACATTGCATACATTCGCTAACAACATAATTTGGCATGGAATCAGTGATATGATGGAATTAGGGTTTCTCTATGCTTCTAGGCTCTCATCTTCATGTAGGGGAATCAGTTGGTTTCTTCGACAATTATGGTTTGAAGATAGGGTTTTGGATGCATGGCTATTGTGGACTTCTTTCTTATCAAGCTACAAGGGCATCTTCACCATGGGTTTTTAAACCATCAAAGTGCATCTCAAGGGATCTCAGGACCTTGTGATCATCGTCATTTATATGCTTCTAATTGTTCCTATCTACAAGATTTTCTCCATTTCATTTGCTTCAAGATCATTGGTTGTCTATTGAGGTGCATTGGTGGAATGGATTACAAAGTTTAAATCGTGATATAAAGATGATGTTGTGGACGTGTAATATGATCAAGGCATTGTTATTATTTGTTACTTCGTGTAATATGATTAAGAGGAAAATTAAGAGTTGTTGCAAGGAGGCGAGATTGACTTGGTTTGGCTTTTATGGGTCCATTATTTAGAATCGTTTGGAATGCTACCTAATGACATGGGTTAGATTTGCTTGGAGTTTGCAAAATAAGAAGGGGTATTCAGATTTCTTGAAGGACAAGTGAAATTATAAAACATTAACACAACATGTCCATGGCATTAAGCTAGATTCAAGGTGGTTGCATTCACACAAGACTCATTCAAATGTCATCCATAATTCTCAAAACAAGCTCATGAAATTACAAAACTTCATTCAATATTATTCTTAATCCCATACAAGCATTTTATGAATTTGTAAGAATGGAAAGAATCATTTCATTGTTCGAGGGGAGAATATGAAGTTACTATTCCAGATACAAGCCGTTAAACCTTATCATGTTACTTTCACAAGAGTCCCAAATGGAAGTTTCAATAAAATTATAGGAACTTTTTAAAGAGGTCCACAAGATCTAAACATGTGTTGATTCATCAAGTGTTCCTAAGCCTAATCTTCAAGCTTTCAATCCTCCAAACTTCATTCAAAATCCACTTCATGCTAAAGCTCCGACGATTTCCTTTGAGTACATCATGTATAAGTTGTAAGCTTACTGTACAAATGGAGCGAGAATCCGCAAGAATCCATTCTTCAAGAACTTACCACGTTACCTGTCCAAACACAACCAGAAAATTGCGTTAAAGCTTTGTTCAAACCAGTGATGTTTACAACCAAGAAGTCCGAACAGGCTGTGAAATGTACCAAGGAAAAAGTGCAGTGGTTCAGCAGATCCAAAGGAAAAGATCTAGCAAGAGGGATCGACACAGCAAGAGAGAGAGTAAGAGCAAAAGCTAACCTCACTTGGAACCCCTTTGAAACTGTGGTAGAATATACAGGTACACAAACTATGAATTATCATCCTTCTTTTGATCATGTGAAGCTGATTCATAATGAAGCCGAAGCAGCAGAAAGAACCTCTCGGAAATAG
Source organism: Vicia faba (assembly GCA_948472305.1). Lineage (NCBI taxonomy): Eukaryota > Viridiplantae > Streptophyta > Magnoliopsida > Fabales > Fabaceae > Vicia > Vicia faba. The sequence goes on along the minus strand of OX451737.1, from coordinate 1,260,674,677 downwards.
AAAACCAGTTTAGAATATCCCTCAACTGTCAAAAAAAGCAATCACTAACAGAGTTGTAACAAATAAAACTAACTCTAAACAGCCCTGCACAATAACAAACTGCAAACAGCTAACAAACTTCTAGCTGAATGACTAACTTCTATAACAGAAAGCCCAAACAGAATTCAACAAAATACTCCAACTAACCCCTAACCGAATGGAATCTACTATCAAACTCACTCTCCAATTCCTACAGATCTAACAGCATATGCATAACAAAATCTCATAACTACCTAACCACCTAACAGAATCATAACAGAAAGGATGGAAGATAATAACAGAAAGTTTATAATAGATAAGAGGGAGAGAGAGAGAGAGAGAGTTCACAAAAAGAAGGGAGGGTTCAACAGAAAACTCACCGGCATAATTATCACGTGGCTTCTTCTTCAAGTTTCTGGGGCCGACATCATAAAACTCCTCAATATCCTTCATCACCTTGGAGCTTCTTCATTCCCCTCTAGATAACAGCATCTCGGAAGAACTGCATACATCATCTCTCTCTACTTTAAATAGCATACGTGGAAGAATGACTCAGAACCTTTCATCATCACCTTCTTCGATTCGCACCTCAGCATTTAGTCTACTTCAATGATCTCATCATCATCATCATTGTTCTCAAGAACAAGAGCGACACTGAGGCAAATTCGACATCAACAATGATATCATCATTATCACCGATCACTACTCAAAACACAGAAGAATAAAAGTATGAAGAAGACGTATACCGAAAATTCTGGTTTTCTACGCGAATCGTCGAGGTTGAATGAGCATCTTCTCCGGCGGAAGGAATCCGAGTCGAAGAAGGTGACGTGGTGGCGAGTCGCAACAAGAGAATCAAAAGGGAATGGTGAATTAGATGATGAAGCCAAATCAAAGAAGAAGGTGGAGGTTCAAAGAGATGAGGCTGAGGCTGGGTTCGATGGTAACGATTGTTGACTCTAGGCGGTGAATCGAATCGGAGATAAGGACGATGTGTGACTTGAGAAGATGGATCAGAGAGAAAGAGGTGCCGAGGATGAGTTGAAGAAGAAGGAGGTTTGAACAGCGCGTTGAGAGTCTGAGACAGAGCTTCGAATCAAAAAATCGGAGAAGACAATTTGAATCAAAACAGGAGGGAAAGCGATGATTGAAGAAGAAAAACGGCCGCGAGCGTGGTGGTCGTAAGATTCCACGACGGCGCTGAATATTGAGAGGAAGAAGACGACTCTGTTTCACAAAGCTGTGAAGGGACACAAACCTTCAACCCTAATCCCCTTTCTGAATTTCATTTTTTTTTTATAAATTTAATCTGACGTTTTTTTGTTTATTTTTTTTATCAAATGTCAAACATAATTTTTGGATACAAAGGATATTATGGGGCTTGGTTCGAATTGCACAGCTTAGGCCCACTGTATATTTTTTTGAGGCCTGTAGAAACAAACAAAAAGAAGCTTGTGAATTCAAGCTGATTAGGCCTCTTGCTTCAGCACACCTCATGGATTTCAACTTGCACCCCCTTGGGCCTCTTTTTCTTATTTTGTAGTTTATTTTGAATGATTTTGATAATTACTTAAATTTGTTTGAACTTTTTTCCTTACATGATAAAAGAGATACAAAAATAGTAGAAATTCTTATTGATTTTATAAATTCTCTTTAGATGTTTAATTAGAGTTTTTTTTTACTATTTCATGTTTAATAATCGTTTTGTTGCCATTTTTGCCAAGATTTTATGATAGAATGTTGATGCAACTTTCATAATATGGAATGTTTGGAGATTAATTCTTCAATCACTCGTTCAAGGAAACTTTGGTAGAATTTTCTTACCGCTTGCACAACTTTGAAGAGGCAACGGACCTCCTTCGTTCGGTATTGTCACAACTCTATTTTATTCTTCATTTCCGTGCTTTATCGCAAACCATATGCATGCTAACATTAGATAGATGTTTCCCTTTCATTCATCCTTGACTTAAGACTATTAACGCATAATAACATTAGGTTTAGAAATATGCTAGTCCCCTTTAACTTTTCTTCCCCGTTTGCATATGCATTTAAAACTAAAACTTCTTTTTCTTTTCAAAATTCAAAACACTTTAAAACTACTGATGAGAATCACACTTTTGCTTAATATGGGAAATGATAAGCGGGTCTCTTCTCAATCTTATTGTTCTTCATCTCAAGTTTTAGGTGTGGTTCAATTCTCAAAGACTCCTTTCATGGCTAAGTAGAAAAGCAACTAATATCTCTCTCTTGAGGTCGACTAGTCATTATCTGCAACAAAAATACAAACCAACTCAAACCATTTTATGCGCTCGAGCACCCTTTTCTCAAAAAAACCTTTTCAGGTAAGGACATGATTAATTTACTTCTGTGCCAACGCATAAGTCTCCAAAGGTCGAGCTGCGGCAGAAGGCGGAATTTACTTCGTCCTTAAAAAACACAAACAAACAAAAACATATGAGCCGAACTACGGTAGCTCTGATTCCTCAAAAGGATACGTAGGCATTGGGGTAGGGCCCAAGCGAGCACAATTTTATTTTCCCATTTTTTCCCCTTTCTTTTGCATGCATTCTCCCTTTAGCAGTAATGAACAGTAAGCATAGATCAAACACACCCATAAGATAGATAACAAGAATGGATACCGTAGAGTACTACGGGCGTGTGGGGTGCTAATACCTTCCCCTCGCATAACAGACTCCATTACCCGATCTCTCAGTTGCAAGATCGTGACTTCTCCCTTCTCAGATTTTCTCGATGTTTACCTTTCCCTACATGTGGGATAAAAGACGTTCGATGGCGACTTTATTGTTTGATGATTTTCAGCCGGTTGTTTCACTTGCAAACTTTCAAAATCAATAATCAGTTCTGAGAGAACTTCTAGATTATCAATAGGTGTGAGGAGCGTTTTGTAGGGTTCTTCATACTGTTCCATTGAAGCAGATTCATGAGCACTGGCATTTTTGACACTTGAAGAAGCCATTGTTCACACGGGATTTTGAGGAAGATGAAAGGGGTTTTTGAAAGCAGAAATTTGAAACGAGAGAAAATGTTGATGAGAGTAAAAAGAAGTGAATGTAAAAAGTAAAATTTGAGTTTAAATAGGTTTCTTGAAAAAGTAAATAGTAAGAAAAAGAAATAATTAGTCATGATTATAAGCATTAATGACACCTGAAATTAGGGGATTCAGAAAGATACTTGAATGGTTACCCTTGACAAGTGTCTCAATGCACCCAATCAACGCCTTTGACTTTTCAAAAAAATGAACGTGTGTTCAGCCTCAGAAAGTAGCTGATGAATGGATGACAACTGTTTGATTATGTGAACTGCATGCTTCTATCCTTGAAATGAAACGTTCATATCTTCATGGATAGATTCTGATGCAATCTGTACTTCTAAACTCTGAAGACAGGTTGATCAGTAGTTTACAGAAAATAACAAAATTCTGAAGGTTAAGATATACAAATAAAATATTTTATTCTGGGCATAGCTTCATGTTGAGATGTTTCAGAATGAAGTTAAACCTATCTTCAGAAAGAGGTTTTGTAAAGACATCAGCCCATTGATGGTCTGTGTCAATAAATTTTAAGCTAAGAATTCCTTTCTGAATATTGTCCCTAATAAAATGATGTTTTATTTCTATATGCTTAGCCCTAGAATGAAAATTTGGATTCTTACTGAGACAAATAGCAGAAGTATTGTCACAGAGGATATGAATGTTACTCTCAAATATGTTGAAGTCTTCAAGTTGACTTTTCATCTAGAGCATTTGTGTGCTACATCCAGCAGCTGCTATGTATTCAGCTTCTGCTGTTGATAGTGCTATTGTGGAATGTCTCTTGCTGGTCCATGAGATCAGATTTTCTCCCAGAAACTGGCAGCTTCAAGAAGTGCTTTTACGCTCTACTCTGTCTCCAGCGAAGTCACCGTCATAATAACCTACTAAGCTGTAATCATTTGATTTTCTATAAAACAAACCCATATTAGTAGTACCTTTCAGATACTTGAAAATTCGCTTAACTGCTGTTAAGTGAGATTCTCTAGGATCTGATTAGAATCTAGCACATAAGCAAACTCTAAATAAAATGCCAGGCCTCGAAGCCGTCAGATAGAGAAGAGAACCAATCATACCTTTGTATACCTTCTGTTTTACCTTTTTACTTACCTCTTCCTTTTCCAGAATGCACGTGGGGTGCATTGGAATCTTTGAGGGCTTACATTCTGAGAGATCAAATTTCTTCGAAAGTTCTCTGACATATTTGCTCTGATGAATGTATGTTCCTTCTGGAGTTTGGTTTATCTGAATGCCCAGAAAGAATTTGAGTTCCCCCATTAGGCTCATCTTAAACTCTGCCTGCATACATTTAGCAAACTCTCTTCCCAGAGAGGGTTTAGTAGATAAAAAAGATGATGTCATCAACATAAATCTGACATACTAACATGTCATTTTTAACTGTCTTACAGAATAAGGTTGTGTCCACTTTCCCTCTGGTGAATTCCTTTTTTAACAGGAAGTTACTTAGTCTTTCATGCCAAGCTCTGGGAGCTTGTTTCAGACCATAGAGTGACTTCTTTAGTTTGAAAACATATTCTGGATTTTTGGAATTCTCAAACCCAGGGGGTTGATGCACATATACCTCCTCATCTATATAGCCATTTAAGAATGCACTTTTGACATCCATCTGATACAGAGTGATACCATTGTTTACAACAAATGATATTAAAAGTATGATAGATTCTAACCTGGCAACTGGAGCAAAGGTTTCTGTATAGTCTATCCCCCATTGCTAACTATAACCTTGTGCTACCAGTCATGCTTTGTTTCTGATGACTTCTCCTTGCTCGTTCAATTTGTTTATGAATACCCACTCTGTTCCAATGACGTTGAATCCTTTTGGGTTGGGAACCAGATCCCATACGTCATTTCTAGTGAATTGATTCAGTTCCTCTTTAATTTCCAGAATCCAGTCATTATCCAGAAGTGCTTCATCAATAGTTGTTGGTTCAATTAGAGAGACCAGTCCCATGACCGATTCTTCAGAGTTTCTGAATGTTGATCTTGTTCTGATTGGATCATCCTTCTTTCCTAGTATTATATCTTCTGGGTGAGCAATGCTGCTTCTGGATAGCCTTTTCTGAAGTTGATCAACTGAAGGTGCTGGATTGCTTGCAATAACTTTTTCTGATGTTGTGGTAACGTTTCTGTTGAGAACTTCCGACGAGTTGTCTTCAGAACCTATGAGTTCAACTTCCATACCTGCAAGGAATTCATTCTGCTTTGACTCTTGAGAGTCAAGGTTATCATCAAACCTAACACTGATTGACTCTTCAACAATATGTGTTTATGTATTGTATACTCTGTACCCTCTTGAGTGTTAAGAGTATCCTAACATAATACACTTTTGTGCTTTAGAGTCAAACTTGTTCAGATAATTTTTTGTATTTAAAATAAAGCAAGTGCATCCAAATGGATGAAAATAAGAAATGTTAGGCTTTCTGTTCTTCCACAATTCATATGGAGTCTTTTCCAGAATAGGTCTTATGGAGATTCTATTCTGAATGTAACACGCTGTGTTGATTGCCTCTGCCCAGAAGATCTTAACAATGTTAGTCTCATTGATCATGGTTCTGGCCATTTCTTGCAATGTTCTATTCTTTCGTTCTACAACTCCATTTTTTTGGGGAGTTCTAGAACAAGAGAAGTCATGCAAGATGCCTTTTTCATTAAAAAATAATTCAAAATTTTTATTTTCAAATTCCCCACCATAATCACTTCTGACTTTGACAATTCTAAGATCCTTTTCATTCTGAACTTGGTTGCAGAAGGTAACAAACACAGAGTGCGACTCGTCCTCGTGTCTTAAGAACTTTACCCATGTCCATCTGCTATAGTCATCTACGATTACTAGCCCATACTTCTTGCCACTGACAGACACAGTTTTTACTGGTCCAAATAACTCAATGTGCAGAAGTTCTAATGGCTTAGAGGTAGAAACAACATTTTTGGATTTGAAAGCAGGTTTTGCAAATTTGCCTTTCTGACATGCTTCACACAGAGCATCTGAGCTGAACTTCAAATTAGGAAGTCCTATGACCAGATTGAGTTTGTTAATCTGAGATATTCTTCTCATACTAACATGCCCCAATCTTCTGTGCCAGACCCATTGCTCGTTGTTAACAGAAAGTAGGCATTTTACATTCTGACTCTTTAGTTCAGAAAGTTTTATTTTATAAATGTTGTTTTTCCTCTTTCCATTAAATAGGATAGTCCTATCTTTATGACTAACAGCTTTGCATGAATTTTGATTAAAGATTATATCATAACCGTTATCACTTAATTGACTTATGGATAACAGGTTATGCATTAATCCATCAACTAATAATACATTATTTATAGAGGGAAGATTTCCATTACCCACTGTTCTAGAGCCATTGATCTTTCCTCTCTGATTGCCTCCAAAGCCCACGTAGCCTCCAGGCTTAAGTTCCAGACTTTGGAACATATGCCTTCTTCCCGTCATGTGTCGCGAGCAGCCAGAGTCCAGGTACCATGACTGGTGTCTTAGCCTTGCTGCTAAAGATATCTGCTACATGTATAATTTTATCCTTAGGTACCCACATTTTCTTGGGTCCTGATTTGTTAGTTTTACCAAAATTCTGATTGAATTTTGGTTTGACAGAATAATCACTACTTGTGTATTTTATGTCATGTGTGTGCCCATATATAAAATGTGAATTGAGTGGTGTGCGTTTTATGACTAAGTCCATGGCCTGTTTAGATGTAGATACCTTTCCTTGATATCCTATCCCTTTTCTGCCATTTCTGCTAACTCCATAGATCATTGAAACCATCTTGCTTCTATCTATGTTTCTAGCTAGAAACTTCTGAAAGCTGTGATCATACTCTTTGATGATCTCATCAGCATTACTGGGAGTCTCTAAGATTGTTTCCTTCTGAGAATTTTGCAAATCATTTTCTAATTTTGAAATTTTTTCTTTTAACTAAGAATTCTCTAATTTGAGACTCTCATACTTTTCAGAGTCAGAGGCAAGATCCCTTTTCAGGTTCTTGAATTTGACTATGATATTCTGATACCTTTCCATAATTTCATTTAGGCTTTCTGCAAGTTCAGCCTTAGTAAAATTTATGGTAAAATCAGGAAATACCTCTTCAGTGTCTGATTCTGATTCTGAACCAGAAGCTTCATTGTCTTCTGATATGTTTGCCATGAGAGCTATGTTTGCTATTTCATCATCTGATTCTGATTCAGCTTCAGAGGTTTCAGAATCATCCCATGTAGCCATGAGGCTTTTCTTCTTTTCCTTGATGAACTACTTTTTGGGCTTCTCCTTCTGAAGCCTTGGGCAGTCACTTTTATAGTGCCCTTGCTTGTTACACTCATAGAAGATGATGTACTTGTTGTTTGGCTTTCTGTATCCTGATGAACCTTCAGATCTTCTATGTCCAGACAAAGACTCGGACTTTCTGTATCTAGAGGAGGATTCATTCTGATTCTCTGATCTTCTAGGATTTCTGAATTTCCTTTGTCTTTGCTTCCATAGTTGGTTCACACTTCTGGAGAGGAGAGACAATTCATCTTCTTCTGATGAGGATCCATCAGAAGTTTCTTCCACAACCTGCAAAACCTTAGAGTCAGATTTTCTGTTAGATTTTAAAGCTAGTGGCTTACCTTGCATTTGAGGCTCATCTTCTTCTAGCTCTATCTCGTGACTTCTGAGGGAACTGAAAAGTTCCTCCAGAGATATTTTGTTGAGATCTTTGGCTAGCTTAAGTGCTGTGACCATTGGCCTCCATTGCTTGGGCAAGCTTCTGATGATCTTCTTAACGTGATCAGCAGTAGAATTCCCTTTGTCAAGAAACTTCAGTCCAGCAACAAGAATTTGGAATCTTGAAAATATAGTTTCTATTGATTCATTATCTTCCATCTTGAATGCCTCATACTTCTGAATGAGCGCAAGGGCCTTGGTTTCTTTGACTTGAATGTTTCCTTCATGCGTCATTCTCAGAGAGTCAAACATGTTCTTGGCAGTCTCTCTGTTTGATATTTTCTCATATTCTGAATATGAGATGGCGCTGAGGAGTATTGTTCTGGCCTTGTGGTGGTTTCTGAATTCACGCTTTTGTTGGTCAGACATCATTTTTCTGTCTATCCTCTGACCACGTTCATCCACTGGGTGCGTGTATCCATCAGTCACCATGTCCCACAGATCAGCATCATGGGCCAGAAAGAAACTCTCAATTCTGTCTTTCTAGTAGTCAAAGTTTTCTCCATCAAAGACTGGAGGTTTACCACTGAATCTATCCTTGTCTTCATGGTAGTCATTGCTGATGTTTTGTCTTGGTCCCACCATAGTGTTTTTTTGAAGCTTGGATCTTGTACTGACACGGTTAAGTGTTTAAGCTCACAACTAGGCGCTCTGATACCAATTGAAGATGTGAAAAACACAAGAAGGGGGGGGGGGGTTGAATTGAAAACTTGAAATCAAAATCACAATGACACATTATTTTTATCCTGGTTCGTTTGATCTCAAACTACTCCAGTCCACCCGTCAAGGTGATTTCGCCTCTCTACAACGAGGTCTTAATTCACTAATCACAAAAGGATTACAATCACTGCTTTAACAACTGTTAACGTCTTCTTGAGCATAACCACAATCCAGTTAATCTCAAGGAACACTGTTTCAAAACAATTATACAAGAATATGTGTTGTTGTTTTTCGTAACAAAAACTGTTATCACAACTATGATAATTTACACAAATTTATAGCTTGAAAGATGATGAAATTTGCTTGCAGCTTTTTGAATATGCGTAAGTGGTATGTAGAGAATCATTAACGATTTGAACACTGAGCTTGTTTATATAGGCAATGGATTTACGTTGATCATCAAGCGTGTTAAATGTTATTAACTAAGTTTCCATTTGGAGAAGATCTTGTCTGAAAGAAGCCGTTGTAATTGATGCTGAATTAAATGATCAGTAACGCTTCAGAATCTTACATCCTTGCTTGCTGCTGATACTTCAGAATATTGATGACTTGGATTAACATGTTCTTGTTCAAATTAGAGTTTGCTTTGCTTAAGCGCAGGTTCTGGTCATCAATCTTCAGCGCATGTTCTGATTGCTTCAATGTGTAGCTCTTATGGCTTATCTTCTGATGCTGCTTTGGTTAGAACTTCTGCATACACAAAACATAATTTTTAGGGTGCATATTTGTTCTTTGTATTTGTTATTTGTTATCATCAAAACTCTAACTAAGGTTTATAGAATCAAACTATTTTCTAACATGTAGCTCCTCCTCCACCATTTTCAAATATCAAGCTTGCAGGTTGACTTGAGTAGAGAGATCCAGGGACTTTCAGGACAAAGTAAGGATTGGAATACACTCAAGGAGGTCCAAGCAAGCTAAACAGATCCCCAGGCCTTCTCAAAACTTGCTCAAAATCCATTCACGATCCCAGCTGCAAGAGGTAAAAACTCAAACTTCTATCTCTTCATACAAGCATCATTTGGTCCTGATTTGTGAAAGAAAAATGTAGATATCCTTGCTCTAAAGCTAACCATGTTCGTAGTTTTTATTTATATTAGGTGTGTATAGAGAATTTTGGATTTGAAATTTCTGCAAAAATTAGGTTTCAAATTAGGTCTAGTAAAATTAGATCTTATCTTTGACTTTTAGTTTACATAAATTATATGGTTGAACTCGTGGGAAGAAACACCATAACTTTCATGTTTGAACTTTCCATTTTTATGGAGAAATGAAGAAGATACAGGTGGTCCGGCCATGGCTCAAGGTTGAAGATGAAGTTTCCTTCAGGAGGCGTTTTCTAATATATATTTGTGGTTTTGTTTATATAAACAGATGTACAGCCACCTCAGTGGTAAGGCAACACACGTAAATGCTAGAGGTCATGGGTTCGAGCCTCAGCGTGCTGTCTTTTTCATTTTATCACATTTTTTCCCATTTTTTGTCCCTTTGCAGCACTGGGTTTTCTGCTTCATGGGCCTATGATTTTTTTTAACATTCTGCACCCTGTTTGCTTGTGACACCCCTGGCCCATATCATTTTATTTTTATTTTATTTTCTTAAATATATTTTTCTTAATATTAAAAATCATAAAAAAATATAAAAAATGATAATTTATATTTTGGCTTATTTTATTTTATCTTTCTCACATAAAATATTTTTATTTAGTCACATATTATCTATTTTTATTAAATAAACTTGAAATTAAATTAAAACTAAGTTAATTTTTTTTCTCTTTATACCCATCAAATATATTATTTTAATATAAAAAGGACCAAAAATATCTCATAATGCCATATATTATTTTCAAGACAAAAAAAATAATAATACAAAAATACCTTTTTCTTGGAAAACTTATTTTCTTTTAATCAAATAGAATTAGGGTTTTTATTAAAAAAATATTTTCTTAATCATTTTTTATATTAATTTAAATTTAATCTTAATTTATTTATTTTTCTAATTAGGTTTAGATTACAACTTTTCCACATGAAAACCAAACAAAATCTTCTTTGCATTTACATATCTTTGCATATTTAATTCATCTTGTATACTATTTATTCCATTTATTTGTACATATTCAATTTGGTTGTAATAGATTAATTAGGTTTATATTATTGCAATCCCCATTCATGAATTATATATCCCCTCCCACAAATGTTGTAATAGCGTAGTAACTTTAAATTTCGCAATTTATCACTTTTACATAATATGCTAGTAATTAGGGTTTGTATGGAAAGAATAAAACCAATCAAATAGAAAACCCTAATTCAAGACAAAATCAAGCATGAAAATGACACACTTGCGCACAAGCACCCCTAGGGTTACCCCACTTGGTTGCCTTATACACAATGGCCATATTACGCATGTAAGGTGTCTTAGCAAAAACAAACAAATACAAGATCATAGTCCCTCGATGACGCTATTCAAAGTTGCCTTACAAAAATGATCTTAGTCCCTCAAAAATGCTAAGATACTTTGCAACATTTCTAATCATGGCTATACGATGACCCATGCCCGTCCCGTTTACATCCAAAGATAGGGTTGCTTACCAAATCATTGGTAAGACAACAATATCAAAGGAAAAGAAAATGAACAAGACATTTGAGTAGGTAAATTGCTTTTAGTTACTTGCTCCATTTCAAAACAAACCTCCTTGCTATTTTCAAAACAAACACACACATTTCCAAACATATTACAAACATTGAAAACATTTTCAAAAGATCAACATCTTTGTATACATTCTTACGAACGAGAATCATTACAAAGATTGCCTAAACAATGGCCTCTTTATAAAAATACTTTCAAAAACCACACAAAGCACAATTTCAAACAAAAGCAAATGATCTAGCAAGTAACTAAGAGCAATGTAAAACCATGGATGAAAAGGGTGCTAATACCTTCCTTTTTCATAATCTACCCCCCGAACTCAAGAAACAACCTCAAAGGTCTTTCTTGTGCTTTTTCACCTTTCCTTTTAGATAAAAGAAAAGTCGGTGGCGACTCTTGCTAACCGCAACATTTGCGATCAAACACAAAACCATCAAGTCAGTTCTCCCACCGTATCACAGGTACTATTCCCTAACACGGACCACTTCATAGATGTGAATGTGGTTAAAGTTTTTATCTCATAATCCGGTGCTTACTTTACTTGGGGATATTCTACACTCTCTGCATACTCGCACTCTAAAGAGAAGAGGGACCCTTCTGTGTTGCACTCCTGTATTGGCTAGGTGGTTTATTTTGCACCTACCTCGGTCTGTCTTGAGAAATGAGCAAGTTATGAGATGGTCTCATAGGCTGATGTCCCTTACATATTTGGATATTAATTGGTGTTCGTGATCCTTGAAGAATGTTACTATCATTGATCGCTGCGGGGAATTCCCTAATGTCCCTCTCTTAGACATTAGGGGAGGAATCACTTATAATCCTTGTTTGGCATTAGGATAGTTTGGTTATGCTAGAAGGGATGGTCCTCAAGACACGCTCGTCCAAGGAATCACATTTGACTATGAGAATGATGTTCACGGTTATTGTAAGAGGTTCATTCGAGCTTGGGGCATGATAAATAGAGTTGATAGCAAGACAATGAGGCACAAGAATTCCATCCCTCTTGAGCCTTACCTTAAATGGGTGAGACTCCGTGCTCAATGTATTATGATGCCTTACCCCACCATCTTACATGTGATTATGGAGCCAATTGCTGAGGGAGACACTCCTTATATTGTTCTTCATCCTGACATGCCCATTGATTTTGAGGAGCTACAAAAATCCTGGATCCAACTCAAAGAGGAACAGGATACCTTTGAAACCCAATTCTACGCCAGTGAGAAGAAGGTTTTAGAGCTCACCAGGTTACTTCACGAGGAGAACAGTATAAATGCTTACATTGCACCAAAGAGGATGCACCTGTGGAAAGCTTGAGTCTTTCTTTGCTTGGAGAGTTTATATTTTTGGCTTTGTTACTTCCCTTGTAAGCCCAAGAGGCATCATTGTGATCGTTAAAACATCATAATACAATTAACGTTTGTTCTCTTTCTGTTTAAGAAAATTTAAGTCTTGGAAATCCTTGAAAATATTACATATATATATATCATACATATCATTGCATAAACAAGTTTCAAAGTAGGTTTCTCATCCTCTTCGCAGTTTATTTCAGCAATGGCTCTAGAACAAACAGTGAAGGATCTATAGACTCAGAATGAGAAGTTTCAATAGATGATCATGGCTCTGGCCAAGGGGCAAGAGGAACTGAAAGCCCTGATTGTTAAAGAGAAGACTAAGAAGCCAAGGAAGACAGCTGGTGTGGTGAATTTGGGAAGGAGGTTCAAAGGACCGCTAAGGCAAGTTGTATGGCAGACATCTTCATCAAAAGAAGGAGAAAATCAAGAAGGGGAGACAAGAGAGGAAGACCCCAGTCTAAGCGAATCTGATAATGAGACTGACTATAATGAAGAATAATACCCTCCGACCGACAAAAAATACAAACAGATGGAAGAGCGTCTGAGTGAAATGGAAATCCAGAAGGTGCCTGGGATGGATTTTGATGAGTTGGGTTTGGTTTCTAGGGTGTGATCCCGCAGAAGTTCAAGGTGCCGATGTTTGCCAAATATGATAGGGTTTCATGTCTCAAGATGCACCTTCGATCTTATGTGAGGAAGATTCATCCTCACACTACTGACAAGGACTTATGGGTCCACTTCTTTCAAGATAGTCTATCTGGGACTCAACTAGAATGGTTCTACCAGCTGGAAGGGACCAACGTTTGTAATTGGGAAGACCTGGTTGTTGCTTTCTACAAGCAGTATCAGTATAATGCAGACCTTGCTCCCACCCGTACACAACTCCAAAGTATGTCTATGGGTTTGAGTGAGGGCTTTAAAGACTATGCTCAGAAGTGGAGAGACTTAGAAGGAAGAGTCCACCCCCCTGTCTGATAGGGAGCTAGTGGATATGTTTTTGGGTACCCTATCTGGTCCATTTTTCAATCATCTGATTGGAAGCTCCTCATCCGGCTTTACTAAATTGATCTTGACAGGAGAAAGAGTGGAAGCTGGGATTAGAAGTGGCAAGATTCAGAAGGATGCCTATTCAAGTGAGGGAAAGAGACCTTTCGTAGGGAAAAAAGAGGTCAGTGATGTGTACAATCAACGAAATCAGAGCAGAACCGAGCACCGTCCAATGATAGGGGCTGTTATGATCTCTAAACCTGCACCTACTCAACAAAGGAACAACCAGCCTAGAGAAGAAAGGCCTATAAGATAGTTTACCCGGACAAACTTGACTCTGTCTCAAGTCTTGTCACACTTACTGAAATCTAATTTGGTGACTTTACGGGAAGCTCCTAAGAATCCCAACACTGCATCTCCTCTCTACAACCCAAATGCTCGCTGTGCTTACCATTCAGACAATCTAGGTCATGATACAAACGACTGTTGGGCTTTGAAAAACAAGGTGCAAGACCTGATTGAGGAGAATGAGATCAAATTTAATGCTCCTGAGATTCCCAATGTTATCACTACTCCTATGCCCAAGCACGGCCGTGGTGTTTTGCTATTGAAGATGATATGTTCGTTACTTCTGTTGAGAAACTTGTTACTCCTCTCATGACCATTAAATGGAACTTGTTGAAAGCCGATTTATTTCCGGGATATGGAGAAGGTTGCCACTTATGTTTATCTCTATCCACTAGTTGTTATTTGTTGAAGGCAGGTTTTCAGCGCCTGATGGATGATAGATAGATTTTGTTTGAAAAGACTCCCATCTCGACTGTTCCTTATAAGGATATTTCAATCATAACCATTTCCGCCAATCCTCCCAAGGTCTCCACCAAAAGACCCATCAGGATTACATCTGCTCTGAAGTTGGCTCCACTGATTATCACTATGCCAGGGCCAATCCCATACTCCTCGGACAAAGCCATTCCCTAGAACTATGTGGCTGACGTCTAGTACCACGTCATCAAGCAAGACTTGCTGGCTGTTGAAGACCAGGTTTCTGAAAATGCTGATCCCGACATTGGCAACATTGTTGGAACCAGTAAAATAACAAGAAGTGGAAGAGTGTTCTCCCCTGAGATTTCTCCTCCAAAAGCCGTTACTAGTCCTGTGATCATTCCTACTGTTGTTCCTGCTGATACTACCACTGCAATTCCTGTGAATACCCCTGTTTCCACCCCTATCACCGAGTCGAACGAGACTCAGGGAAAAGACATACTGATTGAGCCTGTCCAGAAGAAGGCGCATTCTGAATCTATCCCAGAGGCTTCCAAGAAGGAAATGGAAGAAAATTTGAAGATTATAAAGAAGAGAGACTACAACATGGTCGAATAGTTGGGGCAGACCCCTTCCAAGATTTCTATGTTAGCCTTACTGTTATGCTCTGAAGCTCATGCAAAGGCTTTGGTGAAGTTCCTTAAAATTTCCCATGTGCCACAAGAAACCTCCGCTGACCAATTTGAAGATTGTATGGCCAGTTTGACGGCTGATAACAGTTTGGGTTTTTCTGATGTTGATCTAACACCTAGAGGGAGAAAACACAATGATGCACTGCACGTCTCTGTTGAATGCAGGGGCACTACTTTGGACCATGTTCTAGTAGTTACTAGTTCATCATTGAACGTGCTGCCTAAGAAAGCTCTGGACAGGTTAGACTGTGAAGGTTTGACCCTGAAACCCAACAACATTGTAGTGAGGGCTTTCGATGGATCGAAGAGAATGGTGCACGGGGAGGTGGACATCCCCATAAAAGTTGGTTCTCAGACATTTGACTCCAGCTTCTACGTGATGGATATCAGTCCGTCTTATTCTTGTTTGTTGGGTCGCCCTTGGATCCACAGGGCAGGAGCTGTCACGTCCATTCTGCATCAGATGATGAAATACCCGGTAAAAGGAAAGATTGTCACGGTACATGGTGAAGAGGAATATATGGTAAGTCACTTGAATTCCTTCAGATATGTAGAAATGGATGGCGAGTTCATCGAGACTCCATGTCAGAACTTTGAAGAGGTGCCTCAGACTATGGCTGCAACTGAAAACTGTCACTAATATGCCAAAGATCACCAGACCTCCCTTGAAGATGGCTTCTCTCAAGGACGCCAAAGTAGTTATTGAAGAAGGTGAGTGTACCATCTGGGGCCAACTCCCTGATATTCTGTACAAATCTGATAAGTTTAGTTTGGGTTTCTCTTCAGAGCCTCAAAGGGTTGTTTGCCGTGCTCGTGCTGGAAGACCTCCCCTACGCATCAGCAATCATGGGGTCAACGCTCTAGAAGATAGTGATGGTGACTATGACATGGATAACTGAATCTTCCCTACTACCAACAGTGGACCCAGTAACTGGACGACAAAACACTTTGTACCAATTACTTTTATTCAGAAGTAATTGTCTTTCTTGTTTTTGGATATGTAATAAACAATATAAACTCTATGGCCATGTGTCTTACCCGGGGCACAATGGTTTATTTGTGAGGGTTATCATGTTTCAATTGCATATGGAATTAATAAAGCATTGGACATTTTGCATATAAATTTTTTGCTCTCTGTCTTTCTTTTCTGCTTTTACTTTGTCTATACAACTATGCTCTTACACACACTCACGTATCAAACTGAAGATCCATATCCACTATGGATCCCATTGATAACAGTTCTGCTATTGCCGATTATGACTTTGAAAATCCGATCAACCAAGCCGAGGACGAAGGTGAGGAAGATTGTGAGGTACCTGGAGAACTTGCTAGATTGTTACAACAGGAAGAAAGGGCCGCACAGCTTCATGAAGAGCCAATTGAGACAATAAACTTGGGCGCATAAGAGGACAGAAAAGAGGTCAAGATAGGTGCAAATTTGGAGCTTAGTCTCAAACAGCATTTGATACAGATGTTTCATGATTATGTCGAGATCTTTTCCTGGTCACATGAAGACATGTTAGGGCTAGACACAGATATTGTGGTTCATCGCCTGCCAACCACAAAAGATTACCCTCCGGTAAAGCAGAAGGTCCGTCGTATGTGCCCTAAAATATCAGAGAAGATCAAATCAGAGGTTATGAAACAGTTCAACGCTGGTTTCTTAGCTGTCACCTCTTATCCCCAATGGGTTTCTAACGTAGTTCCGGTGCCTAAAAAAGACGACAAGGTATGAATGTGTGTGGATTACCAAGATTTGAACAGGGCAATCCCCAAGGATGACTTTCCGCTTCCCCATATTGATGTCCTGGTTGACAACACTGCGCAACACAAGATCTTTTCCTTCATGGACGGGTTCTCTGGTTACAATCAAATCAAGATGGCACCCGAAGACATGGAGAAGACAACCTTCATCACACAATGGGGAACTTTCTGTTACAAAGTGATTCCATTTGGGTTGAAGAATGCTGCGGTAACCTATCAGTGAGCCATGGTAGCTTTGTTCCATGACATGATCCACCATGAGATAGAGGTCTACGTTGATGACATGATAGCCAGGTCTCAAACTGAGGAAGATCACCTTGATCATCTACAAAAGCTGTTTGATAGACTGAAGACGTACAAGCTGAGGTTAAATTCGAACAAGTGCACCTTCGGGGTAAGGTCTGGTAAACTTCTAGGTTTCATTGTTAGCAACAAGGGTATTCAGGTAGACCCTACAAAGGTGAAGGCTATACAAGAGATGTCGGCTCCTTGCACTGAGAAGGAGGTTAGAGGTTTCTTGGGACGCCTAAATTACATTGCCAGGTTCATTTCCCATGTAACTGCTACTTATGATCCAATCTTCAAACTCTTGAAGAAAGATCAAGTGGTAAGATAAAATGACGAATGCCAGACTGCCTTCGAAAGAATCAAAGAATACCTTCAAGAGCCTCCAATTCTGATGCCTCCGATTGAAGGAAGGCCTTTGATAATGTACTTAATAGTGCTAGATAGTTCAATGGGGTGTGTTCTGGGGCGGCATGACAAGTTCGGTCGAAAAGAGAACTACCTTAGCAAAAGTTTACCGACTGTGAAACAAGATACTCACTGCTCGAGAAAACTTGCTGCGCTTTGGCATGGGCTGCTCGCCGATTGAGACAGTATATGTTGACCCACACCTATTTGTTGATATCTAAGATGGATCCGATCAAGTATATCTTTGAGAAGCCCGCTCTCTCCGGAAGAATAGCAAGATGACAAATGACCCTGACCGAATACGATATCCAATACACGACGCAGAAAGCAATCAAGGGAAGTGTACTAGTTGATCATTTGGATCATCAGGCTGTGGATGACTACCAATCCATGAATTTTGAGTTCCCGGATGAGAATATTATGTTAGTGACTGACTATATGGAACCTGGACCGAATGAAGGACCTGAAGAAGGATCCCAATGGACTATGGTTTTTGACGGAGCTTCCAACGAACTCGGCAATGGAATCGGTGCTGTAATCATATCTCCTGAAGGCTGTCATACTCCTTTCACCGCCATATTATGTTTCAATTGTACCAATAATATGGCGGAGTATGAAGCACGCATCATGGGTCTCAAAGCTGCTATTGACCTGAGGATTAAGTTCTAGAGCGTTTTCGGGGATTCAGCCTTGGTAATAAGTCAAATCAAAGGAGAGTGGGACACGAAGCACCCTAATCTCATCCCTTAAAAAGAACATGTGCTGACATTGCTTCCACACTTTGAAGAGGTCACCTTTGAAAATTTTCCATGAGAAGAGAACTAGTTAGTGGACGCACTAACTACTATGTCATCCATGTTCAAGGTCATATGGGACAATGAAGCTCCTCGGATCACTATTGAGAGGTTGGATGAACCAGCATACTGCTATGAGATCGACACTAAAGAAGTAGCAGACAAACCTCGGTTTCATGAAGTGAAAAGGTATCTCAAGGCTCAAGAATATCCTGAGGGAGCGCATGTCAATGATAAGAAGTTTCTGAGAAGGTTCTCCATAAAGTTCTTCCTCAGTAATGGAATCCTCTATAAGTGCAACCATGACTCTACTTTTCTTCAGTGTGTATACAAGAGAGAAGCAGAAAGGATTATGGCAGATTTACACGAAGGTACCTTTGGCACCCACTCTAGTGGACATACCATGGCTAAAAAGATCCTATGGGCAGGATACTATTGGTCCACTATGGAAGCATACTGTCATCAGCATACTCGAGCTTGTCATAAATTCCAGATCTATGCTAATAAAGCACATGTACCTCCGATTCCCTTAAATGTATTGACGGCTCCCTGGCCCTTTGCAATGTGGGGCATTGACATGATCAGAGAAATTAGACCCACCGCTTCCAATGGGCATCACTTCATCCTAGTGGCCATTGATTACTTCATGAAGTGGGTTGAAGTTGCCTCTTTTACTACTGTTACCAAGAATGTTGTGGCGCGGTTTATCAAGCATAACCTGATTTGTCAGTATGGTGTGGCAGAGAGAATCATCACAGACAATGGTATAAATCTTAACAATACAATGATCACCGAACTCTGTAAACAATTCAAGATCTAGCATCATAATTCTTCCCCTTATCGGTCGATGATGAATGGCGTTGTGGAGGCTGCTAACAATAATATTAATAAAATCATACAGAAGATGACAGTGACAAACAAAGACTGACATGAGATGTTACCATTTGCTCTTCATGGTTACCGCACCTCAGCACGAACGTCAACATGGGAAACACCTTACTCTCTGGTATATGGTATGGAGGTTGTCCTACCTATTGAGGTCCAAATTCCTTCTTTGAGGATCATGAAGGATGCGGGTTTGAACGAAGACGATTGGATCCAGACTCGACTTGATCAATTGAATCTGATTGATGAGAAAAGGCTTACCGCTGTCTGCCATGGTCAAATGTATCAAAAATGGATGATCAAGGCTTTCAATAAAAAGGTCAGACGTCAAGTATATCAAGTGGTTGATCTAGTAATCAAACGCATCATACTGACACAAGGTGATCCCATGGGAAAATGGACTCCCACGTACGAAGGGCCATTTGTGATCAAAAGCATATTTTCTGGTGGAGCCATGATTTTGACCACCATGGATGGTTACGACCTTCCTCATCCTATGGATGCGGACATAGTGAAAAGATACTACGTATAAATAAAGACCCGCTAGGTTGAATGGCCTAGGAAAAAAAAAGGGCATCCCGGTGAACCAAAAGGGTTCGGGTAAAAGTTAGGGATAAATAGAAAAAATCTGTACACACAGAAAGTCGAAAACCTGAAAAGGCGGCTTGGGAAAAAAGGGTATCCCGGGGAACTAAAAACCCGAAAGGGCGGTCCAGGAAAAAGTTAGGGATTTGAAGTGTACAACTATGTCCCATTGGATCACCTTACGACCAAACTTTAGTATCAGCTATCAAGCTTAAGCGGTACCGATCAATCTAGTCAGCTTCGGACAAGTAGCAAAGTGATGAGACGCTCAAGGACATAGGGGCAATAGCAGAATTGAAACTCAATGGGACTATTACACATAGCTGTTTTCTCTTTGTACATTATTTTGTGTAGTTTTCATTTCTTACAACGATGTTCTCCTACTAGAACGTCAGTCTCTTTGTGCAAAATGCCTGTTATAGGCGAACTTCAGAAATCAATATAAATCATTTCTTTGAAAGTACATAACTATTTGTTTTTATTTTTCTGTTTTGTTTTGCAAAAAAGTCCAATGATTATTTTTGACATATGCATTTGAATATGATTACTGTTCACAAATACTTGCAGAAGAAACAAAAAGATAGTTACTAATAACTTTAAGAAACAGAGCAAAGTCTAAAAAATTTTATAGTCCCGACAATCACTCTTTCCAGCATGGTACAGGGGCAGAGACATTTTGAGACAAGGTCACCATTACACACGACCCTGTGACGTCTGTGTCCCCCACATAGTAGAGCAACCAAAGTTTTGATATCTTTTTCCCCAAACAAGAATTACTTCCTCCAGCAAAGTTCCTTCAGAGAGCTGAAATCTGTTTTCCCCAGCCGAGGTTTATAATTTCAAACAGTTTATAAAACCTTCTCCCCAGGTAGAGTTTGTTCCTCAAACTGCGGAAGTCTATTCCCCAATAGAGTTTATTTCTCCACATCGGTAAAATCTTTCAACAAAGCATTATATCTCTCCACAGAGTTATTCTCAAAGAGGAGTTAAGAATCACCGGCCGAATATCCTCAAACAGAAAAGAAAATCCCCTACAAATCATCTCCAGCAGAAGTGTAGGATTCAGCATCCCAATACTCTTCAGCAGGAGTTAGGGATTTATTTTCCCAGACTAGGAAATATCACAATGGCATCCCATATTCATACATCATGGCATGCACATACACATCGCATACAACATTATCTCATTTATTTTGAGAACATCATCACAATGAATTTCACACATCATGACATTGCATATGACTAAATCTTTACCATTTTTCAGGAAAGATCAAATCAACAAACACCGTCGATTACTTACATGACCTGGTAGTCTTCTCAAAAGCTACGTCTAACGAAGGGCTATTTAGCATTTTCCTCAGAAAGACGTTCTCAAAAATACCTTCTCTGGTTCAGTTAGATAGATACTAAGATTTCTTTGATTTCTATTCCAGTAAAGGATAATCCAAGACTTTTGTCTGGTTCAGTTAAATCGATACTAAGATTTTTTTGATTTCCATTCCAGTCAAAGTTAATTCAAGACCTTCTCTGGTTCAGTTAGATTGATACTAAGATCTATCTGATTTCTACTCCAGTTCAAGAAACTGTGAAGCCTAGAATCCGACCATATAGCAGTTTACCCTGTCAATTACTATGAAGCCCAGAATCCGACCGGATAATAGTCAATCAACAATTCAAGACACTGTGAAGCCTGGATTTCGACCAGATAATAATATAAGGTGCTGCGAAGCCTGGAATCCGACCAGATAGTAGGTCATTTCTTTAATTAATTTGAAGCTTGGATTTTGACTAGATAACAATTTAAGTTGCTGCGAATCCTGGAATACGACTAGATAAGAGTTAACTTCTTCAGACACTGCAAAGCCTGGAATTCGACCAGATAGCAGTTTACTCTGTCAATTACTATAAAGCCTGGACTCGAACAAATAGTAGTATACCTCAAATTCAAGTTGAAGCCTGGAACCGACCAGATAATAACTTAATTTCTTCAAATCACTGAAGCCTGGACATGACCAAATAACAGTTCAAGTCACTAAAACCTGGAGGACGACTAGATAACTGTTTAATCTCATTTCCCCAATAAGTCGCTGTGAAGCCTGGAATACGACCAGATAACAGTTCAATACCGTCTCTTCAATCAAGAGATGACTCCCCAGTAGAGTAACGGACAACAGAAGCTCCTAACTCTATTTCCCAAGACAAAGACCAACATTCCTCAATGGATTCCTCCTCAACAACAGGATTAGGGATTCCCACAAAGGAATATCTCATGAAATCAACATTGTTTTGGATGACATCTCTAAGCCCATCTCCGACGACTCTCCATCACATTCTCTGGATGGCATATCTAAGCCCATCTCCGACGATCTTCCTTCACGTTCTCCAAATGGCATCTGTAAGCCCATTCTCGATATTATCTACACAATCAAGTATCATTTCAGACGAGTGTAAAATTCTGGGCACTCTAGTGTTCAATCATCTTTCACCTTCAGATCACGAAAGACAGACTAGCCAATCTACATACTCAGGTTTAAGAAGATTGAATAGGGGCAGCTTTGTACCCCAAAATTTTCCCTCTCATTCTACTTAAGACATTCCTCTAGAGGTCCCCAACTTGCCCTAGGATGACTAAGAATTGACCAGACAAATTCTCCTCCTAAGGCAATAAACCCCAAACTAGGGTTTCAATTTTAAGAAAGATGTGTGAGTCCCAAGGATCCCAAATGTTCTCCATTGTCCTAATATGTCCTCAAGATCATCCATGCCAAATTTCATGCCATGAACAACAAGTTTGCTCAGTCAACTGCTCAAATATCCAAAATCAACTATACTAGCTCAAAAGTCAACTGTGGCCCAAATACAGTCAAACTTCAAGATTTTTGGTCAAAATCAACATTTTGAAGTAATATCCATCATTTGATCAAGGGTTGATCATGATTCCTCAAGAAATGCTCCTAACTCATCAGAAGTCAAAAGTGGCAAATTAGGATTTCTATAGGAAAAGTCAACCAAACTTTGACCAGGCATAACTTACTCATCCTTTATCATAAATTTTTCCACCAAGGCTAATTTTGAAGAGAATCCAATTCCCTACAACTTCTCTTCAGCCCCCAAGTTCAAGAAATGCACCATTGGAAATATACAATCTCATACATTATAGGTCCTTTAAAAAGTCAACAAAAACAGCTTTTGGGTCAAAGCTCCTTACATGAACATGGAAGATCCAATGGAGATAAAACCAAAAGGGTTGTTTAGAGGACATCCTAAGATCTCTAAAAAGTCCAAGAACACCCTCTTAGGGTTAAAATTGAGAGAGATATGCAATGCTAAAGTTGACCAATTTTTGGAAATGTGCATGAAGCCAATATTGACCTAACTTGAATTTTTTCCAAATGGGCCCATGTTTTCATGCTTGAAACTTGTTTCTAACATGGCCCACGACCTTTGGGCTCAGACACACCTCATTTTATTATTTATACTATTTATTTTGATATTTTATCCATTAAAATGAAAAGTTAAATAAAGTAAATAATAAAAATAATAAAAGAATTGATTGTGAATATTTTTCTTATCAAATGATAGACAAAACATGATGGCATATCAAAATAAAAACGTGCAAGTCAAGATGGGAAAGGATGTCCAAAATAGGAAAGATTTTCAAGTGGATATTTGGAACAAATCTTGCATTCAATGCCATGGATATTCTTCCACAATTGTTACCCTAATTTGATTTACTATATATACACAACAACCCTAGATTAAAAGCATATGCGCAGCAGCCACAAGAGAACCATATCAAAGTGAAAAATTTTAAAAAAAAATTGTGAAAGTGAAAAGCATCAGATCCAGCCTTTGTGGATAAAAACAAAAGATCCAATCTTCCTCATGAGGTTCCAAGGGAGGCAAATAATTCATCATACACGCTTGAAACATCCTGAGATTTCCCTACTGAATCTCAATTTTTTTGGTAAATTCTTGGATCTCAAACTTTCACAATAGGCCATATAAATTTTGTTTAAGTTTATATTCGTGTTGCTAATGATGTTTTCTGGATTTTTGACGTATTACATGAGACCATAGGGTTTGGAATCATACTGTGCCATGGATGACCGCCGTTAGGGTCTTAGAATTGAACCCTATGATGTAGGAGGAATTAGCCATTTTTGAGGCCATATTCGTGATCAGGGGACATTTTTAAGTCAGTTGCATATTTGTTTTTTTGGTTTGCTCACATTTTCAGGTGACCCCACCAGAGAAGGCGGTGGAAACCACCGGCTCCGGTGGTTGGACTGGCCGGTCTTGAGTAAACCAGCTGGCGTGGCAGGAAGATAACATCCCATTGGATGGATTCAAATGACTCTCCCTCTCTCCGCGCCTGATTGTACTATTTGAAATGCAAGGACCCCACTTGTTGGCGCGTGTTTGACAACTCACCAGTTGTCCTTGTTTTACATTATATAATTTCGTTTTCATTATATACATGAATGATCCAGCAGCGCAGATGGAAAGAGCATAAGGGTGCAAAGGGAGAGACCTGGGTTCGATTCCCAAGTCTTGAAGTTTATTTTTTATAAGGAGTTTCCTCCAGATCCAGTGTAGCCAGGCCACTCACACGCATCATGGGCTAACCACATCATAACCATCAGATCTCAGCTGACCTGGATCCAGCGCCTCTAGCACACAGGCATACCATTGACCTCCCTAACACAACAACACCAGATATAGCGTAGGCTTTGGGCTTGCATAAGATCTGGGCTTTGGAATTCCAACCTGCGCCCCCCAGTTTGCTTTCTCACCCCAGGCCCATTTTTTTAACTTCTTTATTCTTTTTTAATTAGTTTATATTAATTTGTTTATTCATTAGTTTAAAAATCATAAAATCAGAAAATCATAAAAAAAATAGGATTTAGAGTTATTTTAAGAAAAAAAATTAATTTTTGCAAACTAATTTAATTAAATTTTAACTTTTTTTCTTTAATTTAAAATTAGTTAGAAATTAGGTTAAGTTTCTAATTTTTTCATAAAATACCAAAAAAATATTTTTAATAGGCAATTAGATTTTAGGGTTTCAAACATAGGCCAATCTTAATTTTCGCGCGTTATTATTTTTCACACGATTATTTTATAATGTAATTGTTCCCGGTTTGTAATAGTTTAATTAGGGTTTTCAATTTCCGCATTTTACTTTTCAGTCATTATTTATGTAACTACACCAAAGCCCTGTAATAGTGTAGGAACCTTTATTTATCGCATTTATATTTCTTATATGCTTGTATATGAAATACTAGTAAATTAGGCGTGCATGACAAGAGTTAATCAAATTAATCATTAGATCACTAACATCAGATAAAATACATGAAAAAAGCACACTGTTGCACACTTGCACCCTTAGGGTACTTCCCACTTTGGTTGCCTCGGAAAACAATGGTCATGTCTCCCGAACGTAGGGATATCTTAGCAAAGACCCTCAATTTAAAAGTCATCATAAAGATCATGGTCCCTTAATGTCCCTCGAGTTGTCTACGAGAAATGATCTTGTCCCTCAATGTTGCCTATATGATGGCAGTCCCTTCGAATTGCTAAGGTATCTCTACATGTTGCCTTCGATGACCATAAACGTCCCTTTTGATAGTCCCTCAACATCCGACGATAGGGCTACCTACTCACTAATTATAGGATAGCACTATCTAAAGGAAAGGAGGAGAACATCCTTTTTCGAGTAGGTAGATAACTGTTAGATACTTGCTCAAAAAAAACTTTTTCACACTACATTTTCAAAACCTTTTCAAAAATGCTTTATCACACTCTTGAGGACTGATACAAGAGTTATCATAAAGCAAACAAAATCTTTTCAAAACACACAAACACAAAAACAATTTTAAAAAATGAGCAAGTACCTAAGAGCCCGTGGAAAACCACAGATGGAAAGGGTGCTAACACCTTCCCTTTCCATAATCTACCCCCCTTACTCAGAAAATCTCGAAAAGGGTATTTTCTGTTCTTTTCACCCTTTCCTTTGTTGGATAAAAGAAAATTCAGTGGCGAATCTTGCTTACCGCGACATTTGCGAACAAAAAACGCAAACCAGTATTAACAGTCAGTTCTGCCACCGTATTACACCATGGCATGTCCATTTGTATAAGTCTTGAAGGTTCCTTCATGATTCTCTCTCATAAGTGTATCTGCCTCGTGTTTCTCCATGCACCTGAGTAACACCATATCGTAGTTTCTTTTGTACAAGACATCACCATTTAAAAAGAACTTCACATCTAGCTTTCATAGAGTTCGCTTGTCAATTATTGATTAATTTTCTGGATATTCTTGTTTCTCCAAATACCTCTTGATGTCATAGAACCAAGGTTTGTTATCTGGTCCTTCTTCAATGACAAGATAATGTGTAGGTTCTTCAAAATGTGTGATTGTGATTCGCGGTTCGTGATTTGGCCAAGTTACCTTGAACATGGCTGACAAAGTTTCCAAGGTGTCTGCCATTTGATTTTATTCTCACGGAATGTGAGTGAAAGTGATCTCAGTGAATTCCATAGCTAGCTTCAAAACATGATCCCAATATAGAATCAATTTAGGATGTCGATTGACCCATTCACCATTGACTTGGTATATAACTAATGCCGAGTCTCTATACACTTAGAGGTATTTAATCCTTAGATCAATAGAAGCTTCCAGACCCAAGATACAAGCTTCGTATTCAACAACGTTGTTGGTGCAATCAAAACATAACCTTGCAGTATAAGGTTTGTGAAAATTCTTTAGAGAAGTTAGTACACCCCCAATACCATGTCCTAGTGTATTTGAAGCATCATCAAACATGAGTGTCCAACGTGCCCCTGGTTCAGGTCCTTAGTTGGGTCCTGATATTTCATAGTCACCTATAACCATGACATTTTTGTCTGGAAATTCAAACTTCATTGGTTGATATTCTGGAAACAGCTGATGAGCTAGACGATTAGCTAGTATACTACCTTTGATGGTCTTTTGAGTAACATATTGGATATCGTATTCGGATAGTAACATCTTCCATCTGGAAATTCTTCCTATAAGAGCTGTTTTTTCGAACACGTACTTCAAAGGATCCATTCTTGCTATTAAGCATGTGGTGTGATTTAACATATACTGTCTCAGTTGTTTAGTAACCTAATCCAAAGAATAATAAGTCTTCTCAAGGAGTGAGTAATTGGTTTCACAGTTAGTGAATTTCTTGCTAAGGTAGTAGATTGCATGCTCTTTTCTACATGTTCTGTCGTGTTGCCCTAATACTCACTCCATAGATCCTTCAAGCACCATTAATTACATGATAAGTGGTCTTCCAGGAACCGGTGGAATAAATATTGGTGGCTCTTGTAAATACTGCTTTATTGTTTCAAAGGCTGTCTGACAGTCATCATTCCACTCCACTGTTTGATCTTTTCAAAGTAATTTGAATATAGGCTCGCACGTAGCAGTTAGGTGCGATATGAACCTTGAAATGTAGTTCAATCATCCTAAGAAACCAAGAACCTCTTTATCTGTTCTCGAAGCTGAAATTTCTTGTATGGACTTCACTTTGTCGGGATCCACCTTAATACCTCGATGACTTACAATAAAACCCAACAGTTTGCCTCACCCGACACCAAATGTACATTTGTTTGGATTCAGCCTCAGTTTAAATTTCCATAAACGTTTGAACAATTTCTACAAGTGAATGATGTGATCCTCCTTTGTATAGGATTTGGAAATCATATCATCCATATACACATCAACTTCTTTGTGGATCATGTCATGAAATAACGTGACCATTTCTCGTTGATAAGTTGCCCCTACGTTCTTTAGACCAAATGGCATTACTTTGTAATAAAAAGTGTCTCAAGGAGTCATGAAAGTAGTCTTTTCCATATCCTCGGGTTCCATTTTGATCTGATTATAACCTGAGAAACCATCCATGAATGATAATACCGAAGCTTGAGTTGTATTATCCACCAAAATATCTAGGTGAGGTAACAAGAAATTGTCTCTGGGACTTTCTTAATTCAGATCCCAATAGTTTACACACATGCAAACTTTAACGTCCTTCTTGGGAACTGGCATAATTTTAGCTATCCAAGGAGGATAATCTCCCCCGCTAAGAACCCTACATCAAATTATTTAAGGACCTCTTCTCGAATCTTGTCAGACATGTCGGGACGAGTTCTTCTGAGCTTCTATCTAACTGGAGAACAACCTTCTTTGAGAGGTAGTCTGTTCACCATGATATATGTATCCAATCTCAGCATATCTTTGTAAGACCAGGAAAATATATTCGTGTACTCATGCAAAAGTTTGATCATCCTTCCTTTGATGCTTACCTCCAAGGTTGCCCCTAGCTTGATCTCTTTTGGATATTTTTCAGTGCCAAGATTGATGATCTCAATAAATTCTTGGTATGGTTGTATATTATCTGCTTTTTGCTCTAATACCCTTGCCAATTCTTTGGAGAGTTCAAGATCTTCTTCATCTTCCTCTCCAGCTTGGTTAATTGGTGCATCAAAATTATATCGCATAGCAGCAGTAACATTATCGATGGGTTTAGATGTGGATCTGCATATTTTATCATGTTTTGGTGCATTTTAGAATGTGAATTTGAAAAATGAATATGAAGAAAAGTATTTCCATATTTGAAAATGAAAAGGAGAATGCAAAAGAAAGACAAGGATCTTAATTGAATGAAAAACATACTTTTATTAATCAAAAATACTGTTTGAAAACTGTAACACGGTGGGAGAACTGACTTGGGTGTTTAGCGTTTGATCGCAATTGTTGCGGATAACAAGAGTCACCACCTACTTTTCTTTAATCTAATAAGGAAAGGTTGAAAAGAATAGGAAAGACCTTTCGATATTATTTCTTGAGTTCGGGGGGGTAGGTTATGAAAATGGAAGGTATTAGCACCCTTTCCATTCGTAGTTATCTACGAGATCTTAGTTGTTTGCTAGATCACTTGCTTTTGTTTGAAAATGTGCTTGTGGTGTGGGTTTTGAAAGTATTTTGAAAAATGTCTTTGTAATGTTTGTCGTCTCTATAAGAACGCGTACAAAGTGTTGATTTTTGAAAATAGTTCAAAGAGGTGTTTGTGGAATGTGTTTTTTGAAAGTATTTTGAAAAGTGTCTTTGTAATGGATCTCGTTTCTATAAGAGCGCGTACAAAGTGTTTTGTCTTTTGAAAATGTTTCAAAATGAAAGTGTGGGTGTATAAAATATTTTGGTTGTGAGCAAGCGAACAAATAGGAGCATACTACCTACTCAAAAGGTCTAATTTTCTTTTCCTCCTCATTTAGATGTTACTATCTTACCATTGATTTGGTAAGAAGCCCCATCGTTGGATGTGAAGGGACAGGCGTGAGACGTTTGTATAGTCATAGAAGGCAATCTATGGGACGTTTTAGCAATGTCGTTTAGAGACTAGATCATTTACTAAAGTCAACATTAAGGGTCATCGAGGGACTACAACCTTTTATCAAGGGTCTTTGTTAAAACACCGATATTCGAGGGTCTTTGCGTGCATTTAGTCTTTCATTAGGGGTTGTCTACTTGTTGATTTTATCTTATCATACATACCCTATCTTACTAGCAATTATACAAAAGTAATAAAAATGCAGAAAAATAAATCCTATACTATTACAACCATATTGAAATAGCAAGAAAATATAAAGACAAAATAAAAATAAAAAGAATAAAAATGAGCTCTTTCGATCCAGGCAGAAGAACTCTTCGATTCTGCTTCTCTGGATCTTTTTGATTTGGCCTGGAAGTGGTAAAGGGGTGACTTTCGATTGGGGCCTGGAAGTGGTGAAGGCGTGACTTTCGATTGGGGCCTGGGAATCAGTATGGCCATCCTTCTGGCTGCCTCTTTCGTTTAGCATGGAGTGCCCTCTTCACCTTAAGTCCTTTTCTGCATCCTTAAATTGGGCCTGGAGTCAGTGAGGAAGCCTAAGGCTTCGTTTCATACTCATGTCTCCTGTTTCTTTCATTTGAGTTTTTGAATAGCTACATGGCCTAAGGCCATGCTAGCATCACCTTGTAGCCAGGTTAGTTATTAAAGCATGCTTTGAAATGAAAGGGGAGATTATTCACATATTATGCCTGAAACGACTAATTCAAGGGTAAGAGTGACTTACCTTGCTTTAAGTTGGAACGTGTGCTGAACCTTGAGTGGTTTCCCTGAGTGCCTCTGGATTCGAAGGGAGGAAACTAGGGTGACGTTTTTAAGGCTGAATTCAAAGGATAAGAACACATGTGATATTCTTCCTACTGGATTCGAAGGAAAATAAAGTGTGGGGGAATTGCTTCAGATTCGAAGGAAAAATGTTTAGATTCTGGGTTGGTATTTTGACAATGTGTTTAAGTGTTTGAGAGTGTTTGAGTTTGATGATTCGTTCCACCCACAAGTCTCTGGATGTGTTCTCCAGCCAAAAAAAGTCTCCCTAAACATGTTTTGGAGCCTCTTATTTATAGGCAAAGCTTGGCTGAGGTTTTGGAGGGAAAACAAAATATTTTGAGCAATTTGAGTAAACTGCTTTTGTAGCTTTCAAGGGGTAGTATTTGTATTCCATTTTGGTGCAAGCATGGGGAAGTGTTTCAGGACTGCTGTGTAGCAGTTTTGGCCAGTTTACCAAGCCTGAACTTGGCAGCAAGCATCTTTGAATATTTCATCCTTTCGTTTTGACCCTTCTTCGACCAGATTCTTCTTCCAACAATGTTATTTGATTTTATTTCAACAAGTGTCATTAGAATGGGTCACTTTTGTGCATCCTTCGAAGGAGCCAAATGTGTGACCCTTGGATGGGTCACCAAAACACGCCTTAAGGGGGATTTGTAAGTCCTTCGAATGGGCCATCAAGCATGTCCTTCGAATGGGACGCCCAGACATGTCCCTTGAATGGGTCATGTATGTTTATTTGAAAAGGGCCAAAAGTGTCCTTTGAAGGGATTATACTATTCTTCGAATGGGCTAGTGTAATATATCCTTCGATAAGGACTCCTATGTATGCCCTTCAAATCCAGCAATATATGTCCTTTGAAGGGGGGCACCAACTATGTGTGTTGAAGGTTGTCAATGGTGGCACTGTAGCATACTAAAAGGGGAATATTGTCTAATCGAAGCTAGTATAGACATAGCCAATGCCCTGTCGAAGCCTACATGCAGAAGGTCTAAACGCCCAAACGAAGCTTGCAACAAAGGGGGCCACATGCCCAAACGAAGAATGTAAACCCAAGCTTGTATGCACTCAAACGAAGAATGTAAACAGGAGGTAAAGGGCACAAATGAGGCTTGCAGCAAAAGGGGCCATATACCTAAACGAAGGGTGCATGCAGCAGGCAAGGATGCAATCGAAGGATACCTAAAGGAGGTTTTTTTCCTTGTAATCAGAGAAGGATACAGGAGACTTTGTTCCTTGTGCATACTAGCATGCTGGGAGATATTTTTCCAGTTAACACAAGCATGCAAGCATCAAACATCCAATCGAAGCAGGCACATAAGAAACCATTGCATTGTGAACCATGTGAGGCCAAAGATGCAATCGAAGGTGGCATGCAGGAAACTCCTGCCTTGTGAATCCAAGCCAGCGTGCCAGAGACCAACTCCCATTCGAAGGATGCAAGCCAAGCTTGCATCGAAAGAGGCCTAAAGGCCAATCGAAGGAGCTGAATCGAAAAAGACTTGTTTTTCTCCAATTTTTCAAAAAGATTATTTTTATTTGTTTTCCCCCTTTTTTAACAGTTTACTTTTTAACTTGATACTGAAAAATCCAATTTTACTTGTGCAAGCTTGAATTTTTAGAATCCTTGTAAGAAATGCCTTGAGAAATGAGAGGGAAAATTTTGGGGTACAACAACTGCCCCTGTTCAATCTTCTTAAACTTGAAGAGTTAGATTGGCGAGTCTGCCATTCGTGAATTGAAGGTGGAAGACGATTGAACACTAGAGTTCCCAAAAATTTGTACTTGATGATGTGGTGGTTGATTGTGTAGGGAATGGTCTTAAAGATGCCATTTGGAGAGATGATAAAGAGTTGTCAGAGATTGGCTAATAGATGCCATCCAAAGGTGATTGTTGACAGAAATGAGACTAAGTCTAAACTTGACTTCAACTAGAAAACAATCAGAATACATCTTGAGAGCAATTTATTAGAACCAGAGAAGATTTCCACCAGAGAGGAATTAGGATAAACTATTGATCAATTTAAACTGAACCAGCAGAGGTCTTGAATATTTTTTTTAAACTAGGAAGAATCAGAATAAATCTTGGAGCGATTTATCTGAACCTGAGAACATGTCTACCGGAAAGGAATCAGGATAAACCATTGATCGATTTAAACTGAACCAACTGAGGTATTGTATATTCTTTAACTAGAAAGAATCAGAATAAATCTTGGAGCGATTTATCTGAACCAGAGAAAATGTCTACCAGAAAGGAATCAAGATAAACCATTGATCGATTTAAACTGAACCAACAGAGGTCTTGAATATTCTTTAACTGGAAAGAATCATAATAAATCTTGGAATGATTTATCTGAACCAGAGAAAATGTCTACCGGAAAGGAATCAGGATAAACCATTGATCGATTTAAACTGAACAAGCAGAGGTCTGAAAGAAGTATTGTCATGTAAATGGTCACCCAGTCCTATTTCGGGAATTGATCTACAATTGATTTGTTCACAGATTTTTATCCTGTCTGGTTTCAGGTATTAAGCTTGATGGTGATAGATGATGGAGGAATCCTGGACAATTACTACTCCAACATGTAATGAAGGAACCTTGGATGATTACTACCTCAGCAGATAATGAAGGAATCTAAGATGATTACTACCCCAACATATGATGAAGGAATCTGGGATGATTACTACCTCAATGAATGATGAAGGAACCTTAGACAATTACTACCTCAGCAGATAATGAAGGAATCTTAGACAATTACTACCTCATCAGATGATGAAGGAATCTGGGATGATTACTACCTCAACAAATGATGAAGGAACCATGGACGATTACTACCTCAACATATAATGAAGGAATCTTGGATGATTACTACCTCAGCGGATGATGAAGGAATCTAGGATGATTACTACCCCAATGAATGATGAAGGAACCTTGGACGATTACTACCTCGACAGACAATGAAGGGATCTTGGATGATTACTACCTCAATGGATGATGAAGGAATCTAGGATGATTACTACCTCAATAGATGATGAAGGGACCTTGGATGATTACTACCTCAATAGATGATGAAGGGACCTTGGATGATTACTACCTCAGCAGATAATGAAGGAATCTTGGACGATTACTACCCCAGCAGATGATGAAGGAATCTGGGACGATTACTACCTCAACAGATAATGAAGAAATCCAAGCTTGGAGAAGTTTACAGATTAATGACACTTATCTGTTGATCTTTTCCTGAAAAGGTAAAGAGTTAGTTGTATGCAATGTCATGATGGATGAAATGCATGGCGTAATGATGTTTCTCAAAATAAATGAGATTATGATGTATGCATGTATGTAATATGATGCATGGAATGTTGTTGGAATGTAATTTTGTCATGGAAAATAAATCCTTGACAAGTGATGGAGAGTTTTAGGAAGCTGAATCCCAGAAGACCATTGGGGCTGAAGAGTATGCACATCTTTCCAGGCTTTGTCTTTAGAATGTTTCCGTTGGGGATTCCTGTTTTTTTTGTTTGAGGAGAAGTCCGCTGGGGGATGTTGACTTTTCTTGAGAAGAAAACTCTATGGAGAGTGTTGACTTCTTCTTAGGGAAAAGAGTTTAGGAGTCTTCGTTGTCTGTTGCTCTACTGGGGAGCTATTGAGGATTGTAGGAAAGTCTACCGGGGTAGAGGAGTTGTGGTCCCTAGATTTGTGATAGTCTGAGAGGCAAATTCGAGCTGGGGAGTCTTGTCGTTTGTTGGGGAAATAAACCATGTTGCCAATCTGCTGGAGAGGTGTTTTATTTTGGGAGAACTCCTCGAGGATTCTTGAGATCAACTCAGTTGGGGAGAAGTTTTCAGAGATTGAAGCTCTGGCTGGGGATTTCCTGGATCCAACTTTGTGGGGATATCCATGAATTTGGCCTCAAAGGGTATGTACCCTTATTTGTGAAGATTATTCTGTGGGAATAACCTTATAGAGATGAATTCGTATGGACTTGACTGGGGGTCATCTTATGAAAAGGACATTGTGAGAATTTGTCGCTGCCCCAAGTAGTGAGTTTTGTAGTACTGCCAGAAAATGTTCGCTTGACCGTACGTGACTTCAATGCTCCAAGTGATTCAGATACAGACTTGCCCCTGGTTATTCAGCATTTCTAAGGTTATTTTTTGGAATCTTGACTTGACTTCCCCAGATGTATTAAACAATGATCATGCCATGCCCCCTTCCTTATAGGAGATTTGTCATTGGAAGTGTTATCCTATTTGAAGTGGTTCTATTCATTGAGAGAGTTTTTTGTTCACTGGATATTCGTCGTGTGAATTTCTCCAATGTCAAACAATTAGCCATATGCAAACAATGATATTCAAATAATGAAAAGTTTATGCTTGTCTTGAAGTTTTGAAAATGCGTTTTTACCGATAAAAGAAATTTGTAAGAATGTAAATTCAACTCAGGATTTAGAGTAAACCTTACAGGAGTCAGGATACCCTTTGTAACAGCATGCCTTCGAACTAACCCATGCTCAAATTAGGACTTTGAAAGGTTGCATCGTGGTATGGTTCATGTTTTAAGAAACAAAGGATAAGTCTCAAAGTGTATTTGTACCCACCCTTTCTTCGTGATGTTCTTCAGTCTCTAAACTCAGTTAATTGTGCGTTTGAACTCCAAATGAGTCTGAAATGACATTTTGGTGATGGTTCAGAAATTTGGAAGTTTATTTGTTGGAAGGCAGTCATTTTTGCCATATTTTCCATGTTGTCGAGGATTTATAGTGACCTCTTTTTGATTTATTATCCCCGATTTTTTCTTGTCTGTTCTTGTTTTGAGATTACGTCAGCGGGATGCCCCAATTTTTCTTAAGTCTCCTTTGTAGGTTTTGACTTAGTGGGATTTTCTTTTGAGAGATAATGACTGCCTATTTTATAAGAAACCATCACCATCTTTTGGTTCAGAAGGATTTTTTAGATGTCATTCATTGTATACGAAGTGAAAGCTTGCGACTGACGCACATTTGAATTAACTGAGAGACTACCCTGCCCCAGGTTTTGATTAAAGGTTTCAATTTGTGTGAAAAAGAAAAAACTCATACTTCTTTGGCTCAAAGGGGTTGAATAGGGATTATCCTCCTCATAACTCTAGTGTTCAGGAATTGAAGAAACGCCTGCACATCGCCAGTAAGGTCTGTCCAAAAGCATACTGTATGAGATTATGGCATTGTTTCCATGTTGTCGAGGATTTATAGTGACCTCTTTTTGATTTATTATCCCCGATTTTTTCTTGTCTGTTCTTGTTTTGAGATTACGTCAGCGGGATGCCGCAATTTTTCTTAAGTCTCCTTTGTAGGTTTTGACTTAGTGGGATTTTCTTTTGAGAGATAATGACTGCCTATTTTATAAGAAACCATCACCATCTTTTGGTTCAGAAGGATTTTTTAGATGTCATTCATTGTATACGAAGTGAAAGCTTGCGACTGACGCACATTTGAATTAACTGAGAGACTACCCTGCCCCAGGTTTTGATTAAAGGTTTCAATTTGTGTGAAAAAGAAAAAACTCATACTTCTTTGGCTCAAAGGGGTTGAATAGGGATTATCCTCCTCATAACTCTAGTGTTCAGGAATTGAAGAAACGCCTGCACATCGCCAGTAAGGTCTGTCCAAAAGCATACTGTATGAGATTATGGCATTGTTTTCGTCATCCTCCCTCTAAAGGCTTGCAACTTTTAAAACAAGAGTTGAATATCATAAAGGTAGTAAAAATCATAGTTTAAATATAAGGAAAATGAATGGATTAATTCAAGACAAACATATGCAATGCATTAATGAAACGATGTTTGACATTAATAGATAAGTGTTTGAACAACAAAAGAGATTACAATTGAAAATTCAAAATGAAAAGGATGCTCTCAATGACTTGGCATAGGAGCAGTGATCATGTTAGGAGTCTCTGGAGGCTCGAACTCAATCTCCTTGGCATCAATCAAATCTTGAATCTCGTTCTTCAAAGTCCAACAACTGTCGGTGTCATGTCCAGGACTATCAGAATGGTAGGCACATCTTACATTTGGATTGTACTTAGGAGAGGAGGTATCGGGGTTTTGAGGAGGATCCCTTAGTGTGATCAGCTTCACTTTCACCAAATGTTGTAACGCTCGAGACAATGACATGTTGATGTTAGCGTACTGCCGTTGTTGGTGTTTTATCCTACGTCTATTGCACTATCTTTGTTGAACAGGTGTAGGATTAGAGATCGGGATTTCCCCCACATGTTGATCATGGTTGCTCTTGTTATGACCCTTTTGGCCATACATAACATTGGACTCTTTCTTCCCATTGAAAGGCCGTTTCCCTGCACTTGAAGATGCACCCCTTTGGATTTTACCACTCTTAATTCCAGCCTCTACTCTTTCGCCTGTCAGGATTAGCTCGATGAATCTGGCCGAGGAGCTTCCGATTAGGTGATTGAAGAATGGTCCTGTTAAAGTTCCCATGAAGATGTCAATCAGCTCGCTGTCAGTTAATTGGGGCTGCACCCTACCAGCCAGGTCTCTCCATTTTATAGCATATTCTTTGATACCCTCGTTGGAATGCATGGTCATACTCTACAATTACACACGAGTTGGTGCAAGATCAGCGTTGTATTGGTACTGCTTGTAGAAAGCAGCAGCCAAGTCCTCCCAGGTATGAATGTCGGTTCCTTCTAACTGATAAAACCACTCCAGTTGAGTGCCAGCCAAACTTTCTTGGAAGAAATGGACCCATAGCTTCCAGTCAGCAGTGTGAGGCTGTATCTTGCAGACATAAGATCTCAAATGCATCTTAGGACAAGAGACCCCATCATACTTGGCGAAGGTAGGGATTTTGAACTTTGGTTGGATGACCACTCCGGAAACCAATCCTAACTCTTCAAAGTCTAAGCAAGGTATCTGCTGAATCTCCATAGCATTGAGGTGATCCTCCAGCTGTTTGTATTTATCGTCTGTAGGAGGATATTACTCCTCAGAGTAGTCAGCTTCATCTTTATCAGTCCCCAGGTTGTTATCTTCTTCATGATTATTCCCCTCATTTGATGGAGTTGAGAGATCTAGAGCTCTCTTGACTGGTCCTCTAAGTCTTCTTCCCAAATTCAGGACACCCCTTGACTTCTTTGTCTTTTTATTCTTGTCTTTGAGAAGAAGAGTCTTCAGGTCCTCTTTCCCTTTAGCCAAAGTCAAGAACATTAGTTGGAATTAAGCATTTTGTGCTTGAATATCCTTCACGGTTTGTTCCATATTCATCTCACTGAAATAAATAGAAGATAAGGAGACCTGTATGGGACAAACCTGTCATGATATGATGCATGGTATGTGGATGCATGTTTTCAAGGATCTCGCGGGGTAAACACAAGAAGATGTTAAAAGTTTAATTTTGATCAATAACTTTGATTAGAGAACTTCGTATCGGTGGATGTCCTTCAACGAAAATCAAGCTCACCATGTCAAGTGGGTCATAGCCCTTGACTTAAGTTACCATGCTTTGGTCTTGATGGTGTTTGATTAGAGAATGAATCCTTTTGCCCCTTGATAGGCGTCTGGTTCAACATGACCCTGCATCATAGGCCCTTGAGATCCTTGAAATGGTTATTGAAAATGCTATGGTATGATGTCATGATGTTATGTGCAAGTATGCAAAGCAAGCAAGTTATTACGTACAAATAGTCATATCCATACAAAGCCGACAAGTCCTTAGGTTTAGGCTTGCATGGAGTTTGTAGGTAAGTACCCTCTTGAAGTTTAGTTGGCTCAACCTGTCCTAGTAATAGTAACCGGGTTCTAGGGGATCTCAATATCACTGACCTTTCCTTTAGGAATTGTCTCAGCTCAATCAATCTTTTCTTGCGGCCGAGATATCCCAAAAGTCTGGTCTCAATGAGTGTAGTATCGAGTATCAACCAATCTTCAGTCAGAACTAAAGCCGACCATCTCACTAACTTTCTAGTGGCTTAGGATGAGTCAATTAAAGGTTCTAAAGTCAGTTAGTGCTTCATGACACTACTCAGTGGCCCCGTATTCTCCTCGATTCAACACAAGGGATACAAGTACCAACAAATGCGTCACACTGACGTAGCCATCGCTTCAACCGTGTCGGTCTACACCGTATAGTATCCACAATCTATTGCTACTTATATAAAAGGTGCCTCCAGATCCGAGTAGGAGATCAAAACAAGCCCAAATAAGGAACCATAATGTAAAGCAAGCAAATTAAACAAGGAAAGCAAGTAAAGGTGATCTAGCCCTAAGGTAACCCCACTTTTAATAAAATTCCCCAGCAGAGTCACCAGTTCTGTAACACGGTGGGAGAACTGACTTGGGTGTTTTGCGTTTGATTGCAATAGTTGTGGATAGCAAGATTCGCCACTGACTTTTCTTTTATCTAATAAGGAAAGGTTGAAAAGAACAGGAAAGACCTTTCTAGATTATTTCTTGAGTTCGGGGGGTAGGTTATGAAAAGGGAAGGTATTAACACCCTTTCCATCCGTAGTTATCTACGGGATCTTAGTTGGTTGCTAGATCACTTGCTTTTGTTTGAAAATGTGCTTGTGGTGTGGGTTTTGAAAGTATTTTGAAAAATGTCTTTATAATGGTTCTCGTCTCTATAAGAACGTGTACAAAGTGTTGATTTTTGAAAATAGTTCAAAGAGGTGTTTGTGGAATGTGTTTTTTGAAAGTATTTTGAAAAGTGTCTTTGTAATGGCTCTCGTTTCTATAAGAGAACGTACAAAGTGTTTTGTCTTTTGAAAATGTTTCAAAATGAAAGTGTGGGTGTATAAAATATTTTGGTTGTGAGCAAGCGAGCAACTAAGAGCATACTACCTACTCAAAAGGTCTAATGTTCTTTTCCTCCTCCTTTAGATGTTGCTATCTTAACCTTGATTTGGTAAGAAGCCCTATTATTGGATGTGAAGGGACGGGCATGGGATGTTTGTATAGTCATAGAAGGCAACCTATGAGATGTTTTAGCAATGTCGTTTAGGGACTAAATCATTTATCGAAGGCAACATTAAGGGTCGTCGAGGGACTACGATCTTTTATCGAGGGTCTTTGCCAAAATGCCCATATTCGAGGGACATGACTATTTTCCGAGGCAACAAGTGAGATTACCCTAAGGGTGCATGTGTGAGTAGTGTGTTTGATTTGCATGAATTTAGTCTTTGATTAGGGGTTGTCTACTTGTTGATTTTATCTTATCATACATACCCTATCTTACTAGCAATTGTACAAAAGTAATAAAAATTCAGAAAAATAAATCCTATACTATTACAACCATATTGAAATATCAAGAAAATATAAAGACAAAATAAAAATAAATAGAAGAAAAATGAGCTCTTTCGATCCAGGCAGAAGAACTCTTCGGTTCTGTTCTCCGGCTCTTTTCGATTTGGCCTGGAAGTGGTGAAGGTGTGACTTTCGATTGGGGCCTGAAAGTGGTGAAGGAGTGACTTTCAATTGGGACCTGGGAATCAGTATGGCCATCCTTCTGGCTACCTCTTTCGTTCATCATGGAGTGCTCTCTTCACCTTAAGTCCTTTGCTGCATCCTTCGATTGGGCCTGGAGTCAGTGAGGAAGCCTAAGGTTTCGTTTCATACTCTTGTCTCCTGTTTCTTTCGTTTGAGTTTTTGAATAGCAACATGGCCTAAGGCCATGCTAGCATCACCTTGTGTCCAAGTTAGTTCTTAAACCATGTTTAATAAAATAAAGAGCAAATCTAAAAGGGTTAACCATAATAACAAATAAAAAGGGTGGAAACGAAAAGAATAAAAATGTTA
Organism: Vicia faba; assembly: GCA_948472305.1. Lineage (NCBI taxonomy): Eukaryota > Viridiplantae > Streptophyta > Magnoliopsida > Fabales > Fabaceae > Vicia > Vicia faba. The sequence continues at coordinate 1,260,635,008 of OX451737.1, read as the reverse complement.
TGTACATGCTTTGAAACGAAAGGGGAGATTATTCACATATTATGCCTGAAATGAAAGATTCAAGGGTAAGAGTGACTTAACTTGATTCATGTTGGAACATGTGCTGAACCTTGAGTGGTTGCCCTGAGTGCCTCTGGATTCGAAGGGAGGAAACAGGGGTGACGTTTTTAAGGTTGGATTCGAAAGAGAAGAGAAAGTGTTATATTCTTTCTACTGGATTCGAAGGAAAATAAAGTGTGGGGGAATTGCTTCAGATTCGAAGGAAACAAATGTTAAGATTCAGGGTTGGTATTTTGACAATGTGTTTAAGTGTTTGAGAGTGTTTGAGTTTGATGATTCATTCCACCCACAAGTCTCTGGATGTGATCTCCAGCCAAAAAAGTCTCCCTAAACATGTTGTGGAGCCTCTTATTTATAGGAAAAGCTTGGCTGAGGTTTTGGAGGGAAAACAAAATAGTTTGAGCAATTTGAGTAAACTGCTTTTGTAGCTTTCGAGGGGCAGTATTTGTATGCCATTTTGGTGCAAGCATGGGGCAGTGTTTCAGGTCTACTGTGCAGCAGTTTTGGCCAGTGTACCAGTCCTGAACTTGGCAACAAGCATCTTTGAATATTTCATCCTTTCATTTTGACCCTTCTTCGACCAGATTCTTCTTCCAACAATGTTATTTGATTATACTCTAACAAGTGTCCTTTGAATGGGTCACTTTTGTGCATCCTTCGAAGGTGCCAAAAGTTTGACCCTTGGATGGGTCACCAAAATATTCCTTAAGGGGGCTTTGTAAGTCCTTCGAATGGGCCATCAAGCATGTCCTTCAAATGGGACACCCAGACATGTCCCCTGAATGGGTCATGTATGTTTCTTTGAAAAGGGCCAAAAGTGTCCTTTGAAGGGATTATACTATTCTTCAAATGGGCTAGTGTAATATATCCTTCGACAAGGACTCCTATGTATGCCCTTCAAATCCAGCAATATATGTCCTTTTAATGGGGGGCACCAACTATGTGTGTTGAAGGTTGTCAATGGTGGCACTGCAGCATAATAAAAGGGAAATGTTGTCTAGTCGAAGCTAGTATAAACATAGTGTGATACGGTGGGAGAACTGACTTGATATGTTTTGCGTTTGTGTTTGCAAATGTTGCGGTTTAGCAAGAGTCGCCACCGACTTTTCTTTTATCCAATAAGGAAAGGTGAAAAAGCACATGAAAGACCTTTAGAGATGTTTTCTTGAGTTCAGGGGGTAGATTATGAAAAGGGAAGGTATTAACACCCTTTCCATCCATGGTTTTCCATGGGCTCTTAGTTACTTGATTAGATCACTTGCTTTTGTTTGTTTGAAATTGTGTTTGGTGTGGTTTTTGAAAGTATTTTGTAAAAGAGACCATTCGTTTAGGCAATCTTTGTAATGATCCTCGTTCGTAAGAATGTATACAAAGATGTTTGTCTTTTTTAAAAATGTTTTCAATGATTGTAAGATGTTTTGAAATGTGTGTGTTTGTTTTGAAAATAGCAAGGATAGTTGTTTTGAAATGGAGCAAGTAACTAGAAGTAATCTACCTACTCAAATATCTTTCTTGTTCATTTTCTATTCCTTTGACATTGTTGTCTTACCATTGATTTGGTAAGCAACCCTATCTTTGGATGTAAATGGGACGGATGTGGGTCATCGTATAACCATGATTAGAAATGTTGCAAAGTATCTTAGTATTTTCAAGGGACTAAGATCATTTCGTAAGGAAACTTTTGAATAGCGTCATCGAGAGACTATAATCTTTTGATTTTGTTTGTTTTACCAAGATACTTTGCATGCGTAACATGGGTATTTTTGTATAAGGCAACCAAGTGGGGAAACCCTAAGGGTGTTTGTGTGCAAGTGTGTTTAATTGCATGTATGATTTTATCTTGAATTAAGATTTTCTATTTCATTGATTTTATCTTGCCATACATACCCTAATTGCTAGCATTTACATTTGAAAGCGATAAAAATGAGGAAATGTAAAGTCCTACGCTATTACAATATTTAGGGGATGGGGTATAAATTTATGAATGGGGAATCCAGCGATAAAAATAAAGAAAAATAACAAGGGGAAGAAGAAAAGGAAGAAGGAGAGAGTCAGCGTGCTGCTGAAAGGAAGTCAGAAGTTGACTCTGGCCTGTTGCAGGATATCAACCTGTTAGTGAAAATGTATAGGTCAGAACTTCTGACCCTGGTGCGCTGCAAAACAGAAACCTGTTAGTGAAAATGTATGGGGTCAGAAGTTCTGACCCTGCTGGGCACACAGTAATTTTCAGATGTTCTGATATTACTGACGACAAAACATGCCTCAGAAGTTCTGGCGCCAAAGTTAGAACTTGGTCTCCCCCTGTGCTAGTCAGAACATATGCAATTTGGTTATTTTTTCATAAAATAGAAGGCATGCCTAGGACAGCTTGCTGTTGGAAGAAATTCTGGGAACTGAAGTTAGCCTTAACTCAGATGGTGTTCTGGACAGGTTTTTTGAATGGATGGATGAAGGGAATCTAGTAGTATGGATACAGAAGTTATGTAAATTTCTAACGTGTGGGTCAAAAACTGTATGGGTATTTTTTGGTCAAGAAATATTTTGAGGACAAATGGGGTTTGAAAGCAGGAGATTCAAAGTTGTGTTTAAGACTTTTGAAACACTAGGAATTTTGGCAGAGTTTCAAGGTGTTTTCTTGCTAAAATTCTGTTTTTCTTTTCTATCAATTTTTTTCTTAGGGTTTTTTCTCCTCCTTTTGTCTCTTTTTTTCTCAATGGACAATGGTGCTCTATTTATAGGCAAAGCTTTGTGGTTTTTTTTAAACGTTAAGTGGAGCCAATATCATGCACTAGATGCTGACTTACTCTTGGAGAAAGCTCATAAAAAGTTATGATGATTGACAGCCTTTAGCCTAGGATAGGTTAGTAAGCGAGGATTAAGGAAAAGTGACATCCATGAGCGAAAAGTAGCACATGAACCCATACCTATACCTGCACAAGAGCGTTGTTATGCTGCACGTGGAGAGACCCTTTGGACAAATGCTCAAAAGTGGTTGTGAGCATTAATGAGCATTAAATGGTGATGAGATTGGTCAAGACTAAGAAATCTTGTAATATGAGATTTGCATCATTACTTAAATCTGAGCCAGCAGTTCTTACTTCAGCATAAGCCTAGAACAACGTACCCATGTTCTGATCTTAGTATCCTGCTGCCTCAGTAAATTCTGAGGGTTCTCCAGACTTTCCAGCATGTTCTTTTGATTTGTCTCTGAAAACTCTGGACTTAGAGGTTCTGCTTCAGTGTAACACCCAATCTTCTGACCCCCTTACCTTCTGATTCCAACATGTTCTGAAGGAGATTTCATACTTTTTTGCTTTCTTTGCATTCCTCTAGCAAACTCTGACTGAACTTGCATAGCTGCTGAAAAAGTCATGTTCTGATTGAAGGTTATATGCTGAACCACGTTTACAACTTCTGACTGAGTTGGCGTAGCTGCTGAAAGGCCACATTCTGACTGAATGTTATGTGCTGAACCATGTTTACAACTTTTGATTGTTCCTGCCTGGAGATTGGTTCAGAAGTTCTGAAATTTCATTTTTCTTAAATGCTTTAGAAAATTTATAAGTATTTAGAATTTAACTTTTCCAAGGTAAAATTTGACTTTTGAGCTTCTTGATGAAACAAACTTCATATTCCAACATGTCTTGATGAAATGTGATTTTTGTGTTTTGATTTTGATCCAAAAACCAAAGTTTGACTTTTTAGCTTACAAATGACCATTTTGCCCTTGTAGATGGCTCGCTTGGAAAGAAATGATATTTCAAGGCTTGGATTCGTTCAAGAGAAAACTTTTGAGAATCCAGGGTGATTTTCCTGAAAAATGAGAGGGAAATTTTGGGGTACAACAGCTGCCCCTGTTCAATCTTCTTTAACCCGAGGAGTTAGATTGGCGAGATTTGCCATTTGCGACTCGAAGGTGGAAGATGATTGGATACTAGAGTGCCCATAAATTTGCACTCGGCGACAATAGGAGGAATGGGCTTAAAGATGCCATTTGGAGAGGTAATAAGATCTTGTTGGGGATGGGCTTGTAGATGCCATCCAAGAATGCTTGTTGAGATGTAGCTTGTATATTTGAACATTAGAATGGCGCCCGTGTCTGGAGCGTATCTAAAGGCGTCTTTGAGTGAGTATTAGAATGTCTTCTGGGTCTGGAGCGTATCTGAACTGTATCTTAAAGCTGAATCTGAATAAGTATCAGAATGACTTCTGTATTTGGAGCGTATCTGTACTGTATCAAGAGGTTGAATCTGAATGAGTATCAGAATGACGTATGTGTCTGGAGCATATTTGTACTGTATTAAGAGGTTGAATTTGAATGAGTATCAGAATGGCTTCCGTGTCTGGAGCGTATCTGTACTGTATCAAGAGGTTGAATCTGAATGAGTATCAGAATGACTTCCGTGTCTGGAGTGTATCTGTACTGTATCTGAGGTTGAATCTGAATGAGTATCAGAATTGCTTCCGTGTCTAAAGCGTATCTGTACTGTATCTGAGGTTGAATCTGAATGAGCATCAAAATGGCTTCCGTGTCTGGAGTGTATCTGTACTGTATCAAGAGGTTGAATCTGAATGAGTATCAGAATGGCTTCCGTGTCTGGAGCGTATCTGTACTGTATCTGAGGTTGAATCTGAATGAGTATCAGAATGGCTTCCGTGTCTGGAGCGTATCTGTACTGTATCAAGATTGCACATTGTTAATGGTAGCTGTTAATCTTTTCCTGAAAAGGGGTAAAATGTTAGCTGGGTCACAAAATCATATTGTATGAAATGTATGATGTAATATATGTATTTATCAACGTTTATGATATATGGATGTAATGTATGTGCATGTAATATGATTTGTTGTATTGCTGAATGACTGAGGAAAATAAATCCTTGACTACTGCTGAGGGTATGTTGAATCTTCATATCTTGAAGTTGAAGTATTGACAAAATCTTATTGTGAGAGCAATGTCGTATACTGTTTGAGGAATCTGCTTTGGGGAGTCTAGAGAATTTCGATGACTTCTAATGGGGATTAATAATGGGAGTCTTTGTTCCGTTGGGGAGTATCAGAAGTCAGCTGTCATCCGGTTGGATTTCAGGCCTCAAAACAACTTGCTGGGGAATTTGGAGAAACTGGATGGTTTCCACCGGGGATTAACAGTTTGAAGTTTTAGTTCCATTGGGGATCTAAATGACGTATTGTGGGGATTGCTCATGGAATAGCCTAAAGACGTTTTCCTATTCTTTCAACCTGTCAGTAATTGTCTTCTTTCATTTTTTTTATTTGTAAACAGTAATTATATTCAAATGCATATGTTCATTAATGAATCATTGGACGTTTTTGCAAATAAAACACAAGCGTAAAGAAAAAGGACAAATAATTTTTTGTACTTTAAAGAGATATCTTTGTATTTACTTTGAATAAGTAATTTTTACAAAGGAAATAGACATCCTAGTAAGAGGATGGTTCCATAAAAATAAGAAAATTTTATACAAAGAAAGATAGCTATGTGTGATAATCCCATGGGGTTCTCATTCTGCTATAGCCTTCGTATCTCCGAATATCTTGTCTATTTGTTGCTTCGTCTGAAGATGATTGAATTGATCAGAAACTCCGGGTTTGTTAGTGGAAGTCAAGAGGTTGTCTACAAGGTAATCCGACGGGACATAGTCATACGCTTTAATTCCCTAACTTTTTCCTGGACCGCCCTTTCGGGTTATCAGTCCACCAGGAAACCCTTTTTTGCCCAAGTCGCCCTTTCGGGTTTTCAACTTGCCGGGTGTACAAATTTTTTATATTTTATCCCTAATTTTTGCCCGAACCTTTTGGTCCGCCGGGATGCCCCCTTTATTTTGCCTAGGTGTGTCAACCTAGCGGGTCTCTTATGCGTAGTACCTTTTGACTATGTCTGCATTTGTAGGGTGTGGCAGGTCATCGCTGTCCATGGTGGTTAAGATCATTGCCCCATCGGAGAAGATGTTCTTGATTACAAATGGTCCTTCATAGGTAGGAGTCCATTTTCCCCTGGGATCACTTTGTGGCAAGATAATGCGTTTGATCACTAGATCTCCAACTTGATATACTTGGCGTCTGATTTTCTTGTTGAAAGCCTTGATCATTTGTTTTTGATACATCTGACCATGGAAAACAACAGTAAGTCTCTTTTCATCAATCAAGTTTAGTTGATCAAGTCGAGTCTGGATCCAATCGTCCTCGTTCAAACCTGCATCCTTCATAATTCTCAAAGAGGGGATCTGAACCTCAATTGGCAAGACAGCCTCCGTGCCATAAACTAAAGAATATGGTGTTGCCCCAGTTGACGTGCGAGTTGTGGTACGATACCCGTGGAGAGCAAATCGTAGCATCTCATGCCATTCCTTGTAGGTGACTGCCATTTTTTGTATGATCTTTTTAATGTTTTTATTTGCGGCTTCAACGGCACCATTCATCTTTGGCCGATAGGGGGACGAATTGTGATGCTGAATTTTGAACTGCTCGCACAAGGTGGTGATCATAGTATTGTTAAGATTTGTACCATTGTCAGTGATGATCCTTTCTGGGATACCGTACCGGCAAATGAGATTTTTCTTGATGAAGCGGGCAACAATATTCTTAGTAACGGATGCGAAGGAAGCTGCTTCGACCCATTTTGTAAAGTAGTCAATGGCCACTAGAATGAAGCGGTGTCCATTGGAGGCTGTATGCTTGATCTCCCCAATCATATCGACTCCCCACATAGCAAAGGGCCAAGGAGCCATCAAGACATTCAGAGGAACCGTAGGTACGTGCACCTTATCCGCATAAGTTTGACACTTATGATAGGTCTGAGAGTGTTGATAGCAATATGCTTCCATGGTCGACCAATAATAGCCTGCCCGTAGGATTTTCTTTGCCATCGTATGCCCACTGGAGTGAGTGCCAAAGGTACCTCCATGCAATTCAGCCATGATCTTTTCCGCTTCAATTTTATCCATACACCGGAGCAGAATGGAGTCATGATTGCGTTTGTACAAGATGTCATTACTCAAGAAGAACTTAGCAGAGACTCTCCTTAGGAACTTTTTATCATTGATTGAAGCTCCTTCTGGATATTCTTGAGCCTCGAGATACCTCTTGACTTCATGAAACCAAGGCTGGTCCACTACCCCTTCAGTATTAATCTCGTGACAGTGTGCTGGTTCGTCCATTCGTTTGATGGTAATCTGGGGAGCCTCATTATCCCAATTTAGTTTAAACATAGATGACATTGTGGCTAGAGCATCTGCTAGCTGATTTTCTTCTCGCGGGAAGTGCTCGAAGGTAATCTGCTCAAAATGTGGTAGCAATGTCAAAACATGTTCTTTGTAAGGGATAAGGTTTGGGTGCTTAGTGTCCCACTCTCCTTTGATCTGACTAATGACTAAAGCTGAATCTCCAAACACATCTAAAGATTTGACTCCCAAGTCTATGGCAGCCTTGAGACCAAAGATGCATGCTTCGTATTCCGCCATGTTGTTCGTACAGTTGAAGCAAAGTCTGGCAGTAAAGGGAGTGTGACACCCTTTCGGAGATATGAGTACAACGCTGATACCATTACCAAGTGCATTGGATGCCCCATCAAAGAACAGGGTCCATCGGCATCCTTGTTCAGGTCCGTCATATGGTCTGATCTCTTCACAATCGTCTAACGTCATGATGTCTTCATCTGGGAATTCAAACTTCATGGACTGATAATCTTCTACAGCTTGATGAGCAAGATGGTCAACTAGCACACTGCCCTTTATAGCTTTCTGGGTAGTGTACTGTATGTCATATTCTGTTAGGATCATCTTCCATCTAGCTATTCTCCCAGACAGAGCAGGCTTTTCGAAGATGTACTTTATCGGATCCATCTTAGATATCAACAAAGTGGTATGAGTCAACATATACTGTCTTAGCCGGCGAGCAGCCCATGCCAGAGCACAACAAGTTTTCTCGAGTAGTGAATATCTGGTTTCACAGTCGGTAAACTTTTTGCTCAGGTAGTAAATAGCATGCTCTTTTTGGCCAGACTCGTCATGCTGCCCCAATACACACCCCATTGAGTTCTCTAAAATGGTCAGATACATGATCAGTGGTCTTCCCTCGACGGGTGGCATCAAAACATGAGGCTCTTGTAAGTACTCTTTGATCTTATCAAAAGAAAACTGACATTCGTCGTTCCATCTGACTACTTGATCTTTCTTTAATAGTTTTAATATTGGCTCACAAGTAGCTGTTAGGTGAGAAATGAATCTGGAAATATAGTTCAGGCGTCCCAAGAATCCTCTGACTTCCTTCTCGGTGCGAGGAGCAGGCATTTCTTGTATCGCTTTAACCTTGGCAGGATCAACCTTGATGCCTTTGTTACTGACAACAAAACCTAAAAGTTTACCGGATAGTACTCCGAATGTACACTTGTTTGGATTCAACCTTAACTTGTACTCCTTCAATCTCACAAACAACTTTTGCAAATGATCAAGGTGCTCCTCTTCAGTTTGTGATCGGGCTATCATGTCATCTACATAGACCTCTATCTCATGGTGCATCATATTATGAAACAAAGCTACCATGGCGCATTGATAGGTTGCCCCAACATTCTTCAGTCTGAATGGCATCACTTTGTAGCAGAACATGCCCCACTGTGTGACAAATGTAGTTTTCTCCATGTCCTCTGGTGCCATTTTAATTTGGTTATAACTTGAGAATTCGTCCATGAAGGAAAACACTTTGTGCTGGGCTGTATTGTCAACCAGGATATCGATGTGGGGAAGTGGAAAATCATCTTTAGGGCTGGCCCTGTTTAAATCTCTATAATCTATGCACATTCGCACTTTGCCATCCTTTTTAGGCACGGGAACAATGTTGGCAACCCATTGAGGATAGGAAGTGACAACCAAGAATCCAGCATTGAACTGTTTCATGACTTCCGCTTTGATTTTCTCTGACATGTTAGGTCTCATGATGTCTGTATCAAGTCCTGGCATGTCTTCGTATGACCAGGCAAAGATCTCAACATAATCATGAAGTAGTTGAGTTAGACGCTCCTTGACACTCGGCTTTAGATTGGCACCCACCTTGATTTCCTTTTTATCTTCCTCGGTCCCGAAGTTGATTGTATCCAACAGTTCTTCATGAGGCTGAATAGCTCTTTCCTTTTGTAATAATCTGGCCAATTCCCATGGTACTTCACAATCTTCCTCACCTTCGTATTTGGCTTGGTAGATTAGATCTTCAGAGTCACTAAAGGCCATAGCAGTATCGTTACCCATGGGATCTGAAATGGAGGGGTACCTGCATTTGTGAGTGTGGGTGTGTGTAAGGGTATAGCCATCTTTAAACAATAAAATGTAAAGGAAAGACAATGAGCACAAAAGGTTTGTATGTGGAAAAGCATCCATGATTCATTGAATGTCATGTGAAGATGAAATAAAAACCCTTACAAATGGACCATTGTACCTTGGGTAAAACACAAGGTTTTTAAAGTGCGAATTGTTTGTGAATATTACAAGTCCAGCAGAAATGTAAAAGATAAATTACTGAGAGATGAAATTTATTGGGACAAAGTCTCTGGCTTCCCAATTCCGAAGTCCTCCGTTGACAGTAGGAAATATTCAATCTTCCAAGCTGCCATCTTCTTCACCATTTTCCACTGTGTTGACCTCTTGGTTACTAATATTCAAAGGTGGCCCTCCAGTACGGGCACGACGCACAACCTTCTGAGTAGTTGAAGTAAACCCCAAGCCAAACTTGTCTGATTTATACGGGATGTCTGGAAGCTGCCCCCAAATGGTGCATCCACCCTCCTCTACTACTGCCTTGGCATCCTTTAGAAATGACATCCGAAGCGGAGGTCTTGTGATCTTGGGAATCGGGGATACTTCCTTGGTTACCGCTATCTCTTGAGAGACCTCTTCGAAATGTTGAAAAGGAGTTTCAATAAACTCGCCATCCAACTCCACATACCGGAAAGAATTTAGATGGCTAATCATGTACTCCTCCTCCCCGTGGACAGTGATGATCTTTCCATGGACTGGGTACTTCAGCATCTGGTGTAGCGTAGAGGTGACAACACCGACATTATGGATCCAGGGACGTCCTAACAGACAGGAGTAAGAGGGGGCAGATGTCCATTACATAGAAGGTTGAGTTGAAAGTCTGAGTTCCCACTTTTATGGGGATGTCCACCTCCCCGTGGACCATCCTCTTTGAGCTATCAAAAGCTCTCACAACTATGTTACTAGGTTTCAATGTCAACTCTTCGCGATCCAATCTGTCAAGAGCTTTCTTCGGTAAAACGTTCAAAGATGAACCCGTGTCCACCAAGACATGGGCCAGAGTCGTTCCTCTACACTCCACAGAGACATGTAATGCCTCATTGTGCTTTCTCCCTCTGGGTGTCAAATTAGCATCAGAGAAGCCTAGGCCGTTATCAGCTGTCAAACTGGCCACACAGTCTTGGAATTGGTCAGTAGACGTCTCTTGTGGCACATGGGTTGTCTTCAGAAATTTTACCAGAGCTTTCGCATGTGCCTCAGAGCACAGCAGCAAGGCTAGCATGGAGATCTTGGAGGGAGTTTGCCCCAACTGTTCAACCACGTCATAATCACTTTTCTTTATTATCCTCAAGATCTCCTCCATTTCCTTTTTGGATGTTTCGGGGATAGCTAGTGATTGAGCCTTCGTCCGGACAGGCTCTTCCTGAATGCTTTTTCCTCGATTTTCAACAATAGAAGTGTTGGTAGGGGTAACAGAAGGGATCGTGTTATCTTTGTCGATAGGTGCACTTGCAGGTATGATTATTGGCACAAAGGTAATCTTCGGAACAACCACGGGTCCAAAAACTGCCTTTGGAGGGGAAATCTCTGGAGAGAAGATTCTACCACTACGGGTAATTTTACTAGTTCCGACAATATTGCTAATGTCAGAATTTTCTTCTTCGAAGCTCACTTCTTCAGCGGTCAACCCATCTTATTTAATACCATGATAGTAGATTTCTCCACCGTAATTCCACGGTACTGTTTTATCTGATTCATACGGCACCGGCCCGGGCATTGTGATTATGAGAGGAGTAGTTTTTGGAGCTGATGTAATCCTAACGGGTCTTTTAGGGACTGTGATACGGTGGGAGAACTGACTTGAGATTTTTCGTTTGTTTTCGCACTTGTTCGGTTTAGCAAGAGTCGCCACCGACTTTTTATTTATCCTAAGGAAAGGTCAAAAAGCACAGGAAAGACCTTTGAGATGTTTTCGTGGGTTCGGGGGGTAGATTATGAAAAGGGAAGGTGCTAGAACCCTTTTCATCCATGGTTATCCATGGGCTCTTAGTTACTTGTTTTAGATCATTTGCCTTTGCTTTTCAATTGTTTGAAATGGTGCTTTATGTGTGTCGTTTTGAAAATGTTTTGAAAAAAGATGCCTTGTCTAGGAAACCATTGTAACAATTCTTGTTTGAATGTTTTACAAAGGTGTTTGTCTTTTTGAAAAGATGTTTCAATGTTTTGCAAGTTTGTTTTGAAATTGTGTGGAGATGTGTGTTTGAAAAAATGGCAAGGATGTTTTGCAAGTTTTTGATTAAGTAACTAAGAGTTGTCTACCCTATTTTACTCAAAGATCTTTCTTATGTTTTTAACCCTTTTAACAGTGTTGTTTCACCATTGTATTTGCTGAACAACCTTGTGTTAGGATGTGAGCGGGACGGGCGCGGGTCATCGTATAGACCATGAAAGCAATAGTGTCAAGTATTTTGGCAATTTTCTTGAGGGACTATGATCATTTTTTTTGTTTTTGTTTTGCCAAAGTACTTGACATGCAAACATGACCCATTTTTGAAGGCAACAAGTGGATGTAACCCTAGGGGTGCAAGTGTGCATTGTGTATTGATTTTCATGCATTTATCTTGTATTAGGTTATCTAGCGGTTGATTTTGAATCTTCGCATACAAACCCTAATTACTATACAGTATATGAAAGGCGATAAATTGCGGGAATTTAAAGTCTAAGCTATTACAAATAAGTATCCGGGGATGGGGGTACAAATGTTTACAAATGGGGATGAGTCTTATCAGGATAGTAGTGTCCAAATATTATTTACAACCAAATCGAATCGTCGCATTCTCAATGTAAAAATATAATCAAGGTATAAGAATAAAAGAGAATCAAAAGTATTGTGCCATGCATATGATTATTTACACATGATAAAAATATTAACCTAATGTATTATTAAGTATTATTATTATTTTTTTGTATTTTTGTTAATTATATATGAACAAGAGTTTTAAAGAAAAGAAAATTTTAATTTAATAAAAAAAAATCTATTGTTTATGTATTTTGTTAATGTTTTTAGAAATTTATATAAAAAGATTTATTAAACAAAAAAAGTTTTAAGACAAAAAAATCTATTAACCTAATAAATCTAATATTTACATACTTTAAGTGTAATAAAAAGTATTAGTAAAATTTATACAACAAAGTAATATATTATTTTAATTTAACAAAAGAATTAGAAATTAGGTTTCTATATAATAAAAGAAAGAATAGGGTGATAAAATGTATTGATGTATAAACATGAGAAAAAAGAAACTAAATGGGCTTTAGGTGTTAGTATGAGGGGGCAGGCCCAAATAAAAGGACAATGCAGGTTAAAACAAAGGGGGGTGCAGGCGCCAATTTTATTGGGCTTTAGGGTTTTGTCCAAAGGGGCAGGCCCAAACGTTTGACAAGCTTTTTTTTGTTTAGGGTTTCAATTGGTTTGTTTCAGAATAGGGTTTGTGTTTGAACGAACGGCGCCGCTCTCCTTCCTTCTTCATCGTCCTCTTCATCCTTCTCAAACAATGGCTTTTGAATAACCCTCTCCTCGCCTCAGGCCACTAGGTGCCACCTCCATTCTCCTCTCTCCACGGTTGTACCAGGTGGCGATACAAAAGGTAACGATTTTCTTCTTCATGTTTTAGGGTTTCAAAATTCGTGCATGTTATTGATTTTTGATTGTTACATTTGTATGAGGTGTAAAAAAGGAAGAGGGGACAATACCTTTGTTCTGCTTTTGTAGAGGAGACGGGGAGTTTGGACAGGAGGCGTTCTCTGGTGGCCAAGGCGGGGAGGCTGTAATACTGATGAAAGCTTTTCCGGTAACCTCGTACCTTTCTCCTTGGATGGTTTTATGATGAAACTTCTGAAAACCCTAGAATAGCCATTTCTGAATCTTCTTTTCTTCTTCTGATTTTGTTGATACTGTGATGAGCTTGGCTCTGAGGATTGTTTTCTTGTTTGCTCTTGACTCTCTTCCTCTCTGAATGCTTGCTATAATTGTTGTTGAAACTAGCTCAAGCTAGCACTCCATTCTGAAAACTGTTTGTTATTGTTGTCGTGGACTTGGTTGTGTTTCTATTATGACTTTGCCTATAATGAACTTGTTCTGAGGCGCCTATTGTTGGCTATTGACTTTCTTCCTCTCCTTGGATTTTTGATGATTTTCAATGATGAAGTCAGTTCTGAGAGTGTTTATTTGTTTGTTTTGGGGTTTGGATTTGTTGGAGTTCTGGATTCTCTTCCTTTTTGGGGCTTTATTGATTTCCAATGATGAATTTGATTCTGAGGCACTTGTCTGTGTTGTTTTGATATTTGGGCTTGCTTTGAGTTTGGTTATTTGATCTTGAAGGCAAGTTGAATGTTTGTATAGTTTTTGACAGGCTTGAGGCAGGTTTGTGTGGTACAGTTTTGACAGGCTTGAATGCTGAGTTTGTTCAGGTTTATTGTGCTTAGCTTGCTTGTGTTTGACAGGCTTGAGGCAACTTTGGGAGATTTGTTTCTGGTTTTTGTTACTGGTACAGGCTTGCTGATTTCTGCAGGTTTGAAACTGGTTTCAAGGTTTGTTATGCTTAATTTGTGTTTGACAGGCTTCAGGGCTTATGCAGACTTGAGGTGTTATGCAAGCTGAGTTTGTTAGTTTGAGCTTGCAGGTTTTTGAAACAAGTCTTTGGGTTTCTGTTTACAGTTTTGGTGTTATCCTGTGTGTTCTCTCTTTTTGCTCTCCCCCCCTTTTTTGAACTGAAACTCTTTGTTATATTTATTGTCCTCTAAGCCTGCCCAAAAACTGTAAGCCTGCTTTTTTTACTCTCTTTCTCTCTCTCCAGAAAAGCATATTTTATTGCTTTAACTGTACTTTTTTCTGAAAAGGTTGTGGCTAGAAAATGATGAAATTGGTTTTACAAGCTTGCTTGCAATTTAGCTTTCCTCTGCATTCTGTACTTTCTTCTTTTCTTTGATGACAGTTTGATAGCTTTTGATATCTTTTGATATCTTCTTGACAATTTGGTAGCTTCTTTGGACAATTTTGACAGCTTCTTTGGACAGTTTTGAACTTGTGATTTAGTTTACTTAGTTTGAAACTTAATCAGCTTAGTTTGTCACTTGTGACTTGGTTTGGCATTTTCAGTTTGACAATGCAATTTGTTTGGACTTATGCAGCTTTGTGCATTTTGCTTAATTGATTCATATTCTTGTAAACATTTAATTTTACTTTTCCTCTTTGTGAACCAAGAAGAGAAATATTCTTGCGATTTGCAAAGAGGACGAGCAAAATATGATGAAAACCCAAAATAAACTGATTCCGGCCAACAACCTTTAATGATGAATTTTTATTTATCTGTCTGAGAATGCCTTTTTTTTTAATTCATCTGTACTGATTCCTTTTTCTGTCTTTGCAGGTAAATACCAGTCGAGCAAAGGAAGCAGCGGTAGAAGATGAAGACTTCAAGAGACTTAGGATAGTTTTATTTTATTTCTAATCATTTGTAATAAACATTATTATAAATACTGTAAATAAATTTACTGTATTCAAATAACACTTGTACCAATAATTAAAAATAAATAAAAGTCCTTTTGTCAGATAATTCTTTATTTCACTGTCTATTTAATTATTTAAGTTTCTTGAATTAAAATAACTGGAAGTACATCCCAATTATTCTAACTTTGATAAAATAAATAATTAATAAACGTTGTAGTCTCGCAACCCCGCATTAACCAACAATACATCCGGCATTCCAAATAACCAAAAGCACTGCACAATTAAACAAACAAACGTCCACACGCCTTTTACCTCACTGATCAAACTAAAGCTTCAACTTTCAATCAGAAGCCTCAGCTGCTATCCCATATGTTTAGGCTTTGAGAAATAACCGGCCATCTTGAACAAGCATCAAAGCAGTGTGACAGTCAAATGAAATGCTGTGGATTCCAATTCTTTTGAGAATGCGCGTGCAAACCCTAATTGTGGATTTATTGTCAAAGAAGCGTCTGCTTGGTCAAACCCTGAGCCAAACTCAACCAAATCAATAGAAACCCTAATAATCTGCTTGGACTGATTCAAAATCAATGGAAACCCTAATTTGGATAGACTGATAAGAAAAAGTCTGTTTGACCGATTCTTGAGCCAATTTGAAAAATCAGGGAAAACCCGAAGCTGTGATTTCTTGTGAAAAAAGGGGAGGGAAAATTTTGGGGTACAACAGGGACTCTGGAAGGATTGGCGGAGATGGTTATGATTGAAACGTCTTTAATAGGAATAGGTGAAATAGGAACATTTTCAAACAGAATCTCTTGGTTGTCTATCAAGCGTTGAATGCCTTCTTCAACAGAGGGAAATCAAGCGGTGAGGATAAGCAAAGATGGCAGTCTTTATTATAACCTGGGAATATACCAGCTTTCAACAAGTTCATCTTAATGATCGGGAGCGGAGTCAAGAGTTCATTCATTGTAGCAACAAACAAATATTCCTCGATAGCATTAGTGTTAAGACCATTCCTAGGCATAGGAGCGGAAATGACATTTGGTTTCTCGGACGCATCAAACTCAATCTCTTTTGCATCTATCAGGTCTTGAATTTTATTTTTCAAAGCCCAACAATTGTTAGTGTCGTGACCCGGACTTTCAGAATGATATGCGCATCTGGCATTTAGGTGATAATGAGGGGACGTCATATTGGGATTCTTTGGAGCTTCTTTTAAAGTTTCCATATTAGATTTCAGAAGATGTGGTAAAACCTGGGCTAGAGTCATATTAATTCTGGTGAATTGTCGTACTAGCCTTTCAACCCTTGGTTGGTTACTTCTTGGTTGATCAAATGTAGGTTTTGGGATCATAATGGCCCCTACCATTGGTCGGCGTTCAGCTCTCCCTTGGTCCCTTTGTGGATAAACATCAGATACCTCCTTCTTTCCGGTGAAAGGCTTTCTCACAGTTGTAGAGGCAGATGAATCTTTCTGAATCTTTCCACTTTTTATCCCAGCTTCCACCCTCTCTCCGGTTAATATTAACTCAGTAAATCCAGCAGATGAACTCCCAATCAAATGGTTAAAGAAAGGGCCCGATAGAGTGCCTAAGAACATATCCACCAACTCCCTTTCAGATAGAGGGGGTTGCACTCTCCCAACTAGATCTCTCCATTTTTGTGTGTAATCTTTGAAACCCTCATTTGAAGCCATAGCCATACTCTGAAGTTGAGTACGGGTAGGCGCCAAATCTGCATTATACTGGTATTGTTTATAGAAAGCTGCAAAAGGTCTTCCCAGTTATGGACGTCGACCCTTCATAATTGGTAAAACCAATCGAGTTGTGTTCCGGATAAACTATCTTGGAAAAAATGGACCCACAAGTCTTTATCGGCAGAGTGCGGCTGAATCTTTCTCACGTATAATCGGAGGTGCATTTTAGGACATGACACCCCATCATATTTTGCAAACAACGGCACTTTGAACTTTGGTGGGATCATAATTCCCGACACTAGCCCTAATTCTTCAAAGTCTAGACCTGGTAACCTTTGTACTTCCATAGCGTTTAAACGCTCTTTAAGATGTTTGTACTTATCATCGGCCGGAGGGTACTGTTCCTCAGAGTAGTCTTCCTCTTCCTCCTCTCCAGATTCTGATGGAACTGCTGTTTCTTTTCCTTTTCCTTCTCCCTCCCCGAAAGTGGTTGCAAAATTCAAGGTTCTTCTAGTATGTCCCTGGAACCTTCTCCCCATGTTCAAAACCCCAGTGGTTTTCTTTTGTTTTCTTCTTTCTTTCTTTAGCTGATAGAGTCTTCAACTCCTCTTTCCCCTTGGCTAGGGTCATGAGTAACTGCTGAAACTGTGTGTTTTGAGCTTGAAGATCTTTGACCGTCTATTCGAGATCCATCTTACTGAAATAAACAGTAGAGAGATGAGAAAACTCATCGCAAAAGACCTGTTTATGTTATGATGAATGATATGTATACATGCAATGCTTTCAAGGATTTAAAGAAATTCAAATTTGTTTTAAACAAAAATAAACACACGTTATAAAATAGAGTTTGAGTACATCAATGCCCCTTGGGCAAAATAATACAACACTCTAAGATAAAAAAGTAGTGCGCATCCTCTTTGGTGCTATGTAGGCATTTAGAGTCTGCTCCTCATGAAGTAGCCTAGTGAGTTCCGAAACCTTCTTCTCGCTTGCGTAGAATTGGGCTTCGAAAGTATCTCGCTCTCCTTTGAGTTGTATCCAATCCCTTTGTAGGTTTTCAAGAGATGTGGGCATGTCAGGATGCAGGATAGTGTATGGAACTCCCCCTTCCTTAACAGGCTCAACGATCACTGGGAGAATAGAAGGATAAGGCATCATAAGACTTTGAGCGCGGGTTCGTACCCACTTGAGGTAAGGCTCAAGAGGGATGGAATTCTTGTGTCCCAAAGTCTTGCTATCCACCTTGGTTAGCATTCTCCAAGCTCGGATGAATCTCTGGCGAAGACCTTGATCGTCGTTGTCGTAGTCGAATACTAAGCCTTGAATCAGCATATCATGTGGGCCATCCCTTCGGGCATAACCAATCTGTCTTAGAGCCAAGCATGGGTTGTAGGTGATGCCTCCTCTAATGCCACGTAGAGAGACATTAGGGAATTCCCCACAATGGTCAATAATGATAACATTCTCTTTGGATCAAGAACACCAATTAATATCTGAATGTTTGAGTGTTATTAACCTTTGTGACCACCTTAATCCTTGCTCATTCTTTAAGACTGATTGGGGAAGATGAGATATAAACCATCTTTCCAGGAGGGGAGTGCAACACATGAGGATCCCTCTTTTCCTTATTGTACGAGTGTGAAAAGAGTGTAGGATATCCCCTAGTAATGTAGCCACCAGATTACGTGATATGAAGATTTTGACGGCACTCACATCTATGAGTTGGTCAGGATTGGGGAATAAGACCATCCAATAGATAAGAAGAGCCACAATCTCCTTAAAATCTTGCAAGTCTAGGGAATTCCAATAACTTAGGGCTTTCTCAAATAAAAACTTTGCTAAGAAACCTTTGACGCCACTTCTAGTTTCCCAATGAGTTGTGACATCAGATGAGTTCAAGTGCAGGACTTGAGCAATCTCTTCTGGCTTTGGATCTCTTTCCGTACCGTTGAAAGGTAGTCGATTGAGAATAGGAATCCTCAAGAGTTGAGAGAATTCTTCTAAAGTAGGCACAAGCTGATAGTCAGGAAATGTGAAGCAATGATGCCAAGGGTCAAAGAACTGGAAGAGAACCTTCATCATATCCTCCTCTGTGTTGGAGGTGACCAAGTTGAGTAGACGACCATGTCTCTCGGTGAATGGAGAGTTCTCAGGGATCCTTGAAGCTAGCTCCTTGAGTTGTGGAGGAATTCTTACAAGGTTGATTTGAATAGTTTTCCTGCAAAGTGAATCCATATCCTACAAAACAAGAACAAAGATGAATCTCCAAAATCCTTGAAATGGTTAGTGAATGCATATGATGTTCATGATGCCCATGATGTTATGTACAAGTATGCATATACAAGCAAATCAAACAAGTCCTTAGTTTAGGCTTTCATGGGGTTTTATAGGTAAGTACCCTCTTGAAGTTTAGTTGGCTCAACCTGTCCTAATAATAGTAACCGGGTTCTAAGGAGCTCAATATCACTGGATTGTTTCCTTGGTCATTATTTCAGCTCAAGCCTCTTTAATGGCGACCGAAATATCCCAAGAAACCAAACCTCAATGAGTGTAGTATCGAGTATCTACCAACTTCAGACTGCACCAAAGCCGGTCATCTCACTACATCCTAAAGGCCAAGTTGGTCAAGTAAAGGGTTCTAGAAGTTCATTAATGCTTCATGACATCACTCAGCGGCCCCGTATTCTCTTTGATTAACTCAAAGGCTACCGGTACCCACAAATATGTCACACTAACATAACTATTGCTTAGACCATATCGGTATACCCCGCACAGTTTCCACAACGTATTTCTATTTACCTATAATGTTTCCCAAATATGGGTGGAGTATTCAAACCCAAACAAAGAAACACAATGTAAAGCAAACAAGTCAAACAATGTAAGCAAATAAATGTGATCTAAACCATAAGGTAACCCAACTTCTATAAAATATCCCCAGCAGAGTCGCCAGTTCTGTGATACAATGGAAGAACTGACTTGAGGTGTTTTGCGTTTGTGTTCGCAAATGTTGCGGTTTAGTAAGAGTCGCCACCGACTTTTCTTTTATCCAATAAGGAAAGGTGAAAAAGCATAGGAAAGACCTTTAGAGATGTTTTCTTGAGTTCGGGGGGTAGATTATGAAAAGGGAAGGTATTAGCACCCTTTCCATCCATGGCTTTCCATGGGCTCTTAGTTACTTTCTTAGATCACTTGCTTTTGTTTGTTTGAAATTGTGTTTGGTGTGGTTTTTGAAAGTATTTTGTAAAAGAGACCATTCGTTTAGGCAATCTTTATAATGATCCTCATTCGTAAGAATGTATACAAAGATGTTTGTCTTTTTTAAAAATGTTATCAATAATTGTAAGATGTTTTGAAATGTGTGTGTTTGTTTTAAAAATAGCAAGGATAGTTGTTTTGAAATGGAGCAAGTAACTAGAAGTAATCTACCTACTCAAATGTCTTTCTTGTTCATTTTCTATTCCTTTTACATTGTTGTCTTACCATTGATTTGGTAAGCAACCCTATCTTTAGATGTAAACGGGACGGGTGTGGGTCATCGTATAACCATGATTAGTAATATTGAAAAGTATCTTAGTATTTTCGAGGGACTAAGATCATTTCGTAAGGCAACTTTTTGAATAGCGTAATCGAGGGACTATGATCTTTTGATTTTGTTTGTTTTACCAAGATACTTTGCATGCGTAACATGGCTATTTTTGTATAAGGCAACCAAGTGGGGAAACCCTAAGGGTGTTTATGTGCAAGTGTGTTTGATTGCATGCATGATTTAATCTTGAATTACGATTTTCTATTTCATTGATTTTATCTTGCCATACATACCCTAATTGCTAGCATTTACATTTGAAAGCGATAAAAATGAGGAAATGTAAAGTCCTACGCTATTACAATATTTAGGGGATGGGGGTACAAATTTATGAATGGGGATTCCAGCGAGAAAAATAAAGAAAAATAACAAGAGGAAGAAGAAAAGGAAAAAGGAGAGAGTCAGCGTGCTGCTGAAAGGAAGTCAGAAGTTCTAACTCTGGCCTGTTGCAGGATATCAACCTGTTAGTGAAAATGTATAGGTCAGAACTTCTGACCTTGGTGCACTGCAAAACAGAAACCTGTTAGTGAAAATGTACGGGGTCAGAAGTTCTGACCCTGCTGGGCACACAGTAATTTTTAGAAGTTATGATATTACTGACGATAAAACAGGCCTCAGAAGTTCTGGCGCCAAAGTCAGAACTTGGTCTCCCCCTGTGCTAGTTAGAACATCTGCAATTTGGTTATTTTTCCATAAAACAGAAGGCATGCCTAGGACAACTTGCTGTTGGAAGCAATTCTGGGAACTGAAGTTAGCCTTAACTCAGATGGTGTTCTGGACAGGTTTTTTGAATGGATGGATGAAGGGTATGTAGTAGTATGGATACAGAAGTTATGTAAATTTCTAATGTGTGGGTCAAAAACTGTATGGGTATTTTTTGGTCAAGAAATATTTTGAGGACAAATGGGGTTTGAAAGCAGGAGATTCAAATTTTTGTTTAAGACTTTTGAAACACTAGGAATTTTGGCAGAGTTTTAAGGCATTTTCTTGCTAAAATTCTGTTTTTCTATTCTAGCAATTTTTTCTTGGGGTTTTTTCTCCTCCTTTTGTCTCTTTTTTCTCAATGGACAATGGTGCTCTATTTATAGGTAAAGCTTTGTGGTTTTTTTTAAAAAACGTTAAGTGGCACCAATATCATGCACTAGATGCTGACTTACTCTTGGAGAAAGCTCATAAAAAGTTATGATGATTGACAACCTTTAGCCTAGGATGGGTTAGTAAGCTAGGATTAAGGAAAAGTGACATCCATGAGCGAAAAGTAGCACATGAATCCATACTTATACCTGCACAAGAGAATTGTTATGCTGCACGTGGAGAGACCCTTTGGACAAATGCTCAAAAGTGGTTGTGAGTATTAATGAGCATTAAATGGTGATGAGATTGGTCAAGACTAAGAAATCTTGTAATATGAGATTTGCATCATTACTTAAATCTGAGCCAACAGTTCTTACTTCAGCATAAGCCTAGAACAACGTACCCAAGTTCTGATCTTAGTATCCTGTTGCCTCAGCAAATTCTGAGGGTTCTCTAAACTTTCCAGCATGTTCTTTTGATTTGTCTCTGAAAACTCTGGACTTAGAGGTTCTGCTTCAGTTTAACACCCAATCTTCCGACCCCCTTACCTTCTGATTCCAACATGTTATGAAGGAGCTTTCAGACTTTGTTGCTTTCTTTGCATTCCTCTAGCAAACTCTGACTGAACTTGCATAGCTGCTGAAAAAGTCATGTTCTGATTGAAGGTTATATGCTGAACCACGTTTACAACTTCTGACTGAGTTGGCGTAGCTACTGAAAGGCCACATTATGACTGAATGTTATGTGCTGAACCATGTTTACAACTTCTGATTGTTCCTGCCTAGAGATTGGTTCAGAAGTTCTGAAATGTCATTTTTCTTAAATGCTTTAGAAAGTTTCTAAGTACTCCCTCCGGTCTCATTTATAAGAAAAAATTAACTTTTTAGATACATTAAATAAGTAATGTATTTGGACAATATATTGTCCAAATACATTACTTATTCAATGTATATAAAAAGTTAATTTTTTCTTATAAATGAGACCGGAGGGAGTATTTAGAATTTAACTTTTCCAAGGTAAAATTTGACTTTTGAGCTTCTTGATGAAACAAACTTCATATTCCAACATGTCTTGATGAAATGTGATTTTTGTGTTTTGATTTTGATCCAAAAACCAAAGTTTGAATTTTTAGCTTGCAAATGACCATTTTGCCCTTGTAGATGGCTCGCTTGGAAAGAAATGATATTTCAAGGCTTGGATTCGTTCAAGAGAAAACTTTTGAGAATCCAGGGTGATTTTCCTAGAAAATGAGAGGGCAAATTTTGGGGTACAACACATAGCCAATGCCCTGTCGAAGCCTACATGCAGGAGGTCTGAAAGCCCAAATGAAGCTGGCAACAAAGGGAGCCACATGCCCAAATGAAGAATGTAAACCCAAGCTTGTATACATTCAAATGAAGAATGTAAGCAAGAGGTAAAGGGCACAAATGAGGCTTGCAGTAAAAGGGACCATATGCCTAAACGAAGGGTGTACGCAGGAGGCAAGGATGCAATCGAAGGATGCCAAAAGGAGCTTTTTGCCTTGTAATCGAAGAAGGCTACAGGAGGCTTTGTGCCTTGTGCATGCTAGCATGATGGGAGATATTTGTCCAGTCAACACAAGCATGCAAGCATTAAACATCCAATCGAAGCAGGCACATAGGAAACCATTGCATTGTGAACCATGTGAGGCCAAAGATGCAATCGAAGGTGGCATGCAGAAAACTCCTGCCTTGTGAATCCAAGCCAGTGTGCCAGAGACCGACGACCAGTCGAAGGATGCAAGCCAAGCTTGCATCGAAAGAGGCCTAAAGGCCAATCGAAGGAGATGAATCGAAAAATACTTGTTTTTCTCCAATTTTTCAAAAAAGATTATTTTTATTTGTTTTCCCCCTTTTTTAACAGTTTCCTTTTTAACTTGATACTGAAAAATCCAATTGTACTTGTGCAAGCTTGAATCTTGAGAATCCTTGTAAGAAATGCCTTGAGAAATGAAAGGGAAAATTTTGGGGTACAACAAAAACAAATGGGGGGGGGGGGGGGGGGGGGGGGGGCTTACAAGCTACACTTATGCCTCGGGCATGACATAGGTTCTTTTAAAAACAGAAAAAAATACTTTAGAAAGAAAATGATCTCCGAAATCTCCATAGTTGTCCAATTCTTGAGTTCTTCGTCTGGAGCATATTCATTGATGAAGTTAGATGCTTCTTTGGTGTTGTTCTTGTTGAATATCATCGCTACTTGTCCACCATGCCATACTCCTTTATTGCTGAAGGTTTTCTGGATGGGAGGAAATTGCCTCTTGCCTTTCAGAGTAGCCTTTGACGGTTTGTAATCCAAACCAAAATGATATTTATTCTCGAGTTCTCCATAAGTTTACCCCAACCTTTTTAGGTACGATCTTTCACAACTGTTTGTAAATCTCTTCATTAAGTCATGGTAGTTCATGTTTCTTGATTTTCTCCACCGGAAGGGTTACCATAAAGACGACTTCTAGGGCTTCAAACGAAATTGCCACATAGTCTTCATCCACGCTGATATATCTATAGGACTCTAAGTGGCTTACAAAGATGTCTACCTCTTTGTCGATAACAACCAACTTTCCTTTGATAAGGAACTTCAATGTTTGATGCAAGGTTGAGGTACCAGCCCCTTCCGCATGAATCCAAGGTCGCCCGAGCAAGCATGTATATTTTGGTTCTATATCCATCACCTGAAAGGTACTGTAGAACATATGTGGGACGATCTTGACAGGAAGATCCACTTCTTCAAACACTGTTGTTGTACCCCAAAATTTTCCCTCTCATGTTTTCAAAGATCATCCCTTACATGGCTGGTCACAAACTCTTGCCTAAGGAAAAAGAAAATTTTTGAGTGGTGCTTTAAGTACAGGCATTTCTTTCAAATCCTAAACACTGGAGTTATAAGGAAGATAATCCCTAGTCAACCATTTCGAGCCAAAGAAGTAGGAGTTTTCTGTTTTACACACAAATTGAAACCTTTAATTTAAACCTGGGGCAAGGTAGTCTCTCAGTTAATTCAAAAGATGCGCATTGAAGTCGCAAAACTCTCAGTTCATAATACAACGAACGACATCAAAAGAATTCCTCTGGAATCAAAAGACAGTGGTGGTTCCTTATCTCATAGGCAGTCAATCTCTCAAAAAAAGAAAAGCCCACTGAGACAAAACCTATAAAGGAGGCTTAAGAAAGCTGGGGCATCCCGCTGACTGTAATCTCGAAAACAGAAACAGTCAGGCAAAAGTTAGGGACAACAAATCAAAAGAACAAGGTCGCTACAAATCCTCAACAACATGAAGAATGTTGCAAAAAATGATGGCTGCCTTCAAAAATCCAACTTGTGTGAACCATCACCAAAAACGTCGTTCTAGACTCATTTGGAGTTCAAATGCACAATTAACTGAGTTTAGGATTGAAGAACATCACGAAGAGCGGGTGGGTACAAATATACTTTGAGCCTTTATCCTTTGTTTCTTAAACCGTGAACCAAGCCACGTTACAACCCTTCAAAAGTCCTAACTGAAGCATGGGTTAGTTCAAAAGCATACTGTTACAAAAGGTATCCTGACTCCTGTAAGGCTTTGCCCTAAATCTTGTGTTGAATTTGTCTTATAAAGAGTTTTATGCTAAAAAACGCATATTTCAAAACTTCGAGACAAGAATAAATTTTGCATTATTTGAATATCACTGTTTGCATTTGGCTATTTGTTTGACAGAGGAGAAATTCAGACAACGAATATACGATGAACGAAAGCCCTCTCAGTGAACAAAATCACTTAAAAAAGGATGACACTTCCATTGACAAATCTCCTTCCAATCAAGGGGCATGGCATGATCATTATTCATCACCTGGGGCAGTCCAGTCAAGATTTCAAGAAATCTCTGAAGAAGTGCAGAGTAACCAGGGGCAAGTCTCCATCTCCGTCACTTGGGGCATTGAACATCAATCTCAGTTAAGGGTTACATACAATTAAACATTTCCTGGCAATGTCACAAACACTTGTTACTAGGGGCAATGACAAATCTCCCCAAAATCCTTCTCATAGGATGACTCCCAGCAAGGGTTTAATCTCTGAAAACCTTTCCCCAGCTGAATCAACCTCAAGGATCCTCGAGGACTTCCCCCAACGAAGATGTCACCTCTCTAGCGGACTGACGACAGGGTTTATTTCCCCAACAACACCAGGATTCCCAAGCTTGAGTTTGCCTCTCCGACTACTGCAAATCAAAGGACCACAACTCCTCTTCCCCAATAGACTACTCTACAATCCCCAGCAAGTTACTGCGAAACCTGGACACGACCAGATATATGTTCAACCTCGACTCCCCAGTAGAGCAACGAATAACTAAGACTCCTAAACTCTTTTCCCAAGCATACTCCCCACAGAGTTTTCAATATCCCCAGCGAAGTTATCCTCAAACAACAAAGCAGGGATCCCCGGTGGAAGCATTTCAAGCAAAGTCCAAGACAAAATTACACTTCAACAACATTCATAACATATGCATACAAAATACATATGACACAAATCTCATTTTATTTTGAGAACATCATTACACAATGCATACATCATGACATTGCATACAACTAACTCTTTACCTTTTCAGGAAAGATCAATCAACAGGAAAGGACCATCATCTTCTGAGATTCCTTCTAGAGATAGTTCAGATGCGACCCAGATATGGCTGACATTCTGATACTTATTCCAGACTCCTTCTAGAGATAGTTCAGATGCGACCCAAATATGGCTGACATTCTGATACTTATTCCAGATTCCTTCTAGAGACAGTTCAGATGCGACCCAGATATGGCTGACATTCTGATACTTATTCCAGATTCCTTCTAGAGACAGTTCAGATGTGACCCAGATATGGCTGACATTCTGATACTTATTCCAGATTCCTTCTAGAGACAGTTCAGATGCGACCCAGATATGGCTGACATTCTGATACTTATTCCAGAATCCTTCTAGAGACAGTTCAGATGCGACCCAGATATGGCTGACATTCTGATACTTATTCCAGACTCCTTCTAGAGACGGTTCAGATGTGATCCAAATATGGCTGACATTCTAATACTTATTCCAGACTCCTTCTAGAAACAGTTCAGATGCGACCCATATATGGCTGACATTCTGATACTTATTCCAGACTCCTTCTAGAAACAGTTCAGATGCGACCCAGATATGGCTGACATTCTGATACTTATTCCAGATTCCTTCTAGAGACAGTTCAGATGCGACCCAGATATGGCTGACATTCTGATACTTATTCCAGACTCCTTCTAGAAACAGTTCAGATGCGACCCAAATATGGCTGACATTCTGATATTTATTCCAGATTCCTTCTAGAGACAGTTCAGATGCGACCCAGATATGGATGACATTCTGATACTTATTCCAGATTCCTTCTAGAGACAGTTCAGATGCGACCCAGATATGGCTGACATTCTGATACTTATTCCAGACTCCTTCTAGAAACAATTCATATGCGACCCAGATATGGCTGACATTCTGATACTTATTCCAGACTCCTTCTAGAGATAGTTCAGATGCGACCCAGATATGGCTGACATTCTGATACTTATTATAGATTCCTTCCAGAGACAGTTCAGATGCGACCCAGATATGGCTGACATTCTGATACTTATTCCAGATTCCTTCCAGAGACAGTTCAGATGCGACCTAGATAAGGCTGACATTATGATACTTATTCCAGATCCCTTCTAGAGACAGTTCAGATGCGATCCAGATATGGCTGACATTCTGATACTTATTCCAGATTCCTTCTAGAGACAGTTCAGATGCGACCCAGATATGGCTGACATTCTGATACTTATTCCAGATTCCTTCCAGAGACAGTTCAGTTGCGACCCAGATATGGCTGACATTCTGATACTTATTCCATATTCCTTCTAGAGACAGTTCAGATGTGACCCAGATATGGCTGACATTCTGATACTTATTCCAGATTCCTTCTAGAGACAGTTCAGATGCGACCCAGATATGGCTGACATTCTGATACTTATTCCAGACTCCTTCTAAATACAGTCCAGATACGATCTAGATTCGGATGTCATTCTGTCACTCATTCAAATTACAGTCCAGATACGATCCAAATTCGGATGTCATTCTGTCACTCATTCAAATTACAGTCCAGATACGATCCAGACTCGGATGTCATTCTGCCACTCATTAAAAACACCGTCCAGATACGATCCAAATTCGGATGTCATTCTGTCACTCATTCAAATTACAGTCCAGATACGATCCAGATTCGGATGTCATTCTGTCACTCATTCAAATTACAGTCCAGATACGATCCAGATTCGGATGTCATTCTGTCACTCATTCAAATACATTTCAGATACGCTCCAGATGCAGACGCAATTCAGACAATCATCCAGATTCAACTCTATTCTACAGCAGCTCCGGGATTTATTTTCCCAGCTAAAACATCACACTTCCCTACGTCATAGTGTGGACGAGTACTATAACCTCAACAGTATACTCCCGGTGGGCACAAGACAGTTTCTAGATCTTGATGAAGATGTTTCCCCCCAATTGAATTATGAACAGGTTCTTAAAACTCAACTGAAGCATTCTCTCAGTTGAAGTACATGCAGGTTCCTAAATCTCAACAAAGTTAGACTTCCCCAGCAGAATCTTCTACAACAACAGGTATGCAAGTTCTCGCTAAGGAATATCTTATGCGATCGACACTCCTGTAGATGGCATCTATAAGCCCATCCTCCTACCAACAATCTCTAAATGGCATCTGTAAGCTCATTCCCGACATCACAATGCTGATACTTCACCATGCGAGTGCAAATTTCTGGGCACTCTAGTGTTCAATTATCTTCCACCTTCAGATCACGAAAGGCTCGAAAGCCAATCTATATCCTCAGGTTTAAGAAAATTGAACAGGGGCAACTGTTGTACCCCAAAATTTGCCCTCTCATGTTTTCAAAGGTCATCCCTTACATGGTTGGTCACAAACTCTTGCCTAAGGAAAAAGAAAATTTTTGATTGGTGCTTTAAGTACCTTTCGATTGGCATTCTGAAAGACCCTTAGATTAGTGTTTTGAAGGAGCCTTTCGATTGGCATTATGGACAAGCACTTCGATTGGCATTCTGAAAGACCCTTCTATTGGTAGTCTGAATGAGCCTTTCGATTGGCATTATGGACAAGCACTTCGATTGGCATTATGTCAAAGCCCTTCGATTAGAATTCTGAAAGACCTTTTCGTTTGGCACCCTGGGCCAAGCCTTTCAATTGGCATGCCAAGGGATCCTTCGATTTAGCATTGTGTTAAGGCAGCTTCGACAGGCATGTTAACCATGTCCTTCGATTAACATGAACAACACCTTTCGATTGGCCTGTTAACAAAGCCTTTCAACTGGCCTGTTAACAAAGCCATCAATAGGGCGCTCAAAAAAACATGTCCAGGTACACTGAACATGAGAAAATGGCATGTTTCCTTTGCAAATATAGAAATAATTAAATGCTGATTGTGGATTTAATTCCTGAGTTAAAGGCCAGATTCTTGCCTTTTCTGTTCCTAAAGAGCTGATTCGACCAGAGTGACTCTTTTCAAATCAAGCAGTCGAAGCAGAAGGAGTCCCATTCGAAGGAGGCAACTCAAGGCCAATCGAAGAGCATGGACTGAAGGCATTCGAAAATCAAAACATGTTCAGGTTCATTCCAGATTCCAAAGAGACATGAATATTTCAAAAAAGGAAATAATTTAATGTGTATGATTCTTGTCTCCTGGCTTTAATGGCCTGTTTAATTGGCTGTCTCTTGCCGTTACTAGACCCCCACGCTCCTATAAATACAAGGGCCAGTGGCACTTTTCAAGGGGTGAACAACAACAACGAAAATATACAGAAAAAAATAGAGAAAAGAGAGAAACAGGGAGAACTTGGAGATACGCTGCCAAAGGTCATCAGCACTTCCAGGAAGCCATACCCAATCCTTGCACCAGCCAAAGCTGCCACCCAGCGAACACCTCCACCCTCAGAACTACAAATCAAAGCACCTCTGTTTGGTAAAGAAATCTAATCTCAAACTCATTTCGATCTCTGATTGCATATTCATGTTATTACTGCTGTTTGTGAATGATTTAATGTGCTACATATAAGCTACAGCGCAGAGATGAGATTGTGCCATTGCTTGGACACAATCTGAGTTTCTCCTTCGAATCCCAGGATAAAATAAACCCAGACCCAGATCCAGCAGGTGCGAATAGGGAGGAGATTCGAATTAGGGGGGTAAAGTCCCCCCTGGACCTTTAACATCTGTTTCGTTTTGCAGGAACTACATTCTCAGATTCCTGTTCAGAGTTTCGAAGCTTAGCAGTTCAGCTTCGAACTGGACCTAGGATTTCCAGATCGAAGGATGACATGTCCAGATCGAACACCCTCAGAGTGCAGCCCCTCACGCACCTTCGATCCAGCCTCTTCACTTGGTCGAAAGACAGCCTACACCTCTTTCGACCCAGGCCTCCAAAATTGTTTTTTTTCTTGATTTACTGCCTGATTTCATTTTCGTTTGGACCATTTTATTTGTTTTTTTTAATAAACATAAAATCATAAAAATAAGTAACTTAGAATTAGGATTTAATTTAGTTAATTATTTTAACTTATTTTCTCCAATTTTAAAATCAGTAGACTTAGGATTTATTTAAATTCAATCCTTTTCATAAACAAAAAAATGCAAAAAATATTAGGTTTGTTTTAGAGTTAATTTTAATCAGTATTTTTAATTAATTAAATTTGACTTAATTGAACATTTAGCATTTTCCCAAAAAATAAAATAAAACAACAAAAAAGAGTTCTTATTCTTAGGATTTTTTAGATTCACGCGCGTTTATTTTATTGTAACTGCTTACTGGTTTGAGGTAGCTTAAATTAAGACTTTTACTTTACTGCTTTTATTTCCCCAATTTTTGGACATGTAAATAATCCCCCTCCCCGAAGCCTTGTAATAGCGTAGGATTTACAATTTCTGCACTTTAAATTCCTGTACATATATTAACTGCTTAGATGTATGCTAACTAGGATTGTATGACAAGATCAACTCTTAAACTTAAAATCAACAGTAGCTCACCATGACATGCAAAGATAATATAATTGAAAAAACAATACACTCGCACACGTCCCTTAGGGTACACCTCACTTGGTTGCCTCAAATATGGTCATTAAGTATAGGATGTTTTAGAGGTTGCCCTCCTGTCCAAAGATCAAAGTCGCCTCGAAATGGTTGCATCGATAAAAAATGATCTAAGACATTAGGGTTATCGCTAAAGCATCCTAACATGGCTTTAGAGACCACACGTCTCTTAAATCGAATTGACCCGAAAACTCCAACGACGGTGCTACCTACTCCTCAATAGTGGGATATCACTGTCTAAAGGACGTTTGCACAAATTAATTCCTTTTCGAGTAGGTAGAGGTTCTTAAGTACTTGCTCCTTTTAAAAACAAAACAAAACTTTTCACACTTACACTTTCTTCAAAAACAAAACTCTTTTCAAAACCCACTAACACAAAGAAAAAGCAAACTTTTGAAAACATAGTGAGCAAGTACCTAAGAGCCCGTGGATAACCACAGATAGAAAGGGTGCTAACACCTTCCCTTTCTATAATCTACCTCCCGAACCCGAGAAACATCTTGAAAAGGAATTTTTCTGTGCTTTTGTCCTTTCCTTGTTGGATAAAATAAAAGACGGCGGTGACTCTTGCTTACCGCGACATTTTGCGAAAACAAACGCAAACACGAACCAGCATTCCAAAACAGTCAGTTCTCATTCCCACCAATCACAGAACTGGCGACTCTGTTGGGGAAATTATAAGTGAGGTGTACCTTAGGATTAGATCACATGTGTTTTCAATTGTATGCTTTGTATGCTTTAAATTTTGTGGGTTTGTATCGGAGTTCTATAGATCCTAACCCGGATCTGGGGATACCCTTTAGGTAAGTAGCAACAAACTGTGAGGGAACTGTGCGGGGTATACCGACATGGTTGAAACAGTAGCTACGTTGATGTGGCACTTTGGTGAGTACCGGTAACCCTTGAGTTAAGTCAAGGAGAGTACGGGGCCGTCGCGTGGTATCGTGAAGCATCAATTGACCTTAGAACCTTAGTTGACCAACTTGGCCTTTTTTAGGGGTAGTGAGATGACCGACTTTGGTGCAGTCCGAAGTTGGTAGATACTCGATACTACACTCATTGAGGGTTGTTTTCTTGGAATATTTTGGTCACTTGTTCAGTGGCTAAACCAAAACGATGAACATAGAAAACAATCCAATGATATTGAGCTCCTTAGAACCCGATTACTATTTATAGGACAGGTTTTGAGCCAACTAAACTCAAGAGGGTACTTACCTATGAAACCTCATGCAAGCCTGAAATCTAAGGGCTCTTTTGTGTGACTTGTGTGCCTTCAAACTTGAACTACTTGCACATACTTGTTATCTGACAACATGAGTTCCTTGCAGGTTTTGTTTACAGTCCTTATCCAATAATTTGGACTTATTGCAGGGCTTACTTACATCACCTCACACTTTTGCTTAAACACATAGCATACACATCATAACATCATGCCTTAACATTTCTTTAACCATTTCAAGGATCTCAAGGGTCTGTGATGCAGGTTATGGTAAATCAAATGGCTAGCAAGGGGCAAAGGGGATTTATTTTCCTCTAGACAAGGTTGTCTAGAAATCCAAACATGATAACTTGAGTCAGGGGCTATGACCCACTCGATATGGTGAGCTTGACTCTTGAAGAAGGACTCTCAGCAATATGAAGTTCCTTCAATCAAGCTACCAGATTCAGATTCTAACAGTTTCTTGGTTACCCCGCGAGATCCTTGAAAACATTACATACATATATCATACATATCATTGCATAACAGGTCTCCCAATACAGGTCTCTCATGTTCTCGCTGTTTATTTCAGCAATGGCTTTCCAACCAGACAACCAGGATCTTCATACTCAAGAGACTCAGTTCAGGGAAATCTTCCTAAACCTATCCAAGGGGCAAGAAGAGTTGAGGACACTCCTCATGGGGAATTTGGTCAAGAAAAGTCCTAAAGACAATAAGGACGAACGATTGGAGCAACTACAAGCTGAATTCAGTGCCATGAAAACCCAGATGCTGGGGCAGATGGCTCTTATCCAAGGCTTAGCTCGGGAACAAGAAGAGCTGAGAACTATTATCAACCAGCTTCATCAAGACAGATACAACAGTATGAAGCAAATGGTCAAGGCTGGGGATCAAGTCATTAATCAACTTCCGAGAAGTAAAAGGTTTGGTTTGATGAAGAATAGACCTCTCCAAATTGCTACTACCTCACAGGTCCAACAACAATCTTGCCATAAACAACGGGTTAATCAAAGGCCATTTACCAAGCTCAACATGCCGCTGTCCCAAGCTTTGCAACACATGTTGAGATTGAATCTGGTGACGTTGGTAGGACCTCATCCGAATCCTAAGACTTTTTCACCCAACTACAATCCTGACATTGCTTTAGAGACCACACGTCCCTTAAATTGAATTGACCCAAGAACTCCAACGACGGTGCTACCTACTCCTCAATAGTGGGATAGCACTGTTTAAAGGACGTTTGCACAAAGTAATTCCTTTTCGAGTAGGTAGAGGTTCTTAAGTACTTGCTCCTTTTAAAAACAAAACAAAACTTTTCACACTTACACTTTCTTCAAAAACAAAACTCTTTTCAAAACCCACTAACACAAAGAAAAAGCAAACTTTTGAAAACATAGTGAGCAAGTACCTAAGAGCCCGTGGATAACCACAGATAGAAAGGGTGCTAACACCTTCCCTTTCTATAATCTACCTCCCGAACCCGAGAAACATCTCGAAAAGGAATTTTTCTGTGCTTTTGTCCTTTCCTTGTTGGATAAAATAAAAGACGGTGGCGACTCTTGCTTACCGCGATATTTTGCGAAAACAAACGCAAACGCGAACCAGCATTCCAAAACAGTCAGTTCTCATTCCCCCCGATCAAAGAACTGGCGACTCTGCTGGGGAAATTATAAGTGAGGTGTACCTTAGGATTATATCACTTGTGTTTTCAATTGTATGCTTTAAATTTTGTGGGTTTGTATCGGAGTTCTATAGATCTTAACCCGAATCTGGGGATACCCTTTAGGTAAGTAGCAACAAACTGTGAGGGAACTATGCGGGGTATACCGACATGGTTGAAACAGTAGCTACATTGATGTGGCACTTTGGTGAGTACCGGTAACCCTTGAGTTAAGTCAAGGAGAGTACGGGGCCGCCGCGTGGTGTCGTGAAGCATCAATTGACCTTAGAACCTTACTTGACCATCTTGGCCTTTTTTAGGGGTAGTGAGATGACCGACTGTGGTGCAGTTTGAAGTTGGTAGATACTCGATACTACACTCATTGAGGGTTATTTTCTTGGAATATTTTGGTCGCTAGTTCAGTGGCTAAACCAAAACGATGACCATAGAAAACAATCCAATGATATTGAGCTCCTTAGAACCCGGTTACTATTTATAGGACAGGTTTTGAGCCAACTAAATTCAAGAGGGTACTTACCTATGAAACCTCATGCAAGCCTGAAATCTAAGGGCTCTTTTGTGTGACTTGTGTGCCTTCAAACTTGAACTACTTGCCCATACTTGTTATCTGACAACATGAGTTCCTTGCAGGTTTTGTTTACAGTCCTTATCCAATAATTTGGACTTATTGCAGGGCTTACTTACATCACCTCACACTTTTGCTTAAACGCATAGCATACACATCATAACATTATGCCTTAACATTTCTTTAACCATTTCAAGGATCTCAAGGGTCTGTGATGCAGGTTATGGTAAATCAAATGGCTAGCAAGGGGCAAAGGGGATTTATTTTCCTCTAGCCAAGGTTGTCTAGAAATCCAAACATGATAACTTGAGTCAGGGGCTATGACCCACTCGATATGGTGAGCTTGACTCTTGAAGAAGGACTCTCAGCAATATGAAGTTCCTTCAATCAAGCTACCCGATTCAGATTCTAACAATTTCTTGGTTACCACACGAGATCCTTGAAAACATTTCATACATATATCATACATATCATTGCATAACAGCTACCCCGTAGTCACTAACTACAACGATTGTGTTCATAGTTGGCCCGCTACAAGGGGGCATGGGGTTTGTCTTGATATTAGGTTTGTCGAAGGTGATTTCTTAGGAGTTTAACAAATCTTGCACTTTATGACTAAATGCCCAACATTTATCTATTGTGTGACCCAGAGAGTTGGCGTGATATTCACACCTGGCGTTTGCATCATATTTTGGCGGGAGTGCCCCAATTGGAGGAGCTAGTGGATTCAGATCTACAAAAGATACCTTGAGTAAGTGCTGTAGTAGTTGAGTGTGGCATGGGGAGAGGATCAAATCTTCTCGGAGGCCTTTCAAACATGTTTTGTTGTTGTTCTTGCGGGATTACCAATGGTTGTTGAGCTTTCGGATGTAATGCAACAACATTAATTTATCCTTCTGTCTTCTTTGAGAAGTTCGGAGTATGCTTCTTTGGGTTATAAGGAGTACTGGAAGATTCCCCTTGTATTT
Source organism: Vicia faba (assembly GCA_948472305.1). Classification (NCBI taxonomy): domain Eukaryota; kingdom Viridiplantae; phylum Streptophyta; class Magnoliopsida; order Fabales; family Fabaceae; genus Vicia; species Vicia faba. The sequence goes on along the minus strand of OX451737.1, from coordinate 1,260,600,219 downwards.
TACTTCTTTCCACACATGCTTCAATTCTTTCTCCAATTTTCACTAAATCAGAAAATCCGGAAGAGACGCTTCCTACCATTTTATCATAATATAGGCCTTTTTGCATACTCATAAACATATTTCCTTCTTAAGGAGTGGTGGTTGTACTCGGGCAACCATTTTTCTCCATCGTTGCGCATATTCTTTGAAGGACTCATATTTCTTTTGAGATAAGTTCTGGAGTTGCATGCAGTTAAGATCCATGTCAAAGTTGTACTTGTATTGTCTCAAGAAAGCATTATCAAGATTTGCCCATGTTTGGATATGTACTCTCTTCAATTACATATACCAATATAGAGATGCCCCACTCAAACTGTCTTGAAAGTAATGGATCATCAGCTTCTGATCATGAGCATAGACATGCATTTTTCTGCAGTACATGCGTAGATGGTTCCTTGGGCATGTGAGTCCCTTACATTTTCCAAAGTCAGGTACTTTGAATTTTGGAGGGATCACTACATTTGGAACTAGACCCATTTCGAGAGCATCGACGTTGAAAGCATCGTAGCCTTCTACTACCTTCAACCTTTCTTTAAGAGCTTTAAACTGATTGAGTTCCATAGGATTTTCAGCAACGTTAGTATGGGCAATTCTTTGAGGCACTTGGTTGATACCTTCCAAATCATGGTATCTATATTGTAGGTCTATGTAGTTGTCCATGTTGTTTGGATTACTGAATGGAATCTGCAAGGTATGAGATGAGCCTACCTTTGGAGAGGTGGGACAAAGTCTTCAGTATCAGCTTGCTTGACCTCTTGTTGACCTATGGTTGACTTTAGAGGACCCAAATTTGGTTCTTGTCTTGGTTGGTGACTGCTTGATGCACCAATGGTTTGGGCTACTTCTTCGAAGGCTACCTTAATAATTTGATCTTGTCTTTCGATGATGTTCTTCAAGTCTAGAAGAACTTGACTCATGTCTCCTTTCATTGATTTGTTGTTCCCCTTTACTTGTTCAAAATCTTATTAGAATACGACTTGGTTCTGTTTGATTTGTTCCATCACTTTCTTTTGATGAGCTCTAGTTTGATATAGAGGTCGGAGAGGTGGTGCTCGTTTACCAATGATTTAACTGGAGATGATTTGGAAAATGTGAGTTCTATGTATGAAATTTGTTAAATGCGATGCTTGCAAATGAATGCGTATTAATATGCCAAAATTTTAATCTTTGTCTTATTCACATTGAATTTCCTTTTTCTTTTATATAATTTTTTTGTATATATTTATTCTAGGTTTTGCTCTTTATTGGTGAGTATCCCAAAATAAATACACAATTTGAAAAGGAATCAAAAGTACTTTTATTGAATTAAACCATCCTTAAAAAGGAAATACACTCCAAAAGTTTGAAACAAAATACCAAAGGGAAAATACTGAACCAAACGTCAAATACTGAAAGAAATACAAAAGGGAAACCAAAATCTCCTAAGTGCGTTTGCGGATTTTTTCCCTAAAACCATCAACCATCTCCCTACAAAGCTTGAGGAAGACTTCAACATCCTTCAGAAGAGGGACCATTACGGCTTCTACATCTTTCAAACTTCTTGGGATGTCACCAATGAGATTGTTCACCAAAAAGGCAAGTCTTGCATGCTTGTCCTTGTATTTTATATACTCCTTATAGAGCGTAGGAACTATGATCTTGTTGTCTTCTCCCGCTTGAGATATCTTCACATATTGTCCTTCCCAATAAATCTTTTCAACCCTCATCTCCTTATAAAGTTCCCTTTGAATGAGGAAGTCTTTTAGGAGGCCTTCCAACTCTTGACAAACTTCTTCATACTCTTCTGTCTTTTGGGCGAGAAGTCTTTCTACCCTCATCCGCTTGAGACGTTCTCATACATATGATTCTTGGCTATCTTAGAGTCTTGTAGTGAGATACTAGATTTGGTCTTGTTGTTCTAGAGCACCTTCTTCTAGTCCTTGGATTTGGGCTCTCAGATTTTCCTCCATCTCATTTTTGTCTTGTATGGATTTTTCATACCACCTATTTAGCTTTCCAATTTCTCTAGTAGCATCATCCAAGCGTTGGTTGTGGGAATCCAGGTTGAAAGTGGCACTCAGTAGTCATTCGGTCGAACGCTTTCATTTGAGACTCTCCTTTTCAATCACTTCATGGTCTCTCTGAATCTGTTTCTCTTTTGACTCGAGCTCTTGTTGTAACTGCCTTCTCTTCATAGCAAGGTCATGAAGGCTATACTCCAATCCATCTTTTTATTTTTGAGCTTGATCCTGGGCTTTCTTCAAGTTTTTTATCTCTTCCACAAACATTGAAAGAGGATCCGACACATCTAGTGTATAGGTGGGATCAACAACAAAAGGTAGCTTGACTATTTGATCTATCTCCAAAACCCATTGTGTATAGGGTTCCTTTGCCACATCATTCTTTCTTCCGGATCCTTTCTTGTGAACTCTATTCTAAGCTCGAGTGATCTTATTGAGTAATTCAGGGTTGTTTTTACCCATGTCATAAAGAATTGACTGTCGAAGTTGCTCGTCGAAAGGCTTATCTTCCAAAGGGTATCCAAGTTGATGTCAAGCCAAAGTGGGATTATAGTTAATACATCCTCTTGATCTAATTAAAGGAACATTGGGGAAATCTCTATAGTTAACGACAATTTCCTTTATTTTTAGCTTCCTTGAGTACCATAAAATTGAATGAGTAGTGAGAGCCCTCAATTTTTGGGACCATTGTTCTCGGGTTAGATTTTTAACCATATAATCTTCTTTGTAGAGATGAGTGATAAGCCAAGAATATAAGAGCGGGATACAAAAATTCCACACACCCCTTCATTTATTAGAACGAGTATGAAGAGCATAATAAACATCTACAAGTAAAGTGAGAGTCGGATAAGCATTCAACGCCTTTACGGCTTAAAACACGCAGTGATACGGTGGGAGAACTGAATGTTGTACTGGTTTTGCATTTGTATTCGCAAATTTTATGGTAAGCAAGAGTCGCCATCGACTTTTCTTTTATCCAACAAAGGAAAGGATGAAAAGAACAGAAAAAGACATTTTTGGATTATTTCTGAGTAAGGGGGGTAGATTATGGAAAGGGAAGGTGTTAACACCCTTTCCATCTATAATTATCTACGGGCTCTTAGATGCTTAGCTCATTTTTAAATACCTCGTGCTTTGTGTGTTTTTGAAAAGTATTTTGAAAGCGCCTTAGCGCGACGAACTTTGTAATGTTTCTTGGAATGGTAGAGAACATATACAAAGTATTTGAAAATGTTTTTGAAAGAAGTTTTGTGTAAGTGTAAAGATTGTTTGAGCAAGCATCTAACATTTATCTACTTTACTTGAAAGGTTGTTCTTTTACTCTTTTCCTTTAGACAATGCTATCCTACTATTAGTGAGTAGGTAGCCCTAGTTGTCGGATGTTTGAGGGAAATTCGAAGGGACATTTATACAGTCATAAAGGCAGCTGGGCAAGAAACTTTAGTAACTACCCTAGGGTTTTAAGATCATACCGAGGCAACGTCGAGAGGGTCATCGAGGGACTTATGATCTTTAAACCGGAGGGTAGCCACTAAAATCTCTCACGTTTAGAGAGATGTGACTGTTTTTCGGAAGGTAACCAAAGTGGGATACCCTAGAGGTGTATATGTGAGAGTGTGCTGTATTCAATTATTTTTATCTTATGTTAGGTTTGCTAGCAGTTTGTTTTATTCTTGCCATACAATCCTAGTTAGCATGCATCTAAATAGTTAAGAATTAGCAGAAATTAAAAGTGCGGGAATTGTAAATCCTAGCTATTACAAGGCTTCAGGGAGGAGATTATTTACATGTCCAAAACTTGGGGGAATAAAGCCCTAAATTAAACTATTACAAACCAGGAAGCAGGTACAATAATATGAAAATGATAATGCTAAAATAAAATTGCGCGCGAATTAGAAGGGACGTCTAAACCCTAAAATATTTCTAAACTAACCTACTACTTTTTTGGAATTTTTATTATGAAAAGAAAGTAAATTAACCTAAATATATTTAATTTTAAATTAAAAAAGTTAAAATAATTAATTAATTAATTTTCAAAACAATTTAATTATAAAAAAAAAACTAACCTAAATTTTTTTTATGATTTATCTGATTTTATATTTAAATAATATTTTTTTGAAATTAATAAACTATAAAAAACAAGTAAATGAGCCTGGTGTTGATTAGTAGACAGGGGGTGGAATTTAGAATTCACTGGGCCCAAGTTGCTGCTAGCTCAAAGGTGTTGCGTCTAATCCTGTGCTGTTGACCCTTGAGGGTCCATCATGAAGAGACACTCCAGGGGGTGTTGGATATGATCTCCTTATGATCTACTGGCTGAAGCTTGAAGGAATATGGTAGGCGTATGAGGTGTAGTACACTAGATCTGCAAATATTACGTTAGAAAAAAATGAAAATGCAAGACCTGGGTATCAAACCCATGTCCTTTCCATTTGCATGCGTTCCCCTTTACCATCTGAGCTGCTTGTTCATTCGTTTATTACAACACAATAATAATATTATATTTGAAAAATAATTCAGAAATATATTAAAAAATAATGCGCGCTGATGGACCCCTGTATTTGAATGGACCAATCAGGACGCGCTGCCTTACCACGCCAGCCCTCACCTGAGTCAAATGACCAGAGAGACACCGGAGTCAAACTCCGGTCGTCTTCTCCGATCCACCAAAATCTGGAATCTGCAAAATCATTAGGTTTAAGACAAAAGCAAGACCCTATCCCACTTAAAATCACGCCCTGGTCACGACTCTGGCCTTAGATTGGCCAGAAAACCCCTGTATCCTGAGTTACATACTAAAAAACCTAACACGGTTTGAAAATGGTATCTCACGATCTAGATATCATGCACTCCATGTAATGCTCTTAACCTATTCTAATGATGCCCAGAAACCTATACACATATATCAAAACATTCAACAACTTATAAAAATAAAGATTTGATTTTGGGATTTTACCAAAATGGTGATGACTGAAGGTGATGGTTCCTGCATGTGTTGGGCTTCAAGGAGGGTCAGGGTAAGCTCCCGGGACTCTCAGGGAATGGTTTGTGCCCGTAGTTTGGACAGATGATGGCTGGAAACGCAAATGCCACTTTTGACAATTTTGGATTTTTTTGTAAACTTTGTAGAGTTCTTCTCATGATGTGTATGCGTGTCTTTGTCTTGCAGGAGTGTTGTGTATTTATAGGAGATGGAGAGTGGGTGATAACATGGAAGAAAATCATGCCATAAGCATTGCTTTTAAAACATGATTCCCTTTTGAAAATTTGCCAAAAATGTGTATAAAAATTCCATATTGGGTCTTGGATGTACCTGGACATTCTTTGCCTGAATTATGGGCCTTAAGTCAGATCAAAACACTAGCCCAAAGCCCAAGACCCATCTCTAAATATTTGTACAATTTATTTTATATTTATTTGAAATAAATCAAAATAAATATGAAAAAATAGATAAAAATTGTAAGGCAATGTAAAAATGAGATTATAGGTCCCTTATAAGGTTAGGAAGATGTTTGAAGTTCAAGAAGTTAGGCCATTGACCTATAAGTTCAAGTTTGCCCAATGCACAATTCTTGAAACTCCCCAAATTTTCCCAACTTGGGCAAACCATAACTTGCTCAATTTTTATCCAATGATGATGATCTTGGACTTTTTGGAAATACCGAGATGTCTACTTCAATTCCTCTTTTGATAAATTTTGCATTTGAAGATTTTATCTTATTGTAAAAGGTCTTGGGAAAAAGTGTCTTTTGTTGACTTTTTGAAAATGACCTGTAATGTATGAGCTTGTATCTTTCAAATTGTGCATTTCTTGAACTTGAGGATAAAAGAGAAGTTGTAGGGAATTCGATTCTCTTCAAAATGGGTTTTTGTTGGGGAAAAATGGATGAAGTATGTGGAAGTTATGCCTGGTCAAAGTTCAGTTGACTTCTCCTATAGAAACCCTAATTTAGCAATTCTTAACTTTTGATAAAATAAGAGCATTCCTTGAGGAGTCAAGATCAACTCTTGATCAAATGATGGATATCTCTTCAAAATGTTGATGTTGACCAAAAATCTTGAAGTTTGACTGTATATTAGCCACAGTTGACTTTTGACCTAGTACAATTAACTTTCAAACATTTGAGCAATTGAGTGAGCAAACTTATGATGCAAGGCATGAAACTTGGAATGGATATTCTTGAGGATATATTAGGAAACATGGAAATCATTTGGAGCCTTTGCAACCCAAACATCTTGATGAAAAGTGAAACCCTAGTTGGAGGTTCATTGCTTAGGAGGAGAATTTGTCTGATCAATTGTTGGTCAACCTTGAGCAATTGAGGACCTCAATGAGCATGTCTTGAGTAAAAATGAGTGGGAAAATTTTGGGGTACAACAGCTTCCCCTATTCAATCTTCTTAAACCTGAAGAGTTAGATTCTCCTGTCTGCCATTCATGTCTGAAGGTGGAAGATGATTGAACACTAGAGTGCCCAGAAATTTTCACTCGCCTATGCATGAAGTAACACTGTTAGTTGATGATGTCGGGAATGGGATTATAGACGCCATTTGAGAATATGATTGAGAGTTGTCAGAGATGGGCTTAAAGATTTTATCCAAAGTAGATGTTTGCTTCATAGGAGGTCTCTTTGTGGGGATTCTTGTTCCTGTTGTTTGAGGAGGCCTCCACTGGGGAATGGTGATTTCTATTTAGGGAATAGAGTCTAGGAGCTTAAGTTGTCCACTACTCTACTGGGGAGTTATCTCTTGACTGGAGAGGTGAAAGTTAGATGTTATCTGGTCGAAATCCAGGCTTCATAATAACTTGTTGAGAATAATAAAGGTTCACTGTTATCTGGTCGTATTCCAGGCTTCACAATGACTTACTGGGGAATATGAAATTAACTGTTATTTGGTCAGTTTCCAGGCTTCGCAGTAAAATGAAATTGAACTGTTATCTGGTCGTATTCCAGGCTTCGCAATAACTCCAACTGTTATCTGGTCAGAACCGGGCTTCAGTGACTTGAAGAAATTAAGCTGTTATTTGGTCGGATCCAGGCTTCAACTTGAATTTGAGGTATACTGTCATCTGGTCGGACCCAGGCTTCATAATAATTGACATAGTTGAACTATTATTCGATTGGATTCCGGGCTTCAGCAATGATGTTAACTGCTATCTGGTCGGTCCCGGCTTCATAAAGTAGTAGATTATACTATCATCTGGTCGGGTCCAAGCTTCATAGTAATTGATAGAATACACTGCTATCTGGTCGGCCTCCAGGCTTCAGAGTAATTTGATAGAGTAAACTGCTAACTGGTCAGATTCCAGGCTTCACAATAACTTATACTGTTATCTAGTCAGATCCAGGCTTCACAATGTCTTGTATTGTAGGTTGACTGTTATCTGGTCGAATTCCGGGCTTCAGTAATGATGTTAACTGCTATCTAGTCGGGTCCAGGCTTCACAATGTTGTAGAAGTTTGACTGTTATCTGATCAAATTTCGGGCTTCAACAATGATATTTACTGCTATCTAGTCGGGTCCAGGCTTCACAGTGTCATAATCTGCTATCCGTTCGAATTCCAGGCTTCACAGTAAATTGTATTTGATGTTAACTGCTATCTGGTCGGATCCAGGCTTAACAGTGATTGATGAGCTATTACTTAAGATAGTTGCCCTGTCTTGTTTTAGAAAATAAACTGGAACTTGTTGAAAATTGATGATGATATTTGTCTGTTTGCAAACTTTACTGAAAAGTTAAAGAAATTAGCTGTATACAATGTCATGATGCATGACACACATAATGATGTTCTCAAAATGAGATTGTGCTATATGTATTTTGTATGCATGTTTGTAAAATGAGGTATGAATGCAATATATGAACTGATCAGTTGTTCTTTGTAGCGTCATTGAATTGAGGGAAAATAAATCCTTGACTGCTGTTGGGGATCAAGAATGTGGTTCTTCATTATTTGTTGAAGTTAAATTGCTTGGAGATGGATTTCCGTGGCTAGAGAAATAAACTCTACTGGGGAAAGAAAACTCCATAAACTGTTTTGGGATTTTTTTGAATCCCTGATGGGGAACCCAAGAGCTTTATGAGCCATGCTGAGGAAATCTTCAAGATGTTGTGGAGATGATTGGAGATCCTTGCTCTGTAGGGGGTACTGGAACACCTGACATCATTAGGCTGTATGCTGAAGATGTAGCGATGAATTTGTAGGAGGACGTCTTTGTCTCTGTACCTGCTGGAGAATAGTATCTATGGGGATTTCTAGATGACTTTTTAGACATTATCCCGATTCTTAAAGCCGTTAGTAATTGTCTTCCTGTTTTTATGCGTGTATTTGTAAACGGTGATCATATTCAAATGCGTATGTTCAATAATAATCATTGGGAGTTTTCGCAAACAAAACAGAAAAAATAAAAACAAGTAGTTTTGTACTTTCAAAGATATAATTTTAATTAATTTGAAGGATTTTTTTCCTATAATAGGCATTTTTGTACAAAGAGACAATCATCCTAGTAAGAGAATGTCGTCGTAAGAGTGAAAACTGTACAAAGTAGTATACAAAGAAAAACAGCTACGTGAGATGATCCTATTGGGTTCCCATTATGCTATTGCCTTTATATCTTTGAACGTCTCATCACTTTGCTGCTTGGTCAAAGCTGACTGGATTGATTAGTACCATTTGAACTTGACACTTGTTACTGAAGTCTGTCTGTGAGGTAATTCAACGGGACATAGTTGTATGCTTTTAATCCCTAACTTTTGCATGGACTGCCATTTCGGGTTTTCAGTCCACCAGGATACCCTTTTTTGCCCAAGCCGCCTTTTCAGGTTTTAGACTTGCCGGGTGTACAAATTTTTCATATGTATATCCCTAACTTTTGCCCGAACCCTTTTGGTTCGCCGGTATGCCCTTATTTTTGCCTAGACCAGTCAACCTAGCGGTTCTCTATTCATACGTAGTATCTTTTAACTATATTCGCGTTTATAGGGCGTCATCGTCCATAGTAGTTAAGATCATGGCTCCACCAGAAAATATGTTCTTGATCATAAATGGTCCTTTGTATGTAGGAGTGCACTTGCCTCTGGGATCACCTTGTGGCAGGATAATGCGCTTGATTACTAGGTCACCAACTTGATATACCTGACGCCTGACCTTCTCGTTAAAAGCTTTGATCATACGTTTCTAGTACATCTGACCATGGCAAACAGCAACCAGCCTTTTCTCATCAATCAGGTTCAATTAGTCAAGTCGAGTCTGAAACTATTCATCTTCATTCAAACTTGCATCCTTCATGATTCTCAAGGAAGGGATCTGGACTTCAATGGGTAGGACAACTCCCATACCGTATACCAGAGAGAAAGGAGTTACCCCTGTTGATGTGCATACTGAGGTACGGTAACCATGAAGAGCGAACGGTAACATATCATGCCAGTCTTTATATGTCACTGTCATTTTTTGTATGATCTTCTTGACATTTTTATTAGCAGCCTCTACAACGCCATTCATCTTCGGCCGATAAGGAGAAGAGTTATGATGCTGAATCTTGAATTGTGTACAGAGCTCGGTGATAATAATATTATTGAGATTGGTATCATTATCTATGATGATTCTTTCCGGAATACCATACCAACAAATAAGGTTGTGTCTGACGAACCGTGCTACAATGTTCTTGGTAACGGAAGTAAATGAGGCTGCCTCGACCCACTTTGTTTAATAATCAATGGCAACGAGGATGAAGCGGTGCCCATTAGAAGCAATAGGTCTAATCTATCCGATCATATCAATGCCCCACATTGTGAAAGGCCAGGGAGCAGTTAAGACGTTCAAGGGGATTAGAGGTACATGTACTTTATCAACATAGATATGGCATTTGTGACAAGTTTGGGAATGTTGATAACAATTTGTTCCATATTGGACCAATAGTATCCTTCCTGTATGATCTTTTTAGCCATTGTGATCCCACTAGAATGGGTGCCAAAGGTACCTTCGTGCATATCTTCCATAATCTTCTCCACTTCACTCTTGTCTACACACCGAAGCAAAGTAGAATCCTGGTTGCGCTTGTATAGGATTCCATTACTAAGGAGAAACTTAGCAGGGAACCTTCTTAGGAACTTCTTATCATTGACGGAAGCTCCCTCAGGATACTCTTGGGCTTCGAGGTATCTTTTCACTTCATGGAACCAAGGTTTGTCCACTACTTTTTCAGTATCAACCTCATAACAGTATTTTGGTTCGTTCAGTCTCTCAATAGTGATATGAGGAGCTTCATTATCCCACCTAACTTTGAACATGGATGACAATAGTGATAAAGAGTTCTCAAAGTCTATATTCTTCCTTTGGATATTACCGACGTCCCAATTACTTGGTAATCAATAATATTCGCAGGAAAAACTAGTCCGAGCGCAATATCGCATGACAACTACTTCCGGATTACTCCGTTACAGTATCCGCATTGCACCTAAAAGGCCAAGATGGGTTAATGGTTCTACGGCTCTCAGCTTCTCGAGCTTCTAGGTCGAAAGCAACGACGTCTTCCCGATTACTCGGTAAACATACTACTTTCAAGGGGACCTCCACTGAGTGGGGGATTTTCATGCCTCCTTCTTCGGGATTACTCCCTCAAAGTTAACATGACTATACCATCCGTCCTAATCATATGTGTAACCCAAGTCCGGGTAGAGGACTTATCAAAAGTAATCACCAAACCCAACATCACAATGTATCCAGAATATGTGAGTAGCAACAATATATGCAATATATACAAAAGAATATCATGAAGAAATAAAACAGTAAAGCAAGATAAAGCAAATAAATAAACACCCAATAAGACAAATAAAGAAAACTAGGAGAGACTCGTTAAAAATTCACAGCAGAGTCGCCAGTTGAAACCACCGGCAGAAAACACAGAGCCGCCATCGAACTTTATTTATCCCGAAGGAAGGGGAAATATCGATAAAACCACAAAGGGAATGGATAAGATGGTCTTGCAACCAAGAGAAAAGGGTAAGAGAGTAAGTTATGCAAGGGGAAGGTATTAGCACCCCTCACATCCGTTGTACTCAATGGGATCCGTTTTGTTTATTTGTCTTAAAGGGTGTGTTTATCTACAACTATGCTTGCTTAAAGGAAAATGGGTGGTTTTTGATTATTGCGTTCGTGAGGGTTTCGCGAACCTTTTCCTACGTATCCAATGAATGAATCAGAACACCGTAGTTCCTCTAGAAAATGATTGATTTGTTTGTGTTTTTTAGTGGGCGATGTTAATGCACACATTCTAGCAATAGGCACGGACGGTATCGCGGTAGAACGAAGATAACATGCCCTTGGGGGGGGGGAGTTTTGATTGGTTAAGTGTTTTGCGAGTTTTAGAACAAATTCAAGTAATGATTAAAAGAGTGTTTTTGGATTTTCGATTTGTGAATGTTAAGTTCAATTACAAAAGGAAAGGGTTAAGAGGGAGACTAGAAACCTAGTTGTTTGTTATGTACAAGTGCTGAATTAAAAGTCGAGCTTGAAAGAGGAGTTCTATCCTACAATTATCATGCCAAGGTTTAAAACCTAATATCTAATTCAACATTAAAATGATCCAAACAAAGTTTAATCGTATGATAGAATTATTAAGAGACGTGTTATCAAGAATTAATCAACCTAAGATAAAAGAAAATGCAATTATAATATTTTTGGGGTTTTACAAGTTAATAAAATCAAAGGAAATTAAAACCTGAATCCTAAAACTATCTTTGGCTACCGAGTAGGGAAACTATAATATTAAAATTCTAACAATTCAAAAAAGGGGTTTTTATAGGTTTTAAGTTTTGTACATGTTAAGAGGTTTCGACAGGTTTCAAGTTTTGTATAGGTTAAGGGGTTTCGACGGGTTTCAAGTTTTGTACAGGTTAAGGGGTTTCAACAGGTTTCAAGTTTTGTACAGGTTAAGGGGTTTCGACGGGTTTCAAGTGTTGTACAGGTTAAGGGGTTTCGACAAGTTTCAAGTTTTGTACAGGTTAAGGGGTTTCAACGGGTTTCAAGTTTTGTACAGGTTAAAGGGTTTCGACAGGTTTCAAGTTTTGTGCAGGTTAAGGGGTTTCGACAGGTTTCAAGTTTTGTGCAGGTTAAGGGGTTTCGACAGGTTTCAAGGTTTTGGCAGGTTGGAGAATTATGTTGAATTGCTTTTGTTGTTTGTTACAGGTTGGTAGTGTTTGGTCAGTCAGTTAGGTTCGAGAGGATGCAGATTTGGTGAGGGTTTGTAAGTGGATTTCTTGTATGTTTCTGTGAAATTTTGTGTGATTTTTCTGGTTTCTAAATGATTTTTTTCTCTGTGAATTTTATGTGGATTTCTAACACTTTATGTTTTAGTTGGTTCAACCATTATTTCAGCCCTGATTTCATGATTATCTCATTACAAGCTTAGAAAAAAAATAGATACTACATAAGTTGTAAGGATCTTACCTACAACTGCCTTGAAGATGCCAAATAGAAAACCAGAGATGAGATTCCAATCAGGTACGATGGTAGACCCGTGCTTGACGCTGATCTTCCTTTTTTTGTATTTTATTATGCTCTTCTTCTGCTTTCTGATTGTTGTCCCTCTAACCAATACATGAAAACCTCATTTTCCTGTGTTGCAGCAAAATATTTTAACGAATGGTTGGTCGAATTTTTCTAACTGTTAACAGTTGCCAGGTTATGGAATGACTGAATTTCGATGGATTAATTGTGTATAAAGGCTATGGTTAATGAGAGGGTTGTTGGTTTATTTTTGATGCTATACTTGCAGTGTGTTTTTATGCTGTAACTTCTCTTCTGGTTTTTTCTGTGATTGGTCTCTCGTTCTCACTATGAATGAAGCCAGTTATAGGCAGATTGAGGGGTGTTTTGGGGGGGGGGGGGAATTGGTGAGATTTGAACAATGTTGGAATGCTGTTTTGATCCTTTCTTATGTTGTTTTTGTGTTTTTTCCATTTTTATACAAGTTATAGACATCAGGTCTGGTTTTGCATAGCAGGTTTTTTGGACTGGTTTTGGACAGTTTTGTAGCAGGTTTTTCTATTTTGTTTTGGCATCTTACAGCAGGCATTGGAGCAGCAACAACCGATTTTTTGGAGTGTTGTATTTGGCTATTTTGGACTAAAATACCTTTTATTGAAAAAAAGGGTACATAGTTTTTTGCCAATTTATCCAATAATGGTATTATCCAATGAATAAACCTTCGAACCCTTAGGAAATGTATCACAAACTTGTGTAAGCCTCTGATTATGTAAAGATTTGGAAGCAGCATAGCATTGAAAATGAGATTTGGTCTTGTGTCGAATGCAAGAATGAGATCGAAACATACTTGTTCGAAGGAATCCTTTACCTCAGTCGAAGCTTGTGGTCGAAACAAGCTAATTCCCAGTCGAAGCTTGTATCGAAGAAAACATACTGCCAAATTGAAAGCTCGTGCTCGAAGGAAGCATATTGCCCAATCGAAGTATGTGGATCGAAACAAACATAAAGGGAGTATTTCCTTGTGTCTTTTTAGCATGAGGGAAGTTCCTGGCTTCTGAATTGAAGGGCGCTTTTTCAAGGGAAGCAAGAACTTAGTCAAATCTTGTATGAAGATACCTCTTGGCTCAAACGAAGCTTGTATGAAGCAAAGTATGAAAGAGGCCCTTGGTGCAAGTGGATTCGAAGGATGCATATAGATGTTTACTTTGTCCCATCGAAACTTGTCCAAATGAAGCAAGCATGCAGGCAGCAAACTTGTCCAGTCGAAGCAGGCTTGTAGGCAGCATGCTTGGTGAATCGAAAAGGTTTCCTTTCAGGGGGCATGTGTGGCCAACATGTCATGGCCTGTGATTGCAAGCATGTAGGCAGCACACTTGTCCAATCGAAAGGCTGAATCGAAGGAGGTTTCAAATCCAAATGAAGGATGTACCTAAACTTGCATTCGAAGGAGGCTTTAAGTTCAAAATGAAGGACATGCCCAAGTTGCATTCGAAGGAGGCTAAGAGTCAATCGAAGGATGTAATCCAAGTTGCATTCGAAGGAGGCTATGAGTCAATCGAAGGATGTAATCCAAGTTGCATTTGAAGGAGGCCAAGAGTCAACCGAAGGGTGCTGAATCGAAGTTGCATTCAAAGGAGGCCAAGAGTCAATTGAAGGGTGCTGAATCGAAGGAGACCTGTTTTCCTCCAAATTTGTCAAAATAATATTTTATCTGTTTTCTCTCTTTTTGACAGTTTCCTTTTAATTTTGGTACTGGAAGATCCCAATGCACTTGTGCAAACTTAAACCCTGATAATCCTTGTGAGAAAGGCCTTGAAGAAAGAGAGGGTAAATTTTGGGGTACAACAGAGACTTTAAGAAGAAACTTGAAATTCGAGGAGGTGAAATTCTTGACCTAACGCCCGGAGCTTTAAACCATCCTCGAGGCAGGCGACATAAACATCTTCACAGAAACCAAAAAACTCGAAACCCCAACATCTTGACCCGAACACATAGGGAAATAAACCCTAATCCAGGCTCTGATAAAATTGAGTGAGAACCATCCTTATAACGTGATGTCAAAATTCGTTCCACGATCCACTAATTGAGAACCAGATGCGCTTCCTTTTTACCTGATAAGAAATCCTCAAAACAAGATTAGACAAAAGAGGGCGCAACCCTAAAACTTCAAACCAAAGGGCTTGATTCCCTGAGATGCGGGATATGCAAATGACTGAATGATAAAATGATGCAAATGGAATGCAAATTTCAAAGCTAGACCAAAAATAAAGAGATAAGGCAAATTTGGGGTACGACAAGACCCATAATGCATGCTTCATATTCAGCCATGTTGTTGGTACAATTGAAACATAGTCTGACAGTGAAAGGAGTATGAAAGCCTTCGGGAGATATGATCACAACATCGATACCATTTCCAAGTGCGTTGGAAGCTCTGTCAAAAACCATAGTCCATCGGGATCCTTTTTCAGGTCCTTCATCTGGTCCAGGTTCTTCACAATCAGTCACTAACATGGTGTTCTCATCCGAGAACTCAAAATTCATGGATTGGTAGTCGTCCACAGCCTGATGAGCCAAATGATCAGCTAGTACACTTCCTTTTATTTCCTTTTGAGTAGTGTACTGGATGTCATATTCAGTCAGGACCATTTTCCATCTTGCTATTCTTTCGGAGAGAGCGGGCTTCTCAAATATGTACTTGATAGGGTCCATTTTAGATATCAATAAAGTAGTGTGAGTCAACATATATTGTCTCAGTCGTCGAGCAGCCCTTGCCAAAGCGCAACAAGTTTTCTCGAGCAGTGAGTATCTTGTTTCACAGTCGGTAAACTTTTTGCTAAGGTAGTATATTGCATGCTCTTTTCGACCAGACTCGTCATGTTACCCCAGCACACACCCCATTAAATTGTCCAATACTGTTAAGTACATGATCAAAGTTCTTCCTCCAACCGAGGACATCAAAATTGGAGGTTCTTGAAGATATCCCTTGATTATGTCAAAGGAATTCTGGCAGTCGTCATTCCACTTCACTACTTGATCTTTCTTCAGTAATTTGAAGATTGGCTCACAAGTAGCGGTTAGATGGGAAATGAATCTGGAAATGTAGTTTAGACGTCCCAAGAATCCCCTAACCTCTTTCTTAGTGCGTGGAGTTGAAATTTCTTGTATGCCTTTAACCTTTTCAGGGTCTACCTCTATACCTTTGCCACTGACAACAAAACCTAGGAGCTTACCAGATCTTACTCCAAAGGTGCACTTGTTCGGGTTCAATCTCAACTTGTATTTCTTCAGTCTCTCAAACAACTTTTGCAGGTGATCAAGGTGCTCTTCTTCAGTCTGAGACCTGGCTATCATGTCGTCGACATAGACCTCTATCTCGTGATGGATCATATCATGAAAAAAAGCTACCATAGCATGCTGATAGGTTGCCCCAACTTTCTTCAACCAAAATGGCATAACTTTGTAGTAGAAAGTGCCCCACTGTGTGACGAAGGTTGTTTTCTCCATATCTTCAGGTGCCATTTTAATTTGATTCTACCCAGAGAAACCATCCATGAAGGATAATACCTTACATTGTGCGGCATTTTCAACAAGAACATTAATATGGGGAAGCGGAAATCCATCCTTGGGGCTTTCCCTATTCAAGTATCTGTAATCCATACACATACGTACTTTACCATCCTTCTTAGGTACCGAAACAACATTAGCAACCCATTATGGATAAAAAGTAACAGCTAAGAACCCGGCGTTAAACTGTTTCATAACTTCAGCCTTGATCTTTTCTGACATCTCAGGACGCATATGACGAACCTTTTGCTTCACTGGAGGGTAGTCTTCTTTTGTTGGAAGATGATGAACCACAATATCAGTGTCCATCCCCGACATGTCTTCGTATGACCAGGCAAAGATCTCAATGTAGTCATGCAACATCTGTATTAACCGTTCTTTAACACTGTTTTCTAAGTTGGCACCTATCTTTACTTCTTTTTTATCTTCTTCAGTACCCAAGTTTACTGTATCGACCGACTCTTCATGAGGTTGTATTGCTCTTTCATCCTGTTGTAATAGTCTAGCAAGTTCTCCTGGTACTTCACAAGCTTCCTCACCTTCGTCCTAGGCTTGGTAGATCAGATTTCAAAGTTATAATTAGAAATAACAGAACCGTTATCAATGGGACCCAGAGTGGATGTGGATATGCAGTTTTATATGTGTGTGTGTGTGTAAGAGAGCATATCTATTTTGATAAAGTAAAAGCAGGAAAGAAACATAAAGAGCGTAAAATTTGTATGCAAAACGTCCAATGGTTTATTTATGACATATGAAAGTGAAATGATACCCCTCACAAATAGTCCATTGTGCCTCGGGTAAGACACAAGGCTTTAGAGTTTATATTGTTCAAATATTACATATCCCAAAAAAAAAACAATTACTCTTGGATAAAAGTAATGGGAACAAAGTCCTTAGCCCTCTAATTGTTGAGTCCACCGTTGATAGTTAGGAAGATCCAATTATCCATGTCACAATCACTGTCACTTTCCTCCAAAGCATTGATTCCATGGTTGCTGATGCATAGTGGTGGTCCTCCGGCCCGAGCGCGACGAACATCTTTTTGAGCTCCTGAAGTAAAACCCAAACCAAACTTGTCAGATTTGTAGGGGATGCCAGGGAGCTGGCCCCGGATAGTAACCCCGCCTTCTTCAACTACAAATTTGGCATCCTTCAGAGAAGCCATCTTTAACGGAGGTCTGGTAGTCTTTGAAACACTAGTAACAGTCTTGGTAGCAGTAATTGTCTGAGGAGCCTCTTCAAAGTTATGGAAGGGGGTTTCAATGAACTCGCTGTTGTACCCAAAAATTTTCCCTCTCATTTATCAAGGCATTTCTCACAAGGGCCTCCAAAAAATTCAAGCTTACACAAATACATTGAGATTTTTTCAGCATCAAGATTAAAGAGGAAATTGCTAAAAAAGGACAAAATAGATGAAAATACTCTTTTTGACAAAATTAAAGGAAAAACAAGTTCTCTTTGATTTTACATCCTTCGATTGGGAACTCTGGCTCCTTCGATGTAGGCTTTGGTTGCATCCTTCGTTTGGGCGCTGGACTCGTTTTGGGCAAGTTCATTTCATGCTTCGTTTGGGCGCTGGACTCCTTTTGGGCAAGTTCGTTTCATGCTTCGTTTGGGCACTGGACTCCTTTTGGGAAATTTCATTTCATGCTTCGATTGGGGCATTGGAATCAATTGGGCAAGTACTTTCCTGCTTCGTTTGGGCATTAGACCTCGTTTGAACGTTTGTGCAAATCTTTCGTTTGGCCACACAACATCTTTCTTGCGTGTTAGCCAAGATTTACAAGACATAATTCCTTACCATGTTAAAATGCACAAGGCCAAAAGTCACCCTTTAAAGCAACTTGTTACAAGCTTTGACAGGGCAACACTTCTCATCAACTAGTTTCAATTCACAAGGAAAAAAGCCTCCTGATGATGTCCTTCGATTCAGGAGGCCAAAGCCTCTCTTCTGCTCTCTTTTGATTACACATCTTGCCTCATGCAAGCCTCATTCGTTTGGGGCATATGGCCTTCCTAGTGTTGCAAGTTTCGATTGTGCCTTTCATCCTCTGCATGTATTCTTCGTTTGGGGCGTGTGAATCCTTCAGCACAAGCTTTTGGTCATACATTTCATTTGGGCATGTGGCACTCTTTTCATAAACTTCGTTTGAGCATAAGGTCACAAGGCAGGGATCTCCTGCATGCACCCTTTAGTTTGGCCATATGACCCCTTGCAAGCGAGTATGAGTGGGCAGTATCTCCCTTGGAAATGGATTGCTTCAACATACAAATTCTACACTATGCCTTTGTCTCATGCGAAATAGGTACCATGGTGACACATTCAAAGGACTTTCCAGACATGTCTGAATGTCCCAATTGAATGACATGTTTTACTGACCCACCCCAGGAGAATGTATTTGGACCATTCGAAGGAACCCATGAAGGGCCTAGTCGAAAGACACTTATTTGGGCCCTTTCAAAGGATACCTACACGAGTCATTCGAAGGACACTTCGATTTGAAAAAAGAAGTGATTGCTGAAGAGTCTGGTCGAAGGACAAGGCTAGGGGGTCAAGACAAAAGATTGAGATGCCAAAGGTACTTGTTGACCAAGTCCCATGTGCTTCCAGGTTCAGGCCTGATACACTGGCCATAAAACTATAAAACTGCGGCACAGTAGTCCTGCAACACTACCTTATTCGTTGAACCAAAATGGCATACAAACACTGTCCCTCGAAAGCTACAAACACAACATGCCTTTTTTGTTTAAATCTTTTGTTTTCCCTCCTAAAACATCAGCCTCGACCATCTATAAATATGAGCCTCCACCATACATGTTAGGGACGCCTGAAGAATTGCAAGATAACTCTTGTGAAAATTCCTCAAACTCTCAAACATCCATCATACGCTTTTCCTTAAAAATTCCCAACACTCATAAAAAACTCAACCCTCTTTATACACAAGACGAATCCTTCTATTCACCCCCCAAGTGATCATCTAACTAGCCTTCGACCCACATCCCCAACTACCATACAGTAACCCTTTGAGTCACTCCATTACTTGTCATAAAAGAGCCTTCGATCCACTCATACACCCTCCTTCGATTCAGTGACTTCTTGCACAAAGTAGTGACTGGATTAATCTTAGGGAGGCCCCAACGAACTTCCATTCACCACTAAGGAGACTTCAAGAGGTAAGTGCCCTTTAATCTTAGGGAGGCCCCAACGAACTTCCATTCACCACTAAGGAAACTTGAATCTATTATATTTTAATATCATGTGCATATGCCAATAAATAAAAATGTAGATATTTCATATAGGGAGCTTGACCATGTTTTAGCTTTCGATTCTGACTGCCCATACACTGAAAATCTCAACTCTGACTAGTTAGGCTTTGGACTTTGAGACCCAATAATTTTATGCTAACCCCTGGCATGTAGTTACACTTGAATGTTTCATTTTAAGAATTTAAGAAAGGTTTATTATACTCTTCGATTGGCTAACTACACAAGCCTTTCGAATCACAACCTGAGGGCCCAACATGCTTACAGTCGAAGGAGCTAGCAAAGGGCCTGGGGAAAAATGCACCTCACACTGACTCCAGGCCTCAAATGAAGGAAGTAATCAGAAAGGTAGCCTTGATGAATTCCAACTCCTAGTCGAAGGACATAACCTTGCTGACTTCCAACTCCCATTCGAAGGACAGAACCTTGCTGACTCTAGGCCCAAATCGAAAGAGGTCAAAAAGTGCAGAATCGAAGGATGCTTCTGCCTGAATCGAAAGAGCTCCTTTTTTTCCTTATTTTATTTTATTTTATTTTGTCAATATATTTTCTTGCTATTTTAATATGGTAGTAATAGTTTAGGATTTATTTGTTTGTATTTTTTATATAAATGTTAATAACTAGGATGTATGGAAAGATAAAAAACAACAAGTAGATAACCTAAAATTCAAAAGACAAAATGCATGCAATCAAACACACTACTCACACACATGCACCCCTAGGGTAATCCCACTTGTTGTCTCGGAAAAATAGTCATGTCCCTCGAATATGGGAGTTTTAGAAAAGACCCTTCATAAAAGATCTTAGTCCCTCGATGACCCTCAATGTTGCCTTCGGTAAAAAATCTAGTCCCTAAACGACATTGCTAAAACGTCCCACAGGTTGCTTTCTATGACTATGCAAACGTCCCACGCCCGTCCCTTCACATCCAATGATGGTGCTTCTTACCAAATCAATGGTAAGATAGCAACATCTAAAGGAGAAGGAAAAGAACACTAAGACCTTTTGAGTAGGTAGGATGCTCCTAGTTGCTCGCTTGCTCACAACAAAAACATTTTATACACCCACAATTTCACTCTGAAATATTTTCAAAAGACAAAAAACTTTGTACGCGTTCCTATAGAGACGAGAACCATTACAAAGACATATTTTCAAAATACTTTCAAAAACCATACCACAAGCACATTTTCAAACAAAAGCAAGTGATCTAGCAAGCAACTAAGAGCCCGTAGATAACTACAGATGGAAAGGGTGCTAATACCTTCCCTTTTCATAACCTACCCCCCAAACTCAAGAAAATAATCTCAAAGGTCTTTCCTGTTCTTTTCACCCTTTCCTTATTGGATAAAAGAAAATTCGGTGGCGACTCTTGCTATCTGCAACAATTGTGATCAAATGCAAAACACCCAAGTCAGTTCTCCCACCGTATCATAGAACTGGCGACTCTGTTGGGGAATTTACTTAAAAGTGGGGTTACCTTAGGTCTAGATCAACTTTACTTGCTTTTCATTGTTTTATTTGTTTGCTTTATATTATGGTTCCTTGTTTGGGTTTATTTTGATCCTCTACCCGGATCTGGGGCACATTTTTAGGTAAGTAGCAATAAGTTGTCGAAACTGTGGGGGTTTACCGACCCGGTCTAAGCAATATCTACATTAATGTGACAAATTTGTTGGTACCGATAGCCCTTGAGTAGTCAAGGAGAATACGGGGCCGCTGTATGGTGTCATGAAGCACTAACTGACTTTAGAACCTTTACTTGAACAACTTGGCCATTGGGAAGTAGTGAGGTTTCCGGCTTCGGTGCAGTCCGAAGTTGGTTGATACTCGATACTACGCTCATTGAGATCGGACTTTCAGGATATTTCGGTCGCCAATAAAAAGGCTTGTGCTTAAACAATTCCCGATGAAGAAAGATCAGTGATATTGAGATTTCCTAGAACCAGTTTACTTTCTAGGACATGTTGAACCAACTAAACCTCAAGAGGGTACTTACCTATGAACCTCATGCAAGCCTAAACCTAAGGACTTGTTTGATTAACTTGTGCATATTCTTGTACATAACATCATGGCATCATACCATAGCATTTTCGACTAACCATTTCAAGGATTTGAGATTCATCTTTGTTCTGTTTTGTAGGACATGACTCCCACTCGCAGGAATACAATCCAAGTCAACCTTGTACGAGTACCTTTTCAGCTCAAGTAGTTAGCATCAAGGGTCCTTGAGAATTCTCCGTTCACCAAAAGACATGGACGACTTCTCAATTTGGTTACCTCAAGCTTTGATGAAGATATGATGAAGGTGCTTTTCCAATTCTTTGGCCCTTTGCACCATTGGTTTACCTTCCCCAATTACCAGCTTGTACCTACTACGGAAGAATTCCCTCAACTCTTGGGAATTCCTATTGTCAATCAACTACCTTTCAACGGTACTGAAAGAAACCCAAGCCCTGAAGAGGTTGCCCGAGCTTTACACTTGCAACAATTTGACGTCACGGCTAATTGGGAAACAAGAAGTGGTGTCAAAGGGTTCCTATCCAAGTTCCTGTTGGAAAAAGTGCAAGACTGTTGGAACACTCTGGATTTACAAGCTTTCAAAGAAATTTTGGATCTTCTCATCTATGGGATGGTACTATTTCCAAATCCTAACCAACTTATAGATGTAAATGCTGTCAAAATCTTCATATCTCGCATTCCAGTGCCTACTTTGTTGGGAGATATCTTGCATTCTCTCCATTCTCGCACCATGACGAGAAGAGGAGCCCTCATGTGTTATACTCCTCTGTTGGCTAGGTGGTTTGTTTCGCATCTCCCCCAATCCGTTGTGAAGAACGAGCAAGGCTTGAGATGGTCCAATAGGTTGATGTCACTCAGACATTCGGATATCCACTGGTGTTCTCGATCCTTGGAGGATATTACTATCATCGACTGTTGTGGGGAATTCCCTAATCCTCTGCTTGGCATTAGGGTAGGTATCACTTATAACCCTTGCTTAGCTTTACGAAAGTTTGGGTACATGCGAAGAGATGGTCCACGTGATGCGCTCATCCAAGGTATGGTGTTCGACTACGAGAGCGACGATCAGGGCTACCGTCAGAGGTTCATACGAGCTTGGAGGATGGTAAACAAAGTGGATAGTAAGACATTGGGACACAAAAATTCCATTCCCCTTGAGCCTTACCTTAGGTGGGTACGAGCTCATGCTCAGAGTCTCATAATGCCTTACCCCTCCATCCTCCATGTTATCATGGAGCCTGTTGCTGAAGGAGATGTCCGTATACTGTCCTTCATCCCAACATGCCCACCTCTCTTGAAGACTTACGAAAGGATTGGATTCAGCTAAAGGAAGAGCGAGTCACTTTCGAAACGTAATTCTACGCCAGTGAGAATAAAGTTCTACAACTCACCAAGCAGCTTCATGAAGAGTGGAGTTTGAACACCTACATCTCACCGAAGAGGATGCATTCAACCTTTTTATCTTAGGAGTTTTTTTAATATTTTATTTCTTTCATTGTAAGCCCAAAGAGGCATGATGTACTCGAACTTGGATTTATTAATACAAGGTGTGTTTCCTTTTTGTCTAAAAAAATTTAAATCTCTAATTTCCTTGAAATCATTGGCATATGCATTTTCATTCATCATAACACAAACAGGTTTCTTACAACAGGTCTCCTTATCTTTCTACTGTTTATTTCAGTGAGATGGATATTAAACAGACAATAAAGGATATTCAAGCGCAGAATGCTTAATTCCAACAAATGTTCTTAGCTCTGGCTAAAGGACAAGAGTACTTGAAGGCTATGATGATCAAAGATAAGAAGAAGAAGGCGAAGAAACCAGCCAGTGTTTTGAATTTGGGAAGAAGGTTCATAGGACCAGCCATGCAAACTCTAGATTTCACAACCTCGTCGGGTGAAGGAGATAATCAAGAAGGAAAGAACAAGGAAGGAAATGACCACCCAGAGTCTGAAGAAGAGGAAGAAATGGACTACTCTGAAGAATAGTATCCCCCTGCTGATGATAAATACAAACAGCTAGAGGATTGCCTCAATGCTATGGAGATCCAGAGGGTACCCGGGATAGAATTTGAAGAGCTAGGACTTGTCTCAGAGGTTGTCATCCTGCAAAAATTAAAGGTCCCCACTTTCACTAAATATGACGGTGTCTCTTGTCCAAAGCTGCATTTAAAGTCATACATCAGGAAAGTTCAACCCCATACTGCTGATAGGAACCTATGGGTACATTTCTTCCAAGGAAGCTTTTCAGGGACGCAGTTTGATTGGTTCTAACAGTTGGAAGGAACCAATAGTTGCAATTGGGAAGATTTGGCTACTGCTTTTTACAAGCAATATCAGTACAATGCTGACCTAGCTCCAACTCGAACACAACTGCAAGGTATGTCTATGGGTGCTGGTGAAGGTTTCAAAATGTATGCCCAAAAATGGAGGGATCTCGTGGGAAGAATCCAACCCCCTTTATCTGACAGAGAATTGGTGGATATGTTCTTAGGCACGTTGTCTGGTCCATTCTTTAACCATCTGATCAAAAGCTCTTTGGCTGGGTTTACTGAACTAATCATGACTGGTGAACGGGTAGAAGCCGGTATTAAGAGCGGAAAAATTCAAAGGGATGTATCCTCAAGCACGATGAAGAAACCCTTTACCGGAAAGAAGGAAGTCAGCGTTGCTTATGACCACAGGAATCAAAACAAAAATAAACGTCACCCGACGGTAGGGGCTATTATGATTTCCAATCATGTACCAAATCAACAATGAAACTATCAACTCAGGCAAGAGGCGCCCATGAGACGATTCACCTGGATCAACATGACCTTGTTCCAAGTCTTCCCGCATCTACTGAAGTCCAATCTGGTGAATCTAAAGGAAGCTCCCAAGAACCCCAATACAGCTTCTACCCGCTACAACCCGAATACTCAATGTGCCTATCACTCTGAAAGCCCGGGGCATAATACAAACGATTGTTGGGCCTTGAAGAATAAGGTACAAGACCTTATCGAGGGAAAGGAGATTGAGTTTGACCCCCCAGAAACACCTAATGTAATAACAGCGCTGATGTCCAAACATGGTCAAGGTGTCAACGCTGTTAATGATGACAGTTTTTTTTCCTCCGTGGATGATTTAACTACTCCCCTTTTGACTGTTAAACAAAATCTATTGCAAGTCAGTCTGTTTCCGGGCTGTGATGAAAGATGTCACTTATATATGTCTCTACCAAGTGGTTGTTTGTTGCTGAAGATGGGCGTACAACGCCTGATGGTTAACAGAGAAATCTTGTTCGAGAAAGTTCCTTCTGCTAGAAATTCCTATGAAGATGTTTCAATAATCACCATTTCCGATAATCCTCCCAGGGTCTCCACCAAAAGACCCGTCAGGATTACATTTGTTCCAAACTCTTCTCCCCTAATAATCACCATGTCGGGGCCAATACCATATTCTTCGGATAAAGTTGTTCCCTGGAACTATGGGGCTGACGTCTATTACCATGGCGTCAAGCAAAATCTATTGGCTATCAAAGACAAAATTGCTAAAGACACTGATCCTGACGTCGGCAATATCGTTGGAACCAATAAGATAACAAGAAGTGGAAGGGTTTTCTCCCCCGAGATCTCTCCAAAGACCATTGCTACTCCTGTAATTATTCCCTCTACCGCTCATACCAGCATTCCCAGTGATACTCCAATTGATAGTCCTACTATTATCCCTACTATCGAGACAAGGGGAAAAGAGGTATTGTTTGAGCCTGTCCAGAAGAAGGCACATCTAGAGGTCATTCTTGAAGCTTCTAGCAAGGATATGGAAGAGATACTAAAGATAATCAAGAAAAGTGACTACAACATCGTAAAGAAGTTGGGACAGACCCCCTCAAAAATATCAATGTTGGCTTTGCTTTTATGCTCTTAGGCCCATGCCAAGGCCTTAGTAAAATTTCTGAAGACCACCCACGTGCCCCAAGAGACCTCCATTGATCAATTTGAGAATTGTGTGGCCAGTCTAACTGCTGATAATGGACTAGGTTTTTATGACGCTGATTTAACTCCCAAAGGAAGGAAACACAATGATGCCTTGCATGTTTCAATTGAATGCAGTGGCACTACATTAGCCCATGTTCTGGTGGATATGGGTTCGTCGTTGAATGTATTACCCAAGAATGCTCTTAACCGGTTAGATTGTGAAGGACTCACATTAAAGCCTAGCAATATTGTGGTGAGGGCCTTTGATGGTTCTAAAAGAACAATGCACGGAGAAGTAGTCATCCCTATAAAAGTTGGAACTCAGACTTTTGATTCAACCTTCTATGTGATGGATATCCGCCCTTCCTATTCCTGTCTATTGGGCCGACCCTGGATCCAAGGTGCTGGTGTTGTCACTTCTACCCTACATCAGATGTTGAAGTACCCAATCAAGGGAAAAATCATCACAGTCCATGGGAAGGAGGAATACATGGTTAGCCACATGAAATCTTTCAGGTATGTATAAATGGATGG
The DNA here is from genome assembly GCA_948472305.1 of Vicia faba. Taxonomy (NCBI): domain Eukaryota; kingdom Viridiplantae; phylum Streptophyta; class Magnoliopsida; order Fabales; family Fabaceae; genus Vicia; species Vicia faba. Next base: position 1,260,574,358 of record OX451737.1, on the reverse strand, counting down.
TGAGTTCATTGAGACCCCATGTCAGAGTTTTGAGGAGGTCCCATAAACGGTTGCTGCAACCAAGACTACTACCAAGACTCCGAAGGTTACCAGACCTCCATTGAAAATAGCCTCTCTGAAAGATGCTAGAGAAGTAGTTGAGGAAGGCGGATGTACCATCTGGGGTCAACTTTCAGATATTCCCTACAAATCCAACAAATTTGGTTTGGGTTTTACTACGGAGGCCCAAAGAGTCGTTCGACATTCTCATGCTGGGGGACCACCTTTACGCATGAGTAATCAGGGAGTCAATGCATTGGAAGACAGTGATGGAAGCTGTGACATGGACGAGTGGATTTTTCCAACCATCGGCAGAGGGCTCAACAATTGGGAGGCCAAAGATTTTATTCCTATTACTTTTATTCAAGAGTAATTGTCTTTTAAATTTTTTGTACTTATAATATTTAAACAATTTAGACTTTAAAAACCTTGTGTCTTACATGAGACACAATGGTCCATCTGTGAGGGTTGTTACTTCATCTTCATATATCATTAATGAATCATGGGACGTTTTTAGCATGCAAATTTTACGCTCTTTATTTTTATTTTATATTTTTTATATTTTTTTACCTTTTATTTTATCAAAGATAGTTATGCTCTTACACACACTCACATATCAAAATGCAGATCCACATCCACTCAGGATCCCATGGGTAACAATTTTTCTATAGCCTATCATGACTTTGAAAATCCGATCTACCAAGCCGAAGATGAAGGTGAGGAAGATTGTGAGGTTCCAGGGGAACTGGCCAGATTATTACAACAGGAAGAAAGGACCATACAGCTCCACGAAGAGCCGGTTGAAACAATTAACTTAGGTACTGAAGAGGACAAGAAAAAGTCAAGGTGGGTGCCAACCTGGAGCATAGTGTCAAGAAGCTCTTAATTCAGTTACTACATGACTATGTTGAGGTCTTTTCCTGGTCATACAAAGACATGTCAGGACTCGACACTGATATCGTGGTCCATCATCTGCCGACAAAAGAAGACTGCCCTCTGGTGAAATAGAAGGTCTGTCACATGCGGGAAGAAATGTCAGAGAAAATCAAGACTGAAGTCATGAAGCAGTTCAACACCGTATTCTTATCTGTCACCTCCTATCCATAATGGGTTGTCAATGTTGTTCCAGTTCCTAAAAAGGACGGTAATGTACGTATGTGTGTGGATTATAGAGACTTGAATAGGGAAAGCCCCAAAGATGACTTCCCGCTTCCCCATATCAATGTTCTGGTTGACAACACCACACAACATAAAGTATTTTCCTTCATGGACGATTTCTATGGATACAACCAGATCAAAATGGCACCTGAGGACATGGATAAAACGGCTTTCATCACACAGTGGGACACGTTCTGTTACAAAGTTATGCCATTTGGGCTGAAGAACTCCGGGGAAACCTATCAGCGTGCTGTGGCAGCTTTGTTCCATGATATGATCCATAATGAAATAGAGGTCTATGTGGATGACATGATAGCCATATCTCAAATTGAAGAGGAACACCTTGACCATCTGCATAAACTGTTTGAAAGACTGAAGAAATACAAACTAAGGATGAACCCGAATAAATGCACTTTCAGAGTAATGTCCGGTAAGCTCTTAGGCTTCGTTGTCAGTGGCAAAAGTATCGAAGTGGACTATGCAAAGGTAAAAGCAATACAAGAAATGCCTGCTCCTTGCACTGAGAAGGAAGTTAGGGGATTCTTAGGATGGCTAAACTACATTGCCAGGTTCATTTTCCATCTAACCACTACTTGTGAACCAATCTTCAAATTACTGAAGAAAGATCAAGTGGTTGAATGAAACGACGACTGCCAGGCTGCCTTTGATAGGATCAAAGAGTACCTTCAAGAGCCTCCCATTTTGATGCCTCTAGTTGAGGGAAGACCTCTGATAATGTATCTAATAGTCTTGGAAAAATCAATGGGGTGTGTGCTGGGGCAGCATGACGAGTCTGGCTGAAAAGAGCATGCAATTTACTACCTGAGCAAAAAGTTTATCGACTGTGAAACCAGATATTCACTGCTTGAGAAAACTTGCTGCGCTCTGGCATGGGCTGCTCGCCGACTAAGACAATATATGCTGACTCACACGACCTTATTGATATCCAAGATTGATCCAATTAAATACATATTTGAGAAGCCCACCCTCTCTGGAAGAATAGCAAGATGGCAGATGGTCCTGACTGAATACGACATTCATTACACTACCCAGAAAGAAATAAAGGGAAGTATGCTAGCTGATCACCTGGCTCATCATGCTGTGGATGACTATCAATACATGAATTTCGAATACCCGGACGAAGACATCATGTTGGTAAACAATTGTGAAGAACTCAAACAGTATGACAGACCTGAACAAGGATCCCGATGGACCATGGTTTTTGACGGAGCTTCCAATACACTCGGCAACAACATCGATGCTGTAATCTTATCCCCTGAAGGCTGTCATACTCCCTTCACTTCTAGGCTGTGTTTTAACTGTACCAATAATATGGCGGAATAGAAAGCGTGTATTATGGGTCTCAAAGCTGCCATAGATTTGGGAATCAAGTCCTTAAGTGTATTTGTAGACTCAGCCTTAGTCATCAGTCAAATCAAAGGAGAATGGGACACGAAGCATCCTAATCTCACCCCTTACAAAGAACATGCATTGACACTGATCCCACATTTTGAGGAAATTACCTTTGAGCATTTTCCACGAGAGGAAAATCAACTAGGGGACGCGCTAGCCACTATGTCATCCATGTTCAAAATCAGGTGGGATAATGAGGCTCCTCAGATCACCATTGAGAGGATGGACGAACTAGATTACTGTCACGAGATTGATACTGAAGAAGTGATGGACAAGCCTTGGTTCCATGAAATTAAGAGATATCTCGAGGCCCAAGAATATCCGGAGGGAGCTTCAGTCAACAACAAGAAATTCCTGAGAAGATTCTCTGCTAAGTTCTTCCTTAGTAACAAAGTTCTCTTTAAGCGCAACCACAACTCTACTTTGCTTCGGTGCATAGACAAGAGTGAGGCATACAAGATCATGGCTGATTTACACGAAGGTACCTTTGGCGCCCATTCTAGTGGACACACGATGGATAAAAAGATCCTACGGGCAGGATACTACTGGTCCACCATGGAAGCAGATTGTCATCAGCATTCACGAACTTGTCACAAGTGTCAGATCTATGCTGACAAAGTACATGTGCCACCGGTTCCTCTAAACGTACTGACTGCTCCTTGGCTATTCGCAATGTGGGGTATTGACATGATTGGAGAGATCAAACCTACAGCTTCTAATGGACACCGCTTCATCTTGGTTGCCATTGATTACTTCACGAAGTGGGTCGAGGCAGCTTCATTCGCTTCTGTTACCAAGAACATTGTGGCCCGATTCATCAAATAGAATCTTATCTGTCGATACGGTATTCCGGAGAGAATCATTACAGATAATGGTACCAATTTCAACAATACTATGATTATTGCACTATGCGTGCAATTCAAGTTCCAGCATCATAAATCTTCTCCTTACCGGCAGAAGATGAATGACATTGTAGAAGCCGCTAATAAAAACATCAAGAAAATCATACAAAAAATGATAGTGACTTACAAGGACTGGCATGAGATGTTACCATTTGCTCTCCACGGCTACCGTACCACGACACGCACGTCAACAGGGCAACTCCTTTCTCTTTGGTATACGACATGGAAGCTATCTTTCCAATTGAAGTCCAAATACATTCTTTGAGAATCATGAGGGATGTAGGGTTGAATGAAGAAGAATGGATTCAAACTCGACTTGGCTAGTTGAACTTGATTGATGAGAAAAGGCTTACGGTTGTCTGCCATGGCCAGATGTACCAAAAACGTATGATTAAAGCTTTTAACAAGAAGGTGAGATGTCAGGTATATCAGGTTGGTGACTTGGTAACCAAGCGTATCATATTGCCACAAGGTGATCCCAGGGGCAAATGGACTCCTACATACGAAGGACCATTTGTGATAAAAAAACATATTTTCCGGTGGGGCCATGATCTTAACCACTATGGATGGTGACGACCTTCCGCACCCTGGAAACGTGGACATAGTTAAACGATACTACGCATGAAAAATACCCGCTAGGTTGACTGGCCTAGGCAAAAATTAGGGATAAATAAAAAAAATTTGTACACCCGGCAAGCTGAAAACTTGAAAAGGCGGCTTGGGCAAAAATGGGCATCCCGGTGGACTGAAAACCCGAAAGGGAGGTCCAGGAAAAATTTAGGGATTTAAAGCGTATGACTATGTCCCATTGAATCATCTTACAGTCAATCTTTAGTATCAATCTCCAAACTCAAACGGTACTAATCAAACCAATCAGCTTCAGAAAGAGCAGCAAATAGATCAGACACTTAGAGACATGAAGCCTATAGCATAATGGGAACCCCATGGGATTATTTCACATATATGTCTTTCTTTGTATTAGTTTTCATTTTAACGACGACATTCTCTTACTAGGATGTTCGTCTCTTTGTACAAAAATACTTATTCAAGTTAATACAAAGCTATTCCTTTAAAAAAGCAAAACTATCTGTTTTTCTTTTACTTTCCTGTTTTGTTTGCAAAAAATGTCCAGTGATTATTTTTGAACATCTGCATTTGAATGTAATTACTGTTTACAAATGAACGCATACAAAAAAGGGGGGGAAACAGAAAACAGAAAGACAATTACTAATAGCTTTAAGAAACAGGATAATATCTATAGGCCATTCCATAAAATCCCCGCAGGTACTTTCTCCAGCAGGAGCAGAAGCAAGGACATCCTGCTACAGGATCAATGCCATATCTCCAGTATACAGTCTAATGGTATCAGGTGCTCTCATATCCCCGACGGAGCGAAACTTCCAATTATCGCTCCAAAGATTTCCCAGTAGGATTTCACCAAGTCCACAAGCAATGCACGGCGTTTCCCTTCCCCAACCGTGTTTATTTATATAAATAATGGAAACCCATCCATCAATACTTCAACTTCAACAAATATGAAGACTTACACCCCACATCCCCAGCAACAGTCAGGGATTTATTTTCCCCAATCTAAACAACACTGCAGCAGAACAGCTTAAATGTGCATACATTGCATTTATACATCATAACATCGACAACACAAATGCATATATCAATCTCATTTACTTTTGAGAAACATCATCACGCCATGCATTCCATACATCATGGAATTGCATACAATTAACTCTTTACCTTTTCAGGAAAGATCAATCAACAGAAAATTATCATCAATAAATTTTCAACAAAGAAAAGACAACTATCTGTGAACAAATAAATTGTAGATCAATTCCCGAAACAAGACAGGGTAACTATCTACATCACGAATACTTCCTTCAGACCTCTACTGGTTTAGTTTAAATCGACCAATGGTTTATCCTGATTCTTCTTCGGTAGACACTTTCTCTGGTTCAGATAAATCGCTCCAAAGATTTAACCTGATTCTTCCCAGTTAAAGATAATTCAAGACCTCTACTGGTTCAGTTTAAATCTACCAATGGTTTATCCCTATTCTTTTCCGATAGACACTTTCTCTGGTTTAGATAAATCGCTCCAAAGATTTATCCTGATTCTTCCCAATCAAAGATAATTCAAGACCTCTGCCGGTTTAACTTAAATCGACCAATGGTTTATCCTGATTCTTCTCCGGTAGACACTTTCTCTGGTTCAGATAAATCACTCCAAGATTTATTCTGATTCTTTCTAGTTAAAAAAATATTCAAGACCTCTGATGGTTCAGTTTAAATCTCTCAACGGTTTATCCTGATCCTTTCCGATAGACATCTTCTTTGGTTCAGATAAATCGCTCCAAGATTTATTCTAATTCTTTCTAGTTAAAGATTATTCAAGACTTCTGCTGGTTCAGTTTAAATCGATCAATGGTTTATCCCGATTCCATTCTAGTAGACTCCTCCTCTGGTTCAGATAAATCTCTCCAAAGATTTATTCTGATTCTTTTCTGGACTTCTGCTGGTTCAGTTTAAAATCTCTCAATGGTTTATCCTGATTCCTTTCCGGTAGACTCCTTCTCTGGTTCAGATAAATCGCTCCAAAGATTTATTTTGATTCTTTTCCAGATTTCTGCTTGTTCAATTTAAATCTCTCAATAATTTATCCTGATCCTTTCCCGTAGATATTTTCTCTGGTTCAGATAAATCGCTCCAATATTTATCCTAATTCTTTCCAGTTAAAGATTATTCAAGACTTCTGCTGGTTCAGTTTAAACCAACCAAAGGTTTATTCTGATTCTTTTCCAGTTGAAGTCAAGCTTAGACTTAGTCTAATTTCTATCAACAATCACCTTTGGATGGCATATATAAGACCATCTTCGACAACTCTCTATCACTTCTCCAAATGGCATCTTTAAACCCATTCCTTACAACTCAACCACAATATCATCAAGTGAAAATTTCTGGGCACTCTAGTGTTCAATCATCTTCCACCTTCAAGTCACAAATGGCAGATTTTCCAATCTAACTCTCCAGGTTTAAGAAGATTGAACAGGGGTAGCTGTTGTACCCCAATATTTCCCCTCTCATTTCTCAAGGAATTTAGCACAAGGGGATCCCAAAAATTCAAGCTTACACAGATACCTGGGAGTTTTTTCAGCATCAAGATTAAAGAGGAAATTTCTAAAAAAGGACAAAACAGAGGAAAATACTCTTTTTGACAAAATTAAAGGAAAAACAAGTTCTCTTCAATTTTACATCCTTCGATTGAGCACTATAGCTCCTTCGATGTAGGCTTTGGTTGCATCCTTCGTTTGGGCGTTGGACTCCTTTTGGGCAAGTTCATTTCACGCTTCGTTTGGGCGCTAGACTCCTTTTGGACAAGTTCATTTCATGCTTCGATTGGGGCATTGGACTCATTTGGGCAAGTTCATTTCCTGCTTCATTTGGGCACTAGACTTCGTTTGAACGTTTGTGCAAATCTTTAGTTTGGCCACATAGCATCTTTCCTGCGTGTTAGCCAAGATTTACAAGGCAAAGTTCCTTACCATGTTAACATGCACAAGGCTAAAAGTCACCCTTTGAAGCAACTTGTTACAAGCTTCGACAGGGCAACACTTCTCATCAACTAGTTTCAATTCAAAAGGAAAAAAGCCTCCTGATGATATCCTTCGATTCAGGAGGCTAAAGCCTCTCTTCTACACTTTTTCGATTACACATCTTGCCTCATGCAGGCCTACTTAGTTTGGGGTATATGGCTTTCCCAGTGTTGCAAGTTTCGATTGTGACTTTCATCCTCTACATGTATTCTTCGTTTGGGGCATGTGAATCCTTCATTGGAAATGGCTTGCTTTAACACACAAATTCTACACTATGCCTTTGTCTCATGCGAAAGAAGTACCATGGTGGCACATTCGAAGGACTTGCCAGATATGTCTGAATGTCCCAATCGAATGACATGTTTTGCTGACCCACCCTAGGAGCATGTATTTGGACCATTTAAAGGAACCCATGAAGGGCCTGGTCGAAAGACACTTATTTGGGCCCCTTCAAAGGATACCCATATGAGTCATTCGAAGGACACTTCGATTTGAAAAAAGAAGTGATTGCTGAAGAGTCTAGTCTAAGGACAAGCCTAGGAGGTCAAGAAAAAAGTTTGAGATGACAATGGTACTTGTTAACCAAGTCCCATGCGCTACCAGGTTCAAGCCTAATACACTGGCCATAAAAATACAAAACTGCTGCACAGCAGTCCTGCAACACTGCCTTATTCCTTGCACCAAAATGGCATACAAACACTGTCCCTTGAAAGCTACAAACATAACATGCCTTTTTTGTTTAAATCTTTTGTTTCCCTTCTAAAACATCATCCCAGGCCATCTATAAATATGAGCCTCCACCATACATGTTAGGGGCGCATGAAGAATTGCAAGAGAACTCTTGTGAAAATTCCTCAAACTCTCAAACATCCATCCTACGCTTTTCCTTAAGAATTCCAAACACTCATAAAAAACTCAACCCTCTTTATACACAAGACAAATCCTTTGATTCACCCCCAAGTGATCATCTAACTAGCCTTCGACCCACTTCCCCAACTAGCATACAGTAACCCTTTGAGTCATTCCATTACTTGTCATAAAAAGAGCCTTCGATCCACTCATACACCCTCCTTCGATTCAGTGACTGCTTGGACAAAGTAGTGACTGGATTAATCTCAGGGAGTCCCCAACGAACTTCCATTCACCACCAAGGAAGACACTTGCAGTTTCCTTCGATCTAAGAACTTCAAGAGCTAAGTGCCCTTTAAAATTGAATCTATTCTATTTTAATATCATGTGCACATGCAAATAAAGAAAAATGTAGATATTTCATATAGGGAGCTTGACCATGTTTTAGCTTTCGATTCTGACTGCCCGTACATTAAAAATCTCTACTATGACTAGTTAGGCTTTGGACTTTGAGACCCAATGATTTTGTTCTAACCCCTGGCCTGTAGTTAGACTTGAATGTTGCATTTTAATAATTTAAGACATGTTTATTATACCATTTGATTGGCTAACTACACAAGCCTTTCAAATCACAACCTGAGGGCCAAACATGCTTACAGTCGAAGGAGCTAGCAAAGGGCCTGGGGGAAAAATGCACCTCACACGGACTCCAGGCCTCAAACGAAGGAAGTAACCAGAAAGGTGGCCATGTTGACTTCCAACTCCCAGTCAAAGGACATAACCTTGATGACTTCTAACTCCCAGTCGAAGGACAGAACCTTGCTAACTCCAGGGCCAAATCGAAAGAGGTCAAAAAATGATGAATCGAAAGATGCTTCTGCCTGAATCGAAAGAGCTCATTTTTCTCCTTTTTTTATTTCATTTTATTTTGTCTCTATATTTTCTTGATATTTCAATAAGGTTGTAATAGTTTAGGATTTATTTGTTTGCATTTTTTATTATTTTTTGTATAAATATTAGTAACTAGGATGTATGGCAAGATAAAAAACAACAAGTAGATAACCTAAAATTCAAAAGAGAAAATGCATGCAATCAAACACACTATTCACACACATGCACCCCTAGGGTAATCTCACTTGTTGCCTCAGAAAAATAGTCATATCCCTCGAATATGGGCGTTTTAGCAAAGACCCTTGATAAAAGATTGTAGTCCCTCGATGACCCTCAATGTTTACTTTGGTAAACGATCTACTCCCTAAACAACATTGCTAAAATGTCCCATAGGTTGCCTTCTATGACTATACAAACGTCCCACACCCATCCCTTCACATCCAATGATGGGGCTTCTTACCAAATCAATGGTAAGATAGCAACATCTAAAGGAGGAGGAAAAGAACACTAAGACCTTTTGAGTAGGTAGGATGCTTCTAGTTGCTCGCTTGCTAACAACAAAAACATTTTATACACCCACAATTTCACTCTGAAATATTTTCAAAAGACAAAACACTTTGTAGGCGTTCTTATAGAGACGAGAACCATTACAAAGACATATTTTTTCAAAATAATTTCAAAAATCATACCACAAGCATATTTTCAAACAAAAGTAAGTGACCTAGCAAGCAACTAAGAGCCTGTAGATAACTACAGATGGAAAGTGTGATACGGTGGCAGAACCAGACTATTTTAGGAAAATGCTGGTTTGCATTTTGCGTTTGTGTTTGCAAAATGTCGCGGTAAGAAAGAGTCGCCACCGACTTTCATTTTATCCAACTGGAAAGGAAAAAAGCACAGAAAAATTACTTTTTTCGAGATATTTTGAGTACGGGGGGTAGATTATAGAAAGGGAAGGTATTAGCACCCTTTCTATCCGTAGTTTTCTACGGGCTCTTAGGTACTTGCTCATCATTAAATATTGCTTCTGTGTTTGTGTGTTTTGAAAATTTTTTGTTTTACTTCGATTTAACTCTTGCTTCTGTCTTCAAGAGTGTTACGAAGTCGTTTTGAAAACTTTGTTTGAAAATAGTGTAAGTGTGAAAAAAATTGTTTTAAGCAAGTACCTACTAGCATCTACCCACACGAAAAGAGAATGTTTCTGTTCTTGTTTCCTTTAGACATCGCTATCCCACTATTAGTGAGTAGGTAGCACCGTCGTTGGAGTTGTAAGGGTCAATTCGAAAGGGACGTACAATCACCAAAGCAATGTTAAGATGTCTTAGTAATAAGCCTAATGTCTTAAGATCTTATTCGAGGCAACATTTCCGAGGCAACATTTCCGAACGAGACATTTGATCTTTGTTTAGACAAGAGGGTGACCACTAAAACACCTTATACTTAATGACCGTTTACCGGAGGCAACCGAAGTGAGAGCATACCCTAGGAGTGCGCATGTGCGAGTGTTTTGATTTCAAGTTATTATCTTTGCACATTTAGGGTTTGCTAATAATTTTAAAATTAACATACATTCTTGTCATGCAAACCTATTATCATACATCTAACAGTTAATAGTTGCGAAAATTAAAATGCGAAAAATAAAGCTACGCTATTACAAGGCTTCGGGTAGGGGAATTAATTACATAGCCAAAAACCCGTAAAACGATAAATAAACGAAAAAAAGTCCTAATTAAACTATTACATCCCATGAGCAGTTACATTAATATTGTAAAAATAAATAAGCGCGCGCGATGTATCGAGGACGAGCAAAATTAGGGTTTTTACCCCGTCTAACCCTAATTAAAAGAAAACATTATTTTTGTTTGTTTTTGATTATTTTTAAGAAAATAAGGTTTTAAATTAAATACAAACTTAATTACTAATTAAATTAAATTAAGGAAAGTAATTAATTTTTATACCTATTTTTGCATTTTTGCTTATTTTTAGAAAATAAAATAAAAATTAAATTAAACAAATCCTAATTTCTAGTTTTTTTTAAAAGTTTATTTACAAAACAAATTAAAGTTACCCTAAAATTAAATTACACTAATTAAATTAATTTTTTGATAAAAAATAAAACCTAAATCTAATTTGATGAAAATTAATTTTATGGATTTTTTATAAAAAGAATTAATTTTGTGAGAAAAATAAATTAAACAAAATAAATTAAATAAAGAAAATATAAAAGAATAAAGAAAAAGAGTATTGGGCCTCGTATCCAAATTAAAAGGAGGGGGGGTGCCATTAGCAGCTTTTGGGCCCAAAAAACCTGATCCACGTTTGACTTCTATGATCCCATGTTTGCACGTTGATTGGGGTCTTTGGTAGACCCTCTCATGCCAAGCGTGGGATTTGAATTGCCTTAGATCCAGTGGTTGCAAGCTGAGGGCATATGGTGGACGTCTTGGGAACCTGCACATGGGATCATGTATAGAAAAAATACATTGAAGAAACAAGGGGACCTGGGGATCGAACCCAGGTCCTATAGCCTTTTCTCTCTCCCGCTGACCAACTGAGCTGGCACGTCTTGTTGTACATAGAGAAACAAACAAATATTATATTAAAAAATACAACTTGTTAATTTTCTGCGTGCAAACGTTTGAATGGGCGAACCAGAGCACGCCAGGCCATCATCTCTAACCTCTCCCCGTTGCTAAAAATTTGATGATTTTTACCTACAAACAAGAAGCGTAAGTACAACCCCTGCAATTTTACAAATCACCTACAAGCATGATAAATGAAATCTAATGCCACAGACCGATTCGTCTTGGCCTTCTGAACATCATGGTGCCTTTCTTTTGGGCCAATTTATCCTGTACAAGAAGGCCCCAAAATGACACAAGAAAACCTAACAATGGCATATCTCTATAGGGTTAGCAAAAACGCAATTAACTGTTACCAATAGCTTACAAATGCTTCAAGGGTTCAGAATATATACATGATTCATGCTACAAATGCCTAAATGATGATATTCAATTTCAAGGATATGTCAAGACCGTGAATCACTTACAGCGAGTTTTAATGCACGAAAAGGCTTTCTTTTGATTTCTATGGACTCCCTCAATGCCCAGTAAACGGAAGGAATGCTTGGAAAGGCTTGAAAGTGCCTGGAACTGTGAAAACATATTGCACTTTTTCTTGATTTTTTTTGCAAGTTGTTCTTCCTCTTACACGCCTCCAAACCTTGTTCTTTTGGTCTGCACTTGTCCAATATATCAATGATTGAATTAGGTTTGCAAATGTGCATCCAATCTTTTTCAGTTATGGTCTTTGATCATGATTTGATTCCCTTGAAGATCTTTCCAAAATAAGACAAAAACCAATCTTTTTATGCACAAACATGCCTTGCACGATTTGATTTTGTTGCTAGTTGTATAAGGGACCTGAAATATGCACAAAATCTCAAGGCTTAAATGATTTTGATATTTCCATGATTTATTTTGATTTAATTTGATTTTATTGAAATAAAAATCAAAATAAATGGCAAAAATAAAATAAAGGCAATTGGGAAGGATCATGGGTCGCGGACCATGTTACAAACTCAAAACAAGTACAAAAAGTTGGGCCCATTTGACAAAAATTGCAATTTGAGGCACTTTTGACTTTTGACAATTTTGCAAAAAGGGTCAACTTCACCAATGCATAACTTCTTCAATTTTGACTCTATGAAGGTGTTATTGGACTTTTTAGAAAGCTTGAGATGTCCTCTAAGCAACCTTTTTGGTCTCATCTCAATTGAGTCTTCCATGTTCATGTATGAGGCTTTGACAAAAAGGTGTTATTGTTGACTTTTCAAAGTGACATATAATGTCCAAATTCATAACTTCTTGTGAGTGCATATTTTGAACTTGGGAGATGAAGATGAATTGTAGGTAATTTCATCCACTTCAAAATTAGCTTTGTATGGGTCATATCTAATAAAGTATGAGAAAGTTATGCTTGGTCAAAGTTGGGTTGACTTTTCCTACAAAACCCTAATTTAGCAACTTCTGGGTTTTGATGAATTGTGAGAAATCCTTGAGGAATCATGATCAACCCTTGATAAAATGATGAATTATGCTTCAAAATGAGAATGTTGCCCAAAAATATTGAGGTTTGACTGTATGTGGGCCATAGTTGACTTTTGCCCTAGCACAATCGATTTTCAGGCCTTTGACTAATTGACTGAGCAACCTTTCTCTGCAAGGCTTGAAACTTGACATGGATTATCTTGAGAACATATTAGGGCAATGGTGAGCCTTTGGGATCCCTTGAACTCAAGTATCTTGATGCAACATGAAACCCTAATTTGAGGTAGTCTGCCTTAGGAGAGGGTTTGTCTGGTCAACCCTTGGACTTCTTTGAGCAATTTGAGGATCTCACTTGAAATGTATTGAGAAATATGGGAGGGAAAATTTTGGGGTACAAAATCTGCCCCTGTTCAATACTCTTAAACCTGAGGATGTAGATTGGCTTGTCTGCCTTTCGTAATCCGAGGGTGGAAGATGATTGAACACTAGAGTGCCCAGAAATTTGCACTCGCATGAAGTGGTATTTGTCTTGTGATGTCGGGAATGGGCTTATAGATGCCATTTGGAGATGAATGACAGGAGATGGGCTTAAAGATGCCATCCGAAGGAGTGTCGATCGCATAAGAGATTCCTTTGCGAGAGTCCTTATACCTGTTGTTGAGGAAGACTACGTTGGGGAATGCTGGTCTCTATCTTGTTAAAAGTTGAATTTTAGGAGCTTCGGTCGTCCGTTATTCTACTAGGAAATCGTCTCTTAGTCGAAGAGGTGAAAATGAACTACTATCTGGTCGTGATCCAGGCTTCATAGTGATAAGATCGACTGCTATCTGGTCGTATTCCAGGCTTTACAGTGACTTACTGGGGAGATGAGATTAAACTTGCTATCCGGTCTTAATCTAGGCTTTGCAATTTCTCAATTCTTATCTGGTCGTAATCCAGGCTTCAGAAGGAATTAAGTTGTTATACGGTTGCATCCGGGCTTCAACTTGAATTTAGGGCACACTAATATCCGGTCGACTCTGGGCTTCTTAGTAATTGTCCAGGTAAACTACTATTTGGTCAAAATCCAAGCTTTGCAATGTCTTGTACTGTTATCTGGTCGTAATCCAGGCTTCAGCCCTTTACCGCTATCTGGTCGTAATCCAGACTTCACGATGTTTTATACCATTATCTGGTCGAATCTATGCTTTATGGTGTCCTGTACTGTTATCTAGTCTTAATCCAGGCTTCACAATACCTCACTTCTTATCTGGTCGTAATCCAGGCTTCAGAAGAAATCAAGTGGTTATTCGGTCGCCTCCGGGCTTCCATTTGATTTTTAGGCCTACTAATATTCGGTCGATTTTCGAGCTTCATAGTAATTGGCCGGGTAGACTGCTATTTGGTCGAAATCCAAGCTTCATAGTGTCCCTCACTGTTATCTGGTCGCAATGTAGGCTTCAGTGTCTTTTACCACTATCTGGTTGTAATCCAGGCTTCACGATGTTTCATACCATTATCTGGTCGAATCCAGGCTTCATGGTGTTTGGAGAAATCAAGATATTATCCGGTCGAATCCGGGCTTCATAACTTGTATTAAAAATATACCACTATCTGGTCGACTCCAGGCTTCGTAGTATTCTTGGCTGCTATCTGGTCGTAATCCAGGCTTCACAGTATCTTGTACTGTTATCTGGTTGTAATCCAGGTTTCACAGTAACTTGTATTGCTATCTGGTCGTAATCTAGGCTTCACAATAGTTTACTGAGCTGTTATCCGGTGGTAATTCGGGCTTCACGGTGTGTGTTTATGACATACCACTATCTGGTCGAATCCAGGCTTCATGGTGTCCTTGTACTGCTATATGGTCGTAATCCAGGCTTCACAATACTTGCTGGGGATTAAACTATTATCCAGTCGAATCCGGGCTTCATAGCTTAAAGATAAACCACTATATGGTCGATTCCAGGCTTTGCGGTGTTTGATCTATTATCCGGTCGTTCTTCGGGCTTCACAATATGATGTATAAATCAAGATATTATCCGGTCGGATCCGAGCTTCATAGCTTGAACTGCAATAGAAATCTTCAGCATTGATTTGACTGAACCAGAGAAAATCTGTAAGAATTTTGATTGTACCTTTCCCTGAAAGGTAAAGAGTTAGTCGTATGTAATGTCATGATGCAAGACATGTATCGAATAATGATGTTCTCAAAATAAATGAGATTGTCCTGTATGATGCATATGTGTATGCCATGATGTATGGATATGCAATGTTTTTATGATATTCTCTAAATGGGGAAAATAAATCCCGGGATGCTGCTAGAGAGTGCAAGGAGTTGAATTCTTCATTCTCGCCGGGGATGATGGTCGAAGATGATTTGAGTATAAATTGGTGGGAGAATAACTCTGCTAGAGAATAAACTGGAGAGGGAATGACTCTGTGGGGAAGAGATACTTTGTCAGAAGATCGGCTGATTTGGAGGACTAACCTCGGCTGGGGATGAATTACTGTTTCTGGTAATGATGAACTCTGTTGGGGGTTGAGTTTCTGCTTGCGGAAGAAATAAACTCCGTTGGGGATAATCTTCCATTGTTGGTGATAGATGAACTCTGCTTGGGGAGAATTAACACTGTTGCTTTCGACACTTCCTACTATGTGGGGAGTGTATGCATTTTTTAATCATATTCTAAAGCTGAGTCTATTCATATACCTGGTGGGTAGAGCAACTGTAAGGTTTAGATACTTCTCGTTTGCCCCTATTCCTGGAATTACGAGTAATTGTCTTTTGTTTCACACGTAAATATTTATTAGCAACAATTACTGTCAAATGCATATATCAAAATGAAACATTGGACGTTCTTGCAAAACAAAATAGGAAAAGAAAAACAATTTTGAAGTTTCTTTGTGAAAATGAATTGTATTGATTTTGAAGTTGGCCTGTAATAGGCGTTTTGTACAAGAGGCTGACGTCCTAGTAAGAGAACGCCACCGAAAGATAGAAATTATACAATTTATGAAAAACAAAGAAAAACAGCTATGTGAAACAATCCCACTGGGTTCCAACTCTTCTACTGCCCTTATATCTTCGAGCGTCTCATCACTTTGCTACTTGGTTGAAGGTAGATCAGATTGATCAGCGCCATCCGAGCTTGATAGTAGATACTGAAGTCTGGTTGCGAGATGATCCAATGAGACATAGTGTTATGCTTTGATCCCTAATTTTTGCCTGGACCGCCCTTTCAGGTTTTCAGTCCACCGGGATACCCTTTTTTGCCCAAGCCGCCTTTTCAGGTTTTCGACTTGCCGGGTGTACAATTTTTCATTTTCATCCCTTACTTTTGCCTGAACCCTTTTGGTTCGCCGGGAAGCCCTTATTTTTTCCTAGGCCAGTCAACCTAGCGGGTCTTTGATTATGCGTAGTATTTTTTCACTATGTCTGCATTGACAGAGTGAGGAAGGTCGTCACCATCCATGGTGGTTAGAATCATAGCTCCTCCTGAGAAAATATTCTTAACCATAAATGGCCCTTCATACGTAGGGGGCATTTTCCCCTGGGATCACCTTGTGGCAGTATGATGCGTTTGATCACCAGATCCCCAACTTGATACTCTTGTTGTCTGACTTTCTTGTTAAATGCCTTGATCATCCGCTTTTGATACGTCTAACCATGACAAATAGCAGTAGGTATCTTTTCGTCGATTAAGTTCAGCTGATCAAGCTGGGTCTGGATCCAGTCATCTTCGCTCAAACCTACATCCTTCATAATCCGAAGATAGGTATCTAGACCTCAATGGACAGGACTGCCTCCATGCCATACACCAAAGAGTAGGGTGTTGCCCCTGTTGAAGTCCGCGCTGAGGTACGGTACCCATGAAGAGCGAATGGTAACATCTCTTCCCAGTCTTTGTATGTCACTGTCATCTTCTGCACAATCTTCTTCATGTTCTTATTAGCCGCTTCAACGGCCCCATTAATCTTCGTTCGGTAAGGAGAAGAGTTATGATGTTGTATCTTAAACTGTTTGTAGAGCTCGGTGATCATTGTATTGTTGAGATTTGTACCATTATCCGTAATGATCCTCTCTGGTACACCGTATAGACAAATCATATTGTACCGGATAAATCGTGACACAACGTTCTTAGTTACTGTAGCAAAGGAAGCTGCTTCAACCCACTTCGTAAAATAATCAATTGCTACCAGCATGAATCGATGTTCGTTCGACGCAGTAGGTCTGATCTCGCCGATCATGTCGATGCCCCACATTGCAAAAGGCCAAGGAGCTGTCAAGACGTTCAGAGGAACTGGAGGTACGTGCACCTTATCAGCATAGACTTGGCACTTGTGACAGGTCCGAGAATGCTGATAACAATCGGCTTCCATAGTAGACCAATAATATCCCACCCGTAGGATTTTCTTCTCCATGGTATGTCCACTGAAATGAGTTCCGAAAGTACCTTCATGTAACTCTTCCATAATCCTTTCCTCCTCGCTTTTGTCCACACATCACAATAAGGTCGACTCATGGTTACGCTTGTAAAGGATCCCATTGCTAATGAAGAACTTCGCGAAGAATATCCTCAGAAACTTCTTATCATTAGCAGATGCACCCTCGGGGTACTCTTGATCCTCAAGATACCTTTTTACCTCGTGAAACCAGGGTTTATCTGCTACCTCTTCAGTCTCGATGTCACAACAATGTGCGGGTTCGTCCAACCTTTCAATGGTAATCTGGGGAGCCTCATTGTACCACCTGACCTTGAACATGGAAGACATGGTAGCTAGTGCATCTGCTAACTGATTCTCCTCTCTTGGGAAGTGTTCAAAGGTTATCTCCTCAAAATGTGGGAGCAATGTCAGCACATATTCTTTGTAAGGAATAAGATTTGGGTGTTTCGTATCCCACTCGCCTTTGATCTGGCTGATCACTAGAGCGGAATCTCTGAATACACTCAAGAACTTAATCCTCAGGTCAATAGCAGCTCGAAGACCCATGATGCACGCTTCATACTCCGTCATATTGTTGGTGCAGTTAAAACATAATCGGGTGGTGAACGGAGTATGACAGCCTTCAGGAGATATGATCACGGCGCCAATGCCATTACCCAACACGTTTGAATCTCCGTCAAAATACATAGACCATCAGGATCCTTCCTCAGGTCCTTCATCCGGTCCAGTTTTTTCACAGTCGGTCACCAACATGATGTTTTCATCCGGAAACTCGAAATTCATAGACTGGTAATCATCCACGGCCTAATGCGCCAAATGATCTGCCAACACACTCCCCTTGATTGCTTTTTGGGTTGTGTATTAGATGTCATACTCGGTTAAGATCATCTGACATCTTGCTATTCTTCCGGACAAGGCAGGCTTTTCGAAGATATACTTGATTGGATCTATCTTTGATATCAACAGGGTAGTGTGAGTCAGCATATACAGTTTACCTGACGCAGCGGGCGTTCGGGTTATATAGCGGAGATGTGGTGCTGGGATTCTTCGGGGGCTTCCCTCAGAGTTACCAGGTTGGTCTTCAATAACTGCGGTAGAATTTGAGATAAGGTCATACTGAGCCGAGTGTACTGTCTTTGCGGTCTCTTCATTCTTTGCTGATTGTTGCTTTGTGGGGCAACAGTGGGTCTTGATATTACTACCGCATTTACTGCTTGGCGGCGTTCAAGTCGGTTTTGGCTCCTCGAGCTGTAAACTGCACTAGCTTCTTTCTTTCCAGTGAAAGGCTTCTTTACTGCACTTGACGATGTATCCTTCTGTATCTTACCACTTCGGATACCAGCTTCTACTCGCTCTCTAGTCAGGATCAATTCAATAAACCCAGATAACGATTTACCGATCAAATGATTGAAAAATGGACCAGACAAAGTTCCAAGAAACATATCAACCAACTCCCTATCAAACAGAGGGGTTGGACTCTTCCAGCCAAACCTCTCCACTTCCGAGCATAGTCCTTAACCTTCGCTTGCACCCATAGACATACCCTGAAGCTGAGTACGCGTGGGAGCAAGGTCGACGTTATACTGGTATTGCTTGTAAAAAGTAGCAACAAGGTCCTCCCAGTTACGGACATTAGCTCCTTCTAATTGATAAAACCATTCAAGCTGAGTCCCTGACAGACTATCTTGAAAGAGATGAATCCACAAATTTCTATCAGTAGTGTAGGGTTGGATTTTTCTGACGTACAAGCAGGGGTGGAGTTTTGGACAGGATACTCCGTCGTACTTAGCAAAAACCATAGCTTTGAATTTATGAGGAATCACCACTCCAGATGCCAATCCCAGATCTCTGAAGTCCAAACCAGGGATCTTCTGAATCTCCATAGCACTCATACGATCTTCAAGTTGTTTGTACCTATCCTCAGCAGGAGGATACTGTTCCTCATCAAAATCAGTGTCATTATCAGAAACTACAGGACTGGGAGCCTTTTCTTCTTGTTGATTCTCTCCTCCTTTGGATGAATGAGACAGACCAGCCTCCTGTCGCAACCTATTCCCAAATCTGTGACCCATATTCAGAAGAACCACCTTCTTCTTCTTCTTTTTCTTCTCCTTCAGGATGAGAGTCTTCAAATCCTCTTGCCCCTTAGTCAAGTTCAAGAACATCTCTTGGAATTGGGCATTCTGTGCTTGAAGATCTTTGATGGCTTGATCGGTAGGTATTTCAGAAGACATTCTGTGCTGAAATAAACAGCGAAGAAGATGAGAAACCTGTAATGATACTTGTAATGAGGTTCGTGATAATGGAGTGCGTATGAAATGATTTCAAAGACTTTGGGAGATTTAAATTTTCAAACCAAGAAATAAACAAACTTTATTAGATTAAACTTGTAAAAATGTTTAATAATGCCTTTAAGGCGTTACAAAAGAAATAGACTGAAAACAAATCTAAACTAGAAAAAAGCAAAAAATCAGAAAATCCCATGGACGCTTCCCCTTCGTGCTGACGTAGTCATTGATCGTCCTTTCATTCTCAAGTTTCCTCGCGAGCTTCAAGATCTTCCTCTCTTGCTCATGATACTTCTCCCGATAAGTATCCCTCTCCTCTTTTAGCTGAATCAAGGATCTCTTCAATGCCCCCAGATCAGTAGGCATGTAGGGATAAAGGACTGTATAAGGAACACCTTCTTCATTAGTATGCTCCACAATCACTGGCAACACAACTTCATAAGGCATCCCAAGCTTCTGAGCCCGAGCTCGGACCCACTAGAGGTAAGGTTGCATAGGGAGAGAAGTCTTTGGTCCTAGCTCTTGAGGGTCAGACCTATTCACCATGCCTCAACCTCGTGTAAACCTGCGGCGATGCTCATCAATATCTCCCTTGTAGTCAAAGGCAATATCTGTAAGAAGTAGCTCTTGAGGACCGTCTCTCCGAGCACGACCAAACTGTCGTTAAGCCAAACAAGGACTGTAGGTTATTCCCCCTCTAATTCCAAGCAACGGGACATTAGGGTATTCCCCATATCGATCGATGACAGCGACACTTTCCATAGCCTTAGAACTCCAAAGAATGTTTGTATGGGAAAGGGACATTATCCTGTAAGACCATCCTAAACCTTCCTCATTCTTCAATACGGACTTGGGGAGGTGCGGAATAAACCACCTCGCCAGCAAAGGCATGCAACACATGAGGTTCCCACTTCTACGCACAGTACAAGTGTAGAGGGCATGTAAGATATCACCCAGAAGAGTAGGCACAAGATTACAGGACAGGAAGATCTTAACCGCATTCACATCTATAAAGGAATCTGGATTCGGGAAAAGAACCAAACCGTAGATAAGGAGAGCCAAAATATCTTCAAAAGCCTGAAAGTCCAAGTTATCCAAGAATAATTGAGCTTGATCCATCAGAAACTTGGCTAAGAAACCTTTAACCCCGGTTCGTGTCTCCCAGTTGGATACTACATCAGCCCTTTTCAAGTGTAAAGTTGAAGCAATGTCCTCTGGTCTAGGAGCCTCTTCCAAAACTGTGAAAGGCATATGCTCGAGGATGGATATACCCAATAAGTGAGAAAACTCCTCCAAAGTGGGAACCAAATGATAATCCGGGAAAGTGAAACAATGATGCACTGGATGGAAAAACTGGAAAAGCACACTCATCATCTGCTCGTCAAACTTTGAGGCAACCAAGCTAAGAAGCTGACCATGTCTTCTAATGAATGAAGAAGTGTTAGAAACTTTCGAGACTAATTCTTTGAGTTGAGAAGGTATTTGCAAAAAGTTAACTCGGATGGTGTTTCTGCGCATGGAAGCCATAATCTGCAAAACAGAACAAAGATAAATCCCCTCGGTCTTTGAAATGGATAGTAAAATGAAGTATGCATGCTATGTTATGATGCATGATGTCATGATAAAACACATAACATGTATAGCAGATAACAGACATGGTAAAGGCAAACAAGACACACAATAGCCCTTAAGTTTAAGGCTTGCATGGGGTCTAGGTATTACCCTCTTGAAGTTCAGTTGGTTTCAACCTGTCCTAATAATAGTAACCGGGTTCTAGAGGTTCTCAATATCACTGACCATCCTCCATCGGTCATAGTTTCAGCTCACGCAATCTTTTCTTGCGGCCGAAACTATCTTGAGAGTATGGTCTCAATGAATGTAGTATCGAGTATCAACCAGTTCTCAGCTTTACACAGAGGCCGGCTATCTCACTACTTCCTATAGATAAGTTGTTCAATTATAGGTTCTAAGGTCAGTTGATGCTTAACGATACACATAACAGCCCCGTATTCTCCTTGTTTCTCCACAAGGGATACCGATACCAACCAATGTGCCACATCAATGTAGCTACTGCTTCAACCGTATCGGTATACGCCGTACAATTCCCTCATAGTTTATTGCTACTTACCTAAAAGGTGTCCCCCAGATACAGGTTAGGATCTATAGTAACCCCCAATACAAAACCCTCAAAAGTAAAGCAATCAAATCAAACAATAGAAGCAATTTATGATGAACTAATCCTAACCTATACCCCACTTATTTAGTCCCCAGCAGAGTCGCCAGTTCTATAATATGGTGGCAGAACCAGACTGTTTTAGGAAAATTCTGGTTTGCGTTCTGCGTTTGTATTTGCAAAATGTCACGGTAAGCAAGAGTCGCCACCGACTTTTATTTTATCCAACTGGAAAGGAAAAAAGCACAGAAAAATTCCTTTTTTCGATATATTCTGAGTACGGGGGATAGATTATAGAAAGGGAAGGTATTAGCACCCTTTCTATCCGTAGTTTTCTACGGGCTCTTAGGTACTTGCTCATCATTAAAAATTGCTTATGTGTTTGTGTGTTTTGAAAAGTTTTTGTTTTACTTCGATTTAACTCTTGCTTCTGTCTTCAAGAGTTTTACGAAGTCATTTTGAAAACTTTGTTTGAAAAGAGTGTAAGTGTGAAAAAATTTGTTTTGAGCAAGTACCTACTAGCATCTACCCACTCGAAAAGAGAATGTTTCTGTTCTTGTTTCCTTTAGACAACACTATCCCACTATTAGTGAGTAGGTAGCACCGTCGTTGGAGTTGTAAGGGTCAATTCGAAAGGGACGTACAATACCCAAAGCAATGTTAAGACGTCTTAGTAATAAACCTAATGTCTTAAGATCTTATTCGAGGCAACATTTCCGAGGCAACATTTCTGAACGGGACATTTGATCTTTGTTTAGACAAGAGGGCGACCACTAAAACACCTTATACTTAATGACCGTTTACCGAAGGCAACCGAAGTGAGAGTATACCCTAGGAGTGCGCATGTGCGAGTGTTTTTATTTCAAGTTATTATCTTTGCACATTTAGGGTTTGCTAATAATTTTAAAATTAACATACATTCTTGTGATGCAACCATATTATCATACATCTAATAATTAATATTTGCGAAAATTAAAATGCAGAAAATAAAGCTACGCTATTACAAGGCTTCGGGTAGGGGAATTAATTACATAGCCAAAAACCCGTAAAAGGATAAATAAACAAAAAAAGTCCTATTTAAACTATTACATCCCATGAGCAGTTACATTAATATTGTAAAAATAAATAAGCGCGTGCGATGAATCGAGGAAGAGCAAAATTAGGGTTTTGACCCCGTCTAACCCTAATTAAAAGAAAAAATTATTTTTGTTTGTTTTTGATTATTTTTAAAAAAATAAGGTTTTAAATTAAATACAAACTTAATTACTAATTAAATTAAATTAAGGAAAGTAATTAATTTTTGACCTATTTTTTCATTTTTAGTTATTTTTAGAAAAGAAAATAAAAATTAAATTAAACAAATCCTAATTTCTAGTTTGTTTTTTAATTTATTTACAAAACAAATTAAAGTTGCCCTAAAATTAAATTACACTAATTAAATTAATTTTTTGATAAAAAATAAAACCTAAATCTAATTTGATGAAAATTTATTTTATGGATTTTTTATAAAAAGAAGTAATTTTGTGAGAAAAATAAATTAAACAAAATAAATTAAATAAAGAAAATATAAAAGAATAAGGAAAAAGAGTATTGGGCCTGGTATCCAAAGCAAAAGTGGGGTGCCATTAGCAGCTTTTGGGCCCAAAAAACCTGATCCACGTTTGACTTCTATGATCCCATGTTTGCACGTTGACTGGGGTCTTTGGTAGACCCTCTCATGCCAAGCGTGGGATTTGAATTGCCTTAGATCCAGTGGTTGCAAGCTGAGGGCATATGGTGGACGTCTTGGGAACTTGCACATGGGATCATGTATAGAAAAAATACATTGAAGAAACAGGGGGACATGGGGATCGAACCCAGGTCCTATAGCCTTTTCTCTCTCTCGCTGACCAACTGAGATGGCACGTCTTGTTGTACATAGAGAAACAAACAAATATTATATTAAAAAAATACAACTTGTTAATTTTCTGCGCGTGAACGTTTGAATGGGCGAACCAGGGCACGCCATGCCATCATCTCTAACCTCTCTCTGTTGCTAAAAATTTGATGATTTTTACCTACGGACAAGAAGTGTAGGTACATCCCTTGCAATTTTACAAATCACCTACAAGCATGATAAATGAAATCTAATGCCACAGACCAATTCGTCTTGGCCTTGTGAACATCATGGTGCCTTTCTTTTGGGCCAATTTCTCCTGTACAAGAAGGCCCCAAAACGACACAAGAAAACCTAACAATGGCATATCTCTATAGGGTTAGCAAAAACGCAATTAACTGTTACCAATAGCTTACAAATGGTTCAAGGGTTCAGAATATATACATGATTCATGCTACAAATGCCTAAATGATGATATTCTATTTCAAGGATATGTCAAGACCGTGAATCACTTACAGCGAGTTTTAGTGCACGAAAAGGCTTGCTTTTAATTGCTATGGACTCCCTGAATGCCCAGGAAACAGAAGGAATGCTTGGCAAGGCTTGAAAGTGCCTGGAACTGTGAAAACAGATTGCACTTTTTCTTGATTTTTTTTGCAAGTTGTTCTTCCTCTTACACGCCTCCAAACCTTGTTCTTTTGGTCTGCATTTGTCCAATATATCAATGATTGAATTAAGTTTGCAAATGTGCATCCAATCTTTTTCAATTACGGTCTTTGATCATGATTTGATTCCCATGAAGATCTTTCCAAAATAAGACAAAAACCAATCTTTTTATGCACAAAGATGACTTGCACGATTTGATTTTGTTGTTAGCTGTATAAGGGACCTGAAATATGCACAAAATCTCAAGGCTTAAATGATTTTGATATTTCCATGATTTATTTTGATTTAATTTGATTTAATTGAAATAAAAATCAAAATAAATGGCAAAAATAAAATAAAGGCAATTGGGAAGGATCATGGGTCGTGGACCATGTTACAAACTCAAAACAAGTACAAAAAGTTGGGCCCATTTGACAAAAATTGCAATTTGAGGCACTTTTGATTTTTGACAATTTTTCAAAAAGTGTCAAATTCACCAATGCATAACTTCTTCAATTTTGATTCTATGAAAGTGTTCTTAGACTTTTTAGAAAGCTTGAGATGTCCTCTAAGCAACCCTTTTGGTCTCATATCAATTGAGTCTTCCATGTTCATGTATGAGGCTTTGACAAAAAGGTGTTTTTGTTGACTTTTCAAAGTGACCTATAATGTCCAAATTTATAACTTCTTGTGAGTGCATATTTTGAACTTGGGAGATGAAGATGAATTATAGGGAATTGCATTCACTTCAAAATGAGCTTTGGATGGGTCATATATAATAAAGTATGAGAAAGTTATGCTTGTTCAAAGTTGGGTTGACTTTTCCTACAAAACCCTAATTTAGCAACTTCTGGGTTTTGATGTATTGTGAGCAATCCTTGAGGAATCATGATCAACCCTTGATCAAATGATGAATGATGCTTCAAAATTAGAATGTTGACCAAAAATCTTGAGGTTTGACTGTATGTGGGCCATAGTTGACTTTTGTCCTAACACATTTGATTTTCAGGCCTTTGAGTAATTAACTGAGCAACCTTTCTCTGCAAGGCTTGAAACTTGACATGGATTATCTTGAGAACATATTAGGGCAATGGTGAGCCTTTGGGATCCCTTGGACTCAATTATCTTGATGCAACATGAAACCCTAATTTGAGGTAGTGTGCCTTAGGAGAGGGTTTGTCTGGTCAACCCTTGGACTTCTTTGAGCAATTTGAGGATCTCACTTGAAATGTATTGAGAAATATGGGAGGGCAAGTTTTGGGGTACAATAGCTGCTCGTGTTCAATCTTTTTAAACCCGAGGATGTAGATTGGCTTGTTTGCCTTTCTTGATCCGAGGGTGGAAGATGATTGAACACTAGAGTGCCCAGAAATTTGCACTCGCATGAAGTGATATTTGTCTTGTGATGCCAAGAATGGGCTTATAGATTCCATTTGGAGATGAATGACAGGAGATGGGCTTAAAGATGCCATCCGAAGGAGTGTCGATCGCATACGAGATTCCTTTGCGAGAGTCCGTATACCTGTTGTTGAGGAAGACTACGCTGGGGAATACTGGTCTCTATCTTGTTAAAAGTTGAATTTTAGGAGCTTCGGTCGTCCGTTATTCTACTAGGAAATCATCTCTTAGTCGAAGAGGTGAAAATGAACTACTATCTGGTCGTGATCCAGGCTTCATAGTGATAAGATCGACTGCTATCTGGTCGTATTCCAGACTTTACAATGACTTAATGGGGAGATGAGATTAAACTTGCTATCCGGTCGTAATCTAGGC
Organism: Vicia faba; assembly: GCA_948472305.1. Lineage (NCBI taxonomy): Eukaryota > Viridiplantae > Streptophyta > Magnoliopsida > Fabales > Fabaceae > Vicia > Vicia faba. Next base: position 1,260,548,270 of record OX451737.1, on the reverse strand, counting down.
TTTGCAATTTCTCAATTCTTATTTGGTCGTAATCCAGGATTCAGAAGGAATTAAGTTGTTATACGGTTGCATCCGGGCTTCAACTTGAATTTAGGGCACACTAATATCCGGTCGACTCCAGGCTTCTTAGTAATTGTCCAGGTAAACTGCTATTTGGTCGAAATCCAAGCTTCGCAGTGTCTTGTACTGTTATCTGGTCGTAATCCAGGCTTCATTCCTTTACCGCTATTTGGTCGTAATCCAGGCTTCATGATGTTTTATACCATTATCTGGTCGAATCTAGGCTTCAAGGTGTCCTGTACTGTTATCTGGTCGTAATCCAAGCTTCATAATACCTCACGTCTTATCTGGTCGTAATTCAGGCTTCAGAAGAAATCAAGTGGTTATCCGGTCGCCTCTGGGCTTCCATTTGGTTTTTAGGCCTACTAATATCCGGTCGATTTCCGGGCTTCATAGTAATTGGCCGGGTAGACTGCTATTTGGTCGAAATCCAAGCTTCACAGTGTCCCTCATTGTTATATGATTGTAATCTAGGCTTCAGTGTCTTTTACCGCTATCTGGTCGTAATCCAGGCTTCACGATGTTTCATACCATTATCTGGTCGAATCCAGGCTTCATGGTGTTTGGAGAAATCAAGATATTATCCGGTCGAATCCGGGCTTCATAACTTGTATTAAAAATATACCACTATTTGGTCGACTCTAGGCTTCGTAGTATTCTTGGCTGCTATCTGGTTGTAATCCAGGCTTCACAGCATCTTGTACTGTTATCTGGTCGTAATCCAGGCTTCACAGTAACTTGTATTGCTATTTGGTCGTAATCCAGGCTTCGCAATAGTTTGCTGAGCTGTTATCCGGTTGTAATCCGGGCTTCACGATGTGTGTTTATGACATACCACTATCTGGTCGAATCCAGGCTTCATGGTGTCCTTGTACTTTTATATGGTCATAATCCAGGCTTCACAATACTTGTTGGGGATTAAACTATTATCCGGTCGAATCCGGGCTTCATAGCTTAAAGATAAACCACTATCTGGTCGATTCTAGGCTTCGCGGTGTTTGATCTGTTATTCGATCGTTCTCCGGGCTTCACAATATGATGTAGAAATCAAGATATTATCTGGTCGGATCCGGGCTTCATAACTTGAACTGGAATAGAAATCTTCAGCATTGATTTGACTGAACCAGAGAAACTCTGAGAATTTTGATTGTACCTTTCCCTGAAAGGTAAAGAGTTAGTCGTATGTAATGTCATGATGCATGACATGTATCGAATAATGATGTTCTCAAAATAAATGAGATTGTGCTGTATGATGCATATGCGTATGCCATGATGTATGAATATGAAATGTTTTTATGATATTCTCTAACTGGGGAAAATAAATCCCGGACTGCTGCTGGAGAGTGCAAAGAGTTGAATTCTTCATTCTCTCCGGGTATGATGGTCGAAGATGATTTGAGAATAAATTGGTGGGAGAATAACTTTGCTGGAGAATAAACTAGTGAGGGAATGACTATGTGGGGAAGAGATACTTTGTCAGAAGATCTACTGATTTGGAGGAATAACCTCGGCTGGGGATGAATTACTGTTTCTGGCGATGATGAACTCTGTTGGGGGTTGAGTTTCTGCTTGCGGAAGAAATAAACTCCGCTGGGGATAGTCTTCCATTGTTGGTGATAGGTGAACTCTGCTTGGGGAGAATTAACACCGTTGCTTTCGACACTTCCTACTCTGCAGGGAGTGTATGCATTTTTTAGTCATATTCTCAAGCTGGGTCTATTCCTATACCTGGTGGGTAGAGCAACTGTAAGGTTCAGATACTTCTCGTTTACCTCTGTTCTTGGAATTACGAGTAATTGTCTTTTGTTTCGCATGTAAATATTTATTAGCAACAATTAATGTCAAATGCATATATCAAAATGAAACATTGGATGTTCTTGCAAAACAAAACAGGAAAAGAAAAACAATTTTGAAGTTTCTTTGTAAAAATGAATTGTATTGATTTTGAAGTTGGCCTGTAATAGGCGTTTTGTACAAGAGGCTGGCGTCCTAGTAAGAGAATGCTGCCGAAAGATAGAAATTATACAATTTATGAAAAACAAAGAAAAACAGCTATGTGAAACAATCCCACTGGGCTCCAACTCTGCTATTGCCCTTATATCTTCGAGCGTCTCATCACTTTGCTACTTGGTTGAAGGTAGATCAGATTGATCAGTGCCATCCGAGCTTGATAGTCGATACTGAAGTCTGGTTGCGAGATGATCCAATGAGACATAGTGTTATACTTTGATCCCTAATTTTTTCCTGGACCGCCCTTTCAGGTTTTCAGTCCACCGGGATACCCTTTTTTTCCCAAGCCGCCTTTTCAGGTTTTCGACTTGCCGGGTGTACAGTTTTTTTATTTTCATCCCTTACTTTTACCTGAACCCTTTTGGTTCGCCGGGAAGCCCTTATTTTTGGCTAGGCCAGTCAACCTAGCGGGTCTTTGATTATGCATAGTATTTTTTCACTATGTCTGCATTGACGGAGTGAGGAAGGTCATCACCATCCATGGTGGTTAGAATCATAGCTCCTCCTGAGAAAATGTTCTTAACCATAAATGGCCCTTCATACGTAGGGGTCCATTTGCCCCTGGGATCACCTTGTGGCATTATGATGCGTTTGATCACCAGATCCCCAACTTGATACTCTTTTCGTCTGACTTTCTTGTTAAATGCCTTGATCATCCGCTTTTGATACGTCTGACCATGACAAATAGCAGTAAGTCTCTTTTCGTCGATTAAGTTCAGTTGATCAAGCTGGGTCTGGATCGAGTCATCTTCGCTCAAACCTACATCCTTTCATAATCCGAAGAGAGGGTATCTGGACCTCAATGGGCAGGACTGCCTCTATACCGTACACCAAAGAGTAGGGTGTTTCCCCTGTTGAAGTTCGCGCTGAGGTACGATACCCATGAAGAGCGAATGGTAACATCTCGTGCCATTCTTTGTATGTCACCGTCATCTTCTGCACAATCTTCTTGATGTTCTTATTAGCCGCTTCAACGGCCCCATTCATATTCGACCGGTAAGGAGAAGAGTATTGATGTTGTATCTTAAATTGTTTGCAGAGCTCGGTGATCATTGTATTATTGAGATTTGTACCATTATCCGTAATGATCCTCTCTGGTACACCGTATCGACAGATCATATTGTGCCAGATAAATCGTGCCACAACGTTCTTGGTTACTGTAGCAAAGGAAGTTGCTTCAACCCACTTCGTAAAATAATCAATTGCTACCAGCATGAATCGATGTTCGTTCGACGCAGTAGGTCTGATCTCGCCGATCATGTCGATGCCCCACATTGCAAAAGGCCAAGGAGCTGTCAAGACGTTCAGAGGAACATGAGGTACGTCCACCTTATCAGCATAGACTTGACACTTGTGACAGGTCCGAGAATGCTGATAACAATCGGCTTCTATAGTAGACCAATAATATCCCGCCCGTAAGATTTTCTTCGCCATGGTATGTCCACTGGAATGAGTTCCGTTAGTACCTTCATGTAACTCTGCCATAATCCTTTCCTTCTCGCTTTTGTCCACACATCACAGTAAGGTCGACTCATGGTTACGCTTGTAAAGGATCCCATTGCTAATGAAGAACTTCGTGGCGAATCTCCTCAGAAACTTCTTATCATTAGCAGATGCACCCTCGGGGTACTCTTGAGCCTCAAGATACCTTTTTACCTTGTGAAACTAGGGTTTATCTGCTACCTCTTCAGTCTCGATGTCACAACAATGTGCGGGTTCGTCCAACCTTTCAATGGTAATCTGGGGAGCCTCATTGTCCCACTTGACCTTAAACATGGAAGACATGGTAGCTAGCGCATCTGCTAACTGATTCTCCTCTCTTGGGAAGTGTTCAAAGGTTATCTCCTCAAAATGTGGGAGCAATGTCAGCACATATTCTTTGTAAGGATTAAGATTTGGGTGTTTCATATCCCACTCGCCTTTGATCTGGCTGATCACTAGAGCGAAATCTCCGAATACACTCAAGAACTTAATCCTCAGGTCAATAGCAGCTCGAAGACCCATGATACAAGCTTCATACTCCGTCATATTGTTGGTGCAATTAAAACATAATCGGGCGGTGAACGGAGTATGACAACCTTTAGGAGATATGATCACGACGCCAATTCCATTACCCAACACGTTTGAAGCTCCATCAAAATACATAGACCATCGGGATCCTTCCTCAGGTCCTTCATCCGGTCCAGGTTTTTCACAGTCGGTCACCAACATGATGTTATCATCCGGAAAATCGAAATTCATAGACTGGTAATCATCCACGGCCTGATGCACCAAATGATCTGCCAACACACTCCCCTTGATTGCTTTTTAGGTTGTGTATTGGATGTCATACTCGATTAAGATCATCTTCCATCTTGCTATTCTTCCGGACAAGGCAGGCTTTTCAAAGATATACTTGATTGGATCTATCTATGATATCAACAGGGTAGTGTGAGTTAGCATATACAGTCTACCTGGTGCAGCGGGCGTTCGAGTTATATAGCGGAGATGTGGTGCTGGGATTCTTTGGGGCTTCCCTCAGAGTTACCAGGTTGGTCTTCAATAACTGCGGTAGAATTTGAGATAAGGTCATACTGAGCCGAGTGTATTGTCTTTGCAGTCTCTCCATTCTTTGCTGATTGTTGCTTTGTGGGGCAACAATGGGTCTTGATATTACTACCGCATTTACTGTTTGGCGGCGTTCAGGTCGGTTTTGGATCCTCAAGCTGTAAACTGCACTAGCTTATTTCTTCCGAGTGAAAGGCTTCTTTAATGCACTTGACGACGTATCCTTCTATATCTTACCACTTCGGATACCAGCTTCTACTCTCTCCCCAGTCAGGATCAATTCAGTAAACCCAGATGACGATTTACAGATCAAATGATTGAAAAATGGACCAGACAAAGTCCCAAGAAACATATCAACCAACTCCCTATCAGACAGAGGGGGTTGGACTCTTCCAGCCAAATCTCTCTACTTCTGAGCATAGTCCTTAAAACCTTCGCTTGCACCCATAGACATACCCTGAAGTTGAGTACGCGTGGGAGCAAGCTCGGTGTTATACTGGTATTGCTTGTAAAAAGCAGCAGCAAGGTCCTCCCAGTTGCGGACATTAGCTCCTTCCAATTGATAAACCATTCAAGTTGAGTCCCTGACAGACTATCTTGAAAGAAATGAACCCACAAATTTCTATCAGTAGTGTAGGGTTGGATTTTTCTGACGTACGAACGGAGATGGAGTTTTGGACAGGATACTCCATCGTACTTAGCAAAAACCGAAGCTTTGAATTTATTAGGAATCACCACTCCAGATGCCAGTCTCAGATCTCCGAAGTCCAAACCAGGGATCTTCTGAATCTCCATAGCACTCAGACGATCTTCAAGTTGTTTGTACCTATCCTCAGCAGGAGGATACTGTTCCTCATCAAAATTAGTGTCATTATCAGAAACTACAGGACTGGGAGCCTTTTCTTCTTGTTGATTCTCTCCTCCTTTGGATGAATGAGACAAATCAACCTCCTGTCACAACCTATACCCAAATCTGTGACCCATATTCAGAAGAACCACCTTCTTCTTCTTCTTTTTCTTCTCCTTCATGATGAGAGTCTTCAAATCCTCTTGCCCCTTAGCCAAGTTCAAGAACATCTCTTGGAATTGGGCATTCTGTGCTTGAAGATCTTTGATGGCTTGATCGGTAGGTATTTTAGAAGACATTCTGTGCTGAAATAAACAACGAAGAAGATGAGAAACCTGTAATGATACCTGTAATGAGGTGCATGATAATGGAGTGCATATGAAATGATTTCAAAGACTTTGGGAGATTTAAATTTTCAAACCAAGAAATAAACAAACTTTATTAGATTAAACTTGTAAAAATGTTTAACAATGCCTTTAAGGCGTTACAAAAGAAATAGATTGAAAACAAATCTAAACTAGAAAAAAGCAAAAAATCAGAAATCCCATGGACGCTTCCCCTTCGTGATGACGTAGTCATTGATCGTCCTTTCATTCTCAAGTTGCCTCGTGAGCTTCAAGATCTTCCTCTCTTGCTCATGATACTTCTCCCGGTAAGTATCCCTCTCCTCTTTTAGCTGAATCCAGGATCTCTTCAATGCCCCCAGATCAGTAGGCATGTAGGGATAAAGGACAGTATAAGGAACACCTTCTTCATTAGTATGCTCCACAATCACTGGCAACACAGCTTCATAAGGCATCCCAAGCTTCTGAGCCCGAGCTCGGACCCACTGGAGGTAAGGTTGCATAGGGAGAGAAGTCTTTGGTCCTAGCTCTTGAGGGTCAGACCTATTCACCATGCCCCAAGCTCGTGTAAACCTGCGGTGATGCTCATCAATATCTCCCTTGTAATTAAAGGCAATATTTGTAAGAAGTAGCTCATGAGGACCGTCTCTCCGAGCACGACCAAACTATTGTAAAGCCAAATAAGGACTGTAGGTTATTCCCCCTATAATTCCAAGCAACGGGATATTAGGGTATTCCCCATAACGATCCATGACAACGACACTTTCCATAGCCTTATAACTCCAAAGAATGTCTGTATGGGAAAGGGACATTATCCTGTAAGACCATCCTAAACCTTCCTCATTCTTCAATACGGACTTGGGGAGGTGATAAATAAACCACCTTGCCAGCAAAGGCATGCAACACATGAGGTTCCCTCTTCTACACACAGTACAAGTGTAGAGGGCATGTAAGATATCACCCAGAAGAGTAGGCACAGGATTACGGGACATGAAGATCTTAACCGCATTCACATCTATAAAGGAATCTGGATTTGGGAAAAGAACCAAACTGTAGATAAGGAGAGCCAAGATGTCTTCAAAAGCCTGAAAGTCCAATTTATCCCAGAATAGTTGAGCTTGATCCATCAGAAACTTTGCTAAGAAACCTTTAACCCCGCTTCGTGTCTCCCAGTTGGATACTACATCATCCCTTTTCAAGTGTAAAGCTAAAGCAATGTCCTCTGGTCTAGGAGCCTCTTCCAAAACTGTGAAAGGCATCTGATCGAGGATGGATATACCCAATAAGTGAGAAAACTCCTCCAAAGTGGGAACCAAATGATAATCCAGGAAAGTGAAATAATTATGCACTGGATCGAAAAACTGGAAAAGCACACTCATCATCTGCTCGTCAAACTTTGAGGTAACCAAGCTAAGAAGCTGACCATGTCTTCTAATGAATGAAGAAGTATCAGAAACTTTTCAGACTAATTCTTTGAGTTGAGCAGGTATTTGCACAAAGTTAACTCGGATGGTGTTTCTGCGCATGGAAGCCATAATCTACAAAACAGAACAAAGATAAATCCCCTCGGTCTTTGAAATGGTTAGTAAAATGAAGTATGCATGCTATGTTATGATGCATGATGTCATGATAAAACACACAACAGGTATAGCAGATAACAGACATGGTAAAGGCAAACGAGACACACAATAGCCCTTAAGTTTAAGGTTTCCATGGGGTCTAGGTATTACCCTCTTGAAGTTCAGTTGGTTTCAACCTGTGCTAATAATAGTAACCGGGTTCTAGAGGTTCTCAATATCACTGACCATCCTCCATCGGTCATGGTTTCAGCTCACGTGATCTTTTCTTGCCGCCGGAACTATATCGAGAGTATGGTCTCAATGAGTGTAGTATCGAGTATCAACCAGTTCTCAGCTTTACACCGAGGCCGGCTATCGCACTACTTCCTATGGCCAAGTTGTTCAATTATAGGTTCTAAGGTCAGTTGATGCTTAACGATACACATAGCAGCCCCGTATTCTCCTCGTTTCTCCACAAGGGATACCAGTACCAACCAATGTGCCACATCAACATAACTACTGCTTCAACCGTATCGGTATACGCTGTATAGTTCCCTCACAGTTTATTGCTACTTACCTAAAAGGTGTCCCCCAGATTCCGAGTTAGGATCTATAGTAACCCCCAATACAAAACCCTCAAAAGTAAAGCAATCAAATCAAACAATAGAAGCAATTTATGATGAACTAATCCTAAGTTATACCCCACTTATTTAGTCCCCAGCAGAGTCACCAGTTCTGTGATACGGTGGCAGAATCAGACTGTTTTAGGAAAATGCTGGTTTGCGTTCTGCGTTTGTGTTCGCAAAATGTCGCGGTAAGCAAGAGTCGCCACCGACTTTTATTTTATCCAACTGGAAAGGAAAAAAGAACAGAAAAATTCCTTTTTTTGAGATATTTTGAGTATGGGGGGTAGATTATAGAAAGGGAAGGTATTAACACCCTTTCTATTCGTAGTTTTCTACGGGCTCTTAGGTACTTGCTCATCATTAAAAATTTCTTCTGTGTTTGTGTGTTTTGAAAAGTTTTTGTTTTACTTCGATTTAACTCTTGCTTCTGTCTTCAAGAGTTTTACGAAGTCGTTTTGAAAACTTTGTTTGAAAAGAGTGTAAGTGTGAAAAAATTTGTTTTGAGCAAGTACCTACTAGCATCTACCCACTCGAAAAGAGAATGTTTCTGTTCTTGTTTCCTTTAGACAACACTATCCCACTATTACTGAGTAGGTAACACCGTTGTTGGAGTTGTAAGGGTCAATTCGAAAGGGACGTACAATCATCAAAGCAATGTTAAGACGTCTTAGTAATAAACCTAATGTCTTAAGATCTTATTCGAGGCAACATTTCCGAGGCAACATTTCTGAACGGGACATTTGATCATTGTTTAGACAAGAGGGCGACCACTAAAACACCCTACACTTAATGACTGTTTATCGAAGGCAACCGAAGTGAGAGTATACCCTAGGAGTGCGCATGTGCGAGTGATTTAATTTCAAGTTATTATCTTTGCACATTTAGGGTTTGCTAATCATTTTAAAATTAGCATACATTCTTGTCATGCAACCCTGTTATCATACATCTAACAGTTAATATTTGCGAAAATTAAAATACGGAAAATAAAGCTACGCTATTACAAGGCTTCGGGTAGGGGAATTAATAACATAGCCAAAAACCCGTAAAACGATAAATAAACAAAAAAGTCCTAATTAAACTATTACATCCCATGAGCAGTTACATTAATATTGTAAAAATAAATAAGCGTGCGCGATGAATCGAGGACGAGCAAAATTAGGGTTTTGACCCCGTCTAACCCTAATTAAAAGAAAAAAATATTTTTGTTTGTTTTTGATTATTTTTAAGAAAATAAGGTTTTAAATTAAATACAAACTTAATTACTAATTAAATTAAATTAAGGAAAGTAATTAATTTTTGACCTATTTTTGCATTTTTGGTTAATTTTAGAAAAGAAAATAAAAATTAAATTAAACAAATCCTAATTTCTAGTTTGTTTTTTAATTTATTTACAAAACAAATTAAAGTTACCCTAAAATTAAACTACACTAATTAAATTAATTTTTTGATAAAAAATAAAACCTAAATCTAATTTGATGAAAATTTATTTTATGGATTTTTTATAAAAAGAATTAATTTTGTGAGAAAAAATTAAACAAAAAAAATTAAATAAAGAAAATATAAAAGAATAAAGAAAAAGAGTATTGGGCCTGGTATCCAAAGCAAAATGGGGGGTGCCATTAGCAGCTTTTGGGACCAAAAAACCTAATCCATGTTTGACTTCTATGATCCCATGTTTGCACGTTGATTGGGGTCTTTAGTAGACCCTCTCATGCCTAGCATGGGATTTGAATTGCCTTAGATCCAGTGGTTACAAGGTGAGGGCATATGGTGGACGTCTTGGGAACCTGCACATGGGATCATGTATAGAAAAAATACATTGAAGAAACAAGGGGACCTGGGGATCGAACCCAGGTCCTATAGCCTTTTCTCTCTCCCACTGACCAACTGAGCTGGCATGTCTTGTTGTACATAGAGAAACAAACAAATATTATATTAAAAAATACAAATTGTTAATTTTCTGCGTGCGAACGTTTGAAGGGGCGAACCAGGGCACACCATGCCATCATCTCTAACCTCTCTCAGTTGCTAAAAGTTTGATGATTTTTACCTACGGACAAGAAGCGTAGGTACAACCCCTGCAATTTTCAAAATCACCTACAAGCATGATAAATGAAATCTAATGCCACAGACCAATTCGTCTTGGCCTTGTGAACATCATGGTGCCTTTCTTTTGGGCCAATTTTTCCTGTACAAGAAGGCCCCAAAAAGACACAAGAAAACCTAACAATGGCATATCTCTATAGGGTTAGCAAAAACGCAATTAACTGTTACCAATAGCTTACAAATGCTTCCAGGGTTCAGATTATATACACGATTCATGCTACAAATGCCTAAATGATGATATTCGATTTCAAGGATATGTCAAGACCGTGAATCACTTACAGCGAGTTTTAGTGCACGAAAAGGCTTGCTTTTGATTGCTATGAACTCCCTGAATGCCCAGGAAACAGAAGGAATGCTTGGCAAGGCTTGAAAGTGCCTGGAACTGTGAAAACAAATTGCACTTTTTCTTAATTTTTTTTGCAAGTTGTTATTCCTCTTACACGCCTCTAAACCTTGTTCTTTTGGTCTGCATTTGTCCAATATATCAATGATTGAATTAGGTTTGCAAATGTGCATCCATCTTTTTCAATTATGGTCTTTGATCGTGATTTGATTCCCATGAAGATATTTCCAAAATAAGCCCAAAACCAATATTTTTATGCACAAACATGACTTGCACGATTTGATTTTGTTGCTAGCTGTATAAGGGACCTGAAATATGCACAAAATCTCAAGGCTTAAATGATTTTGATATTTCCATGATTTATTTTGATTTAATTTGATTTAATTGAAATAAAAATAAAAATAAATGGCAAAAATAAAATAAAGGCAGGTGGGAAGGATCATGGGTCTTGGACCATGTTACAAACTCAAAACAAGTACAAAACGTTGGGCCCATTTGACAAAAATTGCAATTTGAGGCACTTTTGACTTTTGACAATTTTGCAAAAAGGGTCAACTTCACCAATGCATAACTTCTTCAATTTTGACTCAATGAAGGTGTTCTTGGACTTTTTAGAAATATTGAGATGTCCTCTAAGCAACCTTTTTTTGTCTCATTTCAATTGAGTCTTCCATGTTCATGTATAAGGCTTTGACAAAAAGGTGTTTTTGTTGACTTTTCAAAGTGACCTATAATGTCCAAATTCATAACTTCTTTTGTGAGTGCATATTTTGAACTTGGGAGATGAATATGAATTGTAGGGCATTGCATCCACTTAAAAATGAGCTTTTGATGGGTCATTTCTAATAAAGTATGAGAAAGTTATGCTTTCCAACGTTGGGTTGACATTTCCTACAAAACCCTAATTTAGCAACTTCTGGGTTTTGATGAATTGTGAGCAATCCTTGAGGAATCATGATTAAACCTTGATCAAATGATGAATGATGCTTCAAAATGATAATGTTGACCAAAAATCCTTAGGTTTGACTGTATGTGGGCCATAGTTGACTTTTGCCCTAGCACAGTCGATATTCAGGCCTTTGAGCAATTGACTGAGCAACCTTTCTCTGCAAGGCTCGAAACTTGACATGGATGATCTTGAGAATATATTAGGGAAATGGTGAGCCTTTGGGATCCCTTGGACTCAAGTATCTTGATGCAACATGAAATCCTAATTTGAGGTAGTCTGCCTTAGGAGAGGGTTTGTCTGGTCAACCCTTGGACTTCTTTGAGCAATTTGAGGATCTCACTTGAAATGTATTGAGAAATATGGGAGGGCAAATTTTGGGGTACAACAGAAAGGGTGATAATACCTTCCCTTTTCATAACTTACCCCCCAAACTCAAGAAAATAATCTCAAAGGTCTTTCCTTCTCTTTTCACCCTTTCCTTATTGGATAAAAGAAAAGTCGGTTGCGACTCTTGCTATCCGTAACAATTGCGATCAAACGCAAAACACCCAAGTCAGTTCTCCCAACGTATCACACTCGCCATCCATCTCAACATACCTGAAAGAGTTAAAATGGCTCACCATATACTCTTTTTCACCATGGATTGTAACAATCTTCCCATTAACCAGATACTTTAACATTTGGTGTAGAGTAGAAGTAACAACACTGGCCCCATGGATCCAAGGGCGTCCCAACAAACAAGAGTAAGACGGGCGAATGTCCATCACATAGAAAGTGGAGCCAAAAGTTTTAGAACCAACTTTAATAGGAATGTCCACTTCCTCGTGTACCATTCTCTTGGAACCATCAAAATCCCTCACCACAATATTACTGGGCTTCAAAGTCAGTCCTTCACAGTCCAATCTGTCTAAAGCACCCTTGGGTAGAACATTTAATGACGAACCCGTATCAACCAGTACAAGATTCAGGGTGGTGCCCCTGCACTCAATAGAGACATACAGGGCATCATTATGCTTTCTTCCTTTGGACGTCAAATCAGCATCGGAGAAACCAAGTCCATTATTAGCAGTCAGACTAGCGACATAATTCTCAAATTGGTCGGCAGAAGTCTCTTATGGCACATGTGCAGACTTCATGAACTTTACCAAAGCCTTAGCATGGGCTTCGGAGCATAATAACAAGGCCAACATTGAAATTTTTGAAGGGGTCTACCCCATTTGTTCCACAACATTGTAATCACTCTTCCGAATGATTTTCAGTATTTTCTCCATTTCTTTTTTGGAGGGTTCAGGAATGGTTTCTTTAGATGCCCACGTCTGGGCAGGCTCAACCAGTACTTCTTTGCCCCGAGTCTCAGCTGACTCAGTAGCAGGAAAAACAACAGGAGTGATAATAGAAGTAGAAATAGGAGTAACAATAGGAACATTAGCAGGAATAACCAAGGGAGTGGCAACAATCTTCGAAGAGATTTCAGGAAAGAAAATCCTCCCGCTTTTGGTGATTTTATTGGTCCCATAATGTTGTCGATGTTGGGATCAATATCTTCAGTATCTTCAATTTTAATAGCCAATAGGTCTTGCTTGACGCCATGGTAGTAGACGTTAACTCCATAGTTCCAAGGAACAACTTTGTCAGAGGAATATGGTATCGGCCCAAGAAAAGTGATAATTAAATGAGAAACCTTAGGAGTGGATATAACCCTGATCGGGCCTTTAGAGGAGACCCTGAGAGGACTGTCAGAAATGGTAATAATTGAAATGTCTTCACACAAACTTCTTGTAGAGGGAATATTCTCAAAGAGGATCTCCCAATCATTAATCAGACACTGAACACCTATCTTCAAAAACAAACAACCATTGGGCAGAGACGCACACATGTGGAAATCTTCACCACAACCCGGAAATAAGCTGGCTAGTAAGAGATTCTTCTTAACAACTGGAAGAAGAGTAGTCAAATAATCCACAGAAGAAACAAATAGAACATCATAAACAACATTAATACCTTGGTCATGCTTGGGCATGGATGCAATTCTCACATTGGGGGTCTCCGGAGGGTCAAATTCAATCTCCTTTGCCTCAATAAGATCATGAACCTTGTTCTTCAGAGCCCAACAATCATTCGTATCATGCCTCGAACTGTTGGAGTGGAAGGCACATCGAGCATTTGAATTATAACGGAGAGATGTAGTATTTGGATTTTTAGGAGCCTCCCTCAGAGTGAGCAGATTAGACTTCAACAAGTGTGGCAAAGCCTGAGATAAGGACATGTTAAGCCAGGTGAACTGTCTTCTGGGTGAATTCTGCATGTGCTGATTGTTTTGTTGTTGATTTGGCGCAGGGTTGGAGATCATCACAGCTTTGCTTTGATTCTTCTGACCATAGGAAACACTTAATTCTTTCTTCCTAGAGAATGGTTTCTTCACTGTACTTGAAGATGCATCTGTCTGAATCTTACCGCTCTTGATACCAGCTTTTACTCGTTCACCACTCAATATCAACTCAGTAAACCAGACTGAAGAACTTCTGATCAGATGGTTGAAAAATGGGCCTGAAAAAGTACCCAAGAACATATCTACCATCTCACTATCAAACAGAGGAGGTTGGACTCTTCCCGCAAGATCTCTCCACTTCTTGGCATAATCTTTAAAGCCCTCGCTAGGACCCATAGACATGCTTTGAAGTTGTGTAGGGTCAGAGAAAGGTCATCATTGAATTGGTACTGCCTGTAGAAAGCAGCAACGAGATCCTCCCAGTTGCGGATGTTGGTTCCCTCCAGCTGATAGAACCATTCCAATTAAGTCCCCGATAAACTTTCCTAGAAAGAATGCACGCACAAATTCCTATCAGCGGTGTGAGGTTGGATCTTCCTGACATAAGACCTTAGATGAAGCTTAGGACATGAAACCCCGTCATATTTAGCAAATGCGGGAACCTTGAACTTCTTTGGAATGACTACTCCAGAAACCAATCCTAATTCTTCAAAATCCAGACCAGTTACCCTCTGAATTTCCATGGTGTTGAGAAATTGTATTTGTATGCAATTTTTGGCTAGAGGGAGTTTGATGGAGTTCCAAGGCTTGTAATTTCGTGTGTCAAGTTGCATAAGAGTGTCTTAGTTTATAGGAAAAGTTTTGAGATCTTGAGGTGGTCAGAATCACAAGATCACAAATTATGGGATTTTGACTTGTTTTTGAAGCAAGCTTGACAAGTATAGTTTCAAGGCAAGGTACAAAGCTATATAGAATCGTTATCAATTTTAAACATGCTTATCTGACTTTGTAGAGGAAGCTTGTGCAGAAGGAACAAGTGCAAAGCTCAATACAAGTTGACTTTGCATAAAGCTTGCTTTATGAGAATAGAATGGTAACTTTCTTCCAAATATGGAAAATTGCTTTTGATAATGGCTTAATCACTTGGATCATACCTCAATCATTTATGTAAACAATTAATTATGGAGTGATTTACAAGTTAGAATCCTGAAAAAACAAGATTGTGCAGCATAGGCTTGAGATTTGAATTCTTGTTCATCACAAAGATGACCTATAATTCAAGTGTGAAACCCTAACTTCATCTCTTCGATTATCTTATCTCAAAAAAGATCTCATTGAGTTCTTGGACACTTTGAAAAACTTGGAACATTATCTACAACATTCATGTTGGCCATTTTTGAAGAATGAATTTGGAACTATGTGAAAAATTGTCATGAAGTTAGGTTGAAAATCTGTCTAAACTAGGTTAAATATTCACCAAGTGTTTTAAGGAAAAGTGCATGCCTTTGTGAATTCATAACTCAAAATCCAAACATTTATAGGACTTGATAAGCAAATAAAAGTTGTATAGCTCATAAATATCTACAACTTTCATGTTGGAAGTTTTCTTTGAATCATCTTGCATCTTGGTGAAAATTTGGCATGAAGTCATAAAAACTTTGAAAATAAGGCTTAAAACACTTAGAAAATTTTCTAAGTCTTAAAAACTTTGACTTTTTAAAGACTTTTGACTTTATTGATTTCTTGATGATCAAGCTTCATATTTTTACATGTATTGATGAATTGTGATCTTTGAAACTCAATCTTGACTAAAAAACCAAAGTTTGACTTTTTGGTGTACAATTGACTTTTCATCAGTTGACCAAATGTCAAGTATCAATCAATTGATCTTGAGAAGTGAATTGAGATATGAAATTAGTTCAAAATGATGCATTTTAATACTTGAGATCATTTTTCAAACCAATAAGCCATGTATTAGGTCAAAAGTCAAATATTAGCCATTCTCAGTCAAAACCCTAATTTTGATCATTTTGCCCTTTTGGTAATTTGAACAATTTTCTTGGGAAATTGTGATCCAAAATTGATTAATTCATACATATGACTTAAAAATGTTGATATTGGTCCAAAATCTTGAAGTTTGACTATAGGTTGACCATAGTTGACTTTTTACCCAATACAACTGATTTTAGGTCATTTGATCAAATGACTGAGCAATTTTGTGATCCAAGACTTGAAACTTGACATGAGAAATCTTGAGGGTCCATAATGATCCATGAAATTCATTTGAAGTATTAGAAGTCCAATTGTCCTTGTGAAAACTCAAGCCCTAATTTGAGATATCAGTGTTGAGGATATGGCTTGACCTAATCAATACTTGTGTAAGTTTGAAACATTGAAGATCTTTTTGAGAAATATCTTAAGAAAAGAGAGGGAAAATTTTTGGGTATAACAACTTCCCCTATTCAATCTTCTTAAATCTGAAGAGTTAGATTGGCGGGTCCGCTATTCGCGACTTGAAGGTGAAAGATGATCGAACACTAGAGTACCCAGGAGTTTTCACTTGATGATGTGTTAGTTGATTGTGTCGAGAATGAGCTTAAAGATGCCATTTGGAGAAGTGATAAAGAGTTTGTCAGAGATGGGGCTTGCAGATGCCATCCAGAGTGAATGTTGATATAAATTGGAAGGGGTATTAGAATAAATCTTTGGTTTATTTATACTGAAATAGTAGATGTCTCTTGCTTGTTTTTAACTGGAAGAGGTAAATCTAACCAGAAGAGGTTCTTCGTTTAGCGACTTTATTGGGGAAATAATCCTAAACAGAATAGGTATGTCGATTGTTTGTCTTTAACTGGAAGAAATAAATCTAAACCAGAAGAGGTATGTCGTTTGCCTGTCTTTAACTGGAAGAAGTGAATCTAACCAGAAGAGGTCTTTCAATTGCATATCATTAACTGGAAGAAGTAGATCTAACCAGAAGAGGTCTGTCATTCGTCTGTGTTTAACTGGAAGAAGTGAATCTAACCAGAAGAGGTCTGTCGATTGACTATCATTAACTGGAATAAATAAATATAACCAGAATAGGTCTATCGATTGCCTATCATTAATTGGAAGAAATAAATCTAACCAGAAGAGGTCTGTCGTTAGCCTGTCTTTAACTGGAAGAAATAAGTCTAACCAGAAGAGGTCTGTCGATTGCCTATCATTAATTGGAAGAAATAAATCTAACCAGAAGAGGTTTGTCGTTCACCTGTCTTTAACTTGAAGAAGTGAATCTAACCAGAAGAGGTCTATCGATTGCCTATCATTAACTGGAAGAAATAAATCTAACCAGAAGAGGTTTTCATCTGCCTGTCTTTAACTGGAAGAAGTATACTTAACCAGAAGAGGTCTTTGTTTAGTTGATTGATTTTCTCTGAAAGGAAGAGGGTTAGTTTCATGCAGATGTATGCATGGCGTAATGATGTTCTCAAAATAAATGAGATTATGCGGTATGCATTTGTCATGTAGGTGATATGATGTATGAATGTTATTGAATGTATCTTTGTCTAGGAAAATAAATCCTTGACAAATGCTGGGGAGTGTTGGGAAGAAAAATCCTGGACTTCCGCTGGAGATGAGGAGTATGTGTATCTTCGACTTTGTTTAGAGTGTTCTGTTGGGGATTCCTGTCTTGTTGTTTTGAGGAAATTTTATGGGGAATGTCGATTTCTTCTTGAGGGATAGAGTTCAGGGACCTTGGTTGTCCATTACTCTACTGGGGAATTATAACTTGATTGGGGATAAAAGTTAACTGGTATCTGGTCAGATTTTAGGTTTCGCAGCAACTTACTTTAAACTGTTATCTAGTCGGATTCTAGGTTTCACAGAAACTTACTGGGGAGGATGAAGTTAATTGTTATCTGGTCAGATTCCGGACTTTGTAGAAACTTACAGGGGATAACGAAGTTAACTGTTATCTGGTCGAATTCCTAGCTTCGTAGCAACTTACTAGGGAGAATGAAGTTAAATTGTTATCTGGTCGGATTCCAGGCTTTGCAGCAACTTAACTGGGGATAGTAATGAATCCGATGAGGACAAAAGGCTTTTGTCCGTTGATTTGTAATAGTCTGAGACAAGAATCGTGTTGGGGAATCTGTAGTTTGTTGGGGAAATAAACCCTGTTGAGGAGAATATTTTGAAGATCTTATCGAGAGGAATTCTTTTGCGGAGAACTCCACAAGGTTTCTTTTTTCAGTTAAGACAAAACTCGGCTGGGGAGAGGGTTTTCAGGAGATTATACTTTGTGGGGATAATCTTATTGAAGAAATTCTGTGGGGATATCCCAATTACATACATTTGTTAATAGTTAATCATGTTCGTATGCATATGTTCATTCAATTTTAAACATTGGACATTTTGGCACTCAACACAGAAAAACAAAAAGTTTTCACTTCGAAGTATATATTCGTATTGATGTTTTGCCTATAAACAAGAATTTTTGTATAAGGAGACAAAAATCCTAGTAAGAGGAAATCGTCGAGAGAGTGCAAGAAATACAAAGTGAAAACAAAATAATAGCCATGTGGAAGTAATCTCATTGGGTTCCAACTCCGCCATTGCCCCTATGTCTTCAAACGTTATTCCTTGCCATTGAAAGAGGTTGATTGAATTGATCTTATACCATTGAACTTGGACCTTGGTAATACAGTCGACTGTAGTGATTTCATGGGACATAGTCATACGCTTTGATCCCTAATTTTTGCCTGGACCGCCCTTTCGGGTTTTCAGCCAACCAGGATACCCTTTTTTTTCCCAAGCCGCCCTTTCAGGTTTTTGACTTACCAGGTGCATAATATTTTGTATATATCCCTAACTTTTGACCGAATCTTTTTGATTCGCCGGGATGCCCTTATTTTGCCTAGGTATGTCAACCTAGCGGGTCATTTTTGTGCGTAGTATTTTATAACTATGTTTGCATTCAGAGGATGCGGAAAATCTTCGCCGTCCATAGTAGTTAGCATCATCTACCGCCAGAGAATACTTTCTTAACAACAAATGGCCCTTCGTAGGTGGGAGTCCATTTTCCCTTGGGATCACCTTGTTGAAGAATGATACGCTTTATTACCAAGTCTCCAGTTTGATACACTCGAGGCTTGGTCTTCTTGTTGAAAGCCTTAAATCATACGCTTTTGATACATTTGACCATTACAAATAGCAGCCAGTCTCTTCTCGTCAATTAGGTTCAACTAATCCAACCTAATCTGAATCCATTGATGTTCGCCTAAGTCTTCTCCTTTCATAATCCTTAAGGAAGGAATCTGAACTTCCACAAGCAGGATAACTTCCATGCCATATACTAAAGAGAAAGGAGTTTCCCTAGTTGATGTTCAAGCTGAAGTATGGTAGCCATGAAGAGAAAATGGTAGCATCTTGCGCCAGTCTTTATAGGTTACTACCATCTTTTGCACAATCTTCTTTATGTTTTTATTGGCAGCTCCCATTGCGCCATTCATCTTAGGTCTGTTTGGAGAAGAGTTGTGATGCTTGATTTTGAGCTGCATACAAAGTTCAGTGGTCATAGCATTGTTGATATTGGTTCCATTATCAGTGATGATCCTTTCAGGTATGCCGTACCGGCATATGAGGTTATGCTTGATAAACTGGGCTACCACGTTCTTAGTGACTGAGGCAAATGAATCATCTTCGACCCGTTTGGTGAAGTAGTCAATGGCAACAAGGATAAAACAATATCCATTGGAGGCAGTGGGCTTGATCTCTCTAATCATGCCAATTCCCGACATTGCGAATAGCCACAGAGCAGTCATGACATTCAAAGGAATTGGAGGCATATGAGCCTTATCAGCATAGATTTGACACTTATGGAAAGTCCTTAAGTGATGGTGACAATCAATTTCCATAGTCGACCAATAGTAACTAGCCCTCAGAATCTTCCTTGCCATAGTGTGCCCGCTAGAGTGAGTTCCAAAGACACCTTCATGCATGTCTTCCATGATTTTCTCTACCTCCTTCTTGTCCATACAACGGAGCAGAGTAGAATCATGGTTATGCTTGTACATAATCCCATTGCTTAGGAAGAATTTGGCTGAGAACCTTCACAAGAATTTATTGTCGTTGATTGAGGCTCCTTCAAGATACTTCTGTGCTTCAAGATATCTCTTTACTTCATATTACCAAGGCTTCTCCTCATCAGTGTCAATCTCATAGTAGTGCGCAGGTTCATCAAATCTTTCGTTTGTAATTTGGGAGCTTTGTTGTCCCAATTTACCTTGAACATGGATGACATCATCGCTAAGGCATCTGCCAAATGATTTTATTCTCTTGGAAAGTGTTTAAAGGTGACCTCTTCGAAGTAAGGGATCAGGGTCAGCACAAGCTCTTTGTAGGGGATCAGATTCAGATGTTTGGTATCCCATTCTCCTTTAACTTGACTGATTACTAAATTTGAGTCTCTGTATACGCTTAAGAATTTTATTCTTAGGTCAAATGGCAGCCTTAAGACCCAAGATGCATGCTTCATACTCGACAATGTTGTTTGTATAGTCAAAGCATAGTCTGGCAATGAAAGGCGTATGACCACCTTCGATGGAAATAATCACAACACTAATTCTGTTACCTAAAGCATTGGAAGCTCCATCAATAACCATAGTCCATCGGGATCCTTGTTCAGGTCCGTCATACGGTCCAGGCTTCTCACAATCAGTTATCAGCATGATATTCTTGTCTGGGAATTCAAAGTTCATGGATTGGTAATCGTCAACAGCTTGATGGGCCAAATGATCTGCTAGCACACTTCCTTTGATGGCCTTTTGTGTAGTGTATTGGATAACATGTTCAGTCAAGATCATTTTCCATCTAGCTATTCTTCCGGAGAGGGATGGCTTCTCGAAGATGTACTTGATAAGGTCCATCTTAGAAATCAACAAAGTGGTATGAGTCAACATATACTGTCTTATCCGGCGAGCATCTCAGGCCAGAGTGTAACAAGTTTTCTCGAGCAGTGAATATCTTGTTTCACAATCAGTAAACTTTTTGCTCAGGTAGTATATTGCATGCTCTTTTTGGCCAGCCTCGTAATGTTGGCTCAACACGTACCCCATTGAATTCTCTAATATAGTCAAGTCATAATTAGAGGTCTTCCTTCAACTGGAGGCATCAAGATGGGAGGTTCTTATAAATATTCCTTGATCTTACCAAAGGCTACTTAGCAATCGTCATTCCATCTGACTACTTGATCTTTCTTCAAGAGTTTGAAGATTTCCTCACTAGTAGCAGTTAGGTGAGATATGAATCGAATAGTATAGTTGAGTCACCCTAAGAAACCCCTGACCTCCTTCACAATACAGGAGCTGTCATTTCTTGTATGGCTTTGACTTTTGCAGGGTCGACCTCGATACCTTTTCCACTGACGACAAACCCTAAGAGTTTTCCAGATCTTACCCCGAAGGTGCATTTGTTGGGATTCATCTTTAGCTTTTATTTCTTCAACCTCTCAAACAACTTGTGAAGATTATCAAGATGTTGTTCCTCAGTTTGCGAACTTGCAATCCTATCATCGACGTACACTTCTATATCATGATGGATCATATCATGAAATAGAGCTACCATAGCTTATTGATAGGTTACCCCTGCATTCTTCAAACCGAAAGGCACGACCTTATAGAAGAAAGTCCCCCACTGTGTGACAAAGGTGGTCTTCTCCATGCCCTTGGGAGCCATTTTGATTTGGTTGTAGCCGGAGAAGCCATCCATGAAGGAAAAGACTTTATGTTGAGCAGTGTTGTCGACCAAGACGTCAATATGCGGTAGTGGGAAATCATCTTTAGGGCTTGCCCTATTCAAATACCTATAGTATACACACATACGGACTCTCCCATCTTTCTTCAGCACTGGGACCACATTTGCAACCTATTGGGGATATGACATCACTGCCAGAAAACCTGTATTAAATTGCTTCATTACCTCATCTTTTATCTTTTCAGACATGTCTGGCCGTATACGACGAACTTTTTGCTTGACTGGAGGATAATCTAGCTTTGTTGTTAGACAATGGACCACAATGTCAGTATGAAGCCTGTTGTACCCTAAAATTTGCCCTCCCATATTCTTAAAGATTTGTCAAGATCATGCTTCAAAATCTCCCCAAGGGTTGTACAGTTCAAGGGCCTCCTAACAGTCAAAACTAGGGTTTTGGTTCTGACAAAGAAATTGAAGTTTCCAAGGTTCCAATCAAGTCCCACATACCTACAAACATGGTCAAGCATCCTCATGCTAAGTTTCAAGACTTACAGCACAAAATTGCACAGTCAAATGCCCTAATTGCTCAGCAGTCAGCTGTAGGGGTAAAATGGTCATTTGATAGTCAAAAGTTCAAATTTTTGGTCAATATCTTATTTTGAAGCCACAAACATCATTTGATCAATGCTTGATCATGATTTTCAAAGTATGGCTCAAAAGGTCTCAAGATGCAAAAGTTTCCATATTTGGACAGTTGAAAAAGTCAACTGTAATTTGACCAAGGCATAACTTCCACATGTTTTATCAGAAAAATTCCATCCAAAGCTCATTTTGAAGAGAAAGACATTTCCTACAACTCCTCTTCAAACTTCAAGTCCAAGAAATGCTCTCACAAAAAGTTATCAATTTCAACATTATAAGTCATTTTCAAAAGTCAACAAAAAGGGACTTTAAGTCAAAGACCATAACTTGAGATTGGTAAATCAAAATGACATGGGCCCAAAGGCATTGGTTATAGGACTTCAAGACCTTTCCAAAATGTCCAAGAACATGATCAAAGCTTAAAAATTGAGCAAGATATGCCTTGTGGAAGTTGGGAAATTTTTGGGAATTTTGAAAAGTCAACTTTGCTTCAAATACCTCAAAATTGCTAATGGGCCACAATTTCTTCCAAGAATCATTATCCAAAGGCTATGCACGACCATTTGACCCAAAGGGGATTTATTTCATCATTTTTTATTATTTATTTGAATTTTTATCACCATTAATTCATTTAATTAAATAAAATATGACAAAAATACTAAAATAAAGTTTTCAAATATTTTTGTGGAGTATAATCTCTCACCAAGGCCTAAGGATCTCGTGCACATCAAAAAAGGAAAGATTTGGTGCAAATTGGCATGTTCTTCATGAAGAAAATATTGAAAAAGATTCCATGGAAATCAAATATTGGATTCATCAATGCAAAGGGTTATGGACTCAAATTCTTACCCTAATTCGTCCCATACATATACAGGATGCTAAACCTAATCACAACACCTGGAAGCTGCACCTCAGACCTCATACATAC
Organism: Vicia faba; assembly: GCA_948472305.1. Classification (NCBI taxonomy): domain Eukaryota; kingdom Viridiplantae; phylum Streptophyta; class Magnoliopsida; order Fabales; family Fabaceae; genus Vicia; species Vicia faba. The sequence goes on along the minus strand of OX451737.1, from coordinate 1,260,525,303 downwards.
TTTGCAATTTTTCTAAAACAGTCAAAACTAAAAACTGCATTAGAGGGCAATTCAAAGCGAAATAAGGATTCCAATAGCTTGCCAAGGCATCAAGTAAGCTTTCTGCACTCTTTTCCAGTCCCCACGCATCAAGAAGTGGTAGAACAAACTCCAATTTTCTCAAACTTTTCTCATATTCGTGCTTTGATTTCTATGCCATATTCATACATTTTAATGATCATTTTGTACTAATATGCACTCCCTGAAACTAATGGTGTATTTCAATTGAGTTTTCGTGCCTCATAGATGAATCCACCATTGGAGCTCGCTAGGTTTTCAAATCTGTAAAATTAGGGCTTTGTGCTTGGGCAAAAATTGGCCAACAAGACCTGGACCACTGAACTCACGACCTTCATACGAATTCATTACACATATCGCGCTCAATTTATGAGTGACGATGGCCTAATCGCTATTTTCCAGTTTCAGGATTAGTGGGGGTTTAAAACCCCCGCTATTTGCTTTATTTGCAGGTACAACGTGAGGAAGACGCTGAGTTGTCTCAATGTGATAGGGCCATTCAAATGTTCGCGCTGAATTTTTGTTTCATACCAATAGTACTTGTTCTCTTTCATATGCATCAGGTTCCACTAATATTACAAAGAGTGCGCTTGGCACAGTTGGTTGATGCGTTGTCCCTCAAGCACTGGGACCTGGGTTCGATTCCCAGGTCCCCCATATTTCTCAATGAATTTTGTTTTAATGTGATTCCATGCAGTACGTACCCCCAGGGCCTACCATGCAACTTCAAGTTTGTGCTTGCCACGCGTCCCACAACGTCCATCCAGTGGCCAGGATCCAAAGTCTATGGAATGCTTCAGTCAACGCATACGCACATGATCATTGAGAAGTCAGAAAGGGCCAAGCTTCTTGGGCCTAATTGCTCACAACATAACCTCCAGATTGGGGCAGAACCCCCCTAGTGTTTGTATTTCTTTCTCTTTTCTTTTTTCTATTTTTTTTTATTATTTGTTTTAATTTAATTATTTTCCTTTAATTCATCAAAATAAATTTTATAAAAATACCAAAAATAACAAAAAAATCAGAAACTATAAAAATAAAAAAAAAATGTTTTAATGTTTAATTCACTAACATTTTTGTAAATAAATTCAACAATTAATTTAGTTTTAATTCTAGGTTTAATTTTAATATTTTTTTAATAAACTAAAAAAATGTAGAATTAGGGTTTTATACTTTTATTTCTTTTTTTTCCTTTTTTACCATATTTAATAATTAATTATTTTTTGTAAATAAATTGCCATGTAAATAATTAGGTTAAAATTAGGGTACAAACTTAAACATTTTTTTTCTTAATTAAAAAATAGTTTAGAATTAGGTTTTTTTTTTAATTCCATTAAATTTCATTAAACTCCATAAATACAAAAACTCCAAAAAATTTCTTTCTTTTATTTAACTTAATTAATTTATTAATTGTAATTTAATTTCTTTAAAAGGGTCCAACGCCTTCGCATTCGATCATAATTCTATTTCGCGCGCTTATTTTATTTCCTTTTTATAAATTTCATGTAATTATCCCAAAGCCATGTAATAGATTAATTAGGATATTTATTTTTTCGCGCTTTATTTTATTCAAATCGGGTCTTGGACTAATTTGGCGATGTAGACCCGCGCCTTTGTAATAGCGTAGGACTTTTTTTAATTCCGCATCTTTTAACTGTTAATAATTTGCATGAAAGAATGAATGCCAAAATAAAAGCAACGCGTAGATCACCAATGCATGAACAAGATAAACATAAATGAACATGACACACAAATCACACACCACCCCTAGGGTACGTCTCACTGTTGCCTTGCCCCTCGAAAGGTGGTCGTCGAGTAGAGGATGTTTTAGTAAGTCCTCATGTCCATGAACATGGCATGAGGGTAGCTTCTAAGGTGTCTTCCTATTGCTCCGGTGATCACCATGTCCCGAACCCTCGAATTGACCCGAACACCTCCAACGGTGGTGCTACCTACCTCTCAATGGTGGGATGGCACTACTTTAAGGACATTTACACAGACGAATTCCTTAGGGTAGGTAGAGAACTCGTAGATACTTGCTCTAATTTCAAAACAAATCAAAAAATACTTTTCACACCGACACCTTTCAAAAAGTTTTCAAAAGCAATTTTTCAAACACTCTTGAGGACTGATACAAGAGTCGAACTGAAATTTTCAAAGAAACTTTTTTAAACCCACAGTTGAAAATCAAACAAACAATTTTGAAAACACAAATGAGAAAGTATCTAAGAGCCCATGGATAACCATGGATAGAAAGGGTGCTAACACCTTCCCTTTCTATAAATCTACCTCCCGAACCGAGAACAAATCTCATAAGGAATTTTTCTGTGCTTTTTTCCTTTCCTTGTTGGAGAAAATAAAAGACGGTGGCGACTCTTGCTTCCGCGATATTTCGCGAACCAGCGTTAAACAATCAGTTCCAGATCCACCGATCACAGAACTGGCGACTCTGCTGGGGACATACTTTAAAGTGAGGTGTACCTTAGGGCTAAGATCATTGTGTTTTCAATTGCTTTGACTTGTTTGCTTTAAATTGTGGGACTGTCTTGGGAGTTCTATAGATCCCAACCCGGATCTGGGGGATACCTTCTTAGAAAGTAGCAACAAGGCTGTGAGGGAACTATGCGGGGTATACCGACATGGTTGAAGCAGTCTGCTACGTTGATGTGGCACTTTGGTGTGTACCGGTAACCCTTGAGTTCAGTCAAGGAGAGTACGGGGCCTCCATGTGGTGTCGTGAAGCATCAACTGACCTTAGGAACCTTACTTGAAATATCTTGGCCTCTTTAGGGTAGTGAGATAACTGACTTTGGTGCAGTCCGAGGTTGGTTGATACTCGATACTACACTCCATTGAGGGTTGCTTTCCTGGAATATTTCGGTCGCCAGTTCAGTGGCTAAATCGAAATGATGAACAATGAAAGCAATCCAGTGATATTGGGACCCTTAGAACCCGGTTACTTATAATAGGACAGGTTAAGCCCACCAACTTCAAGAGGGTAATACCCAGACCCCATGCTGGCCTAAACTCTAAGGGTTTGCCTTGTGTGACTTGTGTGCCTTACATGTTTGCCTTTGTAAATATTTGTGGTGTGTTTAACCATAGCATCATGACATCATCCAGCATCATATGCATTGACTAACCATTTCAGGGGTTCGAATCTTCATCTTTGTTCTTGTTTTGTAGGACATGGAAACTGTTCGCAGAAAGACAATTCAAATCAGCCTTGTGAAGATCTCTCCTCAGCTTAAGGAGCTTATATCCAGGATTCCTGAGAGCTCTTCATTCAGTGAAAGACATGGAAGACTCATCAGCTTGGTCAATACCAACATTGAGGAAGATATGATAAAGGTCATGTTCCAGTTCTTTGAGCCTCTGCATCACTGTTTCACTTTCCTGGATTATCAACTGGTACCTACATTAGAAGAGTTCTCCCGGCTTCTGAAGATCCCTATCCTTGATCAACTACCCTACAACGGTACGGAAAAGGAACCCAAGCTTGAAGAGATTGCTAAAGCCTTACACCTACGATCATCTGACCTCAAGGGACATTGGGAAGTTAGAAGTGGCATCAAAGGGTTCTTAGCCAGGTTTCTGTTTGAAAAGGCCCAGGAATGTTGGATCTCCCTTGACTTACAGGCTTTTGAAGAAGTTATGGCCCTCCTTGTTTATGGTTTGGTGTTGTTCCCTAACCCAGATCAGCTTATAGATATCAGTGCTGTCCAGATCTTCATGTCCAGGAATCCTATACCTACGTTGCTGGGGGACATCCTTCACTCATGTTACACTCGAACCATGAGAAAAAGAGGTGTCCTTATATGTTGCACTCCTCTCTTGGGAAGGTGGTTTATTTTGCACCTTCCACAATCAGCTTTGAAGAACGAGCGGGGTTTGAGATGGTCACAACGGTTGATGACTCTTACACATGAAGATATACATTGGTGCCCTCGGTCCAGAGAGGATGTCACTATCATTGATCGTTGCGGGGAGTACCCTAATGTTCCTTTACTTGGAATCAGAGGAGGTATTACTTACAACCCATGTCTGGCTTGGAGACGGTTTGGTTATGCTCGGAGGGATGGCCCTCCTGACATGTTAATTCCTGACATAGTTTTTGACTTCGACAATGATGCACAAGGACTTCGCCAGAGATTTATCAGAGCTTGGAGGATGCCCAGTAAGATAGACAGCAAGACACTGGGGCACAGGAATTCCATCCCATTGGAACCTTATCTCAAGTGGGTACGAGCCCGCTCCCAGAAGTTAATAATGCCTTATCCTCATGTGCTCCTTGTGATCAAAGAGCCAGTCTTGGAAGGAGAGGTGTCCTACACCATTCAACATCCTGACATGCCCACGTCCTGGGAAGAGATGTAGAAGAGCTGGATCCAGCTTAAGGAAGAATGGAATTCTCTTGAGACCAGTCTACATGCTAGTGAAAAGAAGGTCTTGGAGCTCACCCGCCTATTGCACGAGGAGAGGAATCTCAACACCTACATAGCTCCAAAGAGGATGCGTAGTGTCTTTTGGGATTGATTTGCTTTTGTAATGTGTGCCCATGAGGCTTTGATGTACTGAACAATTATTTCCTTAATGATAACGTGTGTTCCTTTTTGTCTACAATAATTTTGAACTTTCGAACCCCTGAATGCATTGCATAAACACATATCATTCATCATGTGCATAGCAGGTTTTCTTCTTTTCAGGTTGCTTACTGTTCTTCGCTATTTATTTCAGCATCATGAACCCTGACTCATCATCAACCGAGATGTCTATCAAGGCCCTTCAGGCGCAGAACGCGCAATTTCAGGAGCTGATCATGGGTTTGGCTCAAGGCCAAGAAGAGCTGAAGGCTTTACTCCTGAAGAATGAGAAGAAGAAGAAGAAGAGAATTGTTCTTTTCAACTCGGGCCGAAGGTTTGGTAACACTCTGCAGAATGAAAAGGCTGGTTCTTCTGTAGGCAAGGGCAGTCCCCAGGGGGGAAAGGCTTCAAGCCCAGTAGTCTCTGACAACGAGACTGACTTTGATGAGGAACAGTATCCTCCTGCTGAAGACCGGTATAAGCAGTTGGAAGACATACTGAATGCAATGGAGATCCAACAAGTGCCTGGGCTGGATTTTGGAGACTTGGGCTTATCTACTGGTGTGATTATTCCTCACAAGTTTAAGGCACCATCTTTCACCAAGTATGACGGGGTGTCTTGTCCCAAGCTACACCTCAGATCTTATGTGCGGAAGATTCAACCGTACTCAGTGGACAAGAACTTTTGGATCCACTTCTTCCAGGAGAGTATTTCAGGGACTCATCTCGAATGGTTCTATCAACTGGATGGGACCAAGGTTCGTAACTGGGAGGAGTTGGCTACTGCTTTTTACAAGCAGTATCAATATAATGCCGACCTTGCCCCTACACGTACCCAACTCCAGGGTATGTCGCTAGGGTCAAGCGAAGGTTTTAAAGAGTATGCACAGAAGTGGAGGGATCTGGCTGGCAGAGTGCAGCCTCCGTTAACTGACCGGGAGTTGGTGGATATGTTCTTGGGGACCCTATCTGGGCCATTTTTCAATCATCTTATCGGGAATTCGTCGGCAGGGTTCACTGATCTTATTCTGACTGGGGAGAGAATAGAGGCTGGAATGAAGTCCGGCAAAATTCAGAAGGGTGCATCTGCAAGTTCTGAAAAGAAGCCCTTTAAGAAGGAGGCCAGTGCTGTATATGGGCCTAAAAGACATGATAAACCTGAGCGCCGCCAATCTGTCGACGCGGTGATGATTACTAAGCCTGCTGCCGCTCCTCGGCAAACCAATCCACAAAGGGGTGAAAGACCCAGAAGAGAGTTTACCCGTCTAAGTATGACCTTATCGCAAATCTTGTCGCAGTTGCTATCCACCAATTTGGTGACTGTCAGAGAGGCCCCGAAGGTTGTGAATACTGCCTCTCCCAAGTACAATCCAAATGCTCGCTGTGCTTATCACTCCGATAGCCCGAGGCATTCCACTGATGACTGTTGGGCCTTAAGGAATAAGGTGCAAGACCTTATTGACGCAAAAGAGATACAATTTGAGGCTCCTGAGAGGCCAAATGTGGTGAGTGCTCCTATGCCCCAGCATGGAGTGAATGTCATTGATGAAGATGTGTATGCCGTTTCTGTGAATGATGTAGCTACTCCTCTGATGACTGTTAAGAGGAACCTATTGCTGGCCGGTTTATTTCCAGGTTGTAGCGAAGGTTGCCTTTTCTGTGCTGTTTCCCTTTCTGGTTGTCCTTTGCTGAAGTTGGGCATCCAAAGCCTGATGGACAACAAAGAGATTCTGTTCAAAAAGACTGATGTTCAGTTGGTTCCGGTGGAAGAAGTTTCTGTTGTTACAATCTTTAATAATCCGATCAAGGCTCTCCCGAGGAAGCCGGTTAAAATCATGACTGTCGCACCCATTGTGATTACTGTTCCGGGGCCTCTCCCCTATGAATCTGATAAGGCCGTCCCATGGCACTATGGGGCAGACGTGTATGTACATGGAATCAAGCAAGAGTTCAACACTGGCACCAGCATCAGCAATATCACTGGTCCAGTAAAAGTTACCCGCAGTGGCAGGCTCTTCTCGCCTGACATTGCGCCACCCGCTATTCGAAGACCCCTCACTATAACACCTGTAAGTGTACCTGTTCCCAGTTCTGATCAAGTTGTTTCCCCTGCTGCCGAGTCATCTAATGCTCGGGGCAAAGGGATTGAAGATGAGCCTGCCCGGATGGAGGCACCAAAATCTGTGAATGTTGAGGCCTCCCAACAAGAGATGGAGGAAATTCTTAAAATAATCAAGAAGAGTGACTTTAATGTTGTTGAGCAGCTGGGGCATACCCCCTCCAAGATCTCTATGCTCTCCTTACTGCTGTGCTCAGAGGCCCATGCTAAGGCCCTGATTTCATTTCTCAAGACGGCCCATGTGCCACATGAGACATCTGCAGTCCAGTTTACTGATTGCGTAGCCAATTTGACAGCCGACAATGGTTTGGGTTTCTCAGATGCTGACCTTACTGCTAAGGGAAAGGACCACAATGACGCCCTGCATGTCTCTATTGAATGCAGGGGCACTACTCTTGCGCATGTATTGGTGGACACTGGTTCTTCCCTAAATGTGCTACCCAAAAAGGCCTTAGACCGGTTGGATTGTGAGGGCCTGGAGCTGAAACCTAGCAACATCATTGTCAGAGCCTTTGACGGTTCTAAGAGGATGGTTCACGGAGAGGTAGACATTCCTATTCGTGTGGGTTCTCAGGTATTTGACTCTACTTTCTATGTGATGGATATCCGTCCATCGTATTCTTGTCTACTGGGTCGACCTTGGATCCACAAAGCTGGGGCAGTGACCTCTACCCTGCACCAGAAGCTCAAGTACCCCGTCAGAGGGAAGATTGTCACTGTGCAGGGAGAGGAGGAGTATATGGTGAGCCATTTGAATTCCTTCAGGTATATTGAGATGGACGGGGAGTTTATTGAAACCCCCTTTCAGCATTTCGAAGAGGTACCTCCAACATTGGCAGCAGCGGAAACAGTGGTTGAAGAGGACTTTCCATTGAAGATGGCTTCCTTGAAGGATTCCCGGGCTGTAATCAAGAAAGGTGAATGTGCTAACTGCGGCAGGCTCCCTGATTTTACACCTAAAACTGACAAGTTTGGACTGGGTTTTACTGCAGAGGGTCAGAAGGCTGCTCGCAAGGCAAAGACCAGAAGACATCTTGTGCTCATTACCAATCCAGGAGTGAATGCCATTGGGGATGAAGATGAGGTGGAAGAGTCAGAGTTCGATAGCTGGATCTACCCGACGACTGATGGTGGACTGACCAATTGGACTGCTAAAGATCATACTCCTGTTACTTTTGTTACGCAGTAATAAACTCCTTTGTTTTGTTATTTGTAATAAACAATGAATTAAAACTCTATGGCCCGGTGTCTTACCCGGGGCACCGTGGTTTCATTTGTGAGGGTATATTAATTGTCATTTCATATATCATGAATAAAGACCTTGGACGTTTTCTCGCATTTCAAATCTTATGCTCCTTTTCTTTCTTTCCTTTCTTTATATATTGCAAAACAGCTGTATTTACACACACTTACTCATACAGGTTTCAATCCACTCTGGATCTCACTGGTAACGACTCTGCTACTGCCAATTATGACTTCGAAAATCCGATCAACTTAGCCGAAGACGAAGGTGAAGATGATTGCGAAGTGCCTGGCGAGCTTGCAAGACTATTACTTCAGGAAGAGAGGGCAATTCAACCACATGAAGAGCCAGTGGAAATAATAAATCTGGGTACTGATACAGATAGGAAAGAAGTCAAGATTGGTGCCAACCTAGAGCTCAGCGTGAAGCAACAGTTAACTCAGATGTTACATGATTATGTGGAGATCTTTGCCTGGTCCTACGAAGACATGCCCGGGTTGGATACCGATATTGTGGTCCATCACTTGCCTACTAAGGAAGACTGCCCTCCGGTCAAGCAAAAGGTCCGCCGTATGCGTCCAGAGATGTCTGAGAAGATCAAAGCCGAGGTTATGAAGCAATTTGATGCTGGTTTCCTTGCAGTGACTTCTTACCCTCAGTGGGTTGCTAATGTGGTGCCAGTGCCAAAGAAAGACGGTAAGGTCAGAATGTGTGTCGATTACAGGGATCTGAATAGGGCCAGCCCCAAGGATGACTTCCCTCTACCTCACATTGATGTCCTGGTTGACAATACGGCTCAGCATAAAGTGTTCTCTTTCATGGATGGTTTTTCAGGGTATAATCAGATCAAGATGGCTCCGGAAGACATGGAAAAGACTACCTTTGTTACTCAGTGGGGCACCTTCTGCTACAAGGTCATGCCTTTTGGACTGAAAAATGCTAGGGCAACCTACCAACGTGTCATGGTTGCTTTATTTCATGACATGATCCATCATGAGATAGAAGTGTATGTTGACGACATGATTGCAAGGTCACAGACTGAAGAAGAACACCTTGATCATCTGTAGAAATTGTTTGACCGTCTGAAACTGTACAAGCTGAGGTTGAACCCGAACAAGTGCACCTTCGGGGTAAGATCTGGAAAGTTACTAGGATTCGTCGTAAGTGATAAGGGTATTCAAGTGGACCCTGCCAAGGTCAAAGCTATTCAAGAGATACCAGTTCCTAAGACAGAGAAAGAGGTCAGAGGCTTTTTAGGACGCCTGAATTACATTGCCCGATTCATCTCGCATCTAACTGCTACTTGTGAACCAATCTTCAAGCTGTTGAAGAAAGATCAGGTAGTACGTTGGAATGACGAATGTCAGACCGCTTTTGACAGAATCAAAGAGTATCTCCAAGAACCACCCATCCTTATGCCACCGGTTGAAGGGAGACCTCTGATACTATACCTGACAGTACTTGACAACTCAATGGGGTGTGTGCTGGGGCAGCATGACGAGTCTGGCCGAAAAGAGCACGCCATTTATTACCTTAGCAAAAAGTTTACCGACTTTGAGACCCGATACTCACTGCTTGAGAAAACTTGCTGCGCTTTGGTATGGGCTTCTCGCCGGCTGAGACAGTATATGCTGACTCACACTACCTTGTTGATCTCAAAGATGGACCCTATAAAGTACATATTTGAAAAGCCTGCCCTGTCTGGGAGAATAGCGAGATGGCAAATGATCTTGACAGAATACGACATCCAGTACACAACTCATAAAGCCATCAAAGGAAGTGTATTGGCAGACCACTTGGCACATCAAGCAGTAGACGACTATCAGTCAATGAACTTCGAGTTTCCGGACGAGAGCATCATGATAGTGACTAATTGTGAAGTACCTGGACCGGATGAAGGACCCGAGGAAGGATCCCGATGGTCTATGCACTTTGACGGAGCCTCCAACGCTTTGGGTAACAACATCGGCGTTGTGATCATATCCCCCCAAGGCACTCATACTCCACTCACTTCCCGGCTATGTTTCAACTGTACCAACAACATGGCGGAGTATGAGGCGTGCATCATGGGTCTTCAAGCTGTGATCGACCTATGGATCAAGTTTCTGAGTGTCTTCGGAGATTCCGCTCTCGTGATCAATCAGATCAAAGGCGAGTGGGATACGAAACATCTGAATCTTATTCCTTACAGAGAATGTGTATTGACATTGATCCCCCACTTCACGGAGATAACCTTTGAACACTTTCTGAGAAAGGAGAATCAGTTAGCGGACGCGTTAGCTACGATGTCTTCTATGTTCAAGGTCAAATGGGACAATGAGGCTCCCCAGGTCACTATATGGAAACTGGACGAACCGGCATACTGTTGTGATCTCGAGACTGAATTGGTGACTGAGAAGCCTTGGTACCATGAAGTGAAGAGATACTTGGAAGCACAGGAATACCCTGAAGGTGCATCTGTCAACGACAAGAAGTTCCTGAGGAGGTTCGCAGCAAAGTTCTTCCTTAGCAACGACATTCTGTATAAGCGAAACCATGATTCGACCTTACTGCGTTGTGTGGACAAGACAAAAGCAGAAAGGATCATGGAAGAGTTACATGAAGGGACCTTCGGAACACATTCCAGTGGACACACTATGGCAAAGAAAATCCTTCGGGCAGGGTATTTCTGGTCCACAATTTAAGCTGACTGCTACCAACATTCTCGGACATGCCATAAATGCCAGATATATGCAGACAAGGTGCATGTTCCTCCGGTTCCTCTAAATGTTCTGACTGCGCCTTGGCCGTTTGCAATGTGGGGCATAGATATGATCGGCGAGATTAAACCTACGGCATCCAATGGGCACCGCTTCATCCTGGTAGCGATTGATTATTTCACGAAGTGGGTTGAAGTAGCTTCCTACGCTACGGTAACCAAGACCGTTGTGGCACGGTTCATTCGGCACAACCTGATCTGTCGATACGGCGTCCCTGAAAGAATCATTACAGACAACGGTACCAATCTTAATAACAAGATGATCACTGAGCTCTGCGAGCAGTTCAAGATACAGCACCACAACTCTTCTCCTTACCGGCCGAAGATGAATGGGGCTGTAGAAGCAGCGAATAAGAATATCAAGAAAATTGTGCAGAAGATGACAATGACTTATAAAGATTGGCACGAGATGTTACCGTTTTCTCTTCATGGGTACTGTACCTCAGCCAGGACGTCAACCGGGGCAACTCCTTTCTCCTTGGTCTACGGTATGGAGGCAGTCTTACCGATCGAAGTGCAAATACCCTCTCTCCGGATAATGAAAGATGCAGATCTGAGCGAAGATGATTGGATCCAGACACGACTTGATCAGCTAAACTTAATTTATGAAAAGAGACTTGTTGCTATCTGTCATGGTCAGACGTATCAGAAACGGATGATCAGGGCATTTAACAAAAAGGTCAGACCACAAGAATATCAAGTTGGGGATCTAGTAATCAAGCGCATCATCCTTCCTCAGAGTGATCCAAGGGGCAAATGGACCCCTACGTATGAAGGGCCATTTGTGGTTAAACATGTGTTCTCAGGAGGATCCATGATTCTAACCAACATGGATGGTGACGACCTTCCTCACCCCGCCAATGCAGACATAGTAAAAAGATACTACGCATGAATAAAGACTCGCTAGGTTGACATACCTAGGCAAAAATAAGGGCTTCCCGGCGAACCAAAAGGGTTCGGGCAAAATGAAGGGATGAAATGAAAAAAAATCTGTACACCCGGCAAGTCGAAAACCTGAAAAGGCGGCTTGGGCAAAAATGGGTATCCCGGTGGACTGAAAACCCGAAAGGGCGGTCCAGGAAAAAGTTAGGGATAAAGCGTAATACTATGTCTCATTGGATCACTTTGCATCTAGAATCCGGTATCTACATCAAGTTCAGACGGCATTGATCGATCAGCTTCATCCTCGAACTAGGTCATCAAGTGATGAGACGCTCGAAGATATAAGGGCGATAGCAGAGTTGGAACCCAGTGGGATCATTCTATTCACACAGCTGTTTATTTTCCTTTGTACAAATTTGTATAAACTCTTTTGTTCGGCGGCGTTCTCTTACTAGGACGTCAGCCTCTTGTACATAAACGCCCATTTTACAGGCAAATTCAAAATCAATACAAAAATCACTTTTCAGTTAAAATTGCCAATTGCTTTTTCCTTTTCTGTTTTGTTTTGCGAAGAACGTCCAAGGTTCAATTTGTGATATATGCATTGACAATAATTTGCTAACTCATGAATATTTGCATACAAAACAAAGGATTAATTATAGGTAACATTAGAAACAGGGGCAATAAAGAGTTGTCTAAGCGATCTAATTGTTTCGTCCACCAAAGTACCAAGGTAAGTTCGGCTGAAGAACATAACCAGCATATCTCAATTCCCCAGAGAGTGCGTCAGCAAGTCAAGACACTCTCCCAAAGCAGAGTTATACAATCAGCCTTAAGGAAGTTGGGTATTCCCCGCAGATCTCAACATTCCCCAGCACAATATACGAATATTCTTAACAAGCATCCCCGGCAGTCTTGACCTAAAGATTGTTCCCCGGCGGTATATCAAACATTCAATAGAGTCACTTCCCCGATACAGTTCAAAATATCCCCAGGAGAGTCCAATCCAGTTTCCCCAGGAAAGTTGGGATCCATCTCCCTAAGCAGTAAGTTTATCCCCAGTAGATTCTGGAACCTTATCCCCGCAAAGCACGAACGCGTCTCCCGGCTGTATTCAAAGGTTATTTCCCTATCGGGATATAACTGGGTTATCCTCATCCAAAAGCCACGGAAAGATCGTTCTCGACGAAGTATTCTTATCCCCAGCGAAGTCTATTAACACTCCCAACATAACAACGGTATCCCCAGCGGAGTTACCATCAAACATTCCAACAAAGTACCTCTCTCCCCACAGAGTATTGTTCCCCAGCAAGATCACTAGAGTACTTTTCTCCCTGCAGAGTAATCTATTCGCCAAGTTTATTCCCCAACGGAGTTATCTTCTCCTACCGGTTCATTCTTGCAACTATCGTCCCCAGCGGAAACGAAGAACTCTCTTCAAACATCAGCCCAGGATGTGACTTCCCGGCACCCGTCAAGGATTTACTTTCCTAGACGAAAAACATACATTCATAAACATCGCATTTCCATACATTATAGCATGCATATACGCATCATATCTCACAATCTCATTGTTTGATCCATATCATGCATTGCATATGACTGACCTTTACCTTTCAGGAAAGATCCAGTTAAGTTCTCAGCTACATTTCAAGACTTTAGTCTGGTTCAGTTGAATCGACCCTAAGATTTTCCTGATTCTTATCCAGTCAAAGGCCTTCTCTGGTTCAGTCAGATCGACCCTAAGATCTCCTTGATGCTTATCCGGTTGAAGATTTCAAGACCTTGTCCGGTTCAGTTAAATCGACCCTAAGATTTTCCTGATTCTTATCCAGTCAAAGGCCTTCTCTGGTTCAGTCAGATCGACCCTAAGATCTCCCTGATTCTTATCCAGTTGAAGATTTCAAGACCTTGTCCGGTTCAGTTAAATCGACCCTAAGATTTTCCTGATTCTTATCCAGTCAAAGGCCTTCTCTGGTTCAGTCAGATCGACCCTAAGATCTCCTTGATGCTTATTCGGTTGAAGATTTCAAGACCTTGTCCGGTTCAGTTAAATCGACCCTAAGATTTTCCTGATTCTTATCCAGTCAAAGGCCTTCTCTGGTTCAGTCAGATCGATCTTAAGATCTCCCTGATTCTTATCCAGTTGAAGATTTCAAGACCTTGTCCGGTTCAGTTAAATCGACCCTAAGATTTTCCTGATTCTTATCCGGTCAAAGGCCTTCTCTGGTTCAGTCAGATCGACCCTAAGATCTCCCTGATTCTTATCCCAGTAGAAGACATCTCAAATTCTCTCAACGTTCCTGTTGAGGTAGTAATTGTCCAAGATTCTCTCAGCGTTCCTGTTGAGGTAGTAATCGTCCAAGGTTCTCTCAGTGTTCCTGCTGAGGTAGTAATCGTCCAAGGTTCTCTCACCGTCCCGTTGAGGTAGTAACCACCCCTGGTTCATTCATATCCTTTTGAAGCTCCAGACCCAATTCCTGTAACCAGTCAGGGCACATATACATAAGAGGTTGAAGACCAACTCCTGTAACAGGCTAGGTAATCATTTTCTTTTTCAGGTACGCAAGTTCTCGCTAAGGAATCTCTTACGCGATCGACACCCAGATGGAATCTATAAGCCCATCCACCTATCCATCACCTCTCAACATGGCATCTATAAGCCCATCATCCTATCCATCAATCTCCAAATGGCATCCATAAGCCCATTCCCACCATCACACTACTATGTGAGCGCAAATTTCTGGGCACTCTAGTGTTCAATCATCTTCCACCTTCGGATTACGAAAGGCACGTCAGCCAATCTGCATCCTCATGTTTAAGAAGATTGAACAGGGGCAACTGTTGTACCCCAAAATTTTCCCTCCCATATTCTTCAAGATTTGTCAAGATCATGCTTCAAAATCTCCCCAAGGGTTGCACAGTTCAAGGGCCTCCTAACAGTCAAAAACTAGGGTTTTGGTTCTGACAAAGAAATTGAAGTTTCCAAGGGTCCAATCAAGTCCCACATACCTACAAACATGGTCAAGCATCCTCATGCTAAGTTTCAAGACTTACAACACAAAATTGCACAGTCAAATGCCCTAATTGCCCAGCAGTCAACTGTAGGGGTAAAATGGTCATTTGACAGTCAAAAGTTCAAATTTTTGGTCAACATCTTATTTTGAAGCCACAAACATCATTTGATCAATGCTTGATCATGATTTTCAAAGTATGGCTCAAAAGGTCTCAAGATGCAAAAGTTTCCATATTTGGACAGTTGAAAAAGTCAACTGTAACTTGACCAAGGCATAACTTCCACATGGTTTATCAGAAAAATTCCATCCAAAGCTCATTTTGAAGAGAAAGACATTTCCTACAACTCCTCCTCACACTTCAAGTCCAAGAAATGCTCTCACAAAAAGTTATCAATTTCAACATTATAAGTCATTTTCAAAAGTCAACAAAAAGGGACTTTAAGTCAAAGACCATAACTTGAGATTGGTAAATCAAAATGACATGGGACCAAAGGCATTGGTTAGAGGACTTCAAGACCTTTCCAAAATGTCCAAGAACGTGATCAAAGCTTAAAAATTGAGCAAGATATTCCTTGTGGAAGTTGGGAAACTTTTGGGAATTTTGAAAAGTCAACTTTGCTTCAAATACCTCAAAATTGCTAATGGGCCACATTTTCTTCCAAGAATCATTATCCAAAGGCTATGCACGACCATTTGACCCAAAGGGGATTTATTTCATCATTTTTTATTATTTATTTGAATTTTTATCACCATTAATTCATTTAATTAAATAAAATATGACAAAAATACTAAAATAAAGTTTTCAAATCTTTTTGTGCAGTATAATCTCTCACCAAGGCCTAAGGATCTCGTGCACATCAAAAAAGGAAAGATTTGGTGCAAATTGGCATGTTCTTCATGAAGAAAATATTGAAAAAGATTCCATGGAAATCAAATATTGGATTCATCAATGCAAAGGGTTATGGACTCAAATTCTTACCCTAATTCGTCCCATACATATACAGGATGCTAAACCTAATCACAACACCTGGAAGCTGCGCCTCAGACCTCATACATACTTTGCAATTTTTGTGAAAAAGTCAAAACTGAAAACTGCATTAGAGGGCAATTCAAAGCGAAATAAGGATTCCAATAGCTTGCCAAGGCATCAAGGAAGCTTTCTGCATTCTTTTCCAGTCCCCACGCATCAAGAAGTGGTAGAACAAAGTCCAATTTTCTCAAACTTTTCTCATATTCGTGCTTTGATTTCTATGCCATATTCATACATTTTAATGATCGTTTTGTACTAATATGCACTCCCTGAAACTAATGGTGTATTTCAATTGAGTTTTCGTGCCTTATAGACGAATCCACCATTGGAGCTCGCTAGGTTTTCAAATCTGTAAAATTAGGGCTTTGCGCTTGGGGAAAAATTGGCCAACAAGACCTGGACCACTGAACTCACGACCTTCATACGAATTCATTACACATATCGCGCTCAATTTATGAGTGACGATGGCCTAATCGCTATTTTCCATTTTCAGGATTAGTGGGGGTTTAAAACCCCCGCTATTTGCTTTATTTGCAGGTACAACGTGAGGAAGACGCTGAGTTGTCTCAATGTGATAGGGCCATTCAAATGTTCACGCTGAATTTTTGTTTCATACCAATAGTACTTGTTCTCTTTCATATGCATCAGGTTCCACTAATATTACAAAGAGCGCGCTTGGCACAGTTGGTTGATGCGTTGTCCCTCAAGCACTGGGACCTGGGTTCGATTCCCAGGTCCCCCATATTTCTCAATGAATTTTGTTTTAATGTGATTCCATGAAGTACGTACCCCCAGGGCCTACCATGCAGCTTCAAGTTTGTAGTTGCCACGCGTCCCACAACGTCCATCCAGTGGCCAGGATCCAAAGTCTATGGAATGCTTCAGTCAACGCATACGCACATGATCATTGAGAAGTCAGAAAGGGCCAAGCTTCTTGGGCCTAATTGCTCACAACATAACCTCCAGATTGGGGCAGAACCCCCCTAGTGTTTGTATTTCTTTCTCTTTTCTTTTTTCTATTTTTTTTTATTATTTGTTTTAATTTAATTATTTTCCTTTAATTCATCAAAATAAATTTTATAAAAATACCAAAAATAACAAAAAAATCAGAAACTATAAAAAAAAATGTTTTAATGTTTAATTCACTAACATTTTTGTAAATAAATTCAACAATTAATTTAGTTTTAATTCTAGGTTTAATTTTAATATTTTTTTAATAAACTAAAAAAAATGTAGAATTAGGGTTTTATACTTTTATTTCTTTTTTTTCCTTTTTTACCATATTTAATAATTAATTATTTTTTGTAAATAAATTGCCATGTAAATAATTAGGTTAAAATTAGGGTACAAACTTAAACATTTTTTTTCTTAATTAAAAAATAGTTTAGAATTAGGTTTTTTTTTTAATTCCATTAATTTTCATTAAACTCCATAAATACAAAAACTCCAAAAAATTTCTTTCTTTTATTTAACTTAATTAATTTATTAATTGTAATTTAATTTCTTTAAAAGGGTCCAACACCCTCGCATTCGATCATAATTCTATTTCGCGCGCTTATTTTATTTCCTTTTTATAAATTTCATGTAATTATCCCAAAGCCATGTAATAGATTAATTAGGATATTTATTTTTTCGCGCTTTATTTTATTCAAATCGGGTCTTGGACTAATTTGGCGATGTAGACCCGCGCCTTTGTAATAGCGTAGGACTTTTTTTAATTCCGCATCTTTTAACTGTTAATAATTTGCATGAAAGAATGAATGCCAAAATAAAAGCAACGCGTAGATCACCAATGCATGAACAAGATAAACATAAATGAACATGACACACAAATCACACACCACCCCTAGGGTACGTCTCACTGTTGCCTTGCCCCTCGAAAGGTGGTCGTCGAGTAGAGGATGTTTTAGTAAGTCCTCATGTCCATGAACATGGCATGAGGGTATCTTCTAAGGTGTCTTCCTATTGCTCCGGTGATCACCATGTCCCGAACCCTCGAATTGACCCGAACACCTCCAACGGTGGTGCTACCTACCTCTCAATGGTGGGATGGCACTACTTTAAGGACATTTACACAGACGAATTCCTTAGGGTAGGTAGAGAACTCGTAGATACTTGCTCTAATTTTAAAACAAATAAAAAAATACTTTTCACACCGACACCTTTCAAAAAAATTTCAAAAGCAATTTTTCAAACACTCTTGAGGACTGATACAAGAGTCGAACTGAAATTTTCAAAGAAACTTTTTTAAACCCACAGTTGAAAAGCAAACAAACAATTTTGAAAACACAAATGAGCAAGTATCTAAGAGCCCATGGATAACCATGGATAGAAAGGGTGCTAACACCTTCCCTTTCTATAAATCTACCTCCCGAACCGAGAACAAATCTCATAAGGAATTTTTCTGTGCTTTTGTCCTTTCCTTGTTGGAGAAAATAAAAGACGGTGGCGACTCTTGCTTCCGCGATATTTCGCGAACCAGCATTAAACAGTCAGTTCCAGATCCACCGATCACAAAGCCCCAACATATCTTCATATGACCAAGTAAACACCTCAACGTAGTCGTGCAACATTTGGACCAATATGCTTTTGACACCGTCTTCCAAGTTGGCGCTAATCTTGACCTCTTTCTTGTCTGTCTTAGTACCCAGGTTGATCACTTCAACTGGTTCCTCGTGCGGTTGAATTTCCTTTTCCTCTTGCATCAGAAGTCTGGCTAGTTCGCCAGGTATTTCACAATATTCTCCGCCTTCAATTCTGGCTTAGTAGATTGGATGTTCAAAGTCATAGATGTAAATAGCATAGTCGTTGCTAATGAGATCCACAGTGGCTATGGATCTGCAAATGTGCGCGCATGCATGTAAGGTCACGTGGCTATTTTGAAAATGAAATAAAGTGAAAGAAAGACAATGAGCGCAAAATTTGAATGCAAAATAGTCTAATGTTTTTCATTAAATGATCATATGGCATATGAAAATGAACAAACCCTTAACAAATGAACCATGGTGCCCGGAGCATGGCACATGGCTTAAAGTCATTGTTTCTATAAAACTACAGACATAGTTTTTAAATTGATAAAACAGTAAATGGTAATTACTCCTTGTTGAAGGAGATGGGAATGAAATATTTGGCACGCCAGTTGTTGAGTCCTTTTTCAACAGTCGTGTAGATCTAGTCATCAATGTCACACTCATCATCAGAGTCTTCAAGAGCATTCGCTTCATGATTACTAATGTGAAAAGGTGGTTTCCCTGCACGAGCATGTCTAACCTTATTTTGAACTTTGGAAGTGAAGCCCAAACCACATTTTTCTGACTTGAACGGAATGTCAGGGAGCTGCCCCCAAATGGTACAACCTTCATCTTCAATCACCACAAGAGCGCCTTTAAGGGAAGTCATCCTAGGCACATCTTTAACAACTTTTGGAACATCAGGAGTGGCCTTGGCTGCAACGACCATGGGAGAAACCCCTTCGAAGGCTTGACAAAGAGTTTCTATGAACTCACCGTTCATCTCAACATACTTAAACGAATTTAAATGGCTAACCATAAACTCTTCTTCACCACAGATGGTAACAATCTTTCCTTTAACTGAATATTTCAACTTTTGATGTATAGTGGAAGTCACTGCTCGTGTCCGATGTATCCAGGGGCGTCCAAGTAAGCAAGAGTAAGAAGGACGGATATCCATCACATAGAAAGTTGATTTGAAAATTTGAGACCCAACTTTGATTGGGAGATCAACTTCCCCATGGACCATCCTTTTTGATCCGTCGAAAGCCCTTACAACAATGTCAATTGGCTTCAACACTAAACCTTCACAGTCCAATCGATCTAGGGCACCTTTGGGAAAGACATTTAGAGAGGACCCAATATCCACCAATACATGGACTAGAGTGGTTCCTTTTCATTCAATAGAGACATGCAAAGCCTTGTTGTGATTTCTTCCGGATGGATTTAAATCAGTATCCGAGAATCCCAAGCCATTATCGACAGTCAAACTCGCCACACAAATTTCAAACTGATCGGCTGTAGTCTCTTGAGGAACATGAACTTTCTTCAGAAATTTTATCAATGCTTGAGCATGCGCATCAGAGCAAAGTAATCAAGATAGAATAGAAATCTTAGAGGGGGTTTTCCCCAACTTCTCTACTATCTTATAATCACTTTTCCTTATAATCTTCAAAATCTTTTCCATTTCTTGGGTAAAGGGTTCCTCAGTAATAATGTCTTTGGCAGGTGCCTCCATCCTGGCAGACTCAATCATCTTTTCTTTGCCTCTAGCATTAGTACTAGGTTTATCAACAGTAATGCAAACAGGTGTAGTTGTGGTGGTTAGAGGTGAAATATCAGGAGAGAAAATTCTCCCTGTTCTAGTCACCTTGCTAAACCCATCAATGTTGGTAATATCAACAGTCTTGTCTTCATCAATCCAGGAGTCTTGTCTAATACTATGGTAGTATACTTCTGCGCCATAATTACAAGGTACCGCCTCATCGAAAGAATAAAGGACTGTCCCTGGTGTTGTAATTATCAATGGAGCTATCTTCGGTTCATTGGAAATCCTAATAGGACCTTTTGAGGTGATCCTAATAGGTTTGTTGGAGATAGTGGTGATGGATATGTCTTCAATTTCTTGAGGTACAACTTCAGTCAAACTTTTTACGGATGGAAGTTTTTCAAATAGAATCTCCTGGCTGTCGATTAGGGGTTGGACACCTCTTTTCAGCCATTCATAGCCATTGATTTGCACAACACAGTAACAACAATCTTCAAGGTAACCATGGAAAACCCCAGCTTTCAACAAATTGTTTTTGACAAACTTCAGTGGAGTGGTTAAGTCATCAACAAAGGGAACAAAGGCAGTATCTTCAATAGGGTTGACACCTTTGCCATGATTTGACATAGGTGCGGTGATTACATTCAGATTTGGAGGAGGATCAAATTTAATGGCCTTGTTGTTAATGAGGTCTTGGATCTTCTATTTTAGTGCCCAACAATGATCAGTGTCATGTCCAGGACTATTGGATTGGTAAACACATTTGGCATTCGGGTTACACTTTGGAGATGAAACATTAGGATTTGAAGGGGGATCACGTAAAGTTACCAAATTATCCTTCAACAGGTGTTGTAGGGCTTGAGATAGTGACATGCTGATCCTCGTAAATTGTCTTCTTGGAATATCAGGTCTTTGGTAGTTAGCTTGTTGTTATGGTCTTTGAGTAGAGGTCAGATTGGTGATTAGAACTGCATTTATAGCTTGACTATGGCCCTTCTTGATATGGCCCCTTGACCCACACACGACATTAGTTTCTTTTTTACCGGTAAAAGGTTTCTTCATAGTATTTGATGTAGAGGCTGAAGCCATGGGAATCTTTCCACTTTTAATACCGCTCTCGACCCTTTCACCAGTCAAGATTAACTCAGTGAAACCAGATGATGAGCTCCCAATTAGTAAGTTGAAAAATGGCACAGTCAATGTTCCTATGAACATATCTACCAATTCCCTGTTAGTCAATGGTGGCTGCACCCTGCCAACCAGGTCTCTCTATTTTTGCGTGTATTCTTTGAAGCCTTCATTGAAACCCATGGTCATTCCTTTTAAATGCACTCTAGTTGGCGCCAGATCAGCATTGTACTGATATTGACGGTAGAAAGCGGTGGCTAAGTTCTCCCAGTTGCTTACACTTGTCTTCATCCGGTGGATATTGTTCTTCAAAATAGTCCTCATCCTCAGAGATTGGATTGTTTGCACCCCTAGAACGGGTGCTCCTTGCATCTTCATCATGATTCTCATCCTCCTCTGATGACTATTCTACCACTTGCACTTGTCGAACGAGACCCTTGAATCTCTTCCCCATGTTAATCAAAGCCTTCTTCTTGGTCTTATTCTTTGCAACCAGAAGTGACACCAATTCTTGCTTCCCTTTGGCTAAGTTGAGCAAGGTTTCTTGAAATTGAGAATTTTATGTCTGCAAGTCCTTCACAGTCTGCTCGAGATCCATCTTACTGAAATAAACAGTAGAAAGATGAGGAAACTTGTGTCAGAAAACCTGCTTATGTTATGATGCATGTAATGTGAATGCAAATGTTTTCAAGGACCTTTAAGATTTAAATTTGTTTAAACAAAGAAATAAAAACATTAATTGTATTAATAAGTTCAAACGGTTTACAAAAAATGCCTCTTGGGCTTACAATGGAAGAAGCACAAATAATACAGAATAAACTCCTAAAACAAAAAGGAACTCAAGTTTCCCATGAGCGTATCATCTTTGATGAAATGTAAGCGTTCAAACTTCGCTCTTCATGAAGTTGTCTCGTGAGCTCCAAAACCTTCTTCTCTCTTGAGTAGAATTGGGCTTCAAAGATGTCTTTCACCCCCTTGAGTTGGATCCATGACCTTTGCAATTCTTCGAGAGTGGTAGGCATGTTAGGGGGAAGAATGGTGTAAGGAATATCTCCTTCGGCAACAAGCTCCATGATGATAGGTAAGATGGAAGGATACGACATCATGACGCTTTGAGCGCGAGCTCACACCCATTTGAGGTAAGGCTCCAATGGAATAGAGTTGTTATGCCCCAAAGTTTTTCTATCGACTTTGTTCACCATGCCCCAGGCTCGTACAAATCTTTGAAGATAACCTTGGACATCGTTCTCATAGTCAAATACAAAACCTTGAACAAGTGTGTCACGAGGGCCCTCCCTCCAAGCATACCCAAACTGTCGTAGATCCAAGCAAGGATTATAAGTGATACCTCCCCTAATTCCAAAGAGAGGGACATTAGGTAATTCCCCACAACGATCAATGATGGTGATATCCTCCAAAGATTGAGAACACTAACGAATATCTGAATGCGAGAGTGACATCAACCTTTGAGACCAACTCATACATTGTTCGTTCTTCAAAACTGATCGAGGAAAGTGAACCACCTAGCTAACAAAGGAGTACAACACATAAGAATCCCCCTTCTCTTCATGGTGCGAGTATGAAAAGAATGTAAAATATCTCCAAGTAAGGTAGGCACAGGTTACGAGATAGAAAAATTTGACCGCATTCACATCTACGAGTTGGTCCTGGTTAGGAAATAGTACCATCCCATAGAGTAGAAGAGCCAAACTTTCTTCAAAATCTTGGAAATCCAGAGCATCCCAAAATTGTTGAGCCTTCTTAAACATAAACTTGGCTAGAAAACCTTTAACACCACTTCTTGTTTCCCAATTTTCCATAACGTCGGACCGTTGTAAATGTAAAGCTAGAGCAATCTCCTCAGATCTTGGGTCTTTCTCAATACCAGTGAAGGGTAATTGATCAAGAATAGGCACTCCCAAAAGTTGAGAAAACTCCTTTATGGTGGGCACTAATTAGAAATCAGGAAATGTAAAACAACAGTGCTTAGGGTCAAAGAATTGAAAGAGTACCCCCATCATTTTTTCTTCAAAATTTGAGGTAGCCAAGTTGATGAGACGACCATACTTATTGGTGAATGGAGAATCATTTGGAACTCTTGACGCTAACTCCTTGAGTTGAGGACACACTTTCACAAAGCCGATTCAGATAGTCTTTCTACGAGTGGAATCCATGTCCTATAAAACAGACAAAGATGAATCCCAAGGTCCTTGAAATGGTTAGTGCAAATGCCATGGTATGATGGCATGATGTTATGTACAAATAAACATATACAAACAAAGCAAACAAGTCCTTAGGTTTAGGCTTGCATGAGGTTCATAGGTAAGTACCCTTTTAAAGTTTAGTTGGTTCAACCTGTCCTACAAAGTAATCGGGTTCTAGGGAATCTCAATATCATTGATCTTTCTTCATTGGGTATTGTCTCAGCACAATAAATCTTTTCTTGCAGCCGAAATACCCCAAAAGTACAATCTCAATAAGCGTAGTATCGAGTATCAACCAATTTTCAGCTTTCCACCGAAACTGACTATCTCACTACTTCCTAATGGCCAAGTTGTTCAATTAAAGGTTCTAAGGTAAATTAGTGTTTCATGACACCACACAGCGGACCCGTATTCTCCTTGATTCAGCACATAGGATACTAGTGCCCACAAATTTGTCACACTAACGTAGTTATTGCTTGAACCATATCGGTCTACACCATACAGTCTCCACAATCTTTGCTACTTACCTAATAATGTTCCCTGATCCGGGTAGAGGATCAATATAAAACCCAAACAAGGACCCAAAATGTAAAGCAAACAAGTCAAACAATGAAAGCATTTAAAGGTGATCTAGTCTCTAAGGTAACCCCACTTTTAAGTCATGTCCCCAGTAGAGTCGCCAGTTTTATAATAAGGTGGGAGAATTGACTTGGGTGTTTTTCATTTTATCGCAATTATTGTGGATAGAAAGAGCTGCCACCGACTTTTCTTTTATCCAATAAAGGAAAGGGTGAAAAGAACAGGAAAGACCTTTTGAGAATTTCTTTGAGTTCGGGGGGTAGGTTATGAAAAGGAAAGGTGTTAGCACCCTTTTCATCCGTAGTTATCTACGGGCTCTTAGTTGCTAGATCATATTGAAATGCTTTGTTTGAAAATGTGTTTGTGATTGATTTTGAAAGTATGTTTAAAAAGTTCCATTGTTTAGGCGAACTTTGGAACGATTCTCGTCTCTATAAGAATGCATACAAAGCGTTGACTTTTGAAAATATTTCATTTAAAAGTGTTGATGTGTTTGAAAGATGTTTTTTTAAAATGGTTGTGAGCAATCAACTGCGAACTTTCTACCTACTAAAAAAGTCTTAGTTCTTTTCCTCTTCCTTTAGATATTGCTATCTTACCATTGATTGGTAAGAAGCCCTATCATTGGATATGAAGGGACATGTGTGGGTCATCGTATAGTCATAGAAAGCAACATTGTAAGATACCTTAGCAATTATTATAAGGGTCTAAGATCATTTATGAAGGCAACATTTGAAGGTTTATCGAGGGACTATGATCTTGTTTTTGAGGGTCATTGCTAAAGTATCCCACGTTCGAGGGACATGACTATTTTATCTTTAGGCAACAAGTGAGGTTAACCCTAGAGGTGTAAGTATGCAAAGTGTTTGTTTTCGTTCTCTTTGTCTTTGAATTTGGGTTTTCTACTTGTTGATTTTATGTCTTTCCATACAAATCCTAATTACTAGCATTTATATTGAAAGCGATCAATTACAGAAACAAAAAGTTCTACGCTATTACATAATTTGGGGATGGGTGTGCAAATTTACAAATGGGGAGATAAAACCAAATAAAACCTAATTTTACTATTACAACCTGTTTTACCCCAAAATTTTCCCTCTCATTTCTCAAGTAATATATCACAAGATTTCCTTTGGTTCAAGACTGCACAAGGTTGATCAGCTCAAGACACCTCCTCAAGCACTAATGCCTGAAAATTAGGGTTTGGGATTGCACAAGGATAATTGGACTTTTAACGCCTCATATTAATTTCATGTATCATTTTGGACCCTCAAGATTTCTCATGTCAAGTTTCAAGTCTTGGATAACATTTTTGCTCAGTCAATTGATCAGTTGACCTAAAAATTAACTATATTGGGGAAAAAGTCAACTATGGTCAATTTACAGTCAAACTTCATAATTATTTATCCATATAAGTATTATGAACTCATATATGTCATTTGATCAAGTTTGGACCATAATTCCTCAAGAAATTTGATCAGATCATCAAAAGGGCAAAATGGTCAAAATTAGGGTTTTGACTAAGAAGGTGCAATTTCTGATTTTTGACCTAGAAAATGATTGATTGATTCAAGGAACGATCTCAAGGATTAAAATTCTTCATTTTTACCTAATGACATGGCTCAAAACATTCCTCAAGATCAATTGATTGACAGATGAATTTTCAATCAACTGATTAAAAGTCAATTGTACACTGAAAAGTCAAACTTTGACTTTTTTAGTCAAAATCAAGTGTCAAAGATCACAATTCATCAAAAAATGTCAAAATATGAAACTTGTTCATCAAGAAATCAAAAAGTCAAGATTTCATTTTGAGAAGTCAAAATTTCTAAGCTTAGAAATTTTTCTAAGTGTTGAAAATTTTATATTTTTTCATAACTTTGAGCCAATTTTTCACCATGATGTAAGATGATTCAAAGGAAACTTCCAAGATGAAGTTGTATATCTCAATGAGATCTAAAACATTTTAGAACACAACTTCTTCTAGAAATGCATGGATTTCAAGTTATGATTTTGTGAATACATGTTCATGAAACTTGGAAACTTAGTGAAATTTTGCCCAAGTTTAGGCAGGATTTATACCTAACTTCATGAAAAATTTTAATATAGTTCCAAGAGGAATTTTCAAAAATTTCCAACATAGAGGTTGTAGAATATTTTACAAGCTTTCCAAAACGTCCAAGAACTCATTGAGATCATGTTTGATCAAGGAGAAACGAAGGCAAGAAGTTAGGGTTTTCAAACTTGAATTACAAGCCATTTTGTGAAGAACACATGAACCAGATCCATGCTAGGCTAAATAATCTTTGCTTTGCAGGCCTCAAACTTGTTTTTCACTCCATAATTAATGTTTTTCACAACTGATAGGGTCATTGTCCAAGCATTTGACCCATTATCGATGTTGCATTTCCATTAATGGCACAAAGTAACATTGCCATTCTAGTGAAGAGGCTTTAATCAAAAAGTCAACTTGTCTTAAGCTTTGCATTTGTTCTTTCTGCACAAGCATCCTTTACACAATTAGATAAGCATGTTTAAAGTGCCTAACCACTCTAGATAGCTTTGTACTTGTGCATTGAACCATACTTCTCAAGCTTTCATCAAGCAAAAAGCCATAACATTTGAACTTGTACTTCTGATCAGCCCAAGCTCTCAAAACCTTTTCCTATACGTTGAGACACTTTTATGCAACCTAACACACGAGCTTAAAGACCTTGAAACACTCTTAAACTCCCTTAAATCGGAAATTTCCCAAAAACTCCATTGTTGCATAATTTCTGACTTTGAACTTCAAACTTCCATTTCCCTCGTGCGTTCTTTGGCCTTTTAGTTCCTAAAGCTTCCATACATCAAATACAAACCATCCTTGTCCCTGTTACACGAATGTAACTCCATTTCTCCCATCCTCCATAACCAAAAACAGAGCAATGTAGTTTGACTTCTCCAGGACATTTCAGCCACTCTCAACTCAAGCTAAGCATTGCATTAGCTTCCTAGAGACTCAAGGAAGCTAACCTGATCATTGCAGCACCTTGAATCAAGTCAAACTCATTTCACGATTTTCAGTTTTGAGGTATTTTTCTTGAACTTCTATCTTCTCATTTAGGTATTGTTAGGTTTGCATTTGTGAAGATAAAATGTAGACATCATTTCCCTGAAACTATACATGTCCATAGATTTCATTTATGTTGCTTGAGTAAGGAGAATTTTGAGTTTGAACCTCTGAAAATATTTAGGTCAAAATTTTCTACTGTTAGAAATTCATGCTCATCTTTGAGAGTTAGCTTAATTTATTTACATATTCAGAATCATGAGGAAATTTCTAACAAGTTTGATGTTGGAAGTTTTGTGAATGGATGAGAAATGAATGAGTTACAGGTTCTCTGGCTGGAGGTTGAAGATGAAGTTCATTAAGGACTTGATTTATGTTACATATTTATTGTTTTGTTTATATCAACAGATGTATAGCCACCCTAGTGGTAAAGCGCGAGCCTGTTAACCTTTGGGACCTGGGTTCGAGCCCCAGTGGTACCCTTTTGCTCTTTTTAACATTTCCTTCCATTTTTTGTTTGAAACAAGCGTTGTGCCTCCAACAATTGGGCCTTCCAGTTTTTTCTTTTGTTCACCCCTTGTTTACTATTGTATACTGGCCCAACCCCTTTATATTTTCATTTTATTTATTTATTTTTCTTTTTCTTATTTAATTTTTTATTTTTAGTTTTATTATTTGTATTACTATTATTATTATTATTATCATTATTATTTTTATTAATAAAAAATCCAAAAATATTATTATTATTATTTTCATACTTATTATTCTATTTATGAAAAACAAAAAGAACAAAAACATTTCTTAACAAATTAATATATTTATTTTTAATAAATTTTTAGACTTAGGTTTTATTATTTTATTTTATTTTCTTAATTAAAATTAATTTAGAATTCAGGTTTCTTTTTTAATTAATTTTCATATTATTTTTAATTTAAAACCTTTTCATAAAAAAAACCCTAAAAAATCCTTTTTTAAGTTAATTTCTTTTCTTAATTAGTTTAAATTAATTTTATTAATCATTTTCTTAATTAGGTTAAAACCCTTTCATGAAAACCAAACAAAAATAATTTCTTTTTCCATTTTGCATTTGTACACTATTTTTTAATTCTTGTACATATATTCAATATGGTTGTAATAGATAATTAGGTTTAATTTTCTTGCAAAATCTCCATTTGTAAATTTGTACACCCCCTCCCCTCATGATGTAATAACTTAGTATTTTTACTTTCTGTAATTTATCGCTTTATATAAATGCTAGTAATTAGGGTTTGTATGGAAAGATAAAATCAACAAGTTAGCAAACCCTAATTCAAGACAAAATAATGCATGTAAAACAACACACTTGCACACTTTCACCCTTAGGGTAATTCCATTCCGTTGCCTTACAAAAATGGCCATGTTATGCATGTGGGATATCTTAGCAAAAAGCTATCAAAATACAAGATCATAGTCCCTCGATGACACTATCGAATGTTGCCTTTCAAAATGATCTTAGTCCCTCAAAGAGAATTGCTAAGAAATTTCAAAACATTTCTATCATGACTATACGATGACCCACGCCCGTCCCTTTACATACAAAGATAAGGCTTATTACCAAATCAATGGTAAGATAACAATATCAAAGGAAAGGAAGAAATGAACATAGACTTTTGAGTAGGTAGATTGTTCCTAGTTGCTTGTTCAATTTCAAATAAAACACTCTTGCTTATTTTCAAAACCAACACCAACACTTTCAAAAACACTTTTAAAACATTTTTCAAACATGAAACATTTTCAAAAGATAACACTTTGTATACGTTCTTACGAACGAGAACTATTACAAAGTTTGCCTAAACGATGGCGCCTTTTCAAAATACTTTCAAACACCACACAAAGCATATTTTCAAACAAAAGTAAGTGATCTAGAAAGTAACTAAGAGCCCATAGATAACTATGGATGAAAAGGGTACTAACACCTTCCCTTTTCACAATCTACCCCCCGAACTCAATAAATAATCTCAAAGGTTTTTCCTGTTCTTTTCAGCATTTCCTTTTGGGTAAAAGAAAAGTCGGTGGCGACTCTTGCTAACTGAAACATTTACGATAAAACACAAAATACCCAAGCCAGTTCTCCCACCGTATTACAGAACTGGCGACTCTGTTGGGGAAAACTTAAAACTGGGGTTACCTTAGGGCTAGATCACCTTTATTTTCTTTCATTGTTTGACTTGTTTTCTTTATATTTTGGTTCTTTGTTTGGGCTTGTTCTAATCCTCTACCCGGATTTGGGATACCTTATAGGTAAGTAGCAATATATTATGGAAACTATGAGGGGTATACCGACATGGTCTAAGAAATAGCTACGTTAGTGTAACATATTTGTGGGTACCGGTAGCCCTTGAGTAGTCAAGGAGAATACGGGGCCGCTGAGTGATGTCATGAAGCACTAACTGACTTTAGAACCTTTACTTGACCAACTTGGCCATTAGAACATAGTGAGATGACCGACTTTGGTGCAGTCCGAAGTTGGTAGATACTCGATACTACACTCATTGAGGTTTGGTTTTTGGGATATTTCGGTCGCAGTGAAAGAGGCTTGCGCTGAATCAATGCCCGAGAAGACAAATTAGTGATATTGAGATCCTTTAGAACCCGGTTACTATTTCTAGGACAGGTTTGAGCCAACTAAATTTCAAGAGGGTACTTACCTATGAGACTCCATGCAAGCCTAAACCTAAGGATTTTTTTGCCTTGTTTTTATATATTTACTTGTACATGACATCTTAAACATCATAACATCATATTCATTCTCATTAACCATTTCAAAGATTTTTAGAATTCATCTTTATTCTGTTTTGTAGGACATGGCTTCTATCTGCAGGAATACTATTCAAGTCAATCTCGTAAGAATTCCTCCTCAACTCAAAGAGTTAGCATCAAGGGTTCCTGAGAATTCTCCATTCACCTAAAGGCATGGTTGCCTTCTAAACTTGGTTACCTCCAACACCGATGAAGATATGATGAAGGCGCTCTTCAAATTGTTTGATCCTCTACACCATTGCTTCACTTTTCTAGATTATCCACTTGTGCCTACTTTGGAAGAATTCTCTCAACTCTTGAGGATTCCCATTCTCAATCAACTACCTTTCAACGGTACGGAAAGAGATCCAAAACCTGAAGAGATTGCCTAAGCACTACACTTGCAACAATCTGATGTCACAACTAATTGGGAAACAAGGAGTGGTGTCAAAGGTTTCTTGGCCAATTTCTTGTTTGAGAAAGCTCAAAATTGTTGGAACTCTTTGGACTTACAAGCTTTTGAAGAAATATTGGCCCTTCTCATCTACGAGATGGTTTTGTTTCCAAATCCCGATCAACTCATAGATGTAAATGTTGTCAACATCTTCATGTCTCACAACCCAGTGCCTACTTTGTTGGGAGATATCCTTCATTCTTTTCATTCCCGCACTATGAGGAAGAGAGGGATCCTCATGTGTTGCACTCCTCTCTTGGAAACATGGTTTATTTCACATCTTCCTCGATCTGTATTAAAGAACGAGTAAGGTTCGAGGTGGTCCCATAGGTTGATGACGCTCAGACATTCAGATGTTCATTGGTGTTCCCGATCCTTAGAGAATATTACTATCATCGACTGTTGTGGGGAATTCCCTAATGTCCCTTTCCTTGACATTAGGGGAGGATCACTTACAACCCTTGATTAGCCTTACGACAGTTTGGTTATGCCCGAAGAGATGGCCCACATGAGATGCTCATTCAAGGAGTGGTATTCGACTATGAAAGTGACGATCAAAACTACCGTCAGAGGTTTATCCGAGCTTGGAGGATTGTAAGAAAAATGGATAGCAAGACGTTGGGACACAAGAATTCCATCCCCCCCGAGCCTTACCTTAAGTGGGTACGAGCTCGTGCTCAGAAACTTGTGATGCCTTATCCCTCCATCTTACCAGTTATTATGGAGCCTGTGGTTGAAGGAGATGTTCCCTGCACTGTCCTCCATCCCGACATGCCTACATCTCTCGAAGACTTGCAAAAAGGTTGGATTCAGCTAAAGGAAGAACGAGATACTTTCGAAGCTCAATTCTATGCTAGCGAGAAGAGGGTCTTGGAGCTTACAAAGCAGCTACAAGAAGAGAAAAGTGTGAATGCTTATCTCGCGCCAAAGAGGATGCGTTCAGTCTTTTTATCTTAGAAATTTATTTTCTAAGCCCAAGAGGCATGATGTAATCTTTTCAAGCCAATCAATGAAAATTGATGTTTATTCATTCTTTTGTCTATTCAAACTTAAATTCCATAAATCCTTGAAATCATTTGCATATACATCTTTCATGCATCATAACATGACAAGTTTTCTCATAACAGGTCTCCTTATCTTTCTGCTGTTGTTTTCAGGAAGATGGATCTAGAGAAAATGGTGAAGGATCTTCAGGCACAAAACTCTCAATTCCAAGAGACTCTACTGGCCCTAGCCAAGGGGAAACAAGATATGATGGCATTGCTGGCAGTTAAGAAGAAGCCCAAGAAGAAAGCTCTGCTCAACATGGGTAGAAGGTTCAAAGAGTCGGTTCGTCAAATTCTGGTAATGGAAGACTCATCTGAAGAAGATGAAAATCAGATTGGTGAGGTTAAGAGTACCCATGATGACCGTGTTAATGATTAAGCGTCTGATGATGATTATTTCGACGAGCAATATCCACCCGCCGATGTCAAGTATAAGCATTTAGAAGACAAATTGAAGGCCGTCGAGATCCAAGCCATCCCCGGTTCAGATTTTGATTATTTTGGTTTGATCTCTGGGGTGGTTATTCCCCACAAATTCAAAATACCAGTCTTTGCAAAGTACGATGGATTTTCTTGTCTAAAACTTCACCTGCAATCTTATATGTGCAAGATACAGCTGCACACTACTGATAAGAAACTCTGGGTTCACTTTTTCCAAGAGAGCTTGACCGGAACGCAACTAGAGTGGTTCTACCAGTTAGATGGTTCCCGCATCAATACTTGGGAGGATTTAGCTACCACCTCCTACCATAAGTATCAGTATAACGCCGACTTGGCACCAACAAGAGTTCAGTTACAAGATATGAAAATGGGGAAGAATGAAGGATTTAAAGAATATGCACAAAAGTGGAGAGACCTCGCCATTAGGGTTCAACCACCTTTGACTGATAGAGAGCACATTGACATGTTTATGGGCACTTTATCTGGTCCATTCTTTAACCTGTTGGTAGGTTGTTCCTCTTCCGAATTCACCGAGTTAATCTTAACTGGTGAAAGAGTTGAAAGCGGCATCAAAAGTGGGAAGATCTCTATGGCATCTGCCTCCACTTCCAATCATGTCAAGAAACCTTTTGCTGCAAAGAAGGAAATCAATGATGTGTACAGGGCAAGGGCCCGTACCAAGAAGAATGATCATCCGTCTATTAATATTGTCCGAATCTCCAATCCAACTCCTACTCCAAGACCATCTGCAAATCATCAATGTTTTGAAACTCCGAGAAGACAATTTACAAGATTAGGCATGTCACTATCTCAAGCCCTTCAACATTTGCTAAAGGCTAATTTAGTGACATTGCGCGATCCTCCTGCTAACCCTGATACCTCTTCACCAAAGTATAATCCGAACGCTAAATGTGCTTACAACTCAAGCAGCCTCGGGTATGAGACTGACCAGTGCTGGGCCTTGAAGAATAATATTCAAGATTTGATCGATAACAAGACTATTGAATTTGATCCTCCTCCAACTCTGATTGTGATCACCGTGCCTATGCCGAAGCATGACAAGGATGTTAATGAAGTCAATGTCGTGGGTGATTCAGATGATGAAGCTTCATTTGAAGATTGGGTGTATCCTACCACAACAGAGCTGAATAATTGGTATGCAAAGGACTTCGTGCCCATCTCCTTCATGGAGGAGTAATCTACTTGTTGTTTCTTTTCTTTCAATTCAAGAACATTTTGTCTGTAATATTTAACAATGACTTTTAAGCCATGTGCCTGGCCCGGGGCACTTTGGTCCATTTGTCAAGGGTTTTTATTTATGTTCATCTAATCATATGATCATTCAATATAAATCATTGGACTCTTTTGCATTCAAATCTTTGTGTTCATTGTCTTTCTTTTTCTTCAAATACATTTTTCAAAATAGCCATGTATCTTACATGCACGCACACACACACACACACACACACACACACACACACACACACACACACACACACACACACACACACACACACACACACTCACTCTTGCAGGTCCTCATCCATTATGGATCCTATTGCCAATGACTCTAATATTGCTGACTATGACTTTGAATGTCCAATTAACCAAGCCGAATACGAAGGAAAGGAAGATTGTGAAATACCGAGAGAACTAGCCATACTTCTATTACAAGAGGAAAAATCTATTCATCCGCACGAAGAGTCAGTTGAAGTCATCAATATGGGTACTGAGGAAGATAAGAAGGATATCAAGATCGGCGCTAACTTGGAAAGCAGTGTCAAGAGTAGGTTGGTTCAGATGTTGCATGATTATATGGAAGTATTTGCTTGGTCTTATGAAGATATGTCAGGGTTGGATACAAACATCATAGTTCATCGTCTGCTGACCAAAGAAGATTGTCCGCCTGTCAATCAAAAGGTTCATCGTATGAGGCCTGATATATCCGAGAAGATCAAAGCTGAAGTGATGAAAATGTTTGATGCAGGGTTCCTAGATGTGACATTCTATCCCCAATGGGTTGCCAATGTGGTGCCAGTACCAAATAAAGACGAAAAAGTTCGCATGTGCGTAAACTATAGGGATCTGAATAGGCCAAGCCCCAAAGATGACTTCCCTCTACCACACATTGACGTCTTGGTCGATAATACTGCTCAACATAAAGTCTTCTCTTTCATGGACGGTTTCTATGGCTATAATGAGATAAGGATGGCTCCCGAAGACATGGAGAAGACCACTTTCGTTACGCAATGGGGCACCTTTTGCTACAAGGTCATGCCGTTCGGATTGAAGAATGCATGGGCAACATATCAAAGAGCTATGGTAGCTTTGTTTCATGATATGATCCATCATGAAATAGAGGTATATGTGGATGATATGATTGCTAGATCACAAACTGAAGAGGAACATCTTGATCACCTGTACAAACTATTCGGAAGATTGAAAAAGTACAAGTTGAGGTTAAACCCTAACAAGTGCATATTTGGAGTATGATCTGGAAAATTTCTAGGTTTTGTTGTCAGCAATAAAGGCATCGAAGTTGATCTTGCCAAGGTAAATACCATCCAATAAATGCCAGTCCCTCATTCAGAAAAGGGAGTTAGAGGATTCTTGGGTCGTCTCAATTACATCGCCTACTTCATATCACACTTGACTGCTACTTGTGAGCCAATCTTCAAACTCTTGAAGAAAGATCAGGTAG
This sequence comes from Vicia faba, assembly GCA_948472305.1. Lineage (NCBI taxonomy): Eukaryota > Viridiplantae > Streptophyta > Magnoliopsida > Fabales > Fabaceae > Vicia > Vicia faba. The sequence goes on along the minus strand of OX451737.1, from coordinate 1,260,490,953 downwards.
TCAGATGGAATGATGAATGCCAAGCTGCCTTCGACAAAATCAAAGAATATATATAAGAACCTCCTATTCTCATGCCCCCATTTCAAGGAAGACCCTTGATCATGTACTTGACAGTATTAGAGAACTCTATGGGGTGTGTTTTTGGCCAACATGACGAGTCTGGCCGAAAAGAGCATGCTATTTATTACCTGAGCAAAAAGTTTACTGACTATGAAACTAGATATTCATTTCTCGAGAAAACTTATTGCACTCTGGCAGGGGCTGCTCGCCGGCTAAGACAATATATGTTGACTCATACCACTTTGTTTATTTCTAAGATGGACCCAATCAAGTACATCTTCGAGAAACCTTCCCTCTCTGGACGGATAGCCATGTGACAAATGATCTTGACTGAGTACGACATTCAATACACGACGCAAAAGGCCATCAAAGGAAGTGTAATAGCAGATCATTTGGCACATAAAGCTGTTGATGATTATCAGTCCATGAAGTTTGACTTCCCGGATGAGAACATCATGCTGGTGACCGATTGCGCGAAACCTGGACCGTATGACGGACCTGAACAAGGATCCCAATGGACTATGGTCTTCGATGGGGCTTCCAACGCCTTGGGTAACGAGATTGGTGCTGTGATCATATCTCCTGAAGGTTGCCACACTCCATTCACTTCCATACTATGCTTTGATTGCACGAACAATATGGCTGAGCACGAAGCATGCATTTTGGGTTTGAAGGCTGCCATTGACTTAAGTATCAAGCATTTGAACGTGTTTGGGGATTCGGCTCTAGTGATTAGTCAAGCAAAAGGATATTGGGACACTAAACACCCTAATATCATCCCTTACAAGGAACTTGTGTTATCACTAATTCCTTATTTCAAAGAGATCACTTTTGAGCACTTCCCTAGGGAAGAGAATCAGTTGGCTGATGCCTTGGCAACCATGTCTTCAATGTTCAAGGTCAGATGGGACAACGAAGCCCCTATGATTACAATTGAAAGATTCAACGAGCCTGTGCATTTCTGTGAGCTTGACACTGACGTAGAAAAGCCATGGTACCACGAGGTGATGAGATATCTTGAAGCACAAGAGTATCCCGAGGGAGCATCCATCGATGAGAGAAAGTTCTTACGGAGATTTTCAGCCAAATTCTTCCTAAGCAATGAAATATTGTACAAGCGCAACCATGACTCTACTCTACTACGATGTATGGACAAGAAGGAGGCAGAGGAAATTATGGAAGACATGCACGATGGTCTCTTCGATACTCATTCAAGCGGACATACGATGGCTAAGAAGATCTTGAGAGCTGGTTACTATTGGTCAACAATGGAGACTAATTGCCATCAACATTCAAGAACTTGTCACAAATGCCAAATCTATGCCGACAAGGTCCATGTGCCTCCTATCCCTCTAAACATCATGACTGCTCCGTGGCCATTTGCAACGTAGGGCATTGACATGATCGGAGAGATCAAGCCCAGCGCTTCCAACAATCACCGCTTCATTCTTGTATCTATCGACTATTTCACCAAATGGGTCGAAGCCACCTCATTTTCCTCAGTCACCAAGAATGTGGTATCCAGATTCATCAAACACAACCTCATCTGCCGCTATGGTATCCCCGAATGGATCATCACCAACAATGGGACTAACCTCAATAATTCTATGATTACTGAGCTTTGCACTCAGTTCAAGATCAAGCATCACAATTTTTCTCCATATAGACCTAAAATGAATGGCGCAGTCGAAGCGGCCAACAAAAATATCAAGAAGATTGTGTAGAAGATGGTAGTAACCTATAAGGATTGGCATGAGATGTTATTGTTTGCTCTTCATGGCTACCTCACTTCAGCTAGAACATCAACTGGGGAAACTCCCTTTTCCTTAGTTTATGGCATGGAAGCTGTTTTGCCAGTAGAAGTTCAGATTCCCTCACTGAGGATTATGAATGAAGCAGACTTAGGCGAAGACGAGTGGACTCAAACAAGATTGGATAAGCTGAAATTGATCGATGAAAAATGATTGGCTGCTGTTTGTCATGGCCAGACGTACCAAAAACGTATGATCAAGGCTTTCAACAAAAAGATCAAGCCTCGAGTATATCAAGCTGGTCATTTGGTGATAAAGCGCATCATTCTGCCACAAGGAGACCCCATAGGAAAATGGACTCCCACCTATGAAGGGCCATTTGTTGTCAAGAGAGTGTTCTCTGGAGGTGCCATGATGCTGACTACCATGGATGATGAAGACTTCCCACATCCTATAAACATGTACATAGTCAAAAAATACTACGCATAAGAGACCCTCTAGGTTGACACACCTAGGCAAAATAAGGGCATCCCGGAAAACCAAAAGGTTTGGGAAAAAATTAGGGATATGTGCAAAAGATTTATACACCCGACAATTTGAAAACCCTAAAGGGAAACTTGGGCAAAAATGGGTATCCTGGTGGGCTAAAAACCCGAAAGGGCGGTCCAGGAAAAAATTAAGGATTGAAAGCGTATGACTATGTCCCATGGAATCACCACAGTCAACTTTATCATCAAGGTCCAAGTTCAAATGGTCCAAGATCAATCCAATCAACTTCTGTCAATGGCAAGGGGCATTCGAATACATTGGGGAAATAGTAGAGTTGGAATGCAATGAGATCATTTCACATGGCTATTTGTTTTGTTTTCAATTTTTGTTTTCCTTTCGACGATTTCCTCTTACTAGGATCTCTGTCTCTTTGTACAAAAAATACCTATTCATGGGCAAAATATCAATACAAATATACTTTGAAGTGAAAACTTTCTGTTTTGAATGCAAACTTATCCAATGACTAAAATTGAACGAACATATGCATATGAACATAATTAAAACTGTTTGGCACATGTCCATGCTAAGAAGTAACAAGCACCTCTCTAATGTATATGGAATATCCCCACAGAGTTATTTCATTTGCATTATCCCCACAAGACGGTTACAATAAACCAATCCTCAACAAAGTTACCCATAAAATCTCTTTGCATAGGATAATCTCCATCCAGAGTCTCAATCTCTCGGCAGCTCTCTCCCCAGCTAATTTGAATCCTACAAGTAGAAGTCTTGTGGATCTCTTCCTCAAAGAACTCACTTCGTCAATAGTTCATCGAGTATTCATCAACAGGGTTTATTTCCCCAACATGGTTTATTTCCCCAATAGGGTTTATTTCCCCAACATACAACAATCAAGGAACCACAAAACTCCCCAGCTTAGTATATCCTCCCCAACCAAGTCTGTATTCCCACGACATAGTCTATCTCCCCAGCTAAGCCTGGTATCCCCAACCGAGTATATCCTCCCCAAGCTGAGTATATCTCCCCAAGCTGAATTTGCCTTCCCCGACTGAGTCCATATTCTCCAGCTTGAATTTTCCTTTCAAACTATTGCAAATCATAGGTCCATACCCCCTAATCCCTAGTAAAGTCGTCAACAAAACCTTTACTGTCTCCAAAAGATACTATGAAACCTAGACCCGACCAGATAGTAGTCAACTTATCAAGTCACTATAGATCCTAGATCCAACCAGAGAATAGTGTAAACCTTTTAACTAACTATGAAGACTGGATCCGACCAGATAGTAGTTAACTTTGCAAGATACTATGAAACCTGGACCCGACTAGATAATAATTTAAGATATAGAAGAACCCGGACTCAACCAGACGAAGGTTTAATTTCTTTTCCCCAGTAGAGTTTTCCTCTACCCCAACAAGTTATTGTGAAGCCTGGATCCGACCAGATAGAAATTCCCTTCAGAAATTCATTGTGAAACCAGGAATCTGACCAGATAACAACTAAATCCCTAAGCAGTTTATTGTGAAACCTGGACCCGACCAGATAACAATTAACCTCATCCATCTCAGAAATCTGCAAAGCTTGGAATCCAACCAGAAAGCATTTCAATGTCATTAAGTTACTGTAAAGCCTGCACCCGACTAGATATCAACTCAATTTCGTCTTTTCAAGCAAGTTATTATGAAGCCTAGAACCCGACCAGATGATAATTAGCTGCATTTCCCAGTAAGACACTACGAACCCTGGACCCGACCAAATAATAGTATAACTTTTCTAAAACCATGAAGCCTGGACCCGACCAGATAGTAGTTACCATTACAAGTTACTATAAAGCCTGGACCCGACCAGATATCAGTTCAACTTCATCCTTTCTAGCAAGTTACTTCAAAGCCTGGACTCCGACCAGATAACAGTTAACTTCCTTATCCCTAGCAAGTTGTTGTGAAGCCTGGATCTGATCAGATAACAATTCAATTTCAAGAAATTTTTTGCGAAGCCTGGAATCCGACCAGATAATAGATAATTTATTCTTCCCTAGTAAGTTACCGTGAAGCGTGGAACCCGACCAGATATTAGTTGACTTCCTCATCCTCAGCAAATTGTGAAGCCTAGATTTGACCGATAACAACTGACATTCAAGAGATATTCCCCAGCGGAAGCATTCTTTCAACAAATTTTGAAGATATGTATACTCTGCATCCCCACCAATGATCCAAGATTCAACTTCCAAAGAACTTCTCAGCAACAGTCAGGGATTTATTTTCCCGGACAAATATGCATCCCACATTCATACATCATAGCATATACATACAAAATGTATTTAGCATGATCTCATTCATTTTACAGACATCATGCATGCATATGCATTTTACTAACCTTTTTCCCACAGGTGCAACGTTAAGTTTTAGTATGAATCAACCAAAGATTTGTGATGATACTTCTTCCAGTGTTCACCATCATTCCTCCAAATTGCATCTATAAGCCCATTCCCAATCCATATTCGAGTGCAATTTTCTGGGTACTCTAATGTCCAATCATCTTCCACCTTCAAGTCACGAATGGTAGATCCGCCAATCTAACTCTTCAGGTTTAAGAAGATTGAACAGGGGCAGTTGTTGTACCCAAAAATTTTCCCTCTCATTTCTCAAGTAATATCTCACAAGATCTCCTTTGGTTCAAGACTGCACAAGGGTTGATCATCTCAAGACACCTCCTTAAACACTGATGACTGAAAATTAGGGTTTGGGATTGCACAAGGATAATTGGACTTTTAATGCCTCATATGACTTTCATGGATCATTTTGGACCCTCAAGATTTCTCATGTCAAGTTTCAAGTCTTGGATCACCTTCTTGCTCAGTCAATTGATCAGTTAACCTAAACATCAATTGTATTGGGGAAAAGTCAACTATGGTCAATTTACAGTCAAATTTCATAATTTTTTATCCATATCAACATTATGAACTCATATATGTCATTTGATCAAGTTTGGACCACAATTCCTCAAGAAATTTGATCAAATCATCAAAAGGGCAAAATGGTCAAAATTATGGTTTTGACTAAGAAGGTGCAATTTCTGATTTTTTACCTATCAAATGATTGATTGATTCAAGTAATTATCTGAAGGATTCAAATGCTTCATTTTTACCTAATGAAATGGCTCAAAACATTCCTCAAGATCAATTGATTGACAGATGAATTTTCAGTCAACTGATCAAAAGTCAATTGTACACTGAAAAGTCAAACTTTGACTTTTTTAGTCAAAATCAAGTGTCAAAGATCACAATTCATCAAAACATGTCAAAATATGAAACGTTTTCATCAAGAAATCAAAAAGTCAAGATTTCATTTTGAGAAGTCAAAATTTCTAAACATAGAATTTTTTCTAAGCGTTGAAAATTTCATAGTTTTTCATAAGTTTGAGCCAATTTTTCACCATGATGTAAGATGATTTAAAGGAAACTTCTAACATGAAATTTGTAGATATAAATGAGATCTAAAACATTTTAGAACATAACTTCTCCTAGAAATTCATGGATTTCAAGTTATGATTTTGTGAATACATGTTGATGAAACTTGGAAACTTAGTGAAATTTACCCTAGTTTTGGTAGGATTTGATCTAACTTCATGGCAATTTTTCACATAGTTCCAAGAGAAATTTTAAAAAATGTCCAACATAGAGGTTGTAGAGTATTCTACAAGCTTTCTAAAACGTCCAAGAATTCATTGACATCATGTTTGATCAAGAAGAATCCAAGGCAAGAAGTTAGGGTTTTCAAACTTGAATTACAAGCCATTTTGTGAAGAACACATGAACCAAATCCATGCTAGGTTGCATAGTCTTTGATTTGCAGGCCTCAAACTTGTTTGTCACTCCATAATTAATGTTTTGCACAACTGATAGGGTCATTGTCCAAGCATTTGAGCCATTATCCAAGTTGCATTTCCATTAATGGCATAAAGTAACATTGTCATTCTAGTAAAGAGGCTTTAATCACAAAGTCAACTTGTCTTGAGATTTGAATTTGTTCTTTCTGCACAAGAATCCTCTACACAATAAGGTATGCATGTTTAAAGTGCCTAACCACTCTAGATAGCTTTGTACTTGTGCATTGGAACCACACTTCTCAAGCTTTCTTCAAAATCAAGCAAAAAGCCATAACATGTGAACTTGTACTTCTGATCAGCCCAAGCTCTCAAAACCTTTTCCTATACATTGAGACACTATTATGCAACCTAACACACGAGCTTGAAGTCCCTGAAGGCCCAAACTCCCTCAAATCAGAAATTGCCCAAAAACTCCATTGTTGCATATTTTCTGACTTTGAACTTCAAACTTCCATTTCCCTCGTGCGTTCTTTGGCCTTTTAGTTCCTAAAGCTTCCTTAAATCAAATAAAAACCATCCCCGTCCCTGTTACACGATTGTAACTCCATTTCCCTCATCCTCCATAACCAAAAATAGAGCACTGCAGTTTGACTTCTCCAGGCCATTTCAGCCACTCTTAACTCAAGCTAAGCATTGCATTAGCTTCCTAGAGACTCAAGGAAGCTAACTTGATCATTGCAGCACCTTGAATCAAGCTCAAACTCATTTCACGATTTTAAGTTTTGAGGTATTTTTCTTGAACTTCTATCTTCTCATTTAGGCATTGTTAGGCTTGAATTTGTGAAGATAAAATGTAGACATCATTGCCCTGAAACTATACATGTCCATATATTTCATTTATGTTGCTTGAGTAGGGAGAATTTTGAGTTTGAACCTCTGAAAATATTTAGGTCAGAATTTGGTACTGTTAGAAATTCATATTTATCTGAGAATTAGCTTAAGTTATTTACATATTCAGAATCGTGAGGAAATTTCTAACAAGTTTGATGTTGGAAGTTTTATGAATGGATGAGAAATGAATGAGTTACAGGTTCTCTGGCTGGAGGTTGAAGATGAAGTTCATTCAGGACTTGATTTATCTTACATATTTATTGTTTTGTTTATATTAACGGATGTATAACCACTCCAGTGGTAAATCACGCGTCTGTTAACCTTTGGGACCTGTGTTCGAGCCCCAGTGGTACCCTTTTGCTCTTTTTCACATTTTCCTTCTATTTTTTTTGTTTGAAACAGGCGTTGGGCCTCCAACAGTTGGGCCTTCCATTTTTTTCTTTTGCTCACCCCCTGTTTACTATTGCATACTGGCCCAACCCCTTTATACTTTCATTTTTTTTTCTTTTTCTTATTTAATTATTTATTTTCAGTTTTATTATTTGTATTACTATTATTATTATTATCATTATTATTTTTATTAATAAAAAATCCAAAAATGTTATTATTATTATTTTCATACTTATTATTCTATTTATGAAAAACAAAAAGAACAAAAACATTTTCTTAACAAATTAATTTATTTCTTTTATAATAAATTTTTAGACTTACGTTTAATTATTATTTTATTTTATTTTCTTAATTAAAATTAATTTAGAATTTAGGTTTCTTTTTTAATTAATTTTCATATTATTTTTAATTTAAAACCTTTTCATAAAAAAAAACCCTAAAAAAAATCCTTTTTTAAGTTAATTTCTTTTCATAATTAGTTTAAACTAATTTTATTAATAATTTTCTAAATTAGGTTTAAACCCTTTCATGAAAACCAAACAAAAATCATTTCTTTTTCCATTTTGCATTTGTACATTATTTTTCAATTATTGTACATTTATTCAATATGGTTGTAATAGATAATTAGGTTTAATTTTCTTGCAAAATCCCCATTTGTAAATTTGTAAACCCCCTCCCCTCATGATGTAATAGCTTAGTATTTTTACTTTCCGCAATTTATTGCTTTATATAAATGCTAGTAATTAGGGTTTGTATGGAAAGATAAAATCAATAAGTTAGCAAACCCTAATTCAAGACAAAACAATGCATGTAAATCAACACACTTGCACCCTTAGGGTAATTCCACTTTTTACCTTACAAAAATGGCCATGTTATGCGTGTGGGATATCTTAGCAAAAAGCAATCAAAATACAAGATCGTAGTCCCTCGATGACGCTATCAAATGTTTCCTTTCAAAATGATCTTAGTCCCTCAAAGATAATTGCTAAGATATTTCACAATATTGCTATTATGGCTATACGATGACCCACACCCGTCCCTTTACATCCAAAGATAAGGATTCTTACCAAATCAATGGTAAAATAGAAATATCAAAGGAAAGGAAGAAATGAACAAAGACTTTTGATTAGGTAGATTATTCCTAGTTGCTTGATCAATTTCAAATCAAACACTCTTGCTTATTTTCAAAACCAACACCAACACTTTCAAAAACACTTTCAAAACATTTTTCAAACATGAAACATTTTCAAAAGATCAACACTTTGCATACGTTCTTACGAATGAGAACTATTACAAAGTTTTCCTAAACGATGGCGCCTTTTCAAAATACTTTCAAAAACCATACAAAGCATATTTTCAAACAAAATAAAGTGACCTAGCAAGCAACTAAGAGCCCATAGATAACTATGGATGAAAAGGGTGGTAACACTTTCCCTTTTCATAATATACCCCCCCCCCCTGAACTCAATAAATAATCTCAAAGGTCTTTCCTGTTCTTTTCAGTCTTTCCTTTTGGATAAAAGAAAAGTCGGTAGCGACTCTTGCTAACCGCAACATTTACAATAAAACGCAAAACACACTAGTCAGTTCTCCCACCGTACCACACAACCATATTGAATGAATAAATAATGTACAAGAATGTAAAGGCAATATGAAAGAAAAATGAAAAAAAATTTATTTGGATATTTATGAAAGGGTTTAATCCTAATTAAACTAAAAAGCAAATAATTAATTAGTCTAGATTATTTTAAGAGAACTAAACCTAAATTAATTAAGGAGAAGAAGTAAAATAATAAAGAAAACAAATGTTTTTAAGGTTTTTATGAAAAAAAGGTTTTTAGTGTTGATAAAAGAAAGAAATTAATTAATAAAAATTCCTAAGTTCTAAGTTGATTAAATGAAAAGAAAGATTTAAATAAACCTAAGTCTAAATGATTTAATTAAGAAAATAAATTAAATTTAATAAGAAAATATATTTTTTTGTCTTTTTGCTTTAAAAGAAATAAAAATACTAAAATATTCTAAATAAAATATAAAATATTTTTTGGGATTTTTGATTTAATAAAAAAAAAATATTAATAATAATAAAAATGAAGAAAAGAAAAGAAAATAACAAAAAAATAAAATTAAGTCAGGGGGGTCTGAAATGGAATTTGGGAGTTTAGTAGTAAAACCGTTTTTATTTTGTATTAGGCCCAATGGTGTTTTTGTATAATGAGAAAATAAAAACAAAATAAGAAAAATATGATGTTGGGCTACGTATCATTAAGCATTCAGGGGGTGAAAGGGAGAAAAAATGAATGGCCCAAAGTGAAGAAGGCCAGCGCGCCTAGCAAACAAAAAAAGTCAGAAAATATAGTGAAAAATAGAAAAATGTGGCACTGGGGCTCGAACACAGGTCACAAGGGTCATAGGAGCGCACTCTCTACCACTGGGGTGGCTATACATCCTATGATATAAACAAAACCATAAATATATATATTATAAAACCAGTTCTAGTGACAAACTTCATCTTCTTCCTCGCACCAGCCAAAGCTTCTGCAACTCATTCATTTCTCAACCATTCTCAAAAGTATGAACATCAAACTTGTTAGCAATTTCACCATGATTCTAGAAATGTAAATAACTTAAACAATGGCTCAAAGACGAACACGAATTTTAACTAGTACCAATTCTAACCTAATATTTTCAGAAATTTCAGGCTCAAAATTCTCACTACTCAAGCAACATAAATGAATTCTAAGGACATGGTTAGTTTCAGGGCTATGAAATCTACATCTTTATCTTCACAAATCAGAATCAAACGATGCTTGTATGAAGAGATAGAAGTTCAGAAAACTTACCTTAAAGACGGGGACCGTATTTTGAGTTTGAGTAGCTTTCAAGGTGTTGCAATGATTTGTTTAGCTTCCTTGAACCTTTAGGAAGCTAAAGCAATGCTTAGCTTGAGTTGTGGATGGCTGAATCATGCTATAGAAGCCAAAGTGCATCACTATGTTTTTGGTTATGGAGGATGGTGATGGATGTGTTACAGTTCTAAAACAGGGATAGGGATGAACTATATTTGATATATGGAAGCTTTGAAAACATTTTTGAGGGGAAACACAACATGGAAATGAAAGATACGGGTTTTTGGACAGAATTGTGTACAAAGGGAGTTTTGTATGCAATTTGTGGCTAGAGGGAGTTCCAAGGCTTGTAGTTTTGTGTGTCAAGTTTCATAAGAGTGTCTTAGTTTATAGGAAAAGGTTTGAGAGCTTGAGGTGGTCAGAATCACAAGATCACAAGTTATGGGATTTTGACTTGTTTTGAAGAAAGCTTGACAAGTATAGTTTCAAGGCATAGAACAAAGCTATATAGAGTGGTTATAAACTTTAAATATGCTTATCTGACTTTGTAGAGGAAGCTTGTGCAGAAGGAACAACTGCAAAGCTCAATACAAGTTGACTTTGTGTAAAGCTTGCTTTATGAGAATATAATGGTAACTTTCTTTTAAATATGGAAAATTGCTTTGGATAATGGCTTAATCACTTGGGTCATACCTCAATAAATTGTGTAAAACATTAATTATGGAGTGATTTACAAGTTAGAAGCCTGCAAAAACAAGATTGTGCAGCATAGGCTTGAGATTTGAATTCTTGTTCATCACAAAGATGACCTATAATTCAAGTTTGAAACCCTAACTTCATCTCTTCGATTCTCTTAGCTCAAAAATGATCTCATTGAGTTCTTTGACATTTTTAAAAGCTTGTAGCATTATATACAACTTTCATGTTGGCCATTATTAAAGAATCAATTTGGAACTATGTGAAAATTTGTCATGAAGTTGGGTCAAAAACTGCCTAAACTAGGTCAAATTTTCACCGTGTTTTAAGAAAAAGTGCATGTCTTTGTGAAATCATAACTCAAAATCAAAAAATTTCTAGGACTTGATCAGAAAAGAAAATTTGTATATCTCATCAAGATCTACAACTGTCATGTTGAAAGTTTTCTTTGAATCATCTTGCATCTTGGTGAAAATTTGGCATGTGAAGTCATAAAAAAATAAGGCTTAAAACACTTAGAAAATTTTCTAAGTCTTAAAAACTTTGAGTTTTTTCAAAGACTTTTGAATTTCTTGATTTCTTGATGATCAAGCTTCATATTTTTACATGTCTTGATGAATTGTTATCTTTGAAACTCAATCTTGACCAAAAAACAAAAGTTTAACTTTTTGGTGTACAGTTGACTTTTCATCAGTTGACCAAATTTCAACTATCAATCAATTAATCTTGAGAAGTGAATTGACATATGAAATTAGGTCAGAATGATGCATTTGAATCCTTGAGATCATGTTTCAAACCAATAAGTCATGTATTAGGTCAAAAGTCAAAGATTAGCCATTCTCAGTCAAAATCCTAATTTTGACCATTTTGCCCTTTTGGTAATTTGAACTATTTTCTTGGGGAATTGTGATCCAAACTTGATTAATTGATGAATATGACTTAAAAATGTTGATATTGGTCCAAAATCTTGAAGTTTGACTGTAGGTTGACCACAGTTGACTTTTTACCCAATACAGTTGATTTTAGGTCATCTAATCAATTGATTGAGCAATTTTGTGATCCAAAACTTGAAACTTGACATGAGCAATATTGAGGGTCCATAATGATCCATGAAAGTCATTTTAAGTATTAGAGGTCCAACTTTCCTTGTACAAACTCAAACCCTAATTTGAGATATCAGTGTTGAGGAGATGGACCTAATCAATACTTGTGTAAGTTTGAAACATTGAAGATCTTTGTGAGAAATATATTGAGAAAAGAGAGGGAAAATTTAGGGGTACAAGAATTGTCATGCAAACCCTAATTACTAGCAATAATAAGGAAAGCGATAAATTGCGGAATTTAAAGGTCTTACACTATTACAATTCTTTTGGAATGGTGGGTGCAAGTTTGTGAATAGGGGAGAAAGCAATAAAGCCCAAATTACTATTAGAAACCATTGAATATGAATAGAAAGTAAAAAATATAAATAGGAAGAAATAAATTGTCTTTTTATGGTTTTTGATGGGGAAAAAATATTTTAGTGATTAACCTAATTGAGCTAATTAATTTTAATTACAAGACAAAACCTAAAATCTATGTTAATTAATTTTATCAATTTAAAAGGAAAGTTAAATGACAAAACCTAAATATAATTTAATTGAGGATAAAATGAAATCTAAATCTAATGATTTTCTTGTAAATGATTTGAATATTAATGACAAAAAACTATTTTATAGTGTAGAAAAATAATAAAATTTAGTTCTAAATATTAACAAAAGAGTAAAATAATATTTTTAATTAAGTTAATTAAGAAAATATGTTTTTTGTATTTTAGTTTTATATAAAAATGAATAAATAAGTAAAGTATAGAAAATATCAAGGATATGAGAAAATATTGGACTATGGGGTTTAAAAAAGAAAGATCGGAGTTAAAAGTAGTAAAAAGGGCACTAGGCCAAAATGTGTGTTTTTGTTGAGTTCAGAAAATAAAATAAAAATATTAAATGGGCCTGCGTTGAGTTTAGTAAAAGGGGGGTGTTTAGAAAGAAACTCAGACCAAGGCCCAAAACAGAATCCAAGCACTTACTGATCCAGTGTGGTTGATTTCTGGGAGTATACCATGGGCCTGCTCATGTGGAGCATTGGATTTAACCTTGTGATGATCAAATGGAATTAATGTGAGGCTTCATGGTGGGAGCGCATGGCTTGTATGCATGAAATCTGAAAGAAGAAAATTAAAAAAAATAAAAGGACCGCTGGGGCTCGAACCCAGGTCACAGACACGCACTTTAACCACTGGGGTGGTGATACATCCGATAGTTAAGACAACAATTATTAAATATGTAATGAACTCATTTCTAACTGTGCTTCATCTTCTTCTTCACGCCAAAAGTTTCAACACCATTTTTGAATTTTGTAACTTCCTCGTTTCTTAACCATTTGCAAAAGTATAAACATGAACTTTCTCCATTTTTCAATACGAACTCAACCATGTAAAAAAATTAAACTATAAATCAAAGATGAAAATTAATTTCTGTTGGTACCAAATAAAACCTAATTTTTTCAGAAAGTAAAAACTCAAAATTTACATCACTCAAGCAACATAAATGAAAACTAAAGGCGTGGTTAGATTAAGGGCCATGATGTCTACATTTTTCTTTCACAAAGTAACCATTAATGATGCTTGTAGAGAGAGTTCAAAGTTGAGAAAACTTACCTCAAAAATGGAAATAGTGTATGGAGTTTGAGCACTTCAGAAGGTGTGGTGATGATCTGAATAGCTTCACTGGACTCCTAGGAAGCTAATGCAACTCTTACTTTATGCTGAAAGTGCCTGAATCGTGCTGGAGAAGTCAATGTACAAAGTTCTATTTTTTAGTTTGGAAGATGAGGAAGATGATGTTACAGTTGTGAAACAGTGGTAGGGATGAGTTGTTTATGATGTATAGATGCTTTGTAAATTATTAGAAGTGAAAACGCATGAGGGATTTGAGTGTTATAATTTTTTGGTCAGAAATGCCAACACTGGAGGTTTGTGTGAAATTCTGAGTTTTATGGAGTTTGAGTCAGTTTGAGGGCTATTGAATTCATGTGTTAGGTTGCAAATTCCTCCTATATTTATAGAAGAAAGGTTTTGAAGGCTCTAGTGATCAGAAACAAGGAATCACATGTTATGGTCTTGAAACTTGTTTTTGGAGCAAGCTTAACAAACATAGTACGAATGCATGGTACAAGGACTTGTAGGGTGGTTAGGAGGATTTAGATATGTTGCTTATTTCTTTAAAATATGTTGGAGTCAGAAGCAACAATGTATGGACTCAAGGAGAGTTGACATTGTGATTAAAGTCACTTTTCTAAAATGGAAGTGTGAACTTTGTTCCATTAATAGAATGATCAATTGGAAAATGGCTCAAGCCTTGGATCATAGCTTAACTAGTTATGTAAACATCTGATTATGGATAGATTTTCAAGTCAAGAGGCCTGCAAAGAAATATTATGCATCATAGTTGTGGGATTGGATTATGTGTTCATCAAGAAAATGACTTGTAATTCAAGAATGGATGCCCAACTTCATCTCTTCGAATCTCCTAGCTCAAAAATGATTTCATCAAGTTCTTGGACATTTTAGAAAGCTTGAAACATTGTATACAACCTTCATGTTAACCACCTTGTCTAAATCATCTTGGAACTAGGTTAAAATTGGTCAAGAAGTTAGGACAAAATTTTTCCTAAACATGCTAAAATTTTCACTAAGTGTTTTATGAAAAATGTCATGACTTTATGAGCTTATATCTTCAAATCTAAGCATTTTTTGGACATCAAACTTAAGGGACAAAGTTGTATAATTCATCAAGATCGACAACTTTCATGTTGATAGTTTTCCTTGAATTATCTTGCATCTTGGTGAAAATTTGTCATGAAGTAATGAAATTATCAAGGATAAAAACACTTAGAAAATTTCTAAGTATTGAAAACTTTGAATTTTTATGGACTTTATTAACTTTCTTGATTCTTGTTGAACAATTTTGATATTTTTTAATGTCTTGATGAATATTGACCTTTGAAATTCAATGTTGACCAAAAAGTCAAAGTTTGACTTTTTGTGTATTAGTTGACTTTTCATCAGTTGATCAAAAATTCAACTATCAACCTTTTGATATTAAGAAATGATTTGAGCCATGAAATTAGGTTAACATTTTGTGTTTGATTCCTTGAAATCATGCTTCAAGCCATTAGGTCATGTACTAGGTCAAAATTCAATGATCAGTCATTCTCAATCAAAACCCTAATTTTGACAATTTTGCTCCTTTGATGATTTGAATGCTTTTCTTGAGGAATTGTGATCAACACTTGATAAATTGATGAATATGACTTAAAAATATTGATGTTGGCCAAAAACCAAAAGTTTGATTGTACTTTGACCATAATTGACTTTTTACCCAATACAATTGATTTTCAGTCATCTGAGCAATTGACTGAACAAATTTGTAGTGCGAGACTTGAAACTTGACATGAGCATCCTTGGAGACCTATAATGACCCATGAAAGTCACTTTAGGCATTATAAGTCAAATTTTCCTTGATAAAACCAAAACCCTAATTTAGAGGCCCAATGCTTAGGAGGTGAGCCTGTCTGACCAAACCCTTGAGAACCCTTGAGCATTTGAGATCTTTGGTGAGAAATGTCTTGAGAAAAGAGAGGGAAAACTTTGGGGTACACCAGCTGCCCCTGTTCAATCTTCTTAAATCTGAAGAGTTAGATTGGCTTGTTGGCTATTCACGACTTAAAGGTGGAAGATGATTGAACACTTAAGTGCCTAGAAATTTGCACTCGCCTGTGCACGAGGTAACGTTGTTGGTTGATTATACCGGGAATGGGCTCAAAGATGCCATTGGGAGAGTGACAGAATATTGTCAGAGATGGGCTTACATATGCCATCCAAAGTAATGGT
This sequence comes from Vicia faba, assembly GCA_948472305.1. NCBI lineage: Eukaryota > Viridiplantae > Streptophyta > Magnoliopsida > Fabales > Fabaceae > Vicia > Vicia faba. Next base: position 1,260,475,047 of record OX451737.1, on the reverse strand, counting down.
TAAGAGAAATTAGACTAAATCTATGCTCGTCTTTAACTGGGAGAAGTATCAGAATAAATCTTTGGTCAATTTAATCTGAACCAGAAAAAGTATCTACTGGAAGAAGTATCAGAATAAATCTTTGGTTGATTTAAATTAAGCTAGAAGATGTCTATGTTGTCCTTAATTGGAAAAGAATCATAATAAATCTTTAGTAGATTTAAACTGAACCAGAAGAAGTACCTAATAGAAAAGTATCAGAATAAAACTTTGGTCGATTTAAACTGAACCAACAGATGTCTTGTGTCGTCTTTAACTGGAAAAGAATTAGGATAAATCTTTGGTCTATTTAAACTCAACAAGAAAAAATGTCTACTAGAAAAGTATCAGAATAAATCTTTGGTCGATTTAAACTGAACCAGCTGATGTCTGTGTTTTGTCTTTAACTGGAAAAGAATCAAAATATATCTTTAGTCAATTTAAATTGAACCAGAAAAAGTGTCTACTGGAAAAATATCAAAATAAATCTTTCGTTGATTTAAAATGAACCAGCAGATGTCTGCACTGTCTTTAATTGGAAATGAATCAGAATAAATCTTTAGTCAATTTAAACTGAACTAGAAAAAGTATCTACTGGAAAAGTATCAGAATAAATCTTTGGTCGATTTAAACTGAACCAACAGATGTCTGCGTTGTCTTTAACTGGAACAGAACCAGAATAAATCCTTAGTCGATTTAAACTGAACTAGAAAAAGTGTCTACTGGAAAAGTATCAGAATAAAAAAGAAATATGGGAGTTAAAAGTAGTAAAAAGGGCGCTAGGCCCAAATGCGTGTTTTTGTTGAGTTCAGAAAATATAATAAAAATAGTAAATAGGCCTGCATTGAGTTTAGTAAAAGGGGGTGTTTAGAAAGAAATTTAGACCAAGGCCCAAAACAGAATCCAAGCGCTTATTGATCTAGTGTGGTTGATTTCTGGGAGTATACCATGGGCCTGCTCACGTGGAGCGTGGGATTTAACCTTGTGATGATCAAATGGCATTAATGTGAGGCTTTGTGGTGGGTGCGCATGGCTTGTATGCATGAAATCTAAAATAAGAAAATGTAAAAAAAAAAAGGAAACTGGGGCTCAAACCCAGGTCACAAAGGTCATAGGCACGCGCTTTAACCACTGGGGTGGTGATACATCAGGTAGTTAAGACAACAATTATTAAATATGTAATGAACTTATTTTTAATTGTGCTTCATCTTCTTCCTCGCGCTAGAAGTTTCAACACCATTTTTGAATTTTGTAATTTCCTCGTTTCTCAACCATTTGCAAAAGTATAAACATGAAACTTGCTCCATTTTTCAATATAAACTCAACCATGTAAAAAAATTAAACTATAAATCAAATATGAACATTAATTTCTATTGGTACCAAATAAAACCTAATTTTTCAAAAAGTTCAAACTCAAAATTCGCATCACTCAGGAAACATAAGTGAAAACTAAAGGCATGGTTATATTCAAGGCTATGATGTCTACATTTTTTCATTCACAAATTAACCATTAATGATGCTTGTAGAGAGAGTTCAAAGTTGAGAAAACTTACCTAAAAATTGGAATCGTGTATGGAGTTTGAGCACTTCTAGAGGTGTGGTGATGATCTTGATAGCTTCACTAGACTCCTAGGAAGCTAATTCAACTCTTACTTTACAATTGTGAAACAGGGGTGGGGATGAGCTATTTTTGATGTATAGATGCTTTGTAAATGATTAGAAGTGAAAATACACGAGGGATTTGAGTGTTTGAAGTTTTTGGTCAGAAATGCCAACAATGGAGGTTTGTGTGCAATTCTGAGTTTTAGGGAGTTTGAGTGAGTTTGAGGGCTATTGAATTCGTGTTTTAGGTTTCAAATGGATCCTTTATTTATAGAGATAAGGTTTTGAAGGCTCTAGTGATCAGAAACAAGGAATCACATGTTATGGTCTTGAAACTTGTTTTTTGAAGTAAACTTAATAAACATAGTTCCAATGCATGGTACAAGGAATTGTAGGGTGGTTAGGAGGATTTCGAAATTTTAATTCTTACTTTAAAATGTTTTGGAGCCAGAAGTAACAATGTATGGACTCAAGGAGATTTGACACTGATTAAATTCACTTTTCCAAAATGGAAGTGTGAACTTTGTTCCATTAATGGAATGATCAATTGGACAATGGCTCAAGCTATTGGATTATAGCTCAATTAGTTGTGTAAAAATATGATTATGGATAGATTTGCAAGTCAAGGGGCCTGCAAAGCAAGATTATGCAGCATAGTTGTAGGATTGGATTATGTGTTCATCAAGAAAATGACTTGTATTTCAAGAATGGATGCCCAACTTCATCTCTTTGAATCTCCTAGCTCAAAAATGATCTCTTCAAGTTCTTCGACATTTTAGAAATCTTGAAACATTGTATACAATCTTAGTGTTGCCCACTTTGGCTAAATAATCTTGGAACTAGGTGAAAATTGGTCAAGAAGTTAGAACAAAATCTGCCTAAACATGCTAAAATTTTCATTAAGTGTTTTAGGAAAAATGTCATGACTTTATGAGCTTATATCTTCAAATCTAAGCATTTTTTGGTGTACAATACATGAAGAATTGTCATGAAGTAATGAAATTATCAAGGATCTACCAATTTCATGTTGAAAGTTTTCCTGGAATCATCTTGCATCTTGGTGAAAAATTGTCATGAAGTAATGAAATTATCAAGGATAAAAACACTTAGAAAATTTTGAAGTATTCAAAACTTTGACTTTTTATGGACTTTCTTAACTTTTTTGATTCTTGTTGACCAAGTTTGATATTTTTGAATTTCTTGATGAATATTTAAATTTGAAATTCAATGTTGACCAAAAATTTAAAGTTTGACTTTTTGTGTATCAGTTGTCTTTTCATCAGTTGATAAAAAATTCAACTATCAACCTTTTGATCTTAAGAAATGATTTGAGCCATGAAATTGGGTTAACATGTTGTTTTTGATTCCTTGAAATCATGCTTCCATCCATTAGGTCATGTACTAGGTCAAAAGTCAATGATCAGTCATTCTCAGTCAAAACCCTAATTTTGATAATTTTGCCCCTTTGATGATTTGAATGCTTTTCTGGAGGAATTATGATCAACACTTGATCAATTGATGAACATGAATTCAAAATTTTAATGTTGGCCAAAAATCATAAAGTTTGATTGTACTTTGACCATAATTGACTTTTTACCCAATACAACTGATTTTTAGTCATCTGAACAATTGACTGAACATATTTGTAGTGCAAGACTTGAAACTTGACATGAGCATCCTTGGAGACCTATAATGACCCATAAAAGTAACTTGAGGCATTATAAGTCAACTTGTCCTTGAGAAAACCAAAACCCTAATTTGGAGACCCACTGCTTAGGAGGTGAGCCTATCTGACCAAACCCTTAAGAACCCTTGAGCATTTGAGATATTTGGTGAGAAATGTCTTGAGAAAAGAGAGGGCAAATTTTGGTGTACAATACATGCTTTATTTATGAAGCCCAGTACACAACTTGGGTCTCGAATGTAGTTCTTGTAAAGAAATCTAATGGAAAATGGTGCATGTGCATTGATTATACCGACCTCTATCGGGCTTGCCCGAAAGAGGCTTATCCCCTCCCCAATATTGACAAACTGGTCAACAACTCAGCCGATTTCAAATTGTTATCTTTTATGGATGCATATTCTGAATATAACCAGATTCCAATGGCAAAAGCAGACAAAAAATATACCTCTTTCATGACCGAGTTGGGAAACTATTACTACAACTTAATGCCCTTCAGCCTGAAAAATGCAGGCGCTACATATCAGCACATGATGAACAAAATCTTCCGCAACGAAATAGGCAACATGCTCGAATTCTACATGGATAACATTAACATCAAATTGATGGAATAAATCGACCATGCCCTCCACTTGAAGAAAATGTTCGAGAAAGCCAGAAAGTGCCGGGTGCGATTTAACCCAGAAAAATGCACCTTTGGCGTACGGGTAGACAAATTCCTCAGATTCTACCTCACAGAACGGGGGATTAAGGCAAACCCCGACAAATGCCGAGAATTTTCTGAGTTTTTGAAACCCAATTTAAAAAAGTCCATTCAAATCATGAACGCCATGCTCACTTCTCTCTCACGATTCATGGGAAAATCCGCCCAGCACGCGCTCCCCCTCTTTAAACTCCTCCACAAGGAAGCTGCCTTCGAATAGACGGCCGTATGCGAGCAAGATTTCACCCACTTAAATCAAGCACTATCCAAACCTCTCATCCTTTCTCGACCAAAGAATGATGAAATCCTCTATCCCTATATGGCTGTCACCTATGAGGCAATAAGCGCAACCTAATAAGAGAAACCTCAGAAGGGAAAAGGCTTATCTACTTTACGAGCAAGGCCCTGCAGGGCCCCGAAGTAAGATATCAGCAAATTGAAAAGGTGGCCCTATCCCTCATCAATACAACGAGGAGGCTTAGGAACTATTTCTTGGCGCATACCATAATCGTCCGAACAGACCAACCAATAAAGCAGCTGCTCGATAGGCCTGACATGGTGGGCAGAATATTGAAATGGTCTTTAGAACTCTCCAAGTTTGACATCCATCATTTTCTCGACAGTTCATTTTTGATATTTCTATTCCCCAATGAATCATTTAATATGCATCATTACATTGTATCTACCCAAACGCGTAGCATTTCCATTAATATGGAGCACTACACTAAAGAAGAATATATTTAAACATGCATTGAAACATAAGACAATTTTGTTGCTTACCCGAAGTAACCGGTTTTTTATATTCAGAGATAAATAGCCCTCGCGTCTTATAACCAGGGTTATCACATCCTGCTTCCATGATGGAGTCTATTGTGATTTCTATCCCCATTCAGGTCTTGTGGTATTTTCTCTTTCCCCAGAGAATCCTTAGCGACCCTTGTTAGAGTACCCTCTTCGGTTGGTCTCTTTTTCTGGTCAGTGTTCTTTCCCCAGGAGTTTATCTTCGGTTAGTATTTCTTGTTAGAGCCTTCTTCGATCAGTTTCTTCCTTGTTTGTATATGTCTAATTCTACCTGGCATATACCCGATATCTTTCTTATATGTGTTCACTACCAACTCCAAACATGTATTCTTAATATCTTTGATAGAGTCTTTTCTTCCAGTCTCTTTCCTATATGTGTTCTCTACCAACTCCAAATATGTATGTTTGATATCTTTGATAGAGTCCTTTCCTCTGGTCTCTTTCTTGTATATGTTTTCTATCGACTCTGAACATGTATGTTTGATGTCTTTGATGGAGTTCTCCTTCGTTCTCTTTCTTGTATATGTTTTCTACTGACTTCGAACATATATCCTTGATATCTTTGGTTGGAAAGGTACGTCCTTCCTTGTTAGATTCCTCCTCTGGTCTCTTTCTTGTATATGTTTGCTACTGACTCTGAACATATATTCTTGATATTTTTGGTTGGACAGGTGTGTCCTTCCTTGTTAGAGTCCTCTTCCGGTCTCTTTCTTGTATATGTTTGCTGCCGACTCTGAACATATATTCTCGATATCTTTGGTTGGACAGATGCGTCCTTCCTTGTTAGAGTCCTCCTCTAGTATCTTTCTTGTATATGTTTGCTACCGACTCCGAACATATATTCTCAATATCTTTGGTTTGATTGGTTCGTCCTTCCTCGTTGGAGTTCTCTTCCGGTCTATTTCTTGTATGTGTTTGTTATCGACTCTAAACATGTATGTTTGATATCTTTGTTAAGAGTCCTTTCTTCTGATCTCTTTCTTGTATATGTTTTCTATCAACTTCGAACATATATTCTTGATATCTTGTTAGAGCCTTCTCCGCTCTGTCTCTTTCTTTCTTGTATGTGTTTGCTACCAGCTCCGGACATGTATATTTGACATCTTTGTTAGAAACCTTCTTCGGTTGGTCTTTTTATTTCTTGTGTGTGTCTGATCTTGACCTGACATATACTTGATACCGTATATGTGTCTAATTCTGACCTGACATGTATTCTCCAAGTTTACTTGGTCCCTTGTATGTCTAACCCCGGTTAGATGCACAGATAACCTTTTCACAAAAGCAAAAAAAATTGAATATAGAAAAACCAAATATCTGACTTTTGTTTGTTCTTCAGAGTGCAAATTTTATGGTTCTATTGAGTATTCAATCCTCTTCTACCTTGATTGTTTGAAAGGCTAGCGCCAATCTCATACTCAGGTTAAAGAAGATTGAATAGGGGCAGTTGTTACACCTCAAAATTCGCCATCTTCAGTCTAACCCTAATTGGCTTATTTTTCTCTAACATACTCACGCATATATATCATCGATTCCATGGTTACAGGATCATGGCATTTATTTGTATCAAGCTACAAAAAAACAATTGTTCTGTCAGGTAGTACAACAAAGCAGAAACTCAGGGTTTTTGAGATTCAAGCATATTCCACATATTTTTCCAAGATACTCAATCAGAAATTAATCAAGTCATCATCATGCCAAGCTCCCATGTGTTCCATCACACTTTGAATTGCGGAGAAAGTCAATTGTTCCAGTTGATTTGAGATAGTTCAAGCACAAATTCAGTATTTTGCGGTTCAAGGTTAAATTCTATAACTTCTAATCAGAAAAAAGGTTTGGGAATGGTTCTATAGGAATTAGAACCGTCTTGTTATCTTCTGCGATTCATCCTTTTAGGTCGAAGGCTAATTTTGTAAGGAAGATCTTCAAAAGTGAAAATACCTGAAATCATGTTATGCAGTGGATTTGCTGGTCAATTGTTTGTTCGGATGTTCACAAATTTGTAACTTCTGACCAGAAAAGCATGTTTGATTGGTTCTTGGAGATTTGAACCGGATTGGTATTTTCTTCAATTCTTATGTTAATGCTGTGTTGTACCCCAAAATTTTCCCTCTCTTTTCTCAAGGCATTTCTCACAAGGATTCTCAAAATTCAAGCTTGCACAAGTACAATTGGATTTTCTAGCATCAAGTTAAAGAGGAAGCTGCTAAAAAAGGGAAAATAGATAAAAATAATCTTTTTGACAAAATTGAAGGAAAAACAAGTTTCCTTCGATTCACATCCTTCAATTGGACTTCTGGCCTCTTTCGATGCAAGCTTGGATTGCATCCTTCGATTGGGCGTTGGCCTCTGGCATGCTGGCTTTGATTCACAAGGTAGGAGCTTCTTGCATGCAACCTTTGATTGCATCACTGGCCTCACATGGTTCACAATGTAATGGTGGCCTGCATACCTGCTTTTGATTGGACATTTGATGTTTGTATGCCTGTGTTGATTAGATAAATATTTCCCTCCATGCTTGCTTTGATTCACAAGTTGGTGGCTGGCTGCATGCAGCCTTCGATTGAGCCATAGATTCCTTCTTGTATGCAAGAGGCGCCCACCAGGCCAGCAGACACAATGCAAAAAAGCCTCTTGTAGCCTCCTTTAATTCCAAGGCAAAAATCCTCCTTTTGGCATCCTTCGACTGCACAATTTTCCTCCTATATGCTTATTTCATCTGGGCATCTTTGGTTCTTGCATGCCTCTTTCGTTTGGGCATGTGGCCCCCTTTGTTACAAGCTTCATTTGGGTATTTAGACCTCTTGCATGCAAGCTTCGACAGGGCATTGGCTATGTTTATACTAGCTTCGACTGGACAACATTTCCCTTTCAAATAGTACGCTGCAATTCCACCCTTGACAACCTTTAACACACATGGTTGCTGGCCCCCTTCAAAAGACTTGTATTGGTGGATTTGAAAGGCATACATAGGGGTCCCTGTCGAAGGATATACCTTAATATCCCATTCGAAGAATTGCATAGTCCATTCGAAGGACAAATTTGGCCCTTTCAAAGATACATACATTACCCATTCAAAGGACATGTCTGGCTGTCCCATTCGAAGGACATGTTTGATGGCCCATTCAAAGGACATGTTTAATGGCCCATTCAAAGGACATGTTTGATGGCCCATTCGAAGGACTTATAAGACCCCCTTAAGGCATACTTTGGTGACCCATTCAAAGGGAACACATTTGGCTCCTTCGAAGGATGCACAAAAGTGACCCATTCGAAAGACACTTGTTGGGTGAAAATCAAATAATGTTGTTTGAAGGAGAATATGGCCGTACGAGGTCAAAACGAAAGATAAAATATTCAAAATATGCTTGCTGCCAAGTTCAGGCTTGGTACACTGGCCATAACGCTCAAAAACTGCTGCACAGCGGTCCTGAAACAATGCCCCATTCTTGCATCAAAATGGCATACGAGTACTGCTCCTCGAAAGCTACAAAAAACAGTTTACAAATTTTTGTTCAAATTGTTTTTTTCCCTCCAAAACCTCAGCTACATTCACCTATAAATAAGAGGCTCCATAACATCTAAAAGGGGCTAGACAACACATCCAAACTTTTCTTTTGGGTGGTGGAACGAATCTTCAAGAAAATCATAAAACTCTCAAAAACTCTCAAAACTCTTAAGATTCCCAAATATTAAACACAAACCCATAATCTAAAAACTTGCTTCTTTTGAACCTGAAGCAATCCCCACACTTTGTTTTCCTTCGAATCCAGTAGAAAGAACATCATACTTGTTCTTCTCCTTCGAATCCAGCATTAGAAACGTCATCTTCGTTTCTTCCCTTCGAACCTAGGAGTATCCAAGGCAACAGTTAAAGGTCCAGCTCACATACCCCAACTTCAAACAAGGTAAGTCACTCTTAACCTTGAACCTTTCGTTTCTAGCATAACATGTGAATAGTCTTGCCTTTCGTTTCAAAACATGTACATAACATTTGTTTTCCTTTTCGTTTCCACGCTTTTAGTTTATTTTCATTGCTAATCCTTTTGATTTTGTTTCTTGGTTTATTAAATATGCTTTAAGAACTAACCTGGCCATAAGACAATGCTAGCATGGCCTCAGGCCATGTTTCTATTTTAAAATGTCAAATGAAAGAAACAAGAGGAAGGAAGTATGAAACAAAGCCTTAGGCTTCCACACTGACTCCTAGGTCCAAATGAAAGAGGCAGCCAGAAGGATGGCGACACTGACTTCCAGGCCCCAATCGAAGGAAGCAGATAGGCAGGTTGCACCTCATGCTGACTTCCAGGCCCCATTCGAAGGAAGTAGAAAGGCAGAATCGAAGGCTGCGTCTCATGCTTCAGGATAAGCCCAAATTGAAAGGTGTGTCCTCACTACTTCTAGGAAGAATCAAAGTGTAGGATTTATTTTATGTATTTTTATTACTTTTGTATAAATGTTAGTAATTAGGATGTATGGCAAGATAAAACCAACAAGTAGACAACTTAATATTCAAAGACAAAATGCATGCAAATCAAACACATTATTCACACACATGCACCCTTAGGGTAATCTTAGTTGTTGACTCGAAAAAATAGTCATGCCCCTCGAATATGGGCATTTTAGCAAAGACCCTCGATAAAATATCGTAGTCCCTCGATGACCCTTAATGTTGCCTTCGGTAAACAATCTAGTCCCTAACCGAAAATTGCTAAAACGTCCCATGGGTTGCCTTCTATGACTATACAAACGTCCCACGCCCGTCCCTTCACATTTGATGATGGGGATTCTTACTAAATCAATGGTAAGATAGCAACATCTAAAGGAGGAGGAAAAGAACGTTAGACCTTTTGAGTTGATAGGATGCTCATAGTTTCTCGCTTGCTCACAACAAAAACATTTTACACACCAAAGCTTTCATTTGAAACATTTTTAAAAGACAAAACTTTTTGTACGCATTCTTATAGAAACAAGAGTCATTACAAAGACACTTTTCAAAATAACTTTCAAAAACACATTCCACAAACACCTCTTTGATCTATTTTCAAAACCAACACTTTTGTACGCGTTCTTATAGAAACGAGAACCATTACAAAGACGTTTTCAAAATACTTTCAAAACCCACACCACAAGCATATTTTCCAAACAAAAGCAAGTGATCTAGCAAGAAACTAAGAGCCCGTAGATAACTACGGATGGAAAGGGTGCTAATACCTTCCCTTTTTATAATCTACCCCTTGAACTCAAGAAAACATCTCTAAAGGTCTTTCCTATTCTTTTCACCCTTTCCTTATTGGATAAAAGAAAAGTCGGTGGCGACTCTTGCTATCCACAACAATTGCGATCAAACGCAAAACAAACAAGTCAGTTCTCCCACTGTATTACATGTTGGAACCTGATTCGGTGAGGAAGACTTCGAAAATTACAAATTACCTGAAAATGGTTTGGTGAAATAGTGTGTTGATTCGCTGTTTTTAGGATGTTCAAAAATTCATAAATTTTGCCTGGTTTGACGTCTTTGAATGTTTATTTGGGCATAAAAGTTGTCTTGATGTTGTCCTCACTTCGTATGTTCGGGTCATAAGTTAATTCTTTGGAGAAGATCTCCGAAATTGCAAAAATACGTTGAAAATCGCATGCTGAAACAAACTTATGGTCAACTGTCATGCAATATTGCAAAACTCATAACTTTCTCAATTTTAATCGTATCGAGACAATTCTTTCGGCATGATGTCACAAATTGTGTTAGCTACATGTTTTCTTCAGGGCCCAAGTTTGGATTGTGCTCAGAAGACTTTGATTTATGGCTTGTTTACAAAGTCATACTCTGAAATAAGTTGAAAAATCTGTACAAAGGGTTTTCTGTCTCAAGTTTCTCGCTGTTGCGAAATTCATAACTTTCTCGATTTTTATCGTATCGGGGCAATTCTTTTGGCACGACGTCACAAATTTCATTATCGACGATTTTATTTCAGGTTGCGCGTCAGAATTATGCATCGAAAGTGATGACCTTGTGGGTTTTCTCAGACTGCACACAAAAATAAGTTAAAAAATATGCACAGAGAGTTTTATGTCAATCATTTCTCTCCATTCGAAGAATCATAACTCACTCAATTTTTATCGTATCCGAGCGACTCTTTCGGCATTGTGTCAAAAATTTTGTCATCGATGTTTTTGTTTCAGGTTGAGCATCAGGATTATGCACTGAAAGTCATGAGTTTATGGTTTGTTCTCGAGCTGTGCACCGAAATAAGTCAAAAATTCTGCATTTAGTCAAAAATACACTTGCCAAACAAGCCTTGGAGCCTTTTCTATATATTTTTCAAATTCAATTTGAACATAACTTTTTCCTCATTATTGAAAAATCACACAAAGAGTTCTCCATTATCTCTCAATTTCTCTCAAAGAAAACTCAAGAACTAAAAGAAGATCTTCATCTCCTTCCTCTCTCTCTCATCCCCCGATCGTCGAACCACTGCGCACCACCACTCACCAGCCACTGGTTGACCTTCCTCCCGGCGAACCTCCATATTTGCATCACCCAACCATCTCCCGGTGAACTCTTTTTGACGCCAATACTCACCCCGTCTAAACTCACTTTCGCGACAGATTCACGTGTTGCTCCGAGCGAATCTTTATCTCTGATCTACTTCTCTGGTCTTCTTTTGGTAGTTCTTTATCTCAATTGGTTTAAGTGCTTATTTTCTGAATTGATTTTGTGAATTAAGTGCTTGTTTTATTTTTGACATGAGTTGAATTTTGAATTAAGGAATTAAGTTATTCTTGAGTTTGTGAATTATGAATAAGCTTGGAATTGTTTGAATCTTGAATTTCAACGCGATGATTGTTAATTGATTGTGGTTTACGCGTCAAAATTGATAATGGTTGGTGATTGTTGATGGTTATGCGTCAAAATTGATATATGTTCATGATTGTTGAGTTCTATGCGTCACAATTTGATTCTGATTTTTTATTCGTTCATAATTTGTTTAAACTCATGTATTGGAATCAAACTTTGAGGTGTTTATTTGTTTTCGACGCATAAATAATTTTGGTTTCAATTATTTGGTAATTGTGATACCTGTACCGATTTAATGGATGCAAATTGTTTGTAAATTTTGCTTGATTTCTCATGTGTTGATGTTCGGATTTTGCGCATTAAAACCTTGATTTCAAACCAATTTTTGGTGAACATCAACATATGCACCATGGCTGTCTAGAATTCACAATTGTGCCATAAACTTTGATTTAATTGTGTCACCTTGTACAATTGGTTTTCACTTGGTATTCGCTTGACATTTGTGGTGGTTTCGATTGATTTTAAACCGACTTATTATGCACTTTCATGTGTTAATATGGTGATGCCCGATTTTCTACTTCCATGTTGTGAGACTCGTTCAAATGTTATTTCTTTGTATTTCGATCTTATTTTGAGTTACGATGTGATTGCTTGACTTTTTTTATGCTTTCTTGTTATCACTTAATCTTCTTGTGGACTTGTGCAAGCTTCGGAAAGGCGATTTCTCGCACCATGCGATTTGTGGATTATGTTGTGCTTGTGTAGAATTGTTATATGCAAGGAAATCATCTTGATGCGATGTGTTTTCGGCGTGCGATCTATTCTCACACGGCGATGTCTTGATTCTTATATTGGATATCTTTTCTGATTATTTCTCTTTTTCTTGGTGAAGCTTGCACGAAGACCGTTGGGTTTCCTTGCTTTGATTGTACTTTGCTACGAACATTATTGTTAGTTTGGTATTATTTAGGATGATATTTTGATTCCGCATTGTATTTTCTTTTCCTTGCCATAAGAAGTAGGAATATAAATGCATGATTGGGAGTCCCTACTTTATGTGGGAAAATCTGTTTAAAGTCCTCAAAGGAGGCAATGTTTGTTTTGTTAAAAGTCCTCAAAAGAGGCCACGTTTGTGTTTGTTTGTGTGCAAAATTCCTCGATGAAGGAAAATACCACTCCCCTCACATTTCCCTTTTACTTTTTGTGCTTGCTGTCGAGTCTATAAGTGGAGCAAAGGGCATGCAATCGGCTCCCACACTTTCTAGTCCATGTCGTTCTTAGCTCGCATTATACGTTGATGCTTCGAACTGTGCTTATTCTTGTCCATTGATTCAAATAAGTGGAAGAAAGGGTTTGTAGCCAAACCGTCACTTTGTCATTTGTTTCGATGATGTTAGCTCACGTTGCTCGACATTGATGCTTCGAGTTGTTACTCAATACCAGTGCTTGAGAAAATTAAGTGGAAAGAGTTCTTTACTCCCACTTAGAAATCCATCAGATTCATTTCTCGGTGCTATCTCGCATTCAATTTTTGTTTCGATTTTGGTTTGACTTTGTTTGATTGCACTTGCGTTTGTGCTTTTCCCTTTAGGCTTTTTCATGTTCTCTTAGGATGCACTCGTTTCGTTTCCGATTCGAGTTAGACATTAGGTTATAACCTATGCATGCTAACTTAGGTAGATGTTTTACTTTGTTATCCAAACCTTAGGTCCATCATTGTATGACAAAACTAGGATTGTTAGTCTCCCTTAGACTTTTTCATTCCCCTTTTGCATTCTTAAAACTAAAACTCTATTTTTTTGTTCAAACTTCAAAACACTCTAACATTAGTAAACCCTTTCAAGGTAAAAAACCTCAACCAATGCAAACCTTTTTGTCTTCGAACTTTTTCTTTTAAAACCTTTTCAAAAAGGACATGCTTTGATAGCATCGTTCATAAAAAGCATACAACCAACCAAAACTTTTGAGGTGAACTACGAGTGTCTTAATCCCCATTGCACGAACAGTGGTACGTAGGTAGAAAGGTTCGCAACCGAGGCATGCGAGACTAATAAAAGCTTTTCTTTTTTACATAATCCTTTGCATTCATTCATTCCTTTTACATCCTAGCTTTAGATTTAAACACACACTTTAGATTAGAAAACTAGAGTGGATCCCATGGAGTACCACATACGTGAGGGGTGCTAATACCTTCCCCTTGTGTAATCGACTCCCTTACCCTTTCTCTTGGTCGCAAGAACTTGATTTCACCCTCTTCAGATTTTCTCTGATGTTTTCCTTTCCCTTCACGCAGGATAAATAAATGTCCGATGGCAACTTCATTATTTGTTTGAGAGATTTATTTTCTCGTGTTCCTTCATGTACCATTTGATAGTTTTGGTCTATTTTGTAGGTATTTGTCGCATATTTGGAGCATCGAGGAATAAAGTGTCGAAGGCACAATTCGAAGTGCGAGTTCTTGGAATAAAGGTGCAGTTTTGAGAAGTTTTTACCAGGAAACTCACTTAGCGTGGTTTTACCGCTAAGCGCGAGTCCGCTAAGTTTATTTTGCAGCGTGCTACGTAGTTTTGACAAATTTGATAGAAGTGTAGGTTTTTAGCCCGATAAGCGCGATTAGCTCTCTTAGCGAGATTAAGGTGGTTTAATATGTAAATATCGGTGCAACCCACTTAGCGCGGTGAGCCCGCTAAGTGTAGTCTGCTTAGAATAGTTTTATGAACTAGATTTTAGTTCATTTTCTAGGTTATGATTTTGGGGTATTTGTTCCCAAACTCCACCACCTTCATTCTTTGATATTTAGAGCTTAGAAAAGAACATTTGTGGCTTGCAGTTGGATGATTCAGGGCCAGGAGCTTGATGGATTATGTTTGACACCGCGTGAAATTTGGTTTCTTCTCCTCTTCCTCTCTTTGTAACCATTATTTGTTGGATTTTGTATGTAACTTTACCTTGATTATATGTACATTTATTGCTCATGGGGTGTTGTATGAAACTGTCTTTACAAATGTTTATTGATGTTTATCCTTTTTAGCTTGCTAAGTGTTTGAATTTGAGTTGTTGTAGAGATGGACGGGTAGAATCTGGACTTAGAATGAATATCTATTGGTCTTAGATTCTAGAGATAGATTTAGGCTTAGTAATCACTTAGATATCAACTCTTAATGCCTCATTATTGTTTTGTGTTGCACTGAGAGATCACAGACATAGAGCGATACAATTCATATCTCACTCTTGGTTAGAGATGACCTCTATGTGAGTGATATGTGATGATATTGAAGAGTAGTTTAGGTTAATTGAAACTGGGTAGAAAATTTAAGTATTTGATATGATAGACAAAATACAAACTCTATATTTCTTTACTATTCGAAGAATGAATTCTTTTTATGTTGATAACTTTTACTTCTCGCACCTTACAAACAAACCAATTATATTCCCAAACACATAAACGCGAGAAATTGTCGAACGACAATTTGGTAGCACTAATCAGTATGGAGACGATATTATATAACCTATAAAAATACTTAATTTTGCTTTCCGTTTTACCGCTTCAGCAATTGGCAATAAGGATCGACGGACTTGTTGGGGTTGTCAACAAGGTTAATCAGACTTATTGTTGTTGTCTATAATAGGTTGATTATAGTATATTAAGTCCTTGTGGATAAGGTAAATCACCTTGCGGGGTGGACTGGATTAACTTAGTTAACAGTGAACCATGATAAAAATAATTATGTTCATCTATTTTTATTCACTTGTTAGCTTTGTGTTTGAGTTGCAAAAAGATTATATTTGGTGCAACCCAATATAAAACCCCCTTTCTTGTGTTTCTCACACCTTCATATTCATCTTCTTAAGGCATTACCATTAGATAGTAATACACATTAGTTTTCCAACGCATTGAATCGCGTCTCAAATGAATTTTACGGATCTCAAGTTATGATAAAACCCGTGTTCGAACCAAATTTTTTAAGTCACAACGGGAAGACTATCACAAAGACGACAATCGCCAGCGTACCCGAAGCCATGACAACCTAGTCGTCACAAGGGTGTTGATCATCACCCTGTTGCAGAATGTAGAATTTCTACATTTTTCACTGTTCTTGACATACAACAATTATCCAATGATCTTAGAATTTGAAATACAACAATTATCCAATGATTAAAACCAAAAATTCATAACTTATCACGGATTGACATTGACAAAATCATATATTTTATACTTTCACATTTACCCAAAAGTTCCAAGACCCCAACAATGGTTAAAACATATTAGTGAAGGTGTGAAGAAAATGCAAGAAAAGGGGGTTTGAATTGAGTTTTCCTTTCTTGTAAAACTTTTACTTCTAAGCATTATTCGTTGAACAATGCTTCTGATTATTACTTATAAGTAATGCTTGTAAATAAGTTCATAAAACATAAATTTTCAGAATAAGAAAAAGTAAAGAACATGTGATATATCCTGGTTCACTTGAGAAACCCCAAAGCTAATCTAGTCTACCCTTACGAGGAGATTTCGCCTTGATCTCAAGGACTTAATCCACTGTAATAAATCTGATTACAAATGCACGGGCAACCTCTAGTGACTAACATCTAATGACACGTTCATGGATCCAGACTGGATATAACTTTCATTAACCCAATAGAATCTGATTCACCAGAATCTCCTACCAATATTTCCTTCTAATGATATCCATCAGTGATCTCAGAAGGCTGACCTTCACTTAGTCCCCTTTGAGATATGACTACCATTTACCCAATAGAATCCATTACCATGATTTCATCTACGATGTCCACAACCAAAGTCTTCTCAAGCCTTCTGATCTTACTCTATCACTTGAGGAACTAACCAATTCTAAACAGAATTGTTTTTATGGAGATTACATGAGTGCTTCTTATCAAGCAGATTGCTCCTATTTTAAGTACATATTGTTTAACACAATTCTGAGCAACAACTCTTGTGTACAAACAATTTACATGAAGATCTTAAGAAATAACACAATCTGAGCAATAACTCTTGTGTTTTACATATCTCTACAAAGATTAATATAATCTAAGTTAAGTGCAGCATCTTGTAGTCTTCCCGTATTCATCTTCTTTGTTGAGAAAGCAATGAGGAACAACTCCTTGCTTCTTCATAATTTTGTCAAGATGTATATGATTGATAGTTTGAATGACATCTTATAGAATTCTTCATCTTCATCTTCTTTCTTCTTTAAGCAAGATATGAGCAGAACTCTTTGCTTTTCACAATTCTTCCAAGATGTATATGATTGGTGATTTGAATAACATCTTGTAGAATTCCTGTTGTTGTTATAGTGGATGATAGTGTTTTGGTTGTGTTCTAATAATGTTGCTTTTCTATTTTAACATTGAAACATCAACAACTTACGACTTGCAACTTGCAGCTTTTAGCAATCAGCCAAGTAACCTACAACAAGCTCATCAACTGTTTAAACATACGATTCTTTTCTTATATGACCAAGTAAGATAGATTCGTTGGCTATTTGAAAAAGAGTCATTACAAATAGTACTGATACTTCCTTATCTCTTCCACACTTTAAGTTAGTGGAGAGGTTATGGGATAAAGCTTTTCGTATTGTGTACTAATGTACCATGTTATCGTTATATTCTTTCCTTCTGCACTTCATAGGCTTCTGCGGGAATGAGGTTAGACGCGGGATCATAACATAAGGTCTTCAGAACTTCAGAGTCTTCGAAACTGCTTCTTCAGAGTCTTTAGAACTTGGTCGTGAGAACCCATTGTAGTCGTGAGAACCCGTTGTAGTGAACCTTTGCATCAGAATAGCTTCAAGTCTTCAGAGTCTTAAGAGCTCCGTATTTAGAGTCTTCAGCACTTGGTCTTGAGAACCTGTTATAGATAAACTTGGACCTTTAGAACTTTAAGTCTTTGGAATCTTCAAGCCTTCTGTCTTTAGAATCTTAAGCACTTGGTTCTTTAAGAATACTTGTCTTTAGAACCTTGTTATTAGAAACACAAAGTCTTCAGCATCTGGACTTCAGTTAGAAACATTGTCTTCAGATCTTTTAACTTTGTCTTCTTTAAAAAAAATTCTTTTAGAAACTAATTTTTTAGCATATGGATTTCAATAACAACATTTGTCTTCAGATCTTCTGACTGTTTCCTTAGAACATGTTGTCTTTAGAAGCTTGAGTCTTCAGCATCTGGACGTAAGTGACAACTTCTATCTTCAAATCTTTTGATTGTTTTCTTTATACAAATATCAATGCTTACACTTCAGAGCTGTCTGGAGTGTCTTGCTACTATTCATTAGAACTTTTGTAGCGTAGAAGCAGAATTCTCTTCTAATGTCTTGGCCACGCCATCCATCAGAAGCAGAACTTGTTTGTTAAGTACTTAACAATAACAAACATTAGTACAAAAAAATTGTTCATACAATCATACTCATTTGTTATCATCAAAACTCAGAGATAATATTGCATAACCAAATCTTGTTCTTAAAATCTCCCCCTTTTTTATGGTGACAAAACTATATATTTTGATGACACAATTTTGTACATATAATCATAATCAGTGAAATTAGAAAGGTAAGAAATACTTATACTTTTTATGATGCTCCCTCTGAGTCAATTACTTGATGAAGATTGAATATCCTGACTTTGAACCATTTGAGTAAAACTCCCCTTGGTTCCAATAAATCAGATATTGAGATCTTGAGAGTCTTGACTTCAGGAATTTCAGACAGTATTCAACTTCTGATTTGCTCTGTTCTTCTGGAAGACATATGCTTCTGCTTTTGATTCTTATGTTCTGATTATCACATTCTCACACATTATAGATCTTTTGAATATTATGATACCAAAATCAAGATAACTTGAACTTTCAGAAAGTTCTCAACTTTTGAACAGTATTGGGTCTATCTGATTCTTGAACATATGTTCATAGAGTATACATCTTCGAATATATGAACAATGAGTTCTTAAGAACTTTAATAGAGTTCTTTCATTTTTGAACTGTCTTAGAATTCCTAGTGGACTTATTTAGAGTTCCTCGGTTAATTATCAAACAGACAAGCACACGTCAATGGTAAATGCATATTTTATATCATTTTATTATTATTATGAGTTTTTGCATTTTCTTTAGGTCCATCAAAATATTTATACTTCTCCCCCTTTTTGACATCATCAAAAAGATAATTATGTGTGAGAAACATTAAAAGTTAACAGAAGTAACAATAAGTGCTAATCAGAAATAATTGCATTGATGATAGAATTAAACAAATTACAAAATAAAAGCCTATGGGAACCACTGATCATCAAACGTATCACACTCCTCTTGATGCAGAGCATCACTAGGACCATCAGGAATTCTTTGAAGGATTCTGACAATGTTATTTTGAACAAAAACTTCTGACAAGAGTATTCCATATGAAATAAAGGTTTTGTTCAAATTTTCAAGAAGAAGTGATAGTCCTTTTAAGATGATTGAGGATCACTTGAGGAAGGTTGATCGGAGTAATGTTGACTAGACAAAAAATTAGAGTCTTATCCTCCTTGTTTAGGACATTTTTGTTAGTTTCACGAGGACAAAGATTTGTCAAAATAAAGCGAAACTAGTCTTTAGCAAAAGGCTTAAGACTCTTAGGATTAGTAGAGTCAAACTCAGAGGATGCATTTATGATAGAATTAATTAGACCATCAGAGATGCTATTGAGAGAGACACGATCAGCCCTGTTACCCATTCAAGGACAAACAAATATTTCAGCAATGCATTCAACAATGAAGAAAACATCCTCGCCATAGATGTTTGAACAGATTGCGGTACCACTGCGATTGATGGGAGCATTTTTCTGAAAATCTTTACAAGATTTGGATAAATGGGTCCTATGAATGAAGAGAGATTACGATTCAAGTTTTGAGGATGAATTCTGATATGGAATTCCAGACTCGCACTGAAGAGTCTTGGATGTCTTGCAATGATAACTTCCAAGCGATTATCATTTTCATGAGAATTTTTTGAAGTCATAATGAAAAAGATAGAGAGAGAAGTAGAAGGCAATTGTTATCAATTGTTAGAGATTACTTGTTAGGAGAGGCAGAGGGCAGACATGGTGTATAAAAGGACACGAGAAGATGTGACTTAACAAGACAAATGATTTTCCTTACGTAAGGTGATCAATCTTGGGAGACTCAATAATAAATGACTGAGGAAGGTCAGTAGGGCAGCAATAACTCCTAAGATTCGATAAGAGAGAGAAATGAGTAACAATTGATATCTTTGAATCAGGTTGTGAGTATCTAGAGTAGACTAGGACACATAGATGTATGGGAAAGGAAAAATAACAGTTGATCTCATTTATGAGAGCATACCAATGTTGTTCATAACTTTAAATAGACAGTTTTTTAATGCGTGAATAAAGTAACTGACAAACATAAAAGGTCTAAGACCTAATCTATGATCTGGAGACACACGTGTGAGTGTTTTATTTCATACTTTAATGAATTAATAATGCATAAATGCATAACAAATAGTAGTGGTATTGTTATAGAGGATATGAATGTTATTCTCATACATTTGGTAATATTCCAGGTTATTTTTCATCCATAGCATCTGAGTGTTGCATAGTGTTGATGATATGAACTCTTCTTGTGTTGTTGAAAGAGAAATTGTTGATTGCCTCTTGCTTGACCATGAGATCATATTATTGCCTAGAAACTGACAGTTTCCATAAGTATTTTTCTTTTCTAGTTGATCTCCAGCATAGTCTGCATCACAGAAACCAAAAAGAGAATACTCTAATGTTTTCTCATACATCAAGACAAGGTTAGAGGTTCCTTTTAGATGCCTTATAATCCTTTTAACAACAGTTAAGTGAGATTCCCTAGGATCAGATTGGAATCTAGCACAAAGATGAACACTAAATAAAATATCAGGTCTAGATGCAGTCAGATACATAAGAGAGCCTATCATACCACAATAGAGATTCTGACAAACCTTTCCACTTACCTCTTCTTTCTCCAAAATACATGTAGGATGCATTGGAGTCTTTTCTACAGTGCAGTCTGTCATGTTGGATTTCTTCAGAAGTTCTTTGGTGTACTTACTTTGATGTATGTAAGTAGCCTTTGGTTTTTGATCAATCTGGATTCCTAGAAAGAACTTCAGTTCCCCTATCATGCTCATTTCAAACTCAACCTACATTATCTTAGAGAATTCCTTGTAGAGAGATGGATTAGAAGAACCAAAAATATATCATCAACATAAATTTGAATAATTAGAATATCATTTTTGAATATTTTGCAGAAGAGTCTAATGTCAACCTTTCCTCTAGTAAATTGATTTTCTAACAGAAAATTGCTCAATCTGTCATACCAAGATCTGGGAGCTTGTTTCAAGCCATAAAGAGATTTCTTTAGTTTAAAAACAAAGTATGATTTCTCAGATTTTTCAAATCCAGGAGGCTGTTTGACATACACTTCTTCTGAAATATAACCATTCAGAAATGCACTTTTAACATCCATCTGATAAAGGATGATATTATGGTTTATAGAAAGGAAACTAACAACTACCTGGCAGCTGTTGAAAAGGTTTATGTATAGTATATACCTTCTTATTGAATATAACGTTTTGCAACCAATTGAGTTTTGTTTCTGACAAATTCACCCTTCTCATTGAGCTTGTTTCTGAACACTCATATGGTTCCAATGACGTGGGCATATTTAGGTTTCTGAACAAGATCCCATACATCATTCTTTGAGAATAAGTTCAGTTCTTCTTCCATAGCCAAAATCCAATCCTTATCCAGAAGGGCTTCCTCAATTGATGTAGGTTCTTTTTAAGAAACTAAACCCAGAAGCACTTCATCAGAAGGTTTAAGAGTCGATCTTGTTCTAACTAGAGCATCTTTACTTCCAAGAATAAGATATTTAGGATGAGAGGATGTGATTTTGTTCTTCCTTGGTTGAGTTTTATTAGAAGGACCATCAACAATATCAGAAGAAGAAGCTTTTGATTTCAGATTTCACTTCTTGAAGTCTGATTATAAACTGAAAAATATTTTCATATTGATTTCTCTTATTCTCAGTTTTCTGATTTGAGAAGAGTAATCTTCTTCTTAATTCTAATGTCTAATATGAGAACTAGAATTAGTGTCTTCTCTTTAGATGATTTCTTCAATCTTCTGTTTAGAATTACCTATCTGACATCTTGAGAGAGTCCTCAAAACACAGATATTATGATATTTTATTATCATAATCATCCATCTTCTTGTCAAGATTTCTTTGAACAGAGGCTTATTTATAGAGGATTAATATTACATGAACTTATGAGAAGCTATGCTATGTAGAGAAAAATTAACTGTTATTGCTTATCGTCTTCTGAATTTTTATTTCTTGAACAAATTACAAAAAAAATTCTAATACAAATATCATCAAAATTTGATGATTTTTACTGACAATCTTGTTCTTGCAATGTTGGGATAACTTGTTTAAATTTAGTCTTTGATCATACTTCTAATGAATCAATGAGCATTCTTTCCTCAGCAATGTCTGGTCTTCTGCAAAGCCTCTTTCGACATAACCAATGATTAGATCTTAAAAATAACTCCTGTCTGCTTGAATAGACAGTTTTATCATGAGGTTCTTTTGTATTATAAGATAACAGTCTTTGTTCTTTTGAAAATATTCCTAATGAGACCTTATGAGAGAGTCAAGGGTGGACTACCATTTCTTGAAAACATCTCATACTTCTCAGGGAACTTAGTCAAAAGCATTCAACATATATAACTTCTTACCTGATGAATCTTTTCTTGTTGGCTTGTTCTACAATTTTTATGGTTTTAGACAGTAGTTGAAAATTGAATAACCATCACCTTAGAGTATTTCTTCATAAAGCATTTGGATCTTTATCTGAAACTGTTAGGTGTTTGATATCCATCAATAATAGAACCAGGCTCTGATACCAAATGAAGGTGTGAAGAATATGCAAGAAAAGGGGGGGTTGAATTTAGTTTTCCTTTCTTGTAAAACTTTCACTTCTAAGCATTATTCGTTGAAAAATGCTTCTGATTGTTACTTCAAAGTAATGCTTCTAATTAAGTCTAGAAAACATAAACTATAAACATAATAAAAAGTAAAGAACACACGATATACCTTGGTTCACTTAAGAAACACCCAAGCTAATCCAGTCCACCCTTCCGATGTGATTTTACCTTGATCTAGAGTATTTAATCCACTATAATCAATTTGATTACAATCTCATGGGAAACCGCCAATGACTAACATCTACTGACGCATTCAGGGATCCAGACTAGATATAACATTCATTAACCCAATAGAATCTGATTCACCAGAATCACCTACCAAGATTTCCTTCCAATGATATCTATCAGTGATCTCATAAGGATGACCTTCACTCAGTCCCCTTTGAGATATGACTACCAATGACCTAATAGAATCCACTACTAGGCTTTCACCTACGATGGCCACATCCAAAGTTTTCTCAAGCCTTCTGATCTTCACTCGATCACTTGAGGAACCAACCAATTCTAAACAGAATTGTTTTTCTGGAGATTACGTGAGTGCTTCTTATCAAGCAGATTACCCCTATTTTAAGTACATATTGTTTGACACAATTCTAAAGAGCAACTCATGTGTACAAATAATTTACATGAAGATCTTAAGAAATAACACAATTTGAGCAACAACTCTTGTGTTTTACATATTTCTACAAAGATGAATATAATCTAAGTTAAGTGCAACATCTTGTAGTCTTCTTGTCTTTATCTTCTTTGTTGAGCAAGCTATGAGCAACAACTCCTTTCTTCTTCATAATTTTGTCAAGATGTATATGATTGATATTTTGAATGACATCTTGTAGAATTCTTCATCTTCATATTCTTTCTTCATTAAGCAAGATATGAGCAACAACTCCTTGCTTGTCATAATTCTTCCAAGAATTATATGATTGGTGATTTGAATAACATCTTGTAGCATTCTTGTTGTTGTTATAGTGGATGATATCTTTTTGGTTGTGTTCTAATAATGATAGCTTTTCTATTTTAACATTGAACATCAACAACTTTCGATTTGTAACTTGCAGCTTTTAACAACCAGCCAAGCAACCTACAACAAATTTATCAATTGGTTAAACATACAATTCTTTTCTTATATAGCCAAGTAAAATTTTGTCATTGGCTATTGAAAAAGAGTTGTTACAAATAGTACCGATGCGTCCTTATCTCTTCCACACTTTACTTTAGTGGCATAAAGGTTTTTCGTACTTTGTACTATTGTACCATGTTACCGTTATATTATTTCCTTTTGAACTTTAGAGGCTTCTGCGAGCATGAGGTTAGAAGCAGAAAGATAACATAAGGTCTTCAGAGTCTTTAGAACCGCGTCTTTAGATTCTTTAGCACTTAGTCGTGAGAACCCGTTGTAGCGAACCTTTGGATCAGAAGAGCTTAAAGTCTTCAGAGTCTTAAGAGTTACGTCTTTAGAGTCTTCATCACATAGTCTTGAGAACCTCTTTTATATAACCTTATACCTTTAGAACTTCAAGTCTTTGGAATCTTCAGACTTCTGTCTTTAGAATCTTAAGCACTTGCTTCTTTAAGAATCCATGTATTTATAACCTTGTTATTAGAAACACAAAGTCTTCAGCATCTGGACCTCTGTTAGAAACGTTGTCTTCAGATGTTTTAACTTTTTCTTCTTTGAAAAAAGTTGTCTTTTAGAAACTAATTTTTTAGCATCTTGACTTCAGTAACAACTTTTGTCTTCAGATCTTCTGATTGTTTTCTTAGAACATGTTGCCTTTAGAAGCTTGAGTCTTTAGCATCTGGACGTAAGTGACAACTTCTGTCTTCAGATCTTCTGACTGTTTTCTTTAGACAAATATTAGGGCTTACACTTCAGAGCCTTCTTGAGTGTCTTGTTATTGTTCAACAAAACTTGTGTAGCATAGAAGAGGAATCAATTCTCTTCTAATGTCTTGGCCACGCCATCCATCGGAAGCAGAACCTGTTTGTTTAGTACTCAACAATAACAAATATTAGTACAACAAAATTGTTCATACAATCATACTAATTTGTTATCATCAAAACTCAAAGATAATATTGCAGAACCAAATCTTGTTCTTATGATTAACACATCAAAACAAAAAATTTCATTAATTAAAGTACACAAATTTCATTAACAATCACATCATATATCATCAAATCCATACCAATTTGCATAATTAAATCAAAAATCAATACTCTATTGAAGGTTAATGACTCCTTAATTCTATCCTATCATGCATTATACATGTTATTGAGATAGTCCTCCCTCTTACCTAGTTCTCCTAATAATAAAAATTCTGGTTTGTGATGAATCTTTCCTTCCCCAAGGTCTAATCCCTTTTTCTTCTCTTTGCCTCTAACTCTTTTTTCACGTACTAATAAAAATTCTTCTAACTTAGGTTATCCTCTAGTTATATACTTAGGTTTTAATCTAATTAAAATTACAAACTCACCTCTCACTTGCTAACATATTTAATCCTTCCTCCCCTCTATTTCTTTTAATTTCCACTTTATCCCCAGTCTCTCTATTTTCCACATACTTAATTAATTATAATAAAAATACTATTATTTTAATTACTAAAATAATTTCCAATAATTCTAGCCCGCTTCTACATGTCGTTATTTACTCTCCACACTCCTACCTTAAGGTCACACACCCTCATCACCCTTATTTATTTTAATTAATAATACCCAACAATAAATCAAATGATTTCAATTAATCAAAACTGGGGTGTTACAACTCTCCCCCACTTAAAGAATTTTTGCCTTAAAAAATTACCTTAAGCAAATAGAGTCGGATACGACTCTCTCATCTGACTCTTAAGCTCGTAAGTTATGTTTCCACCAACTGGTTCTCCCTAAGCTACCTTCACCAAGGTGTTCTCTCTACCACACAATTGTTTCACTTTCCAATCCACTATCTGAATGGGTGATGAATCAACAATTAGGTTATCTCTCACCTGCACATCATCCATTTGGATCACATGAGACAGATCCATGATGTATCTCCTCAACTGAGACACATGAAACATATCATGAAGATTAGCAAGAGACAGTGGTAAAGCAATATGATAGATCACTTCTTTTATCCTCTGCAAAATATGGCATGGACCAAATAAATATGGAGTGAGCTTTCAAGACTTCAAATCTCGACCAACACCAATTACTTGAGTAACTCTCAGAAACATGTGATCCCCCTCTTGGAACCCAAGTGCTTTTCTTTGTTTATCATGATAGCTCTTATGGGAACTATGTAAAACTATTATCTTCTCTTGGATCACTTTGATCGTCTTTATAGTCTGTTGGATAATCTCGGGTACAATCACATCACTCTCTCCCGACTCATATCAATACAAAGGTGTCCTACACCTTCTACCATACAATGCCTCAAATGGCGCCATTCTAATACTCGAATAGAAACTGTTGTTATAGGTAAACTCTATCAATGGTAAAATCCATCAAAAACATCTCCTTGTTATAGAACATAATCTCTCAACAAGTCTTCTGAGGATTGGATAATCCTCTGTCTGACTATCTATTTTCTGATGATAAGTAGAACTCAAATGCAAATTTATACCCAAAGCTTTCTGCAAACTCTCCCAAAACCTCGATGTAAACCTCAGATCCTTGTCACACGCAATACTTGATGGAATCCCATGCAAAGTTACAATCTTCTCAATATACAGCTCTGCTAGTTTCTCCAATGTATAGTTAAGTCAAATTGTAATGAAATGAACCTATTTAGTTAACCTATCCATGATAACACAAATAGTATCACAACTATTCACTGTCTCTGGAAAATCAGACACAAAGACCATTCAAATGTTGTCCCACTTCCATTCAGGAATAAACAATGATTGCATCAAACCCAACAACTTCTGATGTTCAATCTTTGACTTCTGGCAAGTCATACACGCATACACGAACTCAACAACTTTCTTCTTCATTCTAGCCACCAAAACATCTTCCTCAAGTCTTGATACATCTTCGTAGCATCGAGATGAAAACTCAATCCACTCTTGTGACCCTCCTCGAGAATACTCTTATTAAGTTCGAGTACATCTAGAACACACACTCGATCACGAAATCTCATAACACCCTTCTCGTTGATCCTCAAATTACCATCTTGACCTCAGTTGATTAAAGCTAATCGATCAACCAATCTCAAGTCAGTCCTCTGACATTCTCTAATCACTTCTAGAATGCCATTGGTAAGCTTCAACATACCCAATTTCACAATTTGCAGTGTGAATTTATAAACCAAACTCAAATCCATGAATTCTTCAATCAAAACCAACACTCTTGCCATCAACGTCAACATATAAAACATCTTTCGCCTCAGTGCATCAACTATAATGTTGGCCTTACCAGGATGGTAATTCAAAACAAAATCATAATCCTTCAGTAACTCGAGCCATATCCTCTGCCTCATATTCAACTCAATATGGTCGAATAGGTACTTCAAACTCTTATGATCATAAAACACTTCAAATCTAGAGCTAAACAAATAATGCCTCCAAATCTTAAGCATAAACACAACATCAATTATCTCCAAGTTATACATAGGGTAATTCTTCTCATAAACTTTGATTTTCATTGAAGCATAAGCCACAACTTGCCCATTCTGCATCAACACACCTTTCAGACCCATCTTAGAAGCATCACAATACACAACAAAAGATTTAGTCGGGATCTACAACATTAACACTAGAGTCGACACCAACTTTTTCTTAAGCTCTTGTGAAATCTCTTCACACTTAACATCCCAAAAAAAATCTCGACCCTTCCTAGTTATCTAAGTCAATGACAAAGATAACTTTGAAAAGCCTTCGATAAACCTGCAATGATAACCAACTAGACCAAAAAAATTCAAATCTTTGTAACAAACTTCAGAGTCTCCCACTACAACACAACCTCCACCTTCGACAGATCTACAGAAATACTTCCACTAGAAATCAAATGTCCAAGAAAAATCACTTCTCTTAACCAAAACTCGCACTTAGACAACTTATCATACAATTTATTCTCTTGCAACAACTGTAACACAGTTTTTAGATGCTCCACATGCTCTTCATCGTATTTAAAATATACCAAAATATCATCGATAAACATAACCACAAACTCATATGGATAAGGATGGAAAATCCTATTCATATACTCCATAAATATGCCTGGCACATTAGATACACTGAACCACATCACAAAATACTCATAATAACCATATCTCATTCTGAACACAGTCTTCAGAATATCTTCTAGCTTCACATAAATCTGATAATAACTTGATTGTAGATCAATCTTATTTAATACACACATACACCAACCAACGGATCTATCAAATCTTCAATCCTCAAAAGTGGATAATTGTTCTTGATAGTCACTTTATTCAATTGTCGGTAATCAACACACAACCTCATGCTACCATATTCTTCACTACCAAAACTGACACTTCCCACGGTGAAACACTCGGTCAAACAAACTTCTTCTCAAGTACCTCTTCCAATTGTTTCTTTATCTCACACAACTCTAAAGCGGATATACTATAAGGCTCTGTCGACATAGGACTAGTACCAGGTACTAAATCTATTCCAAACTCAACTTAACACTCTAGAGGCAAGTCACAAATATCTTCAGGAAACACATCAGGAAATTCACACACCATCGGCATATCTCAAGCCTCCACTTTTCTATCTACTCTCACAAAAGTAAACATCACCAATAATTGATCTTTCTCTATGAAAGATATTTCAACTTGACTAGAAGACAAGAATATCGAATTCATACTCTTCTTGGGTTCTGGAAATAACACAACCTCAACAACATCTTCACTCTTGCAATTAGCGGCACGCCGAACCAAGCCTCCAAACCTAAAATACCTCCAAGAAGCATAAGCTTCTCCCCTACTTTTTTCAATCCCGCTTTTTCTGGCGAGCAGTTAGAAAAACAAATGAGTACCGATAGTGTTTCACACGCATGTCACATACTAGGGAACAAATAAAATTACATAAACATGGTATGATGGACCTACCTGCTCTGATACCACTATGTGACACCCTAAACCCCAAAACTTATATATTAAGCATTACACGACAATCTAAGGTGTCACCAATTATAATCCTTTAATAAATCAAACATTCAGCAAATACACAACAGAAATTAACAGCTGTCATCGTACACTCATCTTCAGTTAGGATGTCATTGCAGTGATATCAATCTTATTTCAATTAAACAAAACATCACAACCTAGGACATTTATTCTCAAACTTCAAATTATATATAACTTATTTTAAATAAATGAGTTATCATATTCAACTCTCAACAACTTCAAACATAAACCGAATAATCAATTAAACTCCAATAGTAACATAATAAGAAAAACAAGCATTCCCAACCAGATGTTACAGAATTAGATCAAGACATCTAAAAACAATAGCAAAACTAAAAGAAGTAACTCCAAGAGCTATCTTCCACTTACAACAGCAAACTCTACTCCTGAGCATCTACAAGATGCCCATGGTGGACAACATCAAAGTAAATGGGGTGAGAACTCACGTCAATAATTAAACGACATAAGCTGCAAGGTAGAACACAAACATATACACATACATCAAGCATTCACAAAATATTATTATCACACCCAATTCACCAATATACTCACTACAACCACATATTCATTATGTAAATTACGCAATGAGACTCACAATATCAACTAGACTCATATGCATGTTGTACCAAACAACAATGGTTCTTCATACAAACCAGGTACACCCTTATAAACTCCTAATCCACCCTTCTAGATCCGCGAACCTACCCTACTAGGTTCGGTACAAGCTACTAGTCACCGTTCTAGACTTACAACTCGCCTCATTCAACAACAATGACACAATGATGCACGACATACAATTGTTCCAAACAACAACAACCACAACACATGCTTATATTCCCCCTTCGAAATATAAACAACAATGATTATATGATTCCACATAATTATCCATAAAAGCATAAATAATATGCATTCCATGCAATAATCACACAACTCAAATATCCATACACCATATACAACCAAAATTATGCATATAAAACATATTATTTTGTTAATCACATAACAACGCCAAATAGCACAGTCAATTTAAGTGTAACAATTAAGTAATTTTTAAATCAATTATTAACAATCAACAACACAATGTAATCATGCAATTAATTAATTAAAGTCCCCAAAATATGCCCAACAACAGTTAATATGAACCGTACAACAACACAACACAGAAAACCCAACTCAGCAGCTAAAAACATAATCACCAACATTACACCTTAAGTAAAACAGTATATTCATGTCTTTAAGTTCATATTCAGACTCTTAAGGCATCACCATGAGATAGTACTATGATTTATCTTTCTAACATTTTAAACTGCGTCTCAAACAGAGTTACAGATCTCAAATTATGATAAAAATCGTGTTCGAACCAAATCTGCCTAATCGCGACGAGCAAACTACCACAAAGCTGACAAATATCAGCATCCCCAAAGCTGTGATGACCTTGTCTTCACAAGGGTGACAACCATCACCCCGTTGCAGAATGCAAATTTTTTGCATTTTTCAGCTTTGGAGACCTACTAGATCTATGATTTTGATTTCATAAAAAGCACCAGTCTCAGAATTTGACATACAACAATTATCTAATGATTAAAATCAATAATTCACAATTTATCACAAATTTGCATCCAAAAAATCATGTATTTTCATACTTTCACATTTACCCCAAAATCTTCAAAACCCCAACAATGGTAAAACATATTAACACGTCAAAACATAAGTTATCATTAATTAAAGTACACAAATT
Source organism: Vicia faba (assembly GCA_948472305.1). NCBI lineage: Eukaryota > Viridiplantae > Streptophyta > Magnoliopsida > Fabales > Fabaceae > Vicia > Vicia faba. Next base: position 1,260,444,566 of record OX451737.1, on the reverse strand, counting down.
TCATCAACAATCACAACACATATAATCAAATCCAACATAATTAAATGAAAACTCAATGCCCTATTGGAGGTTAAAGACTCTTCAATTTTACCCCACATGCATTACTTGTAATTGAGATAGTTCTGCTACCTTGCTTGGTTTTCCTAACAATAAAAATTCTGATTTGTGATGAATCTTTCCTTCCCCAAACTCTAATCCCTTTTTCTCGTCTTTGTCTCTTTACCTCTAACTTTGTTTTCACGTACTGATGAAAATTCCTCTAACTTATATTATCCTTTAATTATATACTTAGTTTATCTAATTAAAATTACAAACTCACCTCTCACTTACTAACATATTTACTCCTTCCTCCCCTCTATTTCTTTTAATTTCCACTTTATCTCAAATCTCTATTCTTTTATATAATTAATTAAATCTAACAAAAATAATATTATTTTGATTACTAAAATAATTTCTAATAATTCTAGCCCACTTCTATCAATCTCTATTTACTATCCACACTCCTACCTCAAGTTCACACACCTCTATCACCCTTATTTATTTTAATTAATAATACTCAATAATTAAATAATTACACAAAAATCACAATAAATTAAATGATTTCAATAAATCAAAACTGGGGTGTTATAGTAAGACCTTGATTTAATTAGTTGTTTATTTATTTATTTAGTTATGTGATTCATTTATTAAATTAATTGAATAGTTATTTTGTATGTTTTTGGGTCGTTTGGTCGGTCAGTAGCAATTGCAGAAAAGTGTGCTTGATTAATTAGTTTTAGTGAGATTTAGTTCATTAAATAATTAGAAATTGATAAAATGTGAGAATTTAAGTAGAATATTATATATTTAAAAAAAATTAGAGAATCGGGTTTTTAGAGCCTTTTTGTTAGTACGTGAAATAGAAGTGAATAGTGAAACAAGAGTGGAGAGCTAGGGCTTGGAGGAGAAGATCTTAAAGATTGCTTGAGGAATTGCTATTGTTGGTTTTGTTGGATTTACAAGGTAATAGAGGATTGTTCATCTAAGAGTGTCTAAATCATAAAGGGGTAGAGAGGTTTCTCTTAACCTCTAAGAGGGTTTTCCTCGTTCTTATGGATTGATGATAATATGTTAAATAATAATAAAATTCACTTTTTATATTTCATGGATTGATATGCAATTGTGTTTTGATACTATGGTGTTTTGTGTTTATGAATCAAATGATTATATGATGAAGTTGTGTTAAAATTTGAGAGTTTAAGGTATCATTATATTGGATCAATTCATTATAGAAACATATATTTTTTACGTTATGATATTTAATGATGTTAAAGTCATGTTAGTATGTGATTTGGGGAGTTTGAATGATAATTGGTTTGGAGGATGAGAGGTATGAGATGAAGGATATGAGCGATACTGTGAAAATGGGAATTTTGGAAATTTGGGATGTGTCAATCAATTGACATCTTGTGTCAATCGATTGCATATGTGTAAAAAGTGAAAAAATTAACTACAACAATCGATTGCTACCTGGTTCAATCAATTCATGGCCTTTTTGAGTGAACAATGAGTAAAGGAAGGGGATGTGATCGCGACTTTACGTGTTGGTCGCATTACAACTTCAAGTATAAAACCTATCATTTAGTTTTAAAAGATTGTCGAGCCCATAAGGACTAATAATCAAAATAGAGTGTTTTATGGTTGCTAAGCAAAGCTAATGCTTAAGGTTTATGGGACAGAAAACTGAATTAAAAACTGAATTCTAAAGGAGTTTAAAGGCGATATTATAACGAGCCCGAGGTATGATTTTCGCACGCTTAAGGGACTTATAGATTACTTGTGCTAACTATGACCACAACTTGATTTTGTAGGAAATACTGATTTAAAGACTCCGTCTCACACTCTTGCGCTATTGACAAGAACCATGCTAAATGACCCCAAGATATTTCTCTCGCTCCCTCGGTAATTAAAAAGCGTATGTTGGAAATTGATAAATCCTAAACAATGCCTAAAGCACTCTCGCTATTTTTAGGATCGATGCTTAATTTCTACTATCCAGTGTGTACCTCAAACTCTTGCTCTATCGGTCACACTTTGATATATTCCTCACTATCGTGACGAAATAATAACTTGCAAAATTAGAAACTAAAACCAAAAATCAGGTAAGATCAGAATTTCACACCTATGCTTTCTACAGAGTCTCGTCGATAACAACGGTCCTCATACAATGCTCTCAGATGGAATTAGTTGGACATTATAAATCCTAAGTCTAACATGTTAAGGATTATGAAATTTAATGCAAGCATGTTAAGGTTAATTATTGATACAATAACAATTTAGAAGTAACATTAACAATTTGAAAACAAATAGAAATAAAAACTGTAAGAATAAAAACCTGTAAATGAAATATAAACAGAACTAGAATAGAATATAATGACAAGATTGTATTGATGATATAAGTGTACAACAACAAGTAAATAAAAGGAACAATTGCGACAATACCTCAGTTTGAGTAATTGTCGCTTTACAAGCTGAATTTAGTGCCTAGGAAATAAAATGCAATTTCAACAGAGATTCTGTACGGATTGGATAATTAGAACTAATTATGAGGACCTATATATAGATAAAATTCATTTGATAACTACCTCTGTTGGAGGGAAATATCAAATTGAGAAACTGCTGAGAATTGCCAAATAAAACGAAAAATTGTTCCTGTGACTGAATGGCGATCGCCAGTGGGGCAATGGTGAACTCCATTGCCTCGATTCATTAAAATACGTGGTAGGAGAGAAGGCGGATGCCATATCCCTATGGTGAATGCCATATCAGGCATAATTGCAAAATCTTGACTTCTTGCTGCGCTTTTAGCTCATTTTTCACTCTTTCTCTGATTCAATTCTGAATTTGCAATTGATGATCAAAGAAGCTGCAAAGCAAAGGAAAAGAAAGTAAAATGCAATAAACAAGGTAAAATGGGGAAAATTTGCATGCACAATGTGCTTAAGAACATGATATGATTTCTCGTTATCAAACTTCCCCACACTAAGACTTTTTCTCGTCCTCGAGCAATCACAAAACAGAAAATGAAAACATTGAAGCACAGTGTCTGAAACATAGACACGACGAAACTCCAAAAGGCAAAAGAAATGTTAGACTATTGTTAAGCGGATAGGTACTTCACTATGAAAACAAGGACATCATGGTGACATGAATCCACATTTGCAAACAAAGACTCCCCCTATGCAATCCCAATCTGAATCACATTATTATGACTTGACCTACAATCTTTTGTTCTTTTTCACCTATTTTTCATTCTAGAGCAGTCATATTAAGCTTATTATCCTTGCACACATAGCAGAAAAACCTGTTAGTGATTATGATCATCTTAGCACGGGGTTCTGGTAGCAAAATGTGGCACACCCCTTTATAAACCAACGCAATTGTGGGGGATCGGACCGTAGTCCGCCCTACCAAGCCCAATACTAGAGACCGAAGGACCAATTACAAGGGAAATTTTCTATTTTTTATTTCTTTTACTCAGGGTTCTGGTTATTATGTTGTATAACCCTTTTATTCACACAAATTGTAGTCGCGGGGTATCGGACCGTAGTCCGCCCTACCAAGTCCAGTACCAGATACCTCCAGACCAACCAATAACAAGCATTTGCAATTAATTCATTTTAGGATCATTCACTTACTTTCATCAATTTCCTACATAGTTTGTGCTTAGATGGTGTTGACTGCTAGTCTAAACTACTCAAGAGGCTACTTTAAAAACTTAGAAAGTTGCATCTAGGTATAATAAATTTTCAAATCGATACTGCATATTTAAGGATTATAGGGTGTTAGGATGGTGTTGATATTAGCAAAGCTTTCCCAAGTCTAAGTAACAAAGCCTAAAACAACTTATGCAATCAGAGTGTCATGCCATTGAATCAGAGTAAATATAAAAAAATGTCTTTCAATTGAGGTGGAATCTAATGGGAGTTTTCAAACAAAAGAAAAAGTAGCATGCAATAAGATTCAACTACGCATATGAATCGAAAATGAAAACAATATAACGAAAAACAGAAAAAAGACAGAAAAAAATAAAACTAAAGTGGCAAAGCTCGTCCCCCACACTTGGACCAAACATTGTCCATAATGTTTCAGTGCAAGGTGAAAGAAGGAGTAGATAGAACCTTGAAGGAGACTCAGTAATAGCGGCCACAACCTCTGTGCCGTCAAAGATCACCTCCACCTCCCTTTGGATGAGGTACATGATGCATAAGCTCCGCCACACCCACTACATTCATACTCAATCCTCTCATCTGCTCAAGGAGATCACCCATGTTATGTTCATTTTTGTTGGTATAGTCAATCTGGTGACCTCTAATCTCGTCAATGGTAACTTGTACCTTCACCTGCTGACTTTGTATACTCCTAAGAATCACATCACACTCCGCATCAATATCATTATGATGACTCAGCTCGATTAGGATATCATCAAGTGTTGTTCGCATAGCGGTGTAGTCATACTCCACCTGAGGCTGCTATCTAACTGAGGTACCTGCAAAAGAGTCAGTAAAAGCATGTGTTGTGTATGCACGGGTACTAGTATTAGGAGCATCTTGCTCCATGGGATCATATCTAACATCAGTAGCAGGTGCAGGGGTGGTAACATCATAGAGCCAATTAGCTCCATCTTGCATATTAGTGCGCTCAGTGAAAGGTAAAGGGACATCAACTTATCGACTATTAACCACAAGTAAATATTTGCCATCAGGTTTGTTCTTATAAAGGCGCATGTTATGGAAATAAGTCAAATCCACAAATGGTGTCTTGAGTGGCCTAAGTGTGTCCAAATTAGAGACTAAACTCAACGCAAGAGCCATGGTTGTGATCAGCCCGCCAACACAAATAGAACCTCCTACTCTATCTTTAACAGATTGAAGGTGGGATAATAGAAACATTGTTGGGTTAATTTTTGTCCCTAACAAGGCACACTGCATGAAGAAAAGTTCCTTAGAATTCACATTTGCGGTGTTTTCCTGGCTAAAAATGGTGTTAGTTAAAATACGGTGCAAGTACCTAATGGCCGGGTTATGGATAGCAGTCGCCATAAGTCCTTTCCATGTGGTAGAGGTTTTACCGATGATTTGGTGCCCGAAAGTAAATGCTTCAGATTTCCAATCATGCTCAAGAGGGGCTTCACAAGCATAATCGTCTTCGTGAGCAAACTGAAAAATATTGCCCATTTGATCTTGGCTATAAGTGTAGTTTCGGACAAACATTCTAAAGGAGACAGTGCATTGGGTACGGGGACCTCCTAAAGGATAGACATACCTAAAGAACTTAGGAATTCATAAGTGAGTCTAGGGTAAGTCGAATTGGTCATAGAGTTGAAGTGATATATACCTAGGTTCTTAATCATCTAATTGACGCTATCAAACAGTCCTAAAGCGCGTAGGGAAGTGTTGTCACGACATCTAGTGGGTAGAACCTTTCTCTTGATAAGATTATGGAACCTAGACTTTTTATTCTCCCCATCGATTCCTTCAGGGAATTCGATACCCATGTAGTCAATCTCGCTTGGAGGCATGATGAATTTGGGATGAAAAAAAGGAAAAATGGAAGAACAAACAAAATTGGGTGAAGAGGTAGTGAGAGATAAAGAGAAATGGTGGTGGAAAAGAGAGAAAGATTATAATGATTTATAGAAAATAGGAGAATGTAAATGGTTGGGGGTTAGGATAGAACCTAATGGGAGTTAAGAGATGTTTATGTGAGTGGATAAGAGAGAGATCAAAGGGATTTTGAAATAGAAACGGTTGGAAAACGTGCTAAAGGTAGTTCAAAAGGGTGTTATTGACTGCCTGATTGTGATGGCGAATGCTATTTACTTTAAACATTAAAAAATTTAAAAAAGGCCAACGGCCAACTACACTAGCTTAATGGAGAACACCATTTATGTTAAAAATTCCGAATCTATTTTTAAACAACCGCAGACAGTAAAGAATGGATTTTAATATCCTAAGGTCATTGTTTGCAGTAATACCCGTACAAATTTTAATATGGTGATAATAATAACATGATACTACGATAACTATTGTACAAGAGATGATAAAAACAAAGAACAAGATCTGAAATTGCATTACTCAAACGAACTTAAATACAAGTATTTTTCAGGAAGAGATACAAATACAGATGAAAAACAAGCTGCAAAGGGAAAGTACAAGATTAAAATATAAAAACAACTAGCTAATAGAAAAACAACAGTGTAAAAACTAGAGCTAGCCATTAAGGCATGTAACGTTAGCATCATCACCATGCCTAATGGAATGTATATGCTTGAAAATAGTATCAAACTGCTCAGTAATAGTATCTATGAACCCAGGGAAGTCCACTCATAGAGAAGTGGCTTCTCCTCTAAGATACTTAACTTTAGATTGAAGGTAAAGGGTAGCAGTAGAAAAATCTATATGAGGATTGAATCGGTCAGCACCATGGGCTTGATAAATAGCGTCGAGGAGGTTGTTCTCAAGGATTATGTAAGGCTATGGACTATCAGGTGGAGTAGGTGATTCGCTTTACTCTTCTAGGATGTAAAACCAGTTATCATGATTGTGAACATTTGTTTTCTCATGATTTAGCAATGTGAAGTTCAAGACCATTTTATTATTAATCATGAATTCAAATTCTACCGTTCCTAGATTAGCAAGAATGCCTATGTTAAAGTAGAATCTCAGGTGCATGGGTCGGATACCTCCAAAAGCATGGGTGCGGTTAAGCTGGGATCTCAAACTAATGGCATCAACGATCATAGTGACATGCCCTCCTATAGAAATGGTGTCATGGGTCTCTCGAGCAAGCCTATCAAGGTTGGAAAACATAAAGGTATCAAGATTCACCGACCTACCTTGGGAGGCACAGTACCTAATAAACAACTCATCTTTGGAAACAGAGGTGATGTTCTCTTCCTTACCAAATAGTGTATGGGCCAGAATCTTATGGAAATACCTCATAGCGGGGTTGTGGATATTCTCAAAACATAGTGTAAGGCTCATGATGGTAGTTTCTGGTGATGGTTCCCCAAAAGTAATCAAGGTCAAGCTGGGTGAAGGCATCAATAGGTGTCATGGTATAAGCATCAGGACCATTTGGAAAACCTAAAAGGTCGCCCATCTCATTGGGAGTGAAACGATGATTCATTCCAAACAATCTAAAGGTAGCTAATCCTTAGCCAAATCCAAAACCTCGGTTAGGATCATAATACAAGGAACTCAAAAATTCAAGGGTGAGACCACGACGAGGGTATACCTCTTCCTCACAACAAAGTTATCACAACTAATCTGATTAAGCAGGTACATCACACTGTCACGTAGTCCTAAGGTGGTCAAGGTGAGTCTGTCAGGGTAAATAGGTAGAGTCATCATCCTCTGAGATAAAACATTGAAACGATAAGCTAGCCTGAAATAAGCTATACTAAGATAAGATAGCCTGAAATTAGACAAGATTATATTACGAGTCAACTGACACCGCTTAAGGCAGTTAGGATCAAATAATAATAATAATAATAATAATAATAATAATAATAATAATAATAATAGTTATAATAAAAATAAAATAAAATAAAATAGAAGAAATGAATTACAAAAGATAACATAATAATAGTAGATTTAATAATAAAGTAAAACAACATAGGAGAAAAAGATAAAAAATAAAAGCTAGAAAATAACAATAGTAATAATAATAGTAATAAAATATATTTTAAAATTATGGGTAGCCTCCCACGCAACACCTTATTTAATGTCAGGGCCTAACATAAGTTTGGAAAAGGGCTAGTCTGACGGAAGAGTGGGAAGCTATTCTAATTTGTAACTCATGCAGAAATCATTGTTTTATACACTATGGTGATGCTTAAGTCGCTTCCCGTTCACAATAGAAGTCTCATTAGATTTCCCTTTTATTTCGATTGCTCCACTTTGAAAAACTTTTACAATTTTGAAAGGACCAGACCATCTAGAACGAAGTTTTCCCAAAAATAGTTTAAGTCGAGAATTAAAGAGTAAAATTATGTCACCCTCATTAAACTCTCGCCTCGTTAGCCTTTTATCATACCATCTCTTGGTTCTTTCCTTGTATATTCGGGCATTTTCATAGGCATCAAGTCTGAGTTCTTCCAGTTCATGGACATCCAAAATTCTTTTCTCACCTGCAGTTGTGTAGTTCATGTTTTGGGTTTTAATCGCCCAATAGGATTTATGTTTCAGCTCTACAGGAAGGTGACATGATTTTCCATAAACTAGTTTAAATGGAGTGATTCCTATTGGAGTTTTGTAAGTTGTCCTATAAGACCATAAAGCCTCATGAAGTTTTGCAGACCAGTCTTTCCTAGAAGTTGCAAAAGTTTTCTCCAAGATCTTATTAATTTCTCTATTGGAAACCTAAACTTGTCCACTTATTTGAGGGTGATAATGAGTCGATACTCAGTGACGGACTCCATATTTAAACAACCGTTTCTCAAGGAGTTTAGAAATGAAATGTGATCAATCACCACTAATGACAATCCTTGGTACACTGAATCTGGGAAAGATTATATTCTTGAAGAGTTTAATGACTACCCGTGCATCATTAGTAGGATAAGCTACAACTTTGATCCACTTGTATATGTAATCAACTACAACGAGTATGTATTTATTGCCAAAAGAAGATGGGAATGGCCCCGTGAAATCTATACCCCGTACATCAAAGACTTCTACTTCTAATATACTCTTTAGTGGCATCTCGTGTCTTCTAGAGATATTTCCAGTGTGTTGGCACTGGTCACAATTTATAAATGCAGTATGGACATCTTTCCATAGAGTGGGCCAAAAGAGGCCAAATTGCAATATTTTTGCACAAGTCTTTGAAGTGCTCACATGCCCTCCATAGGGTGCAGAATGGCAATGCGATAAGATATCATCTACTTACAATTCAGGAACACATCTATGGAAAATACCATCTACTCCTCTTTTGAAAAGCAAGGTATCATCCCAATAATAATGTTTAGGATCATGGAAGAATTTCTTCTTTTGCAAGTATGTTAAGTCTGGTGGAAGCACCCTAGATGCTAGGTAGTTAACAAAGTCAGCATACCATGGTAGAGCAGTTTTGGTGCATATTAACTCCACTTATTCATTGATTTCTTTGTCATGATAAATTAAAGAGAATTGGCTTGTTTGACTCTCATTTTCTAATTGGGCTATAATTTGATTGTAAGGAAAATTGTCATTGATGGGGACTTGTTTCGGTTCTAGGTACTTGATTGTAGAGAGATGATCTGCAACTACATTTTCAGTACATTTCTTATGTTTGATTTATAAATCAAATTCTTACAAAAGAAGAATCCATCTTAAAAGTTTGGGCTTAGCATCCTTCTTATTCAACAGATACCTAATTGCAACATGATCGGTATAGACAATCATTTTAGCTCCCACTAAATAAGAGTGAAACTTATCTAAAGCAAACACAACATCCAAGAGTTCTTTCTCTATGGTAGCATAATTCATTTGTGCAATGACCAAGGTCCTACTTTCATAGTAAATATAATGAAGCTTTTTATCTTCTCTTTGTCCTAAAACGGTGCCTACAGCATAATCACTAGCATCAAACATTATCTCAAATGGTTTACTCAAATAAGGTGGTTGAATAATGGGTGTTGTAATAAGAGCATTTTTAAGATGTTCAAACGCTTTTAAGAAATCCTCATCAAATATAAATTCAGCATCTTTCATCAGTAAGCCAGTCAGTGGTTTGGTTATGTTAGAGAAATCTTTAATGAATCGTCGATAAAAATCAACATGTCCTAGAAAACTAAGAAATTCTCCAACAGCTTTCGGAGGTTGAATATTTTCTATGATTTCTATTTTTGCTTTATCCACTTCAATTCCTCTATCAGATACAGTATGTCCAAGCATAACTCCTTTCTGGACCATGAAATGGCATTTCTCCCAATTCAGCACTAGATTAACTTTGACACATCGTTCTAGCACCATTTCTAGGTTCGATAGCCCCCCTTTAAAACTTAGCCCACAAACAGAGAAACCGTCCATAAATACTTCTATTACGTCATCTATAAAATCAGCAAATATGTCTATCATGCATCTCTGAGAAGTTGTGGGAGCGTTACACAGTCTGAATGACATTTGTCGATAGGAAAATGTACCATAAGGGTAGGTAAAGGTAGCCTTTTCTTGGTCATCAGGATGAATAGGAATTTGAAAAAAAAAATCATGAGTATCCGTCTAAATAACATAAGTGATAATGTTTAGCCAATTGTTCGAGCATTTGATCAATGAAAGGTAGATGACAGTGGTCTTTTCAATTGGCTTTATTTACCTTTCTATAGTCCATATACATCCTCCATCCAGTGTGAATTTTCTTTTCTGTGGATTCTCCTTTCTCATTACTAACAATGGTAACACCTACCTTCTTTGGTAAGGAATGTACTGGGCTAACCTTTAATACGGTGGGAGAACTGACTTGGGTATTTTGTGTTTTATCGCAAATGTTGCAGATAGCAAGAGTTGCCACCAACTTTTCTTTTACCCAATAAAGGAAAGGGTGAAAATAATAGGAAAGACCTTTCAAGATATTTTCTTGAGTTCGGGGGGTAGGTTATGAAAAGGGAAGGTGTTATCACCCTTTTCATCTGTAGTTATCTACGGGCTCTTAGTTGCTTGATCACTTTGAAAATGCTTTATTTGAAATGTGTTTGTGATTGGTGTGAGTTTGAAAATACTTTGAAAAACGCCTTTATTTCGGCAAACTTTGTAATGATTCTCGTCTATATAAGAATGCATACAAAGTGTTGGTTTCTGAAAATAGTTAAAAGAGATGTTTGTTTTTGAATATGTTTTGAAAGTGTGAGTGTGGAAATAGTTTTAGTTTGTGAGCAAGAAACTACGAGTATCCTACCTACTCAAAAGGTCTTTGTTCTTTTCCTCCTCCTTTAGATGTTGCTGTCTTACCATTGATTAGTAAGAAGCCCCGTCTTTGGATGTGAAGGGATATGCATGGGTCGTCGTATGGGTATAGAATTATTACAATTTATAAATGGGGATGAAGTAGATGTCTAATTATTACAACCATATCGAATAGCTGGACAGCAATGAAGAAAATCTGTGAAAAATGTCTAGACAGTGTAAAAATAAAGAAAAATTGCATTTTGAACTATTATGTGTCGGCACAATGCTGCTATGCATTGACACATAACTATTCTTGCTCCTGTAAAATGAAATCTACTTAGTATGAGTCGATGCATAATGGAATATGTTGACTCATTCCACTTCCCGTTTATGAAAAATCCCAAATCAACTCAGTATGAATTGATGTATAACGAGATGTGTCGACTCATGCACCTATTTGTGTCAACACATACGCATTTTGTGTCGACTCGCGCACCTTTCATCCTTTTGTTTTGGGGCCTGGATAACAACATGAGTCGATGCATAAGGCCATGTGTCGACTCATACCCTATTTTGTCACTAGAATGAGTCGACCTATGTGGGTATGTGTCGACTCATGCTGCAGTTTTTTGCCTCTATCATCATTCTTTTGCATGTATCAGTCAGTTTTCAACATATATTTGATAAAAACAAAGAGCAAGTAAATGGTTAACTTCAAAGGGCATTGATTACTACATTCTATCTTCACAAATGGACCAAAGATGATGTATGGAAAATGTGAAGTCAAGAAGACTTACCTTGAAACTGCACTTTATGTTGTGAGTCTGAACACTTTTCAAGATGTTGTGTGGACTTCAATGAACCTCCAAAAAGTTGTTGAACCTCCTTTTGTATTGAAAGTTGCTGAACCAAACTCCAATCTGTCAAGTTGTACAATATTGTCTTTTGTTTAGAAGGTGAAGATAACGGCAGTACAAAAAATGTTCTTGTGCTTGAACAATCTCTTTGTGATATGAAATGTTTAGCTAGTTTATGGGAGTGTTTGTAAGTTGAAAAAGTGAGTTGAGGATTTTCTGTTTAGTGAATGAAAATAGAGCAGAGTTTTTTGAATGAACAGGGTTACAAAGACTTCTGTTTTTTCTCTTTTCTCTTTTAATAAAAGCAACCATTTGTGTGTTGTGAAAAAACTTTATTTGTAGATGAAGTTGGCTGAAGTTTGGGAGGGAAAAAAATGAATTTTTGAACTTTTTGGGTATGCTGTTTCATAGCCTTTTTGGGTGCAGCTCTTTATATGCTAACTTGGTGCAACCATGGGACTGATATGATGCATATTTTTAGGGAAGCATTGCAGGTTTTGGAGCAGATTGTGACAGCATAACAACGTTGTTTTTGTAGATTTGAGTCAAATGGAAAAGTTCAAACAAGACAAGGCTTTAGGATTTGTAACTTAACAATTTTTAACTTAAAAAAAATGCAGTCTTGTAATAACTTGAATTATTTGTAACATTCTTGAATTATTTTGAATTATAGTGAAGAAAGATGTCATGAGGTAATGAAATTAATCATGTATGGAAAATACTTAGAAATTTTTTCCAAGTCTTGCCAAGTTTATTTTTTTGACCTTCTTGATTTTTGATGATCAAATTTCATGTTTTGAATGCCTTGATGACATGTGATTTTCGAAACTCAAATTTGACCAAAAAGTCAAAGTTTGACTTTACAATGTACAGTTGACTTTTTTCATTAGTTGACCAAATTTCATCTATCAATCCACTGATCTCGGGAGGTGAATTGAAATATGCGATTAGGTCGAAATGATGCACTTAAATCCTTGAGATCATATTTCAAACCAATAAGTCATGTACTAGGTCAAAAATCAAAGATTTGTCACTATCAGTAAAAACCCTAATTTAGAGTCCCAGTGCTTCAGAGATGATTTTGTATGATTAATTCCTCGAGAATCCTTGATAAGTAGAGATCATTTGTGAGGAATGTCTTGAAAAAGGAGAGGGCAAATTTTAGGGTACAACATAACCCATGTACTGTCAGATATCGAACATATAATCCATGTTTCTAATAACTTTTGCACCTCCTTTTTTACTACATCTCTTGTAATGGGATTTATCCTTCATTGGTGTTCTCTAGAGGTTTTATAATCACCCTCTAACATAATATGATGCATACATATAGAGAGACTTATTCCTTTTAGATCTGAGATGTTATACCCTAGAGCCGTATGATACTTTCTGAAGACATGTAGTAAATTTTCAGTTTCTATCTGTCTCAGGTTGGCATTGACTATAACCGGTCTTTCAAGCTCTGTATCTAGCAATCCGTACCTTAGGTTTTTAGACAGTGTTTTAAGTTCTACTGAAGTTTTCTTTGGGCTTGGCATAGGATTGTGTGTTATTGCTAGACATTCCCTCAGACTGTAATATATGTATGGCTCACGCCAATTATCATCTTCAAATATAGTAGGTGTTGGAATCTTTAGTAATTCAGTGTACTTAGATGGTTCCATCTCCATTTCTTTCACACATTTGTCAATGACATCTAAGAAGCAGCATGTATCTTCTATAGCTGGAGCTTTTAGGAATTGAGCCAAAATAAATTCGACCTTTTCTTCACCAACTTCAAAAGTTAGCTTTCCTTTCTTGACATCAATGATAGCTCCGATTGTGGCTAAAAAAGGACTTCCTAAAATAATAGGTATGTTGGAATCCTCTTTTATGTCCATTATCACAAAACCAATAGGGATGTAAAATTGACCTATATGCATAGGAATGTTCTCTAGCATACCCACAAGATATTTGACAGAATGGTCTGCTAGTTATAGAGACATTTTAGTTGGTCTAAGTTTCCCTAGATTTAGTTTCTTGCATGTGGATAAGGGCATTAAACTAACATTGGCTCCTACATCGCATAGAGCGTTGTCTATGATATATTTTCCAATTACACAAGGTTTGGAAAAACTACCTGGATCTTTCAGTTTATGAGGCATGTTGTTTTGAATTATAGCGCTACACTCAGCAGTGAGCATAACTGTTTCATTATCCTCAATTTTTTTCTTGTTGGATAATATTTCTTTAATAAACTTAGTATATGAAGGCATTTGCGTAATAGCTTATGTGAATGGTATAGTCACATTTAGCTATTTCAGAAGTTCTGCAAATTTCTTGAATTGTCCTTCATTTTTGGTCTTAGAAATTCTTTGAGGATAAGGTGTAGGTGGTTTATATGGTGGCGGAGGCACATAGGGTGGTTACTTTTCTATGGCCTCTTTTCTTTTGTATTCTTTTCTATCATCCTATGGTGTGCTCACCTTTTCAGTTTCATTATCAAGATTTTTATACATGGACGAATTTTTGAGTCTCGGGTCTACTGGTCCATCTAGTTCAAATCCACTCCGCAATTGAATAGCATTAGCATGACCTCTTGGGTTTGGTTGTGGTTGACTAGGAAATGATCCAGTTGGGGCTGCTATTGTTGCTTATTGTTGGGCTACTAGAGACATTTGAGTTTATAACATTTTGTTATGTGTATCCATAGTGTCAAGCTTACTCGATAGTTGCTTCATCAGGTCACTCGCATGAGCATTATGATTTGAGAAATCTTTGTTTTGTTGGGCCTGAGCATTCATAAAGTTTTCCATCATGATCTCCAAATTTGACTTTCTAGGTGCTTGTGGAAAAATGGTGCTCCTTTCTGATAACCAGATGGAATAGAAGGTGTTGGGTTTGGTGGATATAAAGCATTATTTCTCTTATATGAAAAATTTGGATGATATCTCTAGCCATGATTATAATTGTTTGAATACGGATTTCCTTGAGCGTAGTTTGCTTGGTCGGTGTAAATACCAGCCAATAACTGACAATCAGCATTAGTGTGCCTAGGGGTACCTCATAATTCACAATTTGGTGTCACAACAGCTACAGTGGTTGCAGGTGGTGTTATGGCCAAGTTTTCAATCTTTTAAGTAAGTACATCCACTTTAGCATTGACACGATCTATGCTATTGACTTCATGCATTCCGCCTTACAAAGTTGGTTTTTCTACAACAGTTTATTCACCTCCCCATTGAAAATTATTTTGAGCCATGTTTTCGATGAGTTCATAGGCTTTGTCATACTGTTTATCCATAAGAGCACCGCCAACTGCGACATTCAAATTCATCTTAGTATTGTATAATAGACAATTGTAGAAGGTATAGATGATCAGCCATTGCTCAAGTCCATGGTGTGGGAAAAGCCTCATCATGTCCTTGTATCTTTCCCAAGCGTCGAAAAAAGATTTGTTATCTTTCTGCTTAAATCCATTGATTTGAGCGCTTAGAATAGTTGTCTTACTTGGTGGGAGATATCACACTAATAAGACTTTCTTTAATTCGTCCCATGTTGTGACAGAATTAGATGATAGAGACTGGAGTCAAGCTCTAGTTCTATCTGTTAATGAAAATGGGAAAAGACGCAGTCTTATCCCTTCTTGACTGTCACCATTCAATTTCACTATATCTGCGTATTGCATGAATATTGACAAATGTAAGTTTGGGTCATCCGTAGGACTTCCTGAAAATTGGTTTTGTTGAAAGGTTGACAACAACGAAGGTTTCAGCTCGAAATCGTTTATGTTGATAGTAGGGGTAGCAATGATGTTATGAGGTTCTTCTTGCGATGGAACAACATAATACTTCAAAGGACGGTTTTTCAGTCCTTCGGCCTTGATTAGTTCTAGTTTTGGAACTGGGATAATAGGGTCTGGAAGATTATATTTAATACGAAATTCGTTAACTCGGTGTCTTGTGTTGCAAAACGCTCGATTTCGTCAATTGGTTGCTCTAACTCTTCACTTTGTGAGCGATTGCTTGGCATACAATTGGTGATTTAAAAAGAAAAAATAGTTTCCTTAGTCTATATTGTGCAACAATTGAATCAAAGTATTGACTCTATAAGTCCCCGCAATGGCTCCAAAAACTTGATCGCGACTTTACGTGTTGGTCGGATTACAACTAGCCTATCTCATAGTTTTAAAAGATTCTCGAACCCACAAGGACTAATAATAAAACTAGAGTGTTCTATGCTTTCTATGCAAAGCTAAGGCTTAAGGTTTACGGGAGAGAAAACTGAAATAAAAACTAAATTCTAAAGGATTTTAAAGCTGATATTAAAACGAGCCTGAGGTATGATTTCCACGCGCCTAAGGGACTTATAGATTACTGCTGCTAACTATGACCACAACTTAATTCTGTAGGAAATACTGATATAAAGACTCTGTCTCATACTCTGACGCTATTGACAAGAACTACGCTATGTGACCCCAAGATATCGCTCTCGCTCACACGGTAATTAAAAAGCGTATTTTGGAAATCGATAAATCCAAAACGATGCTTAAAGCGCTCTCGCTGTTGTAGCGGTAGAAATCTTGAGACAAAGCCATTAGATTAACTTGACTCGCACAAATCAAAATAAAAATCTCTATCGCACTTTATTGTTTCCAAAGGAATATGAAAAGAGCGAATAACCCAAAAAGAGTGGGAGAGAATCTAAGTTCGGGGGTTGGTTATGCAAAGGGAAGGTATTAGCACCCTAAACATCTATGGTACTTCTCAGGAACCACTTTGAAAATTTGTGTATTTTGGCTATAAGTGTTGTATACAAAAATAGATGGTGGAGGTGAGAATATATATATATATATATATATATATATATATATATATATATATATATATATATATATATATATATATATATATATATATATATATATATATATATATATATATATATATATATATATATATATATATATATATATATATATATATAATTTTTGCACCCACCGCAGTTGCGAATCTTTAGTGCCTACGTACCACCTTCCGTGCAATAGGGGATTAGGGTACTCGTAGTTCAACTTAAAAATTTTAAAATACAAATGTGTTGGTTAATTTTAAGAGACGAGGCATCATTGTATTATCCGAGTGGAAGAATATACTTACTACCCACGATTATGTGAAAGGAGAATTTGCATCATCTTAAAGTGGAGGATATGACTTGGATTTTAAAATCAACAAATCCTTGCTCAACATCCAAGTGGAAAATATCTCACTTCACTACATATCGTAGAAGTATAGTAGCTCGCATCACTATAAATATTGACAAGGTCTAATCTTTTGAGAAAATTTTAAAGTAAAAAGTCAAAGTGGTAAAATGTTTTGAATGAGATTGATTGACTTTTAGTCTTATCACAAAAATTGCCAAATTATTATTAAGTTGTTTAGAGTTGGATTAAGAAAAATATTTTTGAAAAAAAGGGCATGGACCTAAGTCCAAGTTTATTATAGTGGTCCAAGTTTAAAAACAAGAAGAATTTTCAAAGGAGGATGGATATTTTTTGAAAAAAAAGAAAGTGGGATGAGATGAAGGGGCTATCCTAAAGCATAAAGGTAAAACCTAGAGAAAAGAATCGTCTAACCAACAAGAAGCCAACACTTGACATAATGAGTCAATGTAGAATTACCATTCTTTGGATTAAAAACAAACAAGCAAGGACAATATAACCTCTTGAGAATCAAACTCCAAATACATTAAATATTCACATAAATTGGGCAGAGTAACAGTTGTATACAGATGAATTCCCATTCATACGCAAAGCATGTAGTTAGAATAACTTGCACACAAAGAAAACAAACAACACAATGTCTTGGGGTAAACCCCAAGAACTCCAGACAAAATATCAATGAAAGTCACAAGGTCTCAAGGTAGGTCAAGGTCTCTAATCCTAACACCAAGAAGTCCATCACTCCATAATGCCAAAGATAATAAAAAATAGTCCAAGTAACATTAAAGTTTTTTATAGTTCAAGTTGATTATTAGGTATCTTCAAAAAGAGATGAGAAGCTCCAGTGAGAAAAATAAAAATGACATAAAAGTAAATACACAAGTGAGCAAAGATGAAAATAACATGAAATATAAATGCTAAAATAAAATGGTGCATAAAGTACAGACATAAAATAAAAGAACAAAATAAAGGGGCATAAAGTAAAAGTCAAATGTTAATGAATTAGTAATTAGAGGTTTGTTGAATGACCATCTTGAACTTGCATTTGAAAACTAATTAGAAGATTTATAAAATCAAAGCCTCTCAATAACAAGTTTCATTTGATTTTTGTCTAGTATGTCATTCATTTCAAGTTCTCAATGTAACAACATATGATCAATAATGTTTAAATGATCCATTTGTAACAAAGTATATGAAGATTTATTAGAGGATTGATAAGACCAGAGACTCCTAAAAATGAATCTCAAGGTTATTGGATTAAAGGTTTTAAATTAAACATCCTTGGGCTTGCAAACTAGGCTTTAGGCCACGAATGATTATTTCTCGGATTGGGACAAAACTTATCGCTATGTTAAGCAATCATAAGTGGACTTATATATAAGTCACACCTATATTGAGGCCGGTCAATAGCAATCTATATGCCATATATTTGGAGAGATGATATGTAGATTACTCTCTAACAACATGTAGCACAATGAGAAAGGGATAAGATGAAGAGGGGAGGGATATATTTAAAATAAAAATTTAATCAAACTATCATTAAAATCATTCATCCATTTTGGTAGAGTTAAACTCAACACTCAAGATCAAATGATGTTAATGAAGTCCATGATCAAAAGTCAAATAGTCAGAATTGTACAAAAATGAAAAATGCATTTAATGAATAAAAAGAAAAAAAGAAAAATGATTTTTAACATGTTTTTAAAATGAAAATAAAAAAGAAAATAGCAAACTATATTCAAAATATCAAAGAAAAACTAAAAGAGACCATAGAAAAAATAGAAATAATCTCAAATATTTTTATAAAATTTTTTGATAATTTTTTAAATCAGAAAAGTATTTTTAAACTAATCAAAATTACTCAAATAAGTGAAAAAAATATCAAAAATAGTGGAAGTCAAAATAAAATTCTAGAAAAATTTCAGAAGGTCAGAAATAAGAAATATGATTTATGTAAAAAAGATCATAATTTAAAAGAGTCAAAAAGTATTTTTAGAACAATTAAAATAAAGCAAACAAAACAAAAATTATGAAAAATATCAAACATTAAAATAAAAATATGAAAAAATATTCACAAAATCAGAAATAATTCAAAGTATTTTTATATTTTTTTTATAATTTTTGGATTAAAAATAAAAGAGTTCTGAATTTTTAAAGATAAAAGGAATTTAAAAAATAATTTTGTAAAATAAAACAAATCAGAAAAAACCACGCGCATTGGATCTTTCTCACTAATACACGCTGGCAAATCCAACGTATGTGAGGTAAGGGAGTATCATGGACCCAAGGCAAAGCGCACATGTGTCACAGCAAAGTCCAACCAATGAAAATAAAACAATTGGCCTAAAGTCATTGGTTGAAGAATGACACATAAGTCGTCTTCAACCTCCAGCCTCCTGCAAATAGGGTGTTGTACCCCAAAATTTTCCCTCTCATTTCTCAAGACATTTCCCACAAGATCTTCAATAGCTCAAGCTTACACAAGGATTGACTAGGTCAAGACATCTCCTCAACACTGATGCCTCAAATTAGGGTTTGATTTTTCACAATAACAATTAGACTTTTAATGCCTTATGTGACTTTCATAGATTATTATGGACTTTCAAGATTGCTCATGTTAAGTTTCAAGTCTTGTAGTTCAAGCATGCACAGTCAATTGACAAGATGACCTAAAATCAACTGTATTGGGTAAAAAGTCAACTGTGGTCAACCTATAGTCAAATTTCAATATTTTTGACCAATATCAACATTCTGAAGTCATATGTATCAATTGATAAAGTTTGGATCACAATTCCCCAGGAAAATTGTTCAACTCACCAAAAGGGCAAACTGGTAAAAATTAGGGTTTTGACTGTATTTGGATGATCAAGGATTATTTGACCTAATACATGATCGAATGGCTTAAAGTATAATCTCAAGGATTCAAATATAACATGTTGACCTAAATTCATGGCTCAAGAATGTTAGACGGTGTGGCAAGTGATCGAGAGGGGGGGTTAGATCACCTCCTTATTCTTCAAGGATTTAAAATCTTTTATCAAAGTTTGTTAAAAGCAGCGGAAAAGTAAGGTCCTGAATCAACTTCCGTCTATTTTGAACCAACTACTTGAAAACCAGACATGCGATAAACTTGCTGGATTTTATTAGTATGAAATAGATAAATCTTAAACACATATTACTTAACATTTTTAATGCACTTATCACTAGAACAATGTTTCCAGTGAATTTAAAACTTGTAAGAAATTATGTCAAACGGTTGGCATATGCTTGTTTGATGATTAATAATGGTGATTTGATGAAAGTATTTGAACTACTATTTTATCATTAAACAGAAAACTCAACAAGCCAATTGAATCACAAAATTGTGGAAAATTTAAAGAGATAGAGAGAAAGAAATAACAATATGCAGGCAATTTGGTAAGGAAGTTACCCACTGTCGTCCTTGCGTGTGGGTATGTCTCCCTCTCAATTCCAAAATTGAAATTGAGAACTCTTATAACAATTTTGCTGAATGTTTGAATATAAGGTTACACTACACAGACAGAAAGAAATCCCTAAGATCTTCTTCTTCTTGTAAGAACCCCCACTTGATATGAGCCTTATCAAGATTCCCTGCAAGATCCACAATCGATCCTCCGCTTCCACGACCTGTTTGCAAAAATCCCTCTGATTTCCAAACCCCTCGCTACGGCTGAATCCGACTTGTGCGACTGTGACTAACAAACCCTCAAGAACACGTCCGTTCTTGAAGGACAAACCCCTTGGTTATTCCTCGAAGCCCCTTTCACAATCTCCAACCCAACTGAGATCCCTTGAATGCACAGCTGAACGTTATCTCTTGATCTCTTAATACAATTGAACAAAGATGTTTGATTTTCATTGGTGTTGTTGAATTAAGATGATTGAGAAGATGATGAAGATGAAGTATGTTTCAGGCTTCTTGTTGCTCAAAATTGATGCTCACAATTGTAATATGTGTCATGCTATTTTCTTCTGAAAAAACTTACTTATATATGTAACAGAAAATGGTTAGAGACAAAAATTCGTATTATGAGTCGATGCATGTTATCATGAGTCGACTCATGTTAGTTATGTAACACAAAATGAGTCGATACATGTTACAACATATTACAAAACCAACCATTTTACATGAGTCGATGCATAACAGGTATGTTTCGACACATACTGGATTGAACTTTTGATTTTTGAAGACAAAACGTGTTATGGGTCGATGCATGATGTTATGTATTGATGCATGATGTTATGTATCGATGCATGATGTTATGTATCGATGCATAAAAGTTCAAAAATGTTTTCCAGGGACATCAACATATCATGTGTCGATGCATGAAGTTATGTATTTATGCATAAAGGTTGAAGGTTGTATTCCCTGGGCATCTACATGTTATGAGTCAATGCATAGTGTGATACGGTGGGAGAACTGACTAGAGGTTTTGCGTTTGTATTCGCAAATGTTGCGGTTAGCAAGAGTCGCCACCGACTTTTTATTTTATCCTAAGGAAAGGTTAAAAAGCAAAGCAAAAACCTTTTGAGATGTTTTCTTGGGTTCGGGGAGTAGATTATAGAAAGGGAAGGTATTAGCACCCTTTCTATCCATGGTTATCCATGGGCTCTTAGTTACTTGCTTAGATCACTTGCCTTTTGTTTTCAATTGTTTTAAATGGTGCTTGAGTGTGTGGGTTTGAAAATGTTTTGAAAAGAGGCCAATGTTGTGGCAACCTTTGTAATGATCCATGTGGGGATGTATACAAAGATGTATGTCTTTTGAAAAGGTTTTCATTTGTTTTTGAAAGTTGTTTTGAAAGTGTGGTGATGTGTGGTTTTTGAAATTAGGCAAGTGTTTTGTTTTGCAAGTTAATTCAAGTAACCAAGAGGTTATCTACTCCTAAATTTCTCAAAAGATCATTGCTATACTTTAACCCTTTTAACAAGTTTGCTCCACCATTGTATTTGGTGGGCAACCTTGTGTTAGGATGTGAAAGGGACAGGCGCGGGTCATCGTTTTAGACCATAATTGCAACGGCGTTAAATGTCTTTGAGCAATTTCTTTAAGGGACTTGATCATTTGTTTTTGTTTGTTTTGAAAAGTTTTGTCGAGGGACTATGATCATTCAAATTGTTTGCTTTGCCCAAAGAAGTTCAACATGCAATATGGCCCATTTATTTGAAGGCAACAAGTGGAATACCCTAGGGGGTGCAAGTGTGATTTGTGTGTCCATTTTCATGCTTGTTTATCTTGTATTAGGTCAAACTATTTTTTATCGTTTTTCGCATACAAACCCTAATTCTAACATGTTATCATTAGAAAGCAATAAAGTGCGAAATTAAAATTACTAAGCTATTACAAAACCAAATATGGGAAGGGGGGTACAAATGTTCAAATGGGGATATTGACAAGAATTTAAATCTAAATTATTACATCATTTGAATATTTGCAATTTAAATAATGTACAAAAATTAAATAAAAATGCAAGATGCACAAAAATGTTTTGTATATGTATGAAAAAATATTATTTATGTAAAAGAGAAAAGAAAATAAAAAATGTATTATTTTTGGAGTATTTTGAATTTAGGGCAAAAAACCCTAAATTTAAAGAAAAGGTATTATTTTCTAATTTAATACATCTATTTATTTATTATTTATAAAAATAATATAATAATGAAGTATATTATGAAAAAGTATTTTTGTATCAAATATTAATAAAAGTGAAAAATTCAAGTATTTTCATATTTTATCTTAAATATACTAATAAACATATATATATACATATATTAATTTCTTAAATGTGCATTATACACAAAATAAATATTTATTTAATATTTTAATAAAATAAATAAAAGAGTATTTTTTTTGTGTGAAATATTTTCAGAAGGTAAATGAAAATAAAAATGTATTTACACTATTTTTTCTATTTATTCTAATAATAGTATATATATATATATTTATATGCAAACAAAAGAAATAAATCAAATAAATATGCCATATATTCAAAAAATGATGGAAAAAATATTTTTAATTTTTTAATGCCATGAGAAAAAATAAACAAAGTCAACCAAAAAAGAAAAAGTCAAAAAGAGTCAAAAATGAAGCCAATGGGCTCAGGGGGTGTAAACATGGAAACAGGGTGTGAAAAGAAATAACACAAAAGCCCAGCCCAATGATCATTGTCTTCAACCTCCAGCTCAAACATTTGAAAAACGCGCGCCCCTGTTCTTCAATGTCTAACTCCTGATTCTTGGCTTTTCAGCAAAAACTCATAACACAAGAAATGTTCAGCATGAAGAGACGGTTTCAACCATATAAATAACTTGACCTATCTCTCTAAGATGAGGGAGAATTTCTCCTCCCCCAATTTCTGACCTAACTTTTCATCAATGTTCAGACATGAAATTCTCTAAGCACATGAAACATAAATGAAATCTAATCATATGAGCGTGTTCAGGGCTATGATTGTGACATGTTTTCTTCAAAAACCTAAAGCTAACAATGCCTAATAAGAGAGATAGAACTCCATGAATATACCTGTTCAGTTGGAATCGAGCTTGGCAATGGAGGATGTTTCAGAGTGAAATGATGATTTGTATAGCTTCCTTGAAGTGTAAGGATGCTTTTCCAAGTCCTACTTTATCTTGAAATTCCTGAATCGAGCTAGTGAACTCCAACTGCAAAACAGAAATTTAAAAATGGTGAAGTGGCTTGGAGGTGTTACAGGTCAGGTTTAAGGACAGGGTTAGCTTGCATATGGTGTAAGGAAGGTAGAGGAACAAGTTTGGACAAGAATGCTCGAAGGGATTGAGAGATAGCACTCAATCTGCAGGGCTTCCCCTGTTTGTGCAGTTTCAAGGTGATTTTGAGATGGAGGGTGCTTGGGAGGTTCAGGACTCGTGCCAAAGCTTGGATATGTTCTATGTAATGTGTTTGATAGCTTTTGTGTTGTGTCTCTATGCTGAAGAGAGAGTTGGCATAAGTTATGGACCTTTCTTCACACTTAAGCTACAAAATGCAACGTGGCTCTCTAGGTCAGTACAGGCCCTCCCACTATGCTGCTATCCCTTGCCTTGATCAGTGCAATTTGCTCACAAACTTGTGCCAAGAAGATCTTGATTGTACCACTTGGATTGCAAACTTGACATAAAGTTCTTCTTTTCAAGAATGGAAATAATGCTTTTTCTAGTTTAGGCTTAATTCCTTGTGTAATGACCAAAGGCTTAGAATAACAACTTGGTTCAATGGTTTTGCATTAAATTAAGGAGTGTAATTTGGTTTAAGGACCTGTAAAGTAGCACAAACTATGCTGAGTTCAAATTTGCCAAGTTTATGAACATGTTTTGATGAAGAACAAAAGTGAATTCTTGCCAACTTGTGAAATTCGAATCTCTCAAGTTATGAGGTTGTTTGATGAGTTCTTGGACATTTTGGAAAGCTTGGAATGTGTACTACAATCCATCTTTGAAATTCAAATCAAAATTCCAAGTGGAAGGGTATGAAAAGTGGCCTTGAAGTGGGATAGAAAACCTTATCAAAATAGGTTAAATTTCACTAAGTTAAAAATGGTTTAGTGCCCTTATTCAAAAAATTATAACTTGAGATACAAGCTTCAAATGAGAAAACTTTGTGAATCAAAGTTGTAGATTATGCAACAAGATACAACTTTCATGTTTTGACTTTTGTTTGAATCCAAATGGATCTTGGTGAAAAGATGGGGCAAAGTTGGGAAAAATTAGGGTTTTTCATAACTTAGAAAAATTCTAAGTTATGAAAAATTCCATTTTCTAACCCTAATTTGCATTTTGTGATTTCTTGGTGAACAAGTTTCATGATTTGGCATATTTTGATGAAAAATGAATCTTGACTCTTGATTTTGACCAAAAAGTCAAAGTTTGACTTTTCAGTATACAGTCAAAATTGATCAATTGACTGGGAAATTCAACTGTCAATCTTGTGTACTTGGGATCTTTTGAGCTTGATGAATGTGTCAAGACCATTTCATTGAGTCCTTGAGGCTATATGTGAGCTTGGTTTGCCATTGGCTAGGTCAAACAGTCAAAAATTGCCTTTGTGCAGTCAAAACCCTAAAAATGACCATTTTGCCCTTTTGGTGATCTGATCAAATTTCTTGTGGAATTATGATCCAAACTTGATCAAATGGTCCATAGGAGTTCATAATGTTGATGTGGATCAAATTTCATGAGATTTGACTGTCAATTGGCCACAGTTGACTTTTTCCCCAATACAGTTGATTTCTAGGTCAACTGTCCAATTGACTGGGCAAAACTTGGAATCAAGACTTGAAACTTGGTATAGGTAAACTTGGGAGTCCAACATGAAGCATGAAAGTCATCTTAGGCATTTTAGGTCAAAACATCCTTAGGCAAACACAAACCCTAATTTGAGTCCACAGTGCAAGGAGAAGTCCTGAGCAGAGGGAACCCTAACTGAATCTTAATCTTCAAAGGTCTTGTGATGAGAGAATGTTGAGGAAATGGGAGGGCAAATTTTGGGGTACAACAGTTGCCCCTGTTCAATCTTCTTGAACCTGAAGAGTTAGATTGGCAAGTTTTCCTTTCGTGACTCAAAGGTAAAAGGAGATTGGACACTAGAGTGCCCGGAAATTTGCACTCGCATGCTGGAGTCTCAACAGTGTGATGTCGGGAATGGGCTTATAGATGCCATTTGGAAAGATGGTGGATAGGGAGATGGGCTTATAGATGCCATTTGGAGGTGTTGATCGCATAAGAGATTCCTTAGCGAGAACTTGTGTATTTTGAGGAAGGAGGATGTTTTCCTGGTTTGTTACAGGTGTTTGATCTTCAGTCTCTTTATGCAGATATGCCCTGGCTAGATACAGGTATCGAATCTACAGTTAGTTGCTCACAGATGTGCCCTGGCTGGATACAGGAGTCGAATCTGGGAATAGTCGTTAAATAGATGTGCCCTGGCTGGATACAGGAATCGAATCTGCGAACTCTTCAGACGTGCCCTGGCTAGATACAGGAATCGAGTCTAGAAACGTGGTCAATAGATATGCCCTGGCTGGATACAGGAATCGAGTCTGGAAACGTGGTCAACAGATATGCCCTGGCTGGATACAGGAATCGAATCTGGAGATGCTGTAGTTGATAGATGTGCTCTGGCCGGATACAGGAATCGAATCTTCGAACTCTTCAGACGTGCCCTGGCTAGATACAGGAATCGAGTCTGGAAACTGATCACTCTCAGATGTGCCCTGGCTAGATACAGGTATCGGATCTGGAATTGTGACAGTTGAAGGTAGTTGTTTTTGGGATTGTCTTTTTCCTGAAAAGGCAAAAAACGTAAGTTGTATGCAATGTCATGATGTATGATATGCATATTGTCATGATACTCAACATGAGATGTTGTATGCGTTCCATCATGTATGCAAGCAAGATGTATGAAAATGTAAAATGTTTATGAATGTAATTTCGCCTTGGGGAAAATAAATCCTTGACGGTCGGCCGGAGAATTGCTCTGTGGAAGAGATATTTGGCCGAAATCTTGATGTGAGGCCTGTTGAGGATTCTAATGATGGATTCCGCTGGGGATAATGACGAGAAATTCCGCTGGGGATTGAAGGAACTTTGCCGAGAGCGGTCTTCCGTGGCTTTTAGCTGAGGATAACCCAGTTATAAATCCTTATGAGGAAATAACTCTAAATAAAACTCGGGTGAGACGTCCGTGCTTCGCAGGGGATAAGCTTGCAGAATCTACTGGGGATGAGCTTTAAGACCTGCCGGGGAATGTTGTGCCTTTTCAGGATCGACGGGGAACCAACTCCGCTTGGGGAAAGTATTGTCGCATCCTGTTTTACTCTGCGGGGAATTGAGATGATTTGGCCACATTCTTCAGTTGAACCTACCTTGGTGCCTTGGCGGACAAAACAACCAGACTACATTAGACAACTCCACATTTCCCCTGTCTTTGATGTCACCTGTAATTAATCTCTTGTTTTATATGCAAATATTTTATGAATCAACAATTTAATGTCAAATGCATATATCAACAATGAACATTGGACGTTCTTCGCAAAACAGAAAAAGAAAACAATGGTAATTTGTATGGACAAGTGAATCTGTATTGATTTAAACTTTGCCTGTGAATAGGCGTTTTTGTACAAGAGGCTGACATCCTAGTAAGAGGACATCGCCAAATAGTATAGAGTTTACAATTTGAAAAAGGAAACAAAACAGCTATGTGAACAATCCCACTGGGTTCCAACTCTGCTATTGCCTTTATGTCTTCGAACGTCTCATCGCTTTTCTACCTAGTTGAAGATGAAGCTGATTGGTCAATGCCGAAATCTGGAGCCAGATAGTCGATGCCGAATTCTGGATGCGAAGTGATCCAATGAGACATAGTGTTACGCTTTTATCCCTAACTTTTGCCTGGACCGCCCTTTCGGGTTTTCAGTCCACCGGGATACCCATTTTTTCCCAAGCCGCCCTTTCGGGTTTTCGACTTGCCGGGTGTACAGATTTTTATTCATTTCATCCCTTATTTTTGCCCGAACCCTTTTGGTTCGCCGGGAAGCCCTTATTTTTGCCTAGGTATGTCAACCTAGCGGGTCCTTTATTCATGCGTAGTATTTTTTCACTATGTCTGCATTGGCGGGGTGAGGAAGGTCGTCACCATCCATGGTGGTTAGGATCATGGCTCCTCCTGAGAATACACGTTTAACCACAAATGGCCCTTCGTATGTAGGGGTCCATTTGCCCCTGGGATCAATTTGAGGAAGGATGATGCGTTTGATTACCAGGTCCCCAACTTGATACTCTTGCGGTCTGACTTTCTTGTTAAATGCCCTGATCATCCGTTTCTGATACGTTTGACCATGACAGATAGCAGTGAGCCTCTTTTCGTCAATCAGATTTAATTGATCAAGTCGAGTCTGGATCCAATCATCTTCATTCAAGTCTGCATCCTTCATTATCCGGAGAGAGGGTATCTGGATTTCAATTGGCAAGACTGCCTCCATGCCATAGACCAAGGAGAAAGGAGTTGCCCCGGTTGATGTCCTTGCTGAGGTGCGGTACCCATGAAGAGCGAACGGTAACATCTCGTGCCAATCTTTATAGGTCACTGTCATCTTCTGCACAATTTTCTTGATATTTTTATTGGCTGCCTCTACAGCCCCATTCATCTTCGGCCGGTAGGGAGAAGAATTGTGGTGCTGTATCTTGAATTGTTCACAGAGTTCAGTGATCATTTTGTTATTGAGATTGGTACCATTGTCCGTAATGATTCTTTCTGGGATGCCGTACCGACAGATCAGATTATGCCGGATGAAACGTGCCACGACGCTCTTGGTTACTGTGGCATAGGAAGCTGCCTCAACCCATTTCGTGAAGTAATCGATCGCCACCAAGATGAAGCGATGCCCATTGGATGCCGTTGGTCGGATCTCACCGATCATATCGATGCCCCACATTGCGAAAGGCCAAGGTGCCGTCAGGACATTCAAAGGAACCGGAGGGATATGCACCTTGTCAGCATAGATCTGGCATTTATGACAAGTTCGGGAATGTTGGTAACAGTCGGCTTCCATTGTGGACCAGAAATATCCTGCCCGAAGGATTTTCTTAGCCATGGTGTGTCCACTGGAATGGGCTCCAAACGTACCTTCATGAAGTTCTATCATGATTTTCTCTGCTTCAGCCTTATCCACACAACGTAGCAGAGTTGAATCATGATTCCGTTTGTAGAGAATGCCGTTGCTGAGGAAGAATTTTGCAGCAAATCTCCTCATGAACTTCTTATCATTGACAGATGCACCTTCAGGGTATTCCTGAACTTCCAAGTACCTCTTTACCTCGTGATACGAGGGTTTTTCAGTCACCTTCTCAGCCTCGAGCTCGCAGCAGTATGCCGGTTCATCCAACTTCCAGATTATGATTCGGGGAGCCTCATTGTCCCATTTAACTTTGAACATTGAAGACATCGTGGCTAGTGCGTCCGCTAGCTGATTCTCCTCTCTGGGGAAATGCTCAAAAGTTATCTCTTCAAAGTGAGGGAGAAAGGTCGACACATACTCCTTGTAAGGAATAAGATTCGGGTGTTTCGTATCCCACTCGCCTTTGATCTGATTGATCACGAGAGCGGAATCTCCGAAGACACTTAGAAATTTTATCCTTAAGTCGATTGCAGCTTGTAAACCCATGATACATGCCTCGTATTCTGCCATATTGTTGGTGCAGCTGAAACATAATCGGGCGGTGAGGGGAGTATGAGTTCCTTTGGGAGATATGATTACAGCGCCGACGCCGTTACCCAAAGCATTGGAGGCTCCATCAAAATGCATAGACCATCGGGATCCTTCCTCAGGTCCTTCATCCGGTCCAGGTACTTCACAGTCAGTTACCACCATGATGTCTTCGTCCAGAAAATCAAAGTTTAATGATTGGTAATCGTCCATAGGTTGGTGTGCCAAATGATCCGCCAATACACTTCCCTTAATTGCTTTCTGAGTTGTATACTGGATATCATATTCTGTCAAGATCATTTGCCATCTCGCTATTCTTCCAGACAGAGCGGGCTTTTCAAATATGTACTTGATGGGATCCATTTTTGAAATCAATAAGGTAGTGTGAGTCAGCATATACTGTCTCAGCCGGCGAGCAGCCCATACAAGAGCGCAGCAAGTTTTCTCAAGCAGTGAGTAACGAGACTCACAGTCGGTAAACTTTTTGCTCAAGTAATAAATAGCGTGCTCTTTTCGGCCAGACTCGTCATGCTGCCCCAACACACACCCCATTGAATTATCAAGCACTGTCAAGTATAGTATCAGAGGTCTTCCTTCCACCGGGGGCATAAGAATGGGTGGCTCTTGGAGATATTCCTTTATCTTTTCAAAGGCGGCCTGACATTCATCATTCCAGCGTACCACTTGATCTTTCTTCAGTAATTTGAAGATTGGCTCACAAGTAGCAGTTAGATGTGAGATGAATCGGGCGATGTAATTCAGTCGTCCTAGAAAACCTCTGACTTCTTTCTCTGTTTTTGGAGTCGGCATCTCTTGTATGGCTTTTACCTTGGCAGGGTCCACCTGAATACCTTTATCACTTACAATGAAACCTAGCAATTTTCCGGATCTTACCCCAAAGGTGCATTTGTTGGGATTCAACCTCAGCTTGTATAACTTGAGTCGGTCAAACAACTTCCTCAGATGGTCAAGGTGCTCCTCCTCAGTTTGAGACCTTGCAATCATGTCATCAACGTATACTTCAATCTCATGATGGATCATATCATGAAATAAAGCAACCATGGCACGTTGATAGGTTGCCCCAGCATTTTTCAATCCGAATGGCATGACCTTATAACAGAAGGTGCCCCACTGAGTCACAAAGGTAGTCTTCTCCATATCCTCTGGAGCCATCTTAATCTGATTATACCCTGAAAAACCATCCATGAAGGAGAACACCTTGTGTTGAGCTGTATTGTCAACAAGGACATCGATGTGAGGTAGGGGGAAGTCATCCTTGGGGCTGGCCCTGTTCAAATCCCTGTAGTCGACACACATTCTGACTTTACCATCCTTCTTCGGTACTGGCACCACATTGGCAACCCACTGGGGGTAGGAAGTCACTGCAAGGAACCCGGCATCAAACTGCTTCATAACCTCGGCCTTGATCTTTTCAGACATCTCTGGACGCATTCGTCGGACTTTTTGCTTTACCGGAGGGCAATCTTCCTTGGTTGGCAGATGGTGAACTACAATGTCGGCATCCAAACCAGGCATATCTTCATAGGACCAAGCAAAAATCTCCATGTAGTCTTGTAGCATCTGGATCAATCGTTGCTTCACGCCGAGCTCTAGATTGGCACCAATCTTGACCTCTTTCCTATCCGTCTCAGTACCCAGGTTAATTGTTTCCACAGGCTCTTCATGTGGCTGAATAGCCCTCTCTTCCTGGAGTAGCAGTCTTGCGAGTTCACCAGGCACTTCGCAATCATCTTCACCTTCGTCTTCGGCCAAGTTGATCGGATTTTCGAAGTCATAACTGGCGGTAGCAGAGCTGTTACTAGTGAGATCCAGAGTGGATTGAAACCTGTATAAGTGAGTGTGTGTAAATATAGCTGTTTTGCAATATATATAACACAGAAAGGAAAAGAGCAAAAGATTTGAAATGCAACAAACGTCCAATGTTTTGATTGATGATATATGAAAATGTCATACAAAAAGCCCTCACAAATGGAGCTACGATGCCCCGGGTAGGACACCGAGCCAACAAAGTTTTAACATATTGTTTGTTACAAATTTGGAAATCAAAAGAAATCAATTACTGCGTGACAAATGTGATAGGGGTAAAATCCTTTGTTGTCCAGTTGCTCGGTCCGTCGCTGGCAGTCGGGTAGATCCAACTATCAAACTCAGTTTCCTCCACATCTTCCTCAATAGCATTCACCCTTGAGCTGGAAATAAACACCGGAGCCTTTCTGATCTTCTCTTTGCGCACCGCCTTCTGAGCCTCTGCAGTAAAGCCTAGCCCAAACTTGTCGTTCTTCTGAGTGAAGTCAGGAAGCTGTCCCCAGTTTGCACAATCGCCTTTCTGAACCACAGCCCGGGCATCCCTTAGGGAAGCCATCTTCAAGGAAACATTCTCTTCGACCGCTGTCTCTGCTGCTGCTGAAATTGGATGTACTTCCTCGAAATGCTGAAAGGGGGTTTCAATAAACTCCCCATCCATCTCGATGTATCTGAAGGAATTCAAATGGCTCACCATATACTCCTCTTCTCCTTGCACAGTGACGATTTTCCCTCTGACAGGGTATTTCAGCTTTTGGTGCAAGGTGGAGGTCACTGCCCCAGCTTTATGGATCCAAGGTCGACCCAGCAGACAAGAGTACGATGGACGTATATCCATCACATAAAAAGTAGAGTCAAACACTTGAGAGCCTACACGAATAGGGATGTTAACCTCTCCATGAACCATCCTTTTGGAACCGTCGAAGGCCCTGACGATGATATTGCTGGGTTTCAACTCCAGGCCTTCATAATCCAGACGATCTAAAGCCTTTTTCGGTAGGACATTCAAGGAGGAACCAGTATCCACCAATACATGCGCCAGAGTAGTGCCCCTGCACTCGATAGAGACATGCAGGGCATCATTGTGGTCTCTTCCCTTCGCGGTCAGGTCAGCATCTGAAAAACCCAAGCCATTGTCTGCTGTCAGATTAGCTATGCAATCAGTGAACTGGACTGCAGACGTTTCCTGCGGCACATGGGCCGTCTTGAGAAATGAGATCAAGGCCTTAGCATGGGCCTCGGAGCATAGCAATAGGGAGAGCAGGGAGATCTTGGAGGGTGTATGCCCCAACTGCTCGACAACATTAAAATCACTCTTCTTTATTATTTTCAGAATCTCCTCCATTTCTTGTCGGGAGGCCTCAGCGTTTATGGGTAATGGTGCCTCCATCCGGGCAGGCTCTTCTTCAATCCCTTTGCCCCGAGCATTTGATGACTCGGCAGCGGGGGAAACAACTTGATCAGCAACAGGGACAGGTAAACTTGTAGGTTTTATAAGGAGGGGTTTTTGAATAGCGGGCGGTGCAATGTCAGGCGAGAAGAGCCTGCCACTGCGGGTGACCTTGGCTGGACCAGTGATATCGCAGATACTGGCGCCAGCGTCGAATTCTTGTTTGATTCCATTCACATACACGTCTGCCCCATAATGCCAGGGGACAGCTTTATCAGACACGTAGGGGAGAGGCCCCGGAACAGTAATGATCACAGGCGCAACTGTCATAATTTGAACAGGCTTCTTCGGGGGAGTCTTGATTGGATTTTTGAAGATGGTAATCACAGAAACTTCTTTCATCGGAACCAATTGAACAGCAGTCTTTTTGAATAGGATCTCCTTGCTATCCATTAGGCTTTGGATGCCTAACCTCAGCAAGGGGCAACCAGCCAGGGAAACAGCACATAACAGGCAACCTTCACCGCAACCCGGAAATAAACCGGCCCGCAGTAGGTTCTTCTTAACGGTCTTCAGAGGGGTGACAATTTCATCTACCGAAACAGCGTACATTTCTTCCTCAATGGCATTTACCCTATGCTGGGGCATAGGAGCCGTTACAACATTTGGTCTTTCTGGTGCTTCAAACTGAATTTCCTTTGCGTCGATCAGATCTTGCACTTTGTTTCTCAAAGCCCAGCAATCATCAGTAGTGTGCCCGGGACTATCAGAATGATAAGCACACCGGGCATTTGGGTTATACTTAGGAGACGCAGTGTTGACGACCTTAGGAGCTTCTTTGAGGGTCACCAGGTTGGTGGATAACAGTTGGGGTAAAATTTGAGATAAGGTCATACTTAGTCGGGTATACTGCCTCTTGGGCCTTTCGCTTCTTTGTTGATTGTACTGCTGAGGAGCAGCAACAGGTTTGGAGATGACCAAAGCATTGACGGCTTGGCGACTTTCGGGCTTGACTTGTCTTCTAGGACCATAGACGGCACTTGCTTCTTTCTTAAACAGCCTTTTCTCAGCACTTGTAGAGGCAGCCTTCTGTATCTTGCCTGACCTGATGCCAGCTTCAATTCTTTCTCCCGTTAATATCAAATCTGTAAATCCAGCGGAGGAGTTAACAACCAAATGATTGAAAAACGGACCAGACAAAGTCCCCAGGAACATATCAACCAGCTCTCGATCAGTTAACGGAGGCTGCACCCTGCCAGCCAAATCTCTCCATTTTTGAGCGTACTCTTTGAACCCTTCACCCGTTCCTAGAGACATACCCTGAAGTTGGGTACGTGTAGGAGCGAGATCAGAATTGTATTGGTATTGTCTGTAGAATGCGGTTGCCAAATCTTCCCAGTGCCGGATGCTAGCTCCATCCAATTGGTAAAACCACTCGAGCTGCGACCCCGAGAGACTATCTTGGAAGAAGTGAATCCAGAGATTCTTATCTGCCGTGTAAGGTTGGATTTTCCTTACGTACGACCTCAGATGCAGCTTTCGGCAGGAGACCCCATCATACTTGGCGAAGGCAGGTGCTTTAAACTTGTGTGGAATTACTACCCCAGAAGATAACCCCAAATCTCCGAAATCCAGTCCCGACACATTCTGAATTTCCATGGCGCTCAAGCGGTCCTCCAATTGTTTGTACCTGTCAGCAGCAGGCGGGTATTGTTCGTCGTTATAGTCCGTCTCGTTGTCGGAGACTGCGGGACTAGGAGCTCCTCCCCCTTGGGGACTGTTCTTCTCAGCAGAAGAAGTGGTTGGATCAGCTTCATTATGGAGTGTGTTCCCAAATCTGCGTCCGGTGTTGAACAATGCAGTCCTCTTTTTCTTCTTCTTCTTCATGAGTAGAGTCTTCAACTCTTGCTGACCTTGGGCTAGGCTTAGGACCA
Organism: Vicia faba; assembly: GCA_948472305.1. Classification (NCBI taxonomy): domain Eukaryota; kingdom Viridiplantae; phylum Streptophyta; class Magnoliopsida; order Fabales; family Fabaceae; genus Vicia; species Vicia faba. Next base: position 1,260,410,218 of record OX451737.1, on the reverse strand, counting down.
TCTCTTGAAACTGTGCACTTTGGGCCTGAAGGGCCTTGATTGCTTGCTCACTGGATGATTCTGGATTCATGATGACTGTTCACACAAACAGCGAAGAAAATTAAGCAACCTGTGAAATAGGGTACCTGCTTATGCGTATGGTGCAATGGAATGCGTATGTATGCAATGCATTCAAGGATTTAGAACATTCAAAATTTGTTGTAGACAAAAAGGAACGCACATCATATTAATAAGGAGAAATTCGTTAGTACATAAATGCCCCATGGGCCAAATATTACAAAATAACTCCTTAAGGTAAAAAAACATTGCGCATCCTCTTTGGCGCGATGTAGGTGTTGATATTCCTTTCCTCGTGCAGTAGGCGGGTGAGTTCCAGGACCTTCTTTTCGCTAGCATGTAGACTGGTCTCAAGAGAATTCCGTTCTTCCTTAAGCTGGATCCAGCTCTTCTGCATCTCTTCCCAGGAGGTGGGCATGTCGGGATGGGGAATGGTGTAGGACGCCTCTCCTTCCAAGACTGGTTCTTTGATCACAGGAAACATATGAGGATAAGGCATCACTAACTTTTGGGAGCGGGCTCGTACCCACTTGAGATAAGGTTCCAGCGGGATGGAGTTCCGGTGCCCCAAAGTCTTGCTGTCTATCCTACTTGGCATCCTCCAAGCTCTGATAAATCTCTGACGAAGTCCTTGAGTATCATTGTCGAAGTCAAAAACTATGTCAGGAATTAACATGTCATGAGGGCCATCCCTCCGAGCATAACCAAACTGTCTCCAAGCCAGGCATGTGTTGTAAGTAATACCTCCTTTGATTCCAAATAAAGGAACATTAGGGTACTCCCCACAACGATCAATGATAGTGATGTCTTCCCTGGACCTAGGGCACCAATGTATATCTGCATGCGTGAGAGTCATTAACCGTTGTGACCATCTCAAACCCCGCTCGTTCTTCAAAACTGATTGCGAAAGATGCGAAATAAACCACCTTCCCAGGAGAGGAGTGCAACACAAAAGGACACCCCTTCTTCTCATGGTTCGAGTGTAACATGAGTGAAGGATGTCCCCCAGCAGTGTAGGTATAGGATTCCTGGTCATGAAGATCTGGACAGCACTGATATCAATAAGTTGATCTGGGTTAGGGAATAACACCAAACCATAGACAAGGAGGGCCATAACTTCTTCAAAAGCTTGTAGGTCAAGGGAGTTCCAACATTCTTGGGCCTTCTCAAACAGAAACCTGGCTAAGAAACCCTTGATACCACTTCTAACTTCCCAATGTCCTTTGAGGTCAGATGACTGTAGGTGCAAGGCTTTAGCAATTTCTTCAAGCTTGGGCTCCTCTTCCGTACCGTTGTAGGGTAGTTGATCAAGGATAGGGACCTTCAGGAGTCGGGAGAACTCTTCCAATGTAGGCACCAATTGATAATCCGGAAAAGTGAAACAGTGATGCAGAGGGTCAAAGAACTGGAACAGGACTTTTATCAAATCCTCCTCAATGTTGGTGTTAACCAAGCTGATGAGTCTTCCATGTCTCTCACTGAATGAAGAACCCTCGGGAATCCTGGACATAAGTTCCTTAAGCTGAGGAGGGATCTTCACAAGGCTAACCTGGATTGTCTTTCTGCAGCAGTTTCCATGTCCTATAAAACAAGAACAAAGATGAAGATTCGAAATCCTTGAAATGGTTAGTCAATGCTCATGATGCTGTATGATGTCATGATGTTATGATTAAATACACCACAAATGTTCACAAAGGCAAACATGGTAAGGCACACAAGTCACACAAGACAAACCCTTAGAGTTTAGGCCTGCCTGAGGTCTGGGTATTACCCTCTTGAAGTTTGGTGGGCTCAACCTGTCCTATTAGAAGTAACCGGGTTCTAAAGGTCCCAATATCACTGGATTACTTTCATTGTTCATCGTTTCGATTTAGCCACTGAACTGGCGACCGAAATATTCCAGGAAAACAACCCTCAATTGAGTGTAGTATCGAGTATCAACCAACCTCGGACTGCACCAAAGTCAGTTATCTCACTACCCCTAAAAGGCCAAGATGGTTCAATTAAGGTTCCTAAGGTCAGTTGATGCTTCATGACACCACGCGGCGGCCCCGTACTCTCCTTGACTGAACTCAAGGGTTACCGGTACACACCAAAGTGCCACATCAACGTAGCAGACTGCTTCAACCATGTCGGTATACCCCGCACAGTTCCCTCACAGCCTTGTTGCTACTTTCTAAGAAGGTATCCCCAGATCCGGGTTAGGATCTATAAAACTCCGATACAAGGCCCACAAATGTAAAAGCAAACAAGCCAATCAATTGAAAACAAAAGGGTGATCTAAGCCCTAAGGTTACTCCACTTTTAAAAGTCATCCCCAGCAGAGTCGCCAGTTCTGTGATACGGTGGGAGAACTGACTAGAGGTTTTGCGTTTGTATTCGCAAATGTTGCGGTTAGCAAGAGTCGCCACCGACTTTTTATTTTATCCTAAGGAAAGGTTAAAAAGCACAGCAAAAACCTTTTGAGATGTTTTCTTGGGTTCGGGGAGTAGATTATATAAAGGGAAGGTATTAGCACCCTTTCTATCCATGGTTATCCATGGGCTCTTAGTTACTTGCTTAGATCACTTGCCTTTTGTTTTCAATTGTTTTAAATGGTTCTTGAGTGTGTGGGTTTGAAAATGTTTTGAAAAGAGGCCAATGTTGTGGCAACCTTTGTAATGATCCATGTGGGGATGTATACAAAGATGTATGTCTTTTGAAAAGGTTTTCATTTGTTTTTGAAAGTTGTTTTGAAAGTGTGGTGATGTGTGGTTTTTGAAATTAGGCAAGTGTTTTGTTTTGCAAGTTAATTCAAGTAACTAAGAGGTTATCTACTCCTAAATTTCTCAAAAGATCATTGCTATACTTTAACCCTTTTAACAAGTTTGCTCCACCATTGTATTTGGTGGGCAACCTTGTGTTAGGATGTGAAAGGGACAGGCGCGGGTCATCGTTTTAGACCATAATTGCAACGGCGTTAAATGTCTTTGAGCAATTTCTTTAAGGGACTTGATCATTTGTTTTTGTTTGTTTTGAAAAGTTTTGTCGAGGGACTATGATCATTCAAATTGTTTGCTTTGCCCAAAGAAGTTCAACATGCAATATGGCCCATTTATTTGAAGGCAACAAGTGGAATACCCTAGGGGGTGCAAGTGTGATTTGTGTGTCCATTTTCATGCTTGTTTATCTTGTATTAGGTCAAACTATTTTTTATCGTTTTTCGCATACAAACCCTAATTCTAACATGTTATCATTAGAAAGCAATAAAGTGCGAAATTAAAATTACTAAGCTATTACAAAACCAAATATGGGAAGGGGGGTACAAATGTTCAAATGGGGATATTGACAAGAATTTAAATCTAAATTATTACATCATTTGAATATTTGCAATTTAAATAATGTACAAAAATTAAATAAAAATGCAAGATGCACAAAAATGTTTTGTATATGTATGAAAAAATATTATTTATGTAAAAGAGAAAAGAAAATAAAAAATGTATTATTTTTGGAGTATTTTGAATTTAGGGCAAAAAACCCTAATTTTAAAGAAAAGGTATTATTTTCTAATTTAATACATCTATTTATTTATTATTTATAAAAATAATATAATAATGAAGTATATTATGAAAAAGTATTTTTGTATCAAATATTAATAAAAGTGAAAAATTCAAGTATTTTCATATTTTATCTTAAATATACTAATAAACATATATATATATATACATATATTAATTTCTTAAATGTGCATTATACACAAAATAAATATTTATTTAATATTTTAATAAAATAAATAAAAGAGTATTTTTTTGTGTGAAATATTTTCAGAAGGTAAATGAAAATAAAAATGTATTTACACTATTTTTTCTATTTATTCTAATAATAGTATATATATATATTTATATGCAAACAAAAGAAATAAATCAAATAAATATGCCATATATTCAAAAAATGATGGAAAAAATATTTTTAATTTTTTAATGCCATGAGAAAAAATAAACAAAGTCAACCAAAAAAGAAAAAGTCAAAAAGAGTCAAAAATGAAGCCAATGGGCTCAGGGGGTGTAAACATGGAAACAGGGTGTGAAAAGAAATAACACAAAAGCCCAGCCCAATGATCATTGTCTTCAACCTCCAGCTCAAACATTTGAAAAACGCGCGCCCCTGTTCTTCAATGTCTAACTCCTGATTCTTGGCTTTTCAGCAAAAACTCATAACACAAGAAATGTTCAGCATGAAGAGACGGTTTCAACCATATAAATAACTTGACCTATCTCTCTAAGATGAGGGAGAATTTCTCCTCCCCCAATTTCTGACCTAACTTTTCATCAATGTTCAGACATGAAATTCTCTAAGCACATGAAACATAAATGAAATCTAATCATATGAGCGTGTTCAGGGCTATGATTGTGACATGTTTTCTTCAAAAACCTAAAGCTAACAATGCCTAATAAGAGAGATAGAACTCCATGAATATACCTGTTCAGTTGGAATCGAGCTTGGCAATGGAGGATGTTTCAGAGTGAAATGATGATTTGTATAGCTTCCTTGAAGTGTAAGGATGCTTTTCCAAGTCCTACTTTATCTTGAAACTTCCTGAATCGAGCTAGTGAACTCCAACTGCAAAACAGAAATTTAAAAATGGTGAAGTGGCTTGGAGGTGTTACAGGTCAGGTTTAAGGACAGGGTTAGCTTGCATATGGTGTAAGGAAGGTAGAGGAACAAGTTTGGACAAGAATGCTCGAAGGGATTGAGAGATAGCACTCAATCTGCAGGGCTTCCCCTGTTTGTGCAGTTTCAAGGTGATTTTGAGATGGAGGGTGCTTGGGAGGTTCAGGACTCGTGCCAAAGCTTGGATATGTTCTATGGAATGTGTTTGATAGCTTTTGTGTTGTGTCTCTATGCTGAAGAGAGAGTTGGCATAAGTTATGGACCTTTCTTCACACTTAAGCTACAAAATGCAACTTGGCTCTCTAGGTCAGTACAGGCCCTCCCACTATGCTGCTATCCCTTGCCTTGATCAGTGCAATTTGCTCACAAACTTGTGCCAAGAAGATCTTGATTGTACCACTTGGATTGCAAACTTGACATAAAGTTCTTCTTTTCAAGAATGGAAATAATGCTTTTTCTAGTTTAGGCTTAATTCCTTGTGTAATGACCAAAGGCTTAGAATAACAACTTGGTTCAATGGTTTTGCATTAAATTAAGGAGTGTAATTTGGTTTAAGGACCTGTAAAGTAGCACAAACTATGCTGAGTTCAAATTTGCCAAGTTTATGAACATGTTTTGATGAAGAACAAAAGTGAATTCTTGCCAACTTGTGAAATTCGAATCTCTCAAGTTATGAGGTTGTTTGATGAGTTCTTGGACATTTTGGAAAGCTTGGAATGTGTACTACAATCCATCTTTGAAATGAAAATCAAAATTCCAAGTGGAAGGGTATGAAAAGTGGCCTTGAAGTGGGGTAGAAAACCTTATCAAAATAGGTTAAATTTCACTAAGTTAAAAATGGTTTAGTGCCCTTATTCAAAAAATTATAACTTGAGATACAAGCTTCAAATGAGAAAACTTTGTGAATCAAAGTTGTAGATTATGCAACAAGCTACAACTTTCATGTTTTGACTTTTGTTTGAATCCAAATGGATCTTGGTGAAAAGATGGGGCAAAGTTGGGAAAAAATTAGGGTTTTTCATAACTTAGAAAAATTCTAAGTTATGAAAAATTCCATTTTCTAACCCTAATTTGCATTTTGTGATTTCTTGGTGAACAAGTTTCATGATTTGGCATATTTTGATGAAAAATGAATCTTGACTCTTGATTTTGACCAAAAAGTCAAAGTTTGACTTTTCCGTATACAGTCAAAATTGATCAATTGACTGGGAAATTCAACTGTCAATCTTGTGTACTTGGGATCTTTTGAGCTTGATGAATGTGTCAAGACCATTTCATTGAGTCCTTGAGGCTATATGTGAGCTTGGTTTGCCATTGGCTAGGTCAAACAGTCAAAAATTGCCTTTGTGCAGTCAAAACCCTAAAAATGACCATTTTGCCCTTTTGGTGATCTGATCAAATTTCTTGTGGAATTGTGATCCAAACTTGATCAAATGGTCCATAGGAGTTCATAATGTTGATGTGGATCAAATTTCATGAGATTTGACTGTCAATTGGCCACAGTTGACTTTTTCCCCAATACAGTTGATTTCTAGGTCAACTGTCCAATTGACTGGGCAAAACTTGGAATCAAGACTTGAAACTTGGTATAGGTAAACTTGGGAGTCCAACATGAAGCATGAAAGTCATCTTAGGCATTTTAGGTCAAAACATCCTTAGGCAAACACAAACCCTAATTTGAGTCCACAGTGCAAGGAGAAGTCCTGAGCAGAGGGAACCCTAACTGAATCTTAATCTTCAAAGGTCTTGTGATGAGAGAATGTTGAGGAAATGGGAGGGCAAATTTTGGGGTACAACACATAGCATGGATGTGTCAACTCATACTGAAGCAGAATCATTTTTATGATTCTTTGCTTAAGTATGCGTCGTTGCAAAGCTGTTTGTGTTGACTCAAAATAGTGTTTTATGTGTAAAACACATTCTTAACTCATTTTAAACATGTTATACTATATTTTTTTACAATGCACATATGTGGGTAACATTCATTGATTATTGCACATATATTTACTATCATTCAAAACCAATTATATGAAGAGGTTGCTCACAAACTCCTCCTTTTTGATGATGGCAAATATTTGATGATGTGTGATGATATAGTATGGATGAATGAGCTGCTCCCCATGAGTTTGTGCATATTAAAAATTCTTTTCAAACACTAACACCATCTTCTCCTCCTCCTTTGACAACATCAAAAAGAGAATAAGATAGATTTTCCGCAATTTCAGCACACATGAATTGAGATACAATCTCAGCAATCTTGTAACAAAAATAACCAATGTCATTCACACAGAATGAGTCTTGGCATAAGCATGGTAATAACTGAGTAAACAGAAATTAATTATGGTGAAAGCATTTAACGCAAAGAATATTCAGTTTACATAAGCTATAGCAAAAATTGTTTGAATAGAACATTAATACAAACTTCAGAATAAAAGACATAAGGACAAATGTTATGAGATGTATGACATGACATGCTTAAGGATTGTTTCTGTGATACGGTGGTAGAACCGACTGTTAATACTGGTTTTATGTTCGCAAATGTTGCGGTAAGCAAGAGTCGCCACCGACTTTTCTTTTATCCAAACTAAGGAAAGGGTGAAAAGAACAGAAAAAGATCTTTTCGAGATTTTCCGAGTAAGGGGGGTATATTATAGAAAGGGAAGGTGTTAGCACCGTTTCCATCCGTATTTATCTACGGGCTCTTAGAGGTTTGCTCATTTTGAAATACCTTAGTGCTTTGTGTATTTGAAAGTTTGTTTTGAAAATGCCTTGGTATGGCAGACTTTGTAATATTTCCCGGGAATATGGAGAAAGTATACAAAGTGTCTTGAAAATGTTTTTGAAAAATAGTTTTTTGTGTAAGGGCAAAGATGCTTTGAACAAACTTCTCACAGTTATCTACTTTGTACTTGAAAAGGTGTTCTTTTCCTCATATCCTTTAGACGGTGTTATCCTACTATTAGTGAGTAGGTAGCCCTATCGTTGGATGTATGAGGAACATTCAAAAGGGATGTTACAGTCACAAAGGCAACTTGTGGAGACGCTTTAGCAATTTTGTTTAGGGACTAGATCATTTATCGAAAGGTAATTGTATGGTCATCGAGGGACTATGATCTTTTAGATTTACGGGTCTTTGCTAAAGCGTTCCTGCCTCATGACTGTTTTATTTCTAAAGGCAACCAAAGTGGGGTACCCTAGAGGTGTATATGTGCAATTGATTCAATTTAGTTATTTTTGTCTTTTTGTTAAGTTTGCTAGCGTTTGATCATTAGTCTTACCATACACGCCTAATTACTAGCAATTAATATATATTGCAGAATATAAAAATGCAGGAATTTTAAATCTACGCTATTACAATGCTTTGGGGAGGGGATTTACACTGTACAAGAATGAGGGGGATAAAGCAGTAAATGTCCTAGTTTTAATCTATTACATCCAGTGGGCAGGTACATTAAAAATAAAAACACGAAATTAAATAAAAGCGCGTGAAATTGAAAATAACGTCTAAAAATATCCTAAGAAATAAAAATATTTTTGGTTGTTTTTATTTTAAGAAAATAATTAAATTGAAATTATCCTAAAGTCTATTTGGAAAATAAAATTGAATAAGTTCTTTTTGGTTTTTTTTATGAAAAGAAAATTAAATCTAAATTAAGTCTTAAATTCTAATTTGTTTTAAGTTAAGAAAATGGTTAAAATTTAATTAATCAATTAATTAAGATATTAATTATTTAATTAAAATGCCTAAGCCTAATTTTTGTGATTTTTTTGATTTAATGTCAATTTAAATAAAAGAGGGTTAATAAAGAAATGAAAACAAAAAATAAAAATAGAAAAGGAAGCATCCTTTGATTGCAGGGAGATGGTTCCTTTCGACTCTATGAAGGGGAAACTGTCTTTCGATTACCCTTTGATCCAGGTACAAGATATGCCTTTCGATCCAGAAGACGCTGCTGGAATTGCCTGATGGATCACTTATAAGGGCATTACATCTGCAAACATGTTGTCAAAAATTAAAAGCATGGCCTGAGTGCCAAACCCAAGCCTTTTGACTATGCACTCATTGGGTCTATTCAGGCTACATCTGCAACAAGTATTAGTAACAAAGCAAATGTAGACTTGGGTGTCGAACCCAGGTCTTTAATCTTGAATATAGATCGAATAAAATTATAAATGCCAATATGTCATGCAAATGTAGAGATTGATCTTTTTACTAATTCTTACCAATGGTTGATGGATGAATATGTGATGATGGGTGTGGGTACCCTTGTTTGATGATTGCTTCGATTTGGCTTCTGGACGTGGGTACCTTTGTTTAAGGGTTGCTTTGACTTTGATCACTTATGAGACTTTTTGATAACTTTGGTGGGTTTATGGGGGCAGCGTATCTCCAATGTGTGTGTAATCCTCTTTATTTGGCTTGCAAGCATGCTGCTAATATAGAGTAGAGGGGAGGGGACAAGAAGACAATAGTTTAAAATACCATAAACAAATGTTTTCAAGGACATGAATGAAGTTTTGTAACGTTGGCCAAAAACATGGGATCTTGTCCTCTTTTGAAATTTTAATGTATGTGGACATTTTGGCTCCTTCGAATGCCCTCTAGTGTTGTTGTTCAACTGGACCTCTTATGTAGTTTTCGACTACGTCTAGTATTACTTCCTTAAAATGGGTATCTTGTGTGACTTTCGACTGGGTCTAATATTACTTCCTTCGAATTGGTCTCTTATGTGGCCTTCGACTGGGCCTTCTGCATGCTGAAGTGTATACAATTATTTCAAAGGGGGGTCTGTGCCTAATCGAAACTGGCACAAAGGCAGCCTATGCCTTGTGGATGCTAGCATGAAGCAAGTCAGGGAAGGCGTAAAGGAGGACATTGCCTAGGCAAAGCGGGTACAAAGGTGGCCAGTGCCTTGTGGTCGAAGGCAATTTTTTGGCTGGCGATTCAAAAGAAGCTTTTTGCCTAGGCGACGCTGGCACAAAGGTAGCCAGTGCCTTGTGGGTCGAAATCAACTTTGAATGGGTCTTGGCCTTGTGCTGAAGACAAGCTGAAGAGGCATACGTGTGTTGGTGACACGCCAATGGGTCTTTTTCCCAGTGGGAGCTTTATGAATTGAAGGCCAATTTGGAGAAGTTCTTGCTTTGTGCGCTGAAGGCACACCCAGAGGGATAATTTTCCTAGTAGAAGCAGGAACAAACTTTCTCTAAGGAAAACAAATTCCCAATCGAAGCAGGGATCCAGCTTGCATGCAGGTATCTGTAGCGATAAAAAATGTAGCGGGGTAAATCGGAGATCGAATTATTGATTAATTCGTCTCACAAAAGCAAGAGTCGCCACCGCGCTTTATTGTTTCCAAGGGAAAAGGGAAAAGAGCGAAATAAAACCCTAAATATGTAATGTAAATAATACTTTTTTAAAAGTAATAATAATACAAGGCGTTTTTGAAAAGAGATCTTATGGTTCGGGGTTGGTTATACAATGGGAAGGTATTAGCACCCAATGTATCTATAGTACTCTATAGGAACCTTTTGAAATATCTGTTTATTAGAATGTTCGTTTGATTAAAAAATAAATTGTTTTGGCCGAAAAGGGGTACGGACGGGTTTTTGAAGATACGACGACCTAATGTCGAAGTTTTTTGCTTAAAGGGTATAAGTTTTGAAAAGATTGAATATTTGAGGAAAAGGTTATCCTAAGTTTTAATGAAATGCGAAAGTTCGCGCAATTAGACTTGAGGACATGAAGTCGACAAATTTAATCGTTTTTTCCCTTGGATTTGAATGTAAACAGAATAATCATGCAAATATGAATTAAACAAAAAAAGATCATGCGGGTAATGATTAAATAACAACAGTTAAATAAATGACTAAAGGGTATAAATATGTATTTTGGATTTTTGTTTAATATATGCAAAACAAGAGAATTAATCAAGAAACAGAAATGTTTTTTAAGTTTTTTAAGTTTCTATTTTTATGTATTTTAGCATTATGATAGAAATGTTATTTAAAGCTTTTTAATTCTATTTTTGTGTTTTTAGAGTTATTAAATAATTAAGACTTAAAAGTTATTAACTTAAAACCTAATTAAAAAAAGGGGATATTTAAGAATTATTAACTTAAACCTAAAGTTTTAAATTAATAAAAGTGATTCAATTATTTAAAAAAAGTTTTGATATGAATTATCTCCATTTAATTAAACTTATAATTAAAAATTAAACTAATAAAATTCTAAAGGGCTAAAGAAATCAAATAGAAAGAAAAAAGGATCAAAATTAAAAAGGAAGTAAAATAACAAACCAAAGTGGGCTAGAGAGTTTTTGAAAGAGGTCCAAATCTGTCTAAGCAGAAGACAAAAACGGGGGTGTACTAGCAAACTCGTTGGGCCTAAGGCAGAAAATGGGGTTAAGGCCCAACGCTCAATAATTTTGTTTTAGGGTAAACACGTTTGTAATTGGGATTAGGGTTCTCAAGGTTTGGCAGAGCGGCGCTTTCTTGTGCACCGTCTTCTTCTTCGCTCCATCTTTCCACGCCTTTTGCTTCTGAGTCCCTGAGTTTGCTTCCAAGCTCCTTGCCATGGCCACCAGTGGTCTTCAACCTCCTCTTCCCTCCGGCCAAGGCGTTAGGGCGATTGATTCAAGGTAAAATGTGTTATTCGTTAGGTTTTGTTATATTTGCATGCATTGATTTTTGATTATGTTTTGATTCTGATTCTTATTATTGTTTGTTGGAGGTACTATGGAAGTAAAAAGAAGAAAAGAAATCATTACCTAGAGGCGGAGACGGAGGAGGAAGTTGGGGCGTGCGACGGAGGCCAAGGGCGGCGAGGAAAGGTGATGCGTCGCGAGCTTGCTTCGGACTACTGGACCCTGGTTTGTGTATTTGTGTCCTTCTTCTTCTTGCCTTGGTGCTGTATGCTTCAATGTTTTGGACGTTTGAGTGCTACTGTTGAAAAATGCTTTTTGACTAGTTTTCTCCTTCGTTCTCACTTCTGTATGCTTTTGCTTTTGGCCAATGATGCTATGCTGAGGCTTTTCTGGTTGCTTTGAACATGCTATGTTGGAACACTTTGTTTTGATTAGCTTTCCTCTTATTCTCCTCCTTGCCTTGTTACTGTTGCCTTATGATAGCCTATGATGACGAGTTCTGAGGCCTTTCTAGTTTGGACAATTTCAGGTGAGTTGCATTGTGGTTATGGTGTTCATGCTGGTTTTCAGCTTTTAGGCTATGGTTACTGGTTTATTGGTTAGGTAATGGCTTGACCGGTTTAGGCCATGGTTATGTTGGTTTTACGCAGGTTGATTGAAACAGGGGAATTGGTTTTCGTTGTTAGGCCATAAGGTTTTGGTTTTTGAAATGGTTCTACTGGTTTTTTGAAATGGTTTAATCAGTAGCAGGTTAATAGTTTAGGTTGTGTATGGTTTTCTGATGAAAATGGTTGGTAGCAAATTTTGTGGTATTATGCCGTCAGCAGGTCTAGTAATTCAGTTGAATGGTTTTGGCCATATGTTTGTGGTTTCAATGATTTATCCTTTGTTGGTCTTGAAATGGTGATATTGGCTTGAGGGCTCAATCAGGTTTTGTGAGGTTTTCTAATGGCTGAAACAGGTTATTGAGGTTTTTGCCCAAAGGTTCTGATCCGGTTTAGGACTTTGGGAAATTTGTATATTTTCTTTGTTGACAACAATTTTTCTGAGTTTTTTGAAGGCTTGGAGATAGATTGATGATGATGTGTAGTGATTTTTTGTTATGTTATAACCACTTTTGGCCTTCATGTTTCTGTTGAGGGCTTTGGTATATTTTTAATATATTCTTGGTACTTCTGCACCCTTACTGCTCCATATGGTTTGTCTCTATTCCTATTTCATGTTTTTACTTCCTACTGACTGTGTTACTGCAGTTTGTCTTGTATCTCTTCATGCCTAAACCAAAACCTGCAAAACCACACTTCTATCTCTCTTCTCTCTCATAAGTACCATTTTGACATTTAAATGATGTACTGTACTATTTTCTGAAATTGCAAAAGTGCTGGAATATGATGAAAAGGGAATGTTATATTGCTTGCAAAATTGTTTAAACTGCATATTTTTAACTTGTCTACTGCATGGCACTGTGGGAGCCTCTTTGTATGTTTGGCCTCTTCCTATATGGGCATGTTTACGTTGCAATTTGGCTTTGAAAGTGCATATGCTGTTGATTTTTTTTGTATGCTATTTGTCAAACATTTGAATTGATGCATATTGTTTTGAACTATGCAGTGGGCTTTTGAAAATGCAATTGATTTGAAAAATGCAGTTGTTTAACAAAAATGACTTTGTGCATTTATTTTGAAAATAAAAATTCCTCTCTTTTTGTGAACCGGGAGAAATCCCGTGATTTGCAAAAAAAGGTAAACTGATTCCAGCCATTGCTTTTAATGATGAACACTAAATAATTTTCTGCTTTTAATTATTTGTTCAATTCTAATTTTATTTTAATCGTTTTTGCAGGTAAAATCAAATGAGCAGGCAAAAAGGCATTGGATAGAAGATTTAGAATTGGGAAACATCCGATTAGTTTTTATTTCATTTTAACTTTGTAAAATTATTATTGTAAATTCGTTGTAATAAATACAATATTTACACAATAATTGTACAATTAGAAGAAAATGAATAAAATTCCAATATTTGCCAATTAATTTCCTCCTTCTCTCTAATTATTTACTTTATCGTTTATAATTCTTTAAATTGTATAATAATTGAAAATGAATCTCAATTACCTAAATTTAGAATAATAAACAAATAAATAAATAATATCATTGATCAATTAATAGTTTCAATTATTTAATTCATTATTCATAATTTTCTAAATTATAATAATTAAAATAGAATTTCAATTATTTAACTTAGAATGATAAATAATTAAATAATCATTATTGACCAATTAATGAACTTTTTTCAAATATTTATTATATTATTCATAAATCTTTAAATTTTGTAATAACTGAAAATAGATTCCGGTTATTTAAATTTAAGATAGTGAATAATAAATAAACATTGTCTGCACGATTAATACGCCTCTTTTCTAATATTTATTTTATTATCTATACATCTTTAAATTATATAACAATTGAAAACAAATTCCAATTATTTAAATTTAAGATAATAAATAATTAATAAACATTGTTTTAGCATGAATCGATTAAATAATTTAGTGTTCAAAATAAATAGCTCTCGGCCTGAAAAAAGTTATGAATTTTTAAAATCAATAGATCAAAACACTTGTAATGTAATGATGCAGACGGGAGATGGTATCTTAGGTCAAAATTTGGGGTTTAACAGCTGCCCCTATTTAAGCTTCTTCTATCCGGAGATATGAAGATCGAAATCTTTGTTTCGACGAGATTGAAGGTACTTAAATACATAATTACGCAAATTTTGTCCTAAGATGCCGTCGTCATGTTTGATATGAATGCAGTGATTGAATTCACAGAGAAAGATGTTATATGAAACAGGACAATGTTGGAGGAATCGAACACCAACAAGACACAGATACATGGATTATACACCAACTGGGGAAACGAGCTATCGACTTTAAATGAAAGACTCCTGACAGTGAACAAAATTGAGGGAATACGACCTCTGACCCTAACAAAGAGAGCATCTTGCATAGGCCATAACAGATTATTGACCGAAAACAGTGAGTTCGCAACTCAAGGTCAATGATAGACAGAGAGTATCAAATTGCTGATAACTGATTACCTACTTCCGAAGGTAAAGACTCATAACAAACTTTCTCTGCGAGATTTCCGGAGATACACCAATTAATGCTGAAGTAATAAGGTTGTAGATACGCAAGTTGTTCCAATAAAGAAACTGCCGCTTGTCGTCGTCCAAAGAAAATACCAATAACATACAAGTTGCTCAAATAAAGAGGCTGCCACTTGCTGTTGTCCAAAGAAAATACCAATAACATACAAGTTGCTCAAATAAAGAGGCTGCCGCTTGCTGTTGTCCAAAGAAAATACCAATAACATACAAGCTGCTCAAATAAAGAAACTGCCGCTTGCTATATTCCAGAAAAGTAATAAAGTACAAGTTGCTCGTGAAGAGCTGCCGCTTGTCGTTTTCCAAAAAATGATAACGCACTAGTAGCTCGTGAAGAGCTGCTGCTTGTCGTTTTCCAAAAGATAATAATAACGCACAAGTTGCTCGTGAAGAGCTGCCGCCTGTCGTTTTCCAAAAGATAATAATAACGCACAAGTTGCTCGTGAAGAGCTGCCGCCTGTCGTGTTCCACAAGATAATAACGCACAAGTTGCTTGTGAAGAGCTGCCGCTTGTCGTTTCCCGAAAATAATAATAACGCACAAGTTGCTCGTGAAGAGCTGCCGCTTGTCGTTTTCCACAAGATAATAATAACGTACAAGTTGCTCGTGAAGAGTTGTCGCTTGTCGTTTCCCGAAAATAATAATAACGTACAAGTTGCTCGTGAGGAGCTGCCGCTTGTCGTTTTCCACAAGATAATAATAACGTACAAGTTGCTCGTGAAGAGCTGCCGCTTGTCGTTTCCCGAAAATAATAATAACGTACAAGTTGCTCGTAAAGAGCTTCCGCTTGTCGTTTTCCAAGAATAACCCAGAAGGAACTTGCGATGACACTGGCAGAGAAATAAATCTTCGTCAAAGAGAAACATGAATCAATCCTTCCCGAGGAGATCACATACTCAAATGTGCAAAATAAATGCACCATCTGTCTAGGTCGCAACTTCACTGGGGAAAATCAATGAGATAGCCTATGCAAGAGGCGACAACTTTATCCAGGAATAACCAGAGAGAAAATTAGTCAAACGAGACTCTACCCAATGAGAAAGTAATTCGATTGAGGAATTCATCCTATCCAGAAATGGACAAGGTAAGCTGAATCAAAAATCATCCACGAGGATTAGCTCAGTTGGGGAATTTAGAAAGGAAGCACATTTTCTGCCTAAGATAACCTTCTACTTGGAAAGAAACATGTACATTATTTGAATAAACAAAGTACAACCCCAAAATCGATGGCAAACGTGAATATGTATGCGTGATATAAGTGCGAATGAATAAATGAATGTTATGCTGACAAAACGAACAGATGGAATGTCTTGAAGATAATAAGATGTCACAGCATGATAGATACTCAGCCAATCCTAAAAGACGGAAGATAACGGGAACTAGAAACACAAAGCAACGTCGGAGCGTAACACTACAAGGCTCAAGTCTTCTGAGGAGAAAAGCATCCAAATCCAAACCTCTAGCACCAATAAACCATTGGCATGAGACGAAGTGTACCGCACTTCAAAATCTCCCAAACAAAGGTAGCTAAAACAACGCTTAACTGGAACAACCGGGGAGTCACCAAACTTAGCACCACCATAACCAAGCGTGTACACAGCCAACACTTCATGACGATTTTGAAAGAAAACAAGCTCATCGTGCAAGGATAAATTACTATACTGTTTTGCATTTCATGGCTTGACCATCTTCGTAACGACTGTTAATATTCCTTTCGTTATTCACGACACATTTTAGAAATAAGAATGTTTTAAATACTTTGTTTCAAATATTGCCGTAAAAATTAAAATTTTGCCCACAAAAGGTAATGCTCAAATTTCATTAATAAGCTGGTAGTTCGCTAACAACGCGCCTCCAACAGTTTACAAAAGTTTGGGAAATAGTACATGAAATAAAAGGTTACACAGAAACAATGATCACTATTTTCCCTAATAACTTTGAATTCCAAAATGTGCTCAAATGCCACAGCCGGGATGACCAAAAGCTTGCTTAGGAGAAATACTTCTTGACTGCATCGGCGTTCATGGGACGCGGGAGCTCGTCACCGTCCATATTGGTGAGAATCAAAGCACCTCCAGAGAAAAATTTCTTAACAACATACGGTACTTCATAATTCGGAGCCCACTTCCCCCTAGAATCAGGTTGGAAAGATAATATTTTCCTGAGCACTAGGTCACCTTCTCTGAACTCGCGCGGTCGAACCTTATTATCAAAAGCCTTCTTCATTCTCTGCTGATACAATTGACCGTGACACAAAGCTGTCAATCTCTTCTCTTCGATTAAATTCAACTGATCATATCTACTCTGACACCATTCGGCCCCAGAAAGTTTAGCTTCCATCAACACTCTCAGAGACGGAATCTCAACCTCCACGGGGAGTACTGCTTCCATACCATAAACCAGGGAAAATGGAGTTGCACCTGTTGAAGTTCGAACTGAAGTACGGTATCCATGTAAAGCAAACGGAAGCATTTCATGCCAATCCTTATAAGTTACCACCATCTTCTGGACAATCTTCTTGATATTCTTGTTAGCAGCTTCAACAGCCCCATTCATCTTCGGTCTGTAAGGAGAAGAATTATGATGTTCGATCTTCAACTCCTCACAGAGCTCTCTCATCATCTTGTTATTCAAATTCGAACCATTATCAGTGATGATCTTGCTCGGGATACCGTATCGACAAATGATCTGATTCTTGATAAATCTGACTACCACCTGTCTGGTTACATTAGCATAAGATGCTGCTTCCACCCATTTAGTAAAATAATCGATCGCTACCAAGATGAAACAATGACCATTTGAAGCTTTGGGTTCAATCATCCCAATCATATCAATGCCCCACATAGAGAAAGGCCAAGGTGAAGATATAACATTGAGGAGGGTCGGCGGCACGTGCATCTTGTCCGCATAAATCTGGCATTTATGACATTTCTTCACATACTTGCAGCAATCAGATTCCATTGTCATCCAATAGTAACCAGCTCTCAACATCTTTCTAGCCATTGCATGTCCATTGGCATGAGTGCCAAAGGATCCTTCGTGTACTTCTTGCATCAACATTTCTGCTTCACGTCTGTCCACACATCTGAGCAAGACCATGTCATAATTCCTCTTATACAAAACTTCTTCATTGAGAAAGAAACTGCTTGCTAATCTTCTCAACGTCTTCCTATCTTTATTGGATGCCCCAGGCGGGTACTCTTGAGTTTGAAGAACACGTTTAACATCATAGAACCACGGTTTGTCGTCGGTAACCTCTTCTACTGAGAACACATGAGCAGGTCTATCGAGGCGCATAACTCTGATTGTAGGCACATCGTTCCAATCATTCACTTGAAACATTGAAGACAAAGTAGCCAAAGCATCAGCCATTTGGTTCTCATCTCTAGGGATATGATGTAATTCCACCTTGTTGAAGAAAGTTAACAACCTTCTAGCATAGTCTCTGTAAGGGATCAAACCAAGATGACGAGTCTCCCATTCTCCTTTGATTTGATTAATTACCAATGTCGAGTCTCCATAAATATCAAGAATCTTAATCCTTAGATCCACTGCTTCTTCGAGACCCATAATGCATGCCTCATACTCCGCCATGTTGTTCGTGCAGTCAAACTTCAGTCTCGCTGTGAACGGGATATGAGTGCCTCGGGGAGTGACGATGATTGCCCCAATTCCATTTCCATAGGAATTCACAGCTCCGTCAAATATCAAACCCCAACGGGATTCAGGATCAGGTCCTTCCTCAGGTAACGGCTCTTCACAATCTTTAGCTTTCAAGTACATAACATCTTCATCTGGGAAATCAAACTTGATGGATTGATAATCATCAATTGGTTGGTGAGCCAAATGATCGGCTAAAATACTCCCTTTGATTGCTTTCTGAGTGTGATATTCAATGTCATATTCAGATAACAACATCTGCCAACGGGCTATTCTTCCAGATAAGGCGGGCTTCTCAAAGATATACTTGATCGGGTCCATTTTGGAGATCAACCAAGTGGTGTGGTTAATCATATACTGGCGCAGACGGCGAGCAGCCCAAGCTAAAGCACAACAGGTTTTCTCAAGCAATGAGTATCGAGACTCACAGTCTGTGAATTTCTTACTCAGATAGTATACAGCATGTTCCTTTCTTCCAGTCTCATCTTGTTGACCAAGAACACATCCCATGGAATCTTCTAATATGGTCAAGTACATAATCAATGGTCTTCCTTCCACTGGAGGAATCAAAATGGGAGGTTCAAGCAAATATTCTTTGATGCTATCAAAAGCTCTCTGACAATCTTCTGTCCACACACATCCTTGGTTCTTTCGGAGAAGCTTAAAAATTGGCCCACAGGTAGCGGTCATATGAGATATAAATCTAGAGATATAGTTCAGTCTCCCGAGGAATCCTCTTACTTGTTTTTCCGTCTTGGGTGCGGGCATTTCTCGAATAGCTTTGACTTTATCAGGATCTACTTCAATACCTTTCTGACTGACAATGAAACCCAGAAGTCTTCCAGAACGAACACCAAAGGTGCACTTGTTGGGATTCAGACGGAGTTTGTACTTCCTCAAACGTTGGAATAACTTCAACAAATGTTCCAAATGATCTTCCTCAGTTTGTGATTTGGCAATCATATCATCCACATACACTTCGATCTCCTTATGCATCATGTCATGGAACAAAGCAGTCATGGCCCTTTGGTATGTTGCGCCAGCATTCCTCAAACCAAACGGCATAACCCGATAACAGAAAGTTCCCTAAGGTGTAATGAACGCGGTCTTCTCCATATCTTCCGGTGCCATCTTGATTTGATTGTAACCAGAGAAACCATCCATGAAAGAAAAGACTTTGAACTTGGCGGTACTGTCGACCAATACGTCAATATGAGGTAATGGGAAGTCATCCTTCGGACTAGCTCTATTCAGATCCCTGTAGTCTACACACATCTGAACCTTGCCATCTTTCTTAGCAACAGGCACTTTGTTGGCTAACCACTGAGGATAGACCAATGTAACAAGGAAACCTGCGTTGATCTGTTTCTGAACCTCCTCTTTGATCTTGTCAGCCATGTCGGGATGAGTCCTTCTCAACTTCTGCTTGATCGGCGGACATTCAGGTCTCAACGGTAAACGATGCTCCACAATGTCATTGTCCAACCCTGGCATATCTTGGTAGGACCAAGCAAACACATCAACATACTCTTTGAGAAGCTCCAACATTTTCTCTTTAACTTCCGGGATAAGCAATGCTCCGACTTTGACTTCCCTTCTAACTTCTTCATCACCCAAGTTGACCAACTATAAAGGTTCTTCAAATGGTTGAATAATCTTCTCATCATGCTCGAGCAAACAGGAAATCTCAGCAGGAATCTCTTCATCATCCTCTTCTTCGACTCTGAACACAGGGAATTCAAAGTTGGGAGAGGGCATAGGATCATTGTTTTCGATGGTTAAGTCATGGATTAATCTGCACATATGATTATGCTTTATTTTAGAAATCAATTTGTGCAAATAAAATAAAAGGTTATTAATTAATTTCATTACTATTTCCCAAAAGGTGAAAAATAAAACAGTAGTGGACAAAATAACATTTTTATTCATTAAAGGGAAATACTTGAAACAAAGAGCCCAGGCATTTCTCTTTTGCCTTGGGCAGAGCAAAAGGAATTATTTTTCATAGCCCGACACAAAATACATTTCGCCTTGGGCAGAGCGAGTTTTTTCAAAGAAAAACAAAACAAAACATTACTCGGAAATGTGCATAACCACAGGAACATCAACAGCTATCCAGTTTTGGCAAGCCAATCCATGCGTCACAAAAACGGGCAAATCTTCCTCGGAATCATCATCTATGATAGCATCAACTTCAGGATGTATAAACCCTGCACTTCGGAAAACCTCTTGAATCATACGAACAACCACCTCTTTCTTGACTCTTGCAGACACTGGATGAAAACCCAGACCTTCCCCAGGCTTGTTCTCAGGTAACGTCAACACCTGGCCCCATCCTTCGGCCGAACCACTTTCCACCACTCGCCGCGCATCCTCAAAAGAAGAGATGGATGCCCCTTGCTTCTTCACTGTATTCTTAGCAACAGAAAGACCTTGGAACTGGGTTCCAACGTCCTCGTCCGCATCAATAAAAGAGAATGATGATAAATGGCTTACCACCATAGCTTGCTCTCCCCCAATCATCACTAGCTTCCCATGCCTTACAAACTTTAGTCTCTGATGAAGCGTAGAGGTGACTGCCCCGGCATCATGGATCCAGGGACGACCCAATAAGCAACTGTAGGCAGCACGAATATCCATCACTTGGAAAGTGATTTGAAAAGTGTGGGGACCAATCACTATAGGAAGATCCACTTCACCAATGACTGTCTTCCTAGAACCATCAAACGCTTTAACAATTACTCCACTGGGTCTCATAGGAGCACCTGGATATGAGAGCCGAGATAACGTAGTCTTGGGCATCACATTCAACGACGAACCTGTATCCACCAACACACTTGATAAGGTATCATTTCCGCAACTTACTGAGATGTGCAAAGCCATATTATGGTTTCTCCCTTCCTCTGGGAGCTCCTCATCACTGAAACCAAGATTGTTACATGAAGTGATATTTCCCACAATCCCGTCAAACTGGTCAACCGTCACATCATGGTCCACGAACGCCTAGTCCAAGACCTTCATCAAGGCTTCTCTATGCGCACCAGAATCTCTCAATAAGGCAAGCAAGGAAATCTTGGAAGGTGTTTGCAAAAGTTGGTCCACGATCTTATATTCACTTCTCTTGATAAGCTTCAGAATCTCATCATCCTCAGGGTGAGGGATAGGTTCACTGGATCGGCCTATCTCAACCCTTGGTTCAACATTTCTTACTGGAATCTCCGCCGGTATGGGCCTCCTAACTTGAACTTCTGGTCTCTTCAAAGGTACTGCTGCAAAAACACGTCCACTTCTCGTAACTCTACTCACATCAGCAATGTTAACAAAAGACGGTCTTGTCGGTATAGGGACTTCTACCCCATCCTCAATCATTGTGGCATTATACTTATACGGTACAGCTTGGTCTGAGCTGTAAGGCACAGGGCCAGGTGGGTAAATAATCAAAGGATCAACAGGTGCAGTCTGACTGTCGTAAGCAATCTCTACTGATTCAGGCAAATTGAATTGTGGTATGATAACATTCACTTCATCCTCCAAATTTCGGTCATAGGTAATAGTGATAACTCTCTGATCTAGCAACTTCTGAATATCCTCCTTCACAACAGGACAATCATCCTCTCTTGAACAAAACTCACAAACATCATAATCATGTTGGTGCCTAACAAAGGCAAGTCTTCTCAAACTCTGATGTAACCTGATCAACGACTCTCTTATGTGTTCAACTTGAAAAACTCGAAACTTCCCCGGACAACCTTCCACCATATTCACTGAAGCTGCCCCATGTCGAGGCAAAGGATTATCTCTCACATTTGGATTAACATCCTTAAACGACAAGATACCATTCTTGATCAATCTCTGCACGTCCGCCTTCAAAGCAAAACAATTCTCAAGGTTGTGCCCCGACGACCCTTGATGATACTCACAAAACTGGTCCGCCTTGTACCACGGAGAAGTGCTGTTTGGTGTGACAGGAGGAGGCTTTGTCGTTATGAGGTTCTTTCTGATAAGAGCAGGGAATAATTCAGTATAAGTCATAGGAATGGCATCGAACTGCGGTTTTCTAGGTGAACGGTTTTGATTGTTGAATGGGTAAGCCTGTTGCCGAGGCTGCTGCTGAAAAGGCCGTTGTTGAGTTGGTGGAGTTTGATGAGCTGGGGTCATCAAAGCTGGGCGGACAGCCGGAGTGACTTCCGCAACATGAGAGTAACCTCTCCTAGGTCTACCTGGGAACAAAGTGCTGACATCCTGCTCTTTTCTTTTCGGGAAAACACTTCCAAATTTCTTAGCACTGCTAGACGGACTTCCTTCTTTAACCAAACGCCCTTCGCGAATCCCTTCCTCTAATCGCATACCCATGCTTACCATTTCGGTGAAGTCACTGGGTGCGCTGGCTATCATTCTTTCATAGTAAAAGGACCCTAAAGTCTTCAAAAATATTTTCGTCATCTCTTTCTCCTCAAGAGGTGGATAGATTTGGGCAGCAATTTCACGCCACCTCTGGGCGTACTCCTTAAAAGATTCTCGGTCTCTCTGCGACATCGCCCGAAGTTGGTCCCTGTCCGGTGCCATGTCAACGTTATACTTATACTGGTGGACAAAAGCTTCACTGAGATCGTTGAAGTTGCGGATTCGAATACTGTCTAAACCCATATACCACTTTAGAGCAGCACCCGTCAAACTATCTTGAAAATAATGAATCAATAAATCATGATCATCGGAATACGTAGACATCTTTCTCACGTACATTGTCAAATGACTTCTAGGACACGAATCACCCTTATATCTCTCAAAGTATGGCACTTTGAATTTTGCTGGAATCCTGACATTCGGAACTAAACAAAGGTCATGCGTGTTCTTCCCAAACAAATCCTTCCCCTTCAATGCTCTAAGCTCCTTCTGCATTTCTTGGAACTGATCCTGAAATTCTTCCATTCTATCAAAAAGACCCAAACTTTCGGCTGGCTCAGCAGGATAAGTAGGTTCATTCAAGTATGGCACGGAGTGGACCACAGAAGCAACGGTTGTCATAATCGGTTGCGGAAAAGGTGTCACAGACGGAATTACCGGCGGCATAGCAGTTATCTCTGGCTGAGGAAGATACAAAGCAGGTTGAAATAAAGGTTGTACGGCAGGCTGATACCCCTCTGGCACAAAGTTGTAAGGCATTCCCCACGGAAAACCTTTCGGCATCTGATGTTGAAGCGGAGAGTTGATTTGAGTCACGGAGGCAGGAACGGTGACAATCTCGGAAACCACTGGAGTTGAAGTCTGAATCTCGGCAGATGTAGTTGATGGTTGATTCTGAACAGCCACCAAACTTTCCACTAACGCAGTTAACTTTTCCATCTCGACACGAAGTGTAGCAACTTCCCCACGAAGCTCATGATTTTCCTGTTCCAAATCTTCCATTTTCCTCTGACGATTGGCCCGAGTGTCGTATCGGTGAGACAGCTTGACAACCTTTGGGAGTGGAAAAAGAACAAGGATAAGACTCTAGAAAACATGTGAAGTGGAATGTGGAATGATGCATGATGTGCGATGCAAATGATGATTCATTTTAAAAGTTTTTCAAGGAACTTTAATAATTTTGCATACATCAATGGTAAAGGAATTTGAAACAACAAAAACTCAACCCATTAATCGAAAGCGATAAATTACAACTTAGAATTTGGAATATCAAAACAGTAAATTACAACTCTGGGATAACAAATCCAATTACAACCTCGAAACACGGAATCCATAATAAAGCGATAAATTACAATTTTAAAACATGAAATCTAAAATAAAGCAATAAATTACAACTTTGGAGCATGAAGCCCATAATAAAACAATAAATTACAACTTCGGAGCATGAAGCCCTTTTACATAGTTTTACAAAATGACATCAATAAAATAAACTAAAAGCTAAAGATCACTCGGAATCCTCAGATGAAGGACCAAACACCAGCTGTAACCGGAGCTTCTTGATCCTCTCTTCATGAAAGTCTTCCATCTCTTTCTTCTCAGCTATCAGTCGATCGATGATTTCCTTCTGCGGATTAGGAACGAGAGCCACGCTTACCGAACCTTCCCTCTTTCTCTTCCTTTCACTAGCATACTTCTTTAGCAAGGCATCCTTTTGACGAAGCTTCTCATCGTGATCAATGAACCGGCCGTCTTGAATAAACAACAACTCCTCCTTTTCCTTTAACTGTCGAGTCAGGACTCGATTCTCATATTCAGACATATGGTACTTTTCCTTCCAAGCATCCCTCTCGGACTTCATCCTAGCCAGATTTCCTTGGTACTCTCCTATATCCGCGATAGGGATAACAACAGATGATGGTGCAATGGCAAGGAATAAAGGCTTCTCAAGTTTATAGGGTATCTTGAGAGCACAAGCCCTAGCACGGACCCACTGTAGGTAAGGCTCCAAAGAAAAGGAACCCCTATGTCCTAACATATCCCTCCCTTTTCTATGGATGTGGCGCCAAGCTCCTTCGATCTCCCTCTTAGCTGCCTGATAATCTTGTCCTTCCTGAAGAAAGAAACCACTCACATGGATGTTGTTTGGTTTATCTCTCATCGGGTACCCGAACTGACGGCGCGCGAGAACATGGTTATAGTTGATTCCACCCCTCGTACCGAGAAGAGGCACGTTAGGAAAAGCACTACAGCTATCGATGATCTTCACGTCGTGGTAAACTCGATTATACCAGTCAATGTCGAAATGAGTGAGAGCCATAATCTTTGGCGCCCAACGCGGTTCCTTCTCGAGATCCCAGAAAGCATCAGACCCAGGTAGATGCGAGACGTACCACTGATACAACAACGGTACACAACAAATAATCATCCCTCCTTGATAAGAGTTTCAAAGATGGATGGAGTAGTATGTATCTCCTAGCAGCGTAGGGACCGGATTTCCAATCAGGAAAATTCTGATGGCGTTGATATCCATAAACTTATCAACGTTAGGGAATAAGAATAGACCATATGCGAGTAAAGCAAACACGTCTTCGAAGGCAACAGTATCCTTTGTCTCAGCAAAATGACGAGCTTTCTTCAACAAAAACTGCGCCGGCAAACCCCGGATTCCCCCTTTCGTAGTCATATTCTCCTCTATCTCCGACTTCTTTAAGTGGGTGATGGTTTCTATCTCGTGAGATTTGGGCTCCTCTTATAATCCAGAAAAAGGAACACGGTCGGTGATCGGCAAACCAAGTATATAGGAGTACTCCTCTAAAGTGGGCATCAACTGGTAATCCGGAAAGGTGAAACATCGGTACAAGGGATCATAGAATTGAACCAACGTGTTGAGGATGCCTTTCTTCATATTGCGCTTCATGAGCGGTACAATGGACCCATACTTCTTCTGAAAATCCATCGGACTCTCGACCTTCGGAATCAAACTCTTCAGTTCTTCGATCTCGGGCTCCTTGAAACTAAAGCTTAGAGTATTTCTCCTTCCAAGTTCCATAATAACCTGAGATGTTTGCAAAAATCATTCCGAAGTTCCTTGAAAAACAAGTTTTTTTTTTACAAAGATGCTAATGAGTGCATGAATGAATGATAATGCAACAGTCACACACAAGCTTGCAAACATGGGGTTCAAGGGTTCAACGTTCAGCATGGATTCGAGGGTAAAGCCCACCCAAAGGTATGTACTAATGGTTCAATCACGCCTGTAAGACAAGGTTCTAAGAGTTCCCAAAGTCTACATTCCTCCTTCGGATATTACCAACGTCTTGATTACTCAATAATTAGCAATATTCTTAAGAGAAACTCGTCCGAGCGTAGCATCGCGTAACAACTACTTCCGAATTACTCCGTTATAGTCTCCGCGCTACACCTAAAAAGGCCAAGATGGGTTAGGGTTCTACGGTCCTCAACTTCTCGGGCTCCTAGGTCGAAAATAATAATGTCTTCCCGATTACTCGGTAAACAAATATTAAGTTCAAGAGGGCCTTCCATTGAGTGGGGGATCTCATGCCTCCTTCTTCGGGATTACTCCCTCAAAGTTAACATGACTATACCGCCCGTCCTATTCCTTAAGTGTTGCTTAATCCGGGTATAGGATTCGTCCTTTGCAAAAACCCAAACACCCCAATTTAAACATATAATCAAGCAAATCAAATAATAGTAAAACAGATAAGACAAATTAGGCTTAACCCACTTAGGGATGGACCAGCAAGAGGTCAATCCATCCCCAGCAGAGTCGCCAATTCTGTAGCGATAAAAAATGTAGCGGGGTAAATCGGAGATCGAATTATTGATTAATTCGTCTCACAAAAGCAATAATCGCCACCGCGCTTTATTGTTTCCAAGGGAAAAGGGAAAAGAGCGAAATAAAACCCTAAATATGCAATGTAAATAATACTTTTTTAAAAGTAATAATAATACAAGGCATTTTTGAAAAGAGATCTTATGGTTCGGGGGTTGGTTATACAATGGGAAGGTATTAGCACCCAATGTATCTATAGTACTCTATAGGAACCTTTTGAAATATCTGTTTATTAGAATGTTCGTTTGATTAAAAAATAAATTGTTTTGGCCGAAAAGGGGTACGGACGGGTTTTTGAAGATACGACGACCTAATGTCGAAGTTTTTTGCTTAAAGGGTATAAGTTTTGAAAAGATTGAATATTTGAGGAAAAGGTTATCCTAAGTTTTAATGAAATGCGAAAGTTCGCGCAATTAGACTTGAGGACATGAAGTCGACAAATTTAATCGTTTTTTCCCTTGGATTTGAATGTAAACAGAATAATCATGCAAATATGAATTAAACAAAAAAAGATCATGCGGGTAATGATTAAATAACAACAGTTAAATAAATGACTAAAGGGTATAAATATGTATTTTGGATTTTTGTTTAATATATGCAAAACAAGAGAATTAATCAAGAAACAGAAATGTTTTTTAAGTTTTTTAAGTTTCTATTTTTATGTATTTTAGCATTATGATAGAAATGTTATTTAAAGCTTTTTAATTCTATTTTTGTGTTTTTAGAGTTATTAAATAATTAAGACTTAAAAGTTATTAACTTAAAACCTAATTAAAAAAAGGGGATATTTAAGAATTATTAACTTAAACCTAAAGTTTTAAATTAATAAAAGTGATTCAATTATTTAAAAAAAGTTTTGATATGAGTTATCTCCATTTAATTAAACTTATAATTAAAAATTAAACTAATAAAATTCTAAAGGGCTAAAGAAATCAAATAGAAAGAAAAAAGGATCAAAATTAAAAAGGAAGTAAAATAACAAACCAAAGTGGGCTAGAGAGTTTTTGAAAGAGGCCCAAATCTGTCTAAGCAGAAGACAAAAACGGGGGTGTACTAGCAAACTCGTTGGGCCTAAGGCAGAAAATGGGGTTAAGGCCCAACGCTCAATAATTTTGTTTTAGGGTAAACGCGTTTGTAATTGGGATTAGGGTTCTCAAGGTTTGGCAGAGCGGCGCTTTCTTGTGTACCGTCTTCTTCTTCGCTCCATCTTTCCACGCCTTTTGCTTCGGAGTCCCTGAGTTCGCTTCCAAGCTCCTTGCCATGGCCACCAGTGGTCTTCAACCTCCTCTTCCCTCCGGCCAAGGAGTTAGGGCGATTGATTCAAGGTAAAATGTGTTATTCGTTAGGTTTTGTTATATTTGCATGCATTGATTTTTGATTATGTTTTGATTCTGATTCTTATTATTGTTTGTTGGAGGTACTATGGAAGTAAAAAGAAGAAAAGAAATCATTACCTAGAGGCGGAGACGGAGGAGGAAGTTGGGGCGTGCGACGGAGGCCAAGGGCGGCGAGGAAAGGTGATGCGTCGCGAGCTTGCTTCGGACTACTGGACCCTGGTTTGTGTATTTGTGTCCTTCTTCTTCTTGCCTTGGTACTGTATGCTTCAATGTTTTGGACGTTTGAGTGCTACTGTTGAAAAATTCTTTTTGACTAGTTTTCTCCTTCGTTCTCACTTCTGTATGCTTTTGCTTTTGGCCAATGATGCTATGCTGAGGCTTTTCTGGTTGCCTTGAACATGCTATGTTGGAACACTTTGTTTTGATTAGCTTTCCTCTTATTCTCCTTCTTTCCTTGTTACTGTTGCCTTATGATAGCCTATGATGACGAGTTCTGAGACCTTTCTAGTTTGGACAATTTCAGGTGAGTTGCATTGTGGTTATGGTGTTCATGCTGGTTTTCAGCTTTTAGGCTATAGTTACTGGTTTATTGGTTAGGTAATGGCTTGACCGTTTTAGGCCATGGTTATGTTGGTTTTACGCAGGTTGATGGAAACAGGGGAATTGGTTTTCGTTGTTAGGCCATAAGGTTTTGGTTTTTGAAATGGTTCTACTGGTTTTTTGAAATGGTTTAATCAGTAGCAGGTTAATAGTTTAGGTTGTGTATGGTTTTCTGATGAAAATGGTTGGTAGCAAATTTTGTGGTATTATGCCGTCAGCAGGTCTAGTAATTGCAGTTGAATGGTTTTGGCCATATGTTTGTGGTTTCAATGATTTATCCTTTGTTGGTCTTGAAATGGTGATATTGGCTTGAGGGCTCAATCAGGTTTTGTGAGGTTTTCTAATGACTGAAACAGGTTATTGAGGTTTTTGCCCAAAGGTTCTGATCCGGTTTAGGACTTTGGGAAATTTGTATATTTTCTTTGTTGACAACAATTTTTCTGAGTTTTTTGAAGGCTTGGAGATAGATTGATGATGATGTGTAGTGATTTTTTGTTATGTTATAACCACTTTTAGCCTTCAGGTTTCCGTTGAGGGCTTTGGTATATTTTTAATATATTCTTGGTACTTCTGCACCCTTACTGCTCCATATGGTTTGTCTTTATTCCTATTTCATGTTTTTACTTCCTACTGACTGTGTTACTGCAGTTTGTCTTGTATCTCTTCCCGCCTAAACCAAAACCTGCAAAACCACACTTCTATCTCTCTTCTCTCTCTTAAGTACCATTTTGACATTTAAATGATGTACTGTACTATTTTCTGAAATTGCAAAAGTGCTGGAATATGATGAAAAGGGAATGTTATATTGCTTGCAAAATTGTTTAAACTGCATATTTTTAACTTGTCTACTGCATGGCACTGTGGGAGCCTCTTTGTATGTTTGGCCTCTTCCTATATGGGCATGTTTACGTTGCAATTTGGCTTTGAAAGTGCATATGCTGTTGATTTTTTTTGTATGCTATTTGTCAAACATCTGAATTGATGCATATTGTTTTGAACTATGCAGTGGGCTTTTGAAAATGCAATTGATTTGAAAAATGCAGTTCTTTAACAAAAATGACTTTGTGCATTCATTTTGAAAATAAAAATTCCTCTCTTTTTGTGAACCGGGAGAAATCCCGTGATTTGCAAAAAAAGGTAAACTGATTCCAGCCATTGCTTTTTAATGATGAACACTAAATAATTTTCTGCTTTTAATTATTTGTTCAATTCAAATTTTCTTTTAATCGTTTTTGCAGGTAAAATCAAATGAGCAGGCAAAAAGGCATTGGATAGAAGATTTAGAATTGGGAAACATTCGATTAGTTTTTATTTCATTTTAACTTTGTAAAATTATTATTGTAAATTCGTTGTAATAAATACAATATTTACACAATAATTGTACAATTAGAAGAAAATGAATAAAATTCCAATATTTGCCAATTAATTTCCTCCTTCTCTCTAATTATTTACTTTATCGTTTATAATTTTTTAAATTGTATAATAATTGAAAATGAATCTCAATTACCTAAATTCAGAATAATAAACAAATAAATAAATAATATCATTGATCAATTAATAGTTTCAATTATTTAATTCATTATTCATAATTTTCTAAATTATAATAATTAAAATAGAATTTCAATTATTTAACTTAGAATGATAAATAATTAAATAATCATTATTGACCAATTAATGAACTTTTTTCAAATATTTATTATATTATTCATAAATCTTTAAATTTTGTAATAACTGAGAATAAATTCCGGTTATTTAAATTTAAGATAGTGAATAATAAATAAACACTGTCTGCACGATTAATACGCCTCTTTTCTAATATTTATTTTATTATCTATACATCTTTAAATTATATAACAATTGAAAACAAATTTCAATTATTTAAATTTAAGATAATAAATAATTAATAAACATTGTTTTAGCATGAATCGATTAAATAATTTAGTGTTCAAAATAAATAGCTCTCGGCCTGAAAAAAGTTATGAATTTTTAAAATCAATAGATCAAAACACTTGTAATGTAATGATGCAGACGGGAGATGGTATCTTAGGTCAAAATTTGGGGTACAACAGTATCCATTGCATTTGTGAGTCAAGCCATCATGTGAAGACAATGGTGAAATCGAAGGAGCACTGACAAGAAGCCCTTCCTCTTTGGTTCGAAGGAGGCTGCTTTAAAGAGAAAACATGCCCAGTCGAAGCTGGTGTGTAGTAAACCAGCAAAAGACCAAGGCTTCAATTGAAGCTTGGAAATTTGAGGCAAACTTGGAGAAGGCTAGGCGCTCAATCGAAGCCTGTCCAAATACCAATTGAAAGGCCTTTTAACATGCCAATCAAAGGATTTTGTCAAAATTCTCATCTAAGGCTCCTTATTTATCTTCAAAAAATTGTATCTTTCCTTTGATCAAATGCTTGATATCACCATGTAAGAGAAGATCTTGGGAAAATATGAGAGGGCAAATTTTGGGGTACAACAGCTTCCCTTGTTCAATCTTCTTAAACTTGAGGATTTAGATTGGCTTGTCTCCTTTCGTGATCTGAAGGTGGAAGATGATTGAACACTAGAGTGGCCAGAAATTTGCACTCGCATGAAATAATATTGATGATTGATGATGTAGGGAATGGGCTTACATATGCCATTTGGAGGAGATGACAGAGAGTCGTCAGAGATGATCTTAAAGATGCCATCCAAAATAGATGTTGATTTACACATGGTACCTTTGGGGTTCCTGTTCCTGCTGTCTGAGGAGGAGTCTATTGGGGAATTTGAGTTTCTGTTGTTCTCCTGTTTGAGGAAAACTCTGTGGGAAATAGAGTCTAGGAACTTCAGTTGTCCAAGGCTCTACTGAAGAGTTATCTCTAGAGAGGTGACAGTTTGCAATATTCTGGTTGAAGTCCAGTTTTCTAGTGATTTACTAGGGATAATGGAATTAACTGTTACTTGGAGATGTATTAGAAAGAGCCTGTGTAGGGCTACTTCAAGATGAGCCTGTGTTAGACTGTCTGAGAAGAAACTTGTGTAAGATTGCTTCGTCTGGTCATGTAGATAGCTTTCCTGTATGGTTTCAGGTGTTAATCTACATTCAGCTGTTCGTAGATAGTTGTCCTGTCTGATTTCAGGTATTAATCTGGAATTTGCTTTCGTTGGTCTTTGGAGATAGTTGTCCTGTCTGGCTTCAGGTATTAATCTCTGACCTAAGAGAAAGAAAGATAGTTTTCCCGTCTGGTTTCGGGTGTTAATCTTCAATCTGTGCATGTAGATACTTGTCATGTATGGTTTTAGGTATTAATCCATAATCGATCGTCCACATATAGTTGTCCTGGCTTGTTACAGGTATTAATCTGGAACTTGAAAATTGTCGGTCGTTGAGATAGTTGTCCTGTCTGGTTTCAAGTATTAATCTTTGACCTTAGAGAAAGAAAGATAGTTTTCCCGTGTGGTTTTGGGTGTTAATCTTCAATTTGTCCATGTAGATAGTTGTCTTGTCTGGTTTCAGGTATTAATCCACAATCGATCGTCCACAGATAGTTGTCCTGACTTGTTACAGGTATTAATCTGG
This sequence comes from Vicia faba, assembly GCA_948472305.1. NCBI lineage: Eukaryota > Viridiplantae > Streptophyta > Magnoliopsida > Fabales > Fabaceae > Vicia > Vicia faba. The sequence goes on along the minus strand of OX451737.1, from coordinate 1,260,378,298 downwards.
AATCTGTTTTGTTGGTTTCATAGATCGTTTCCCCATCTGGTTTCGGAAATTAATCTGTAGCTTGCTGCATTTGTTGGTAAACTCGTCTTGTTTCGGGAGTTCATACCACTTGGTCGTGCAAATAGTTTCCCTGTCTGGTTTCGAGCATTAATCTTTGACCTGTTGTAAAAGTTGATAGCATTTATCTGTTTGCTAATTTAACCTGAAAAGGTAAAATCAATTTCATGCGATGTCATGATGTATGAATTGCATGATGATCCCAAAGTAAATAAGATTATGATATATGTATTTGTATGTACATGCCATGATGTATGAACATGTAATGCTGTTGTGCAGGATCTTCGTTTGGGAAAATAAATCCCTGACTGCTGCTGGGAAGTTGAATCCTGGACTGCTGTTGGTGAGTGAAGAAAGTGATTCTTCAATTTCCGCTGGAGATAATGAATGAAGATAGTTTTTTTGGCGATTCCCTTTCTCTGCCGAGGATCTTCGACTTCTGTTTGAGAATGATTTTTCCGAAGGAAGAGTTCTGTTGGAAGATTTTACCAATTTGGAGAAATAAACTCCGTTGGGAGATGAACTTCCGTAGCTTAGAGAAATAAACTCTACTGGGAATAAGGCTTTATAAACTACTTGAGATTTACAAAACTTTGTTGCAGGAAGGTGAACTTCATAAACTGCTTGGGGATTTTGCTGGAATCCTGTTGGAGACTCTTGAGAAGCTTGGTGACTTCACTTGGGATTTTATAGCAGTACTTGGGGATTTTTGCTCTGCCGAGGATGTGAGAACAACTGACATCCATAGGTTATCTGCTGAGAATATGGTAGTGACCTTGCAGTAGAATGCCCTTGCATCCATACCTGTTGGAGAGGGTATCTGTCGGGGAAGACATCTACGGGGATCTGGTGGATGGTCCTTAGACATTGTCCCGTTTCTTAAAGTCATTAACAATTGTCTTTCTGTTTTTATACGTGTATTTGTAAGCAGTAATCATATACAAATGCATATGTTCAAAAATAATCAATGGACGTTTTCGCACACAAAACAGAAAAATAAAAACATAAATTTGCAACTTTCAAAGAAGTAGTTTGGTATTAATTTGAAATAAGTGTTTTTGTACGAGGAGACAGACATCCTAGTAAAAGAATGTCGTCGTAAGAATGGAAATTATACAAAAATGATATACAAAGAAAGACAACTATGTGAAATAATCCCATTGAGTTCCCATTCTGCTATTTCCTTTATATCTTTGAGCGTCTCATCACTTTCGCTGCTTGTTCGAAACTGATTGGATTGATTAGTACCGCTTGAGTTTGATAGTTGATATTAAAGATTGTCTGTAAGGTGATCCAACGGGACATAATTATACGCTTTAAATCCCTAACTTTTTCCTGGACCTCCCTTTCGGGTTTTCAGTCCACCGGGATACCCTTTTTTGCCTAAGCTGCCTTTTCAGATTTTCGACTTGCCGGGTGTATAGATTTTTTCTATGTATATCCCTAATTTTTGCCCGAACCCTTTTGGTTCGTTGGGATGCCCTTATTTTTGCCTAGGTCAGTCAACCTAGCGGGTCTTTGTTCATGCGTAGTATCTTTTAACTATGTCCGTGTTTACAGGGTGCAGAAGGTCGTCACCGTCCATAGTGGTTAGGATCATGGCTCCTTCAGAGAATACGTTCTTGATTACAAATTTCCCTTCATATGTGGGAGTCCATTTTCCCCTGGGATCACCTTGTGGCAGTATGATGCGCTTGATTACCAGGTCACCAGCCTAATATACCTGGTGTCTGACCTTCTTGTTAAAAGCTTTGATCATACGTTTTTGGTACATCTGACCTTGGAAGACAGCCACGAGCCTATTCTTGTCAATCAGGTTTAACTAGTCAAGTCGAGTTTGTATCCATTCGTCTTCATTTAAACCTGCATCCTTCATGATTCTCAAGGAAGGGATTTGAACCTCAATGGGCAGAACATCTTCCATACCGTATACCAAAGAGAACAAAGTTTCCCCTATTGATGTGTGCATTATGGTGCGGTAACCATGAAGAGAAAATGGTAATATCTCATGTAATCTTTATAAGTCATCGTCATCTTCTGTATGATTCTCTTGATGTTTTTGTTTGCAGCTTCTACAGCGCCATTCATCTTCAGCCGGTAGAGAGAAGAGTTATGATGTTGGATTTTGAATTGCATGCAAAGCTTGGTGATCATAGTGTTGTTGAGATTAGTACCATTATCTGTAATGATCCTTTCTGGAACACCGTACTAACATATAAGGTTGTGTTTGATGAATCGGGCTACAATGTTCTTGGTAACAGAAGCAAAAGAAGCTACTTTGACCCACTTCGTAAAGTAATCAATGACAACCAGGATGAAGAGGTGCCCATTAGAATCTGTAGGTCTGATTTCTCCAATCATATCGATGCCCCACATTGCAAATAGCCACGGGGAAGTCAAGACGTTCAGAGGAACCGGAGGCACATGTACCTTGTCAGCATAAATCTGGCATTTGTGACAAGTCTGCGAATGCTGATAACAGTCTGCTTCCATAGTGGACCAGTAGTATCCTGCCCGTAGGATCTTTTTAGCCATTCAATGTCCACTGGAATGAGTGCCAAAGGTACCTTTGTGTAAGTCAGCCATAATCCTTTCTGCCTCAATCTTGTCTACACACCGAAGCAAGGTAGAGTCATGATTGCGCTTGTAGAGGATCCTATTGTACCTCAAAATTTGCCCTCTCATTTTACTCAACAGATGCCCATTGAGGTCCTCAACTTGCTCAAGGATGCCCAAAAGTTGATCAGACAAACTCCCTTATAAGGCAATGCACTTCAAATTAGGGTTTCCATTTTCATCAGGGTGTGGGAGATCCAAAGGTCCCAAATGCTTTCCATGGTCCTAATATGTTCTCAAGATCATCCATGTCAATTTTCATGCCTTGCACAAGAAGTTTTCTCAATCAACTGCCCAGATGCCTGAAAATCAATTGTATTAGGTCAAAAGTCAACTGTGGCCCACATACAGTCAAAATTCAATATTTTTGGTCAACATCGACATTTTGAAGTTATATCCATCATTTGATCAAGGGTTGATCATGATTCCTCAAGGAATGCCCCAAATTCACCAAAAACCAAAAGTTGCTAAATTAGGGTTTTTATAGGAAAAGTCAACCAAACTTTGACCAATCATAACTTCTTCATACTTTATCATAAATTTTCCATCTAAGGCTCATTTTAAAGAGGTTGCAATTACCTACAACTCATCTTCATCCCAAAAGTTCAAAATATGCACTCATAAAAAGATATGAATTTCTACATTATAGGTCCTTTTGAAAAGTCAACAAAAACACCTTTGGGGTCAAAACTTCTTAGATAAACATGGAAGACCCAATTGAGATGAAACCAAAAGCGTTGTTTAGGGGACATCCTAAGCTTTCTAAAAAGTCAATGAACACCATCTTAAGTTTAAAATTGAGGGAGATATGTATTGTCAAAATTGACCAATTTTTGGAAATGTGCATGAAGTCAATAATGATCAAAATGACTTTTTGTCCAAATGGGCCCATGTTTTCTTGTTTGAAACGTGTTCCTAAGATATACCACGACCCCTAAGCTTATCCACCTATTATTTTATTATTATTTATTTTGATTTTTTATCCATTTAAATCAAAATAAATCAATTTAAATAGTCGAATAATCAAATAAAACCAAAGATTTGATTTTATGAGCATATTATGAGTCCATGAACAGATAGCAAATCAAAAAATTCGTGCAAGAGCTAATTGATTGGAAAAGATCTTAATTTGGTCTATTTTGGAAACAAATCATACAAGGCAAACACTGAAATCAAATCTCCATAATTTGCAAAGATATGATCAGTTTTTGTTGACCTAAATCATTCTATGATATATATACAACATTTCCAAAGCATAAAAAAGGGTTCTTGGTCATGAAAACAAAGGAGTCAACTTCAATTTTTTGTCTAAAAAAGTGCTTATCACATATTCCTCCATAGACTGATTCAAGCAATTCCAAGGCCATCAATTCGTTCCTGGACATTTTCTGAAGCCATTCCAATCATGCTCAAGCCTTAAAACCTTCAGAAATCACGCCTCACAGTGCCATGGTTTGCATCTTTTTTCAAGATTCATTTTCAATAATTTATCCATCATAAACATGTTTTGATCATATATCCATGCTTGCTATCATATTTGCAATTTTTTTGATTGGTTTGATTGAAGTTTAAGTGCAGGAATGGCATGATGCCATTGTTAGGGTTTTGAGGTCTCAAACTGGGAATTCCATATAGAGGCAAAATTGGACAAAATCAGGGGTACTATCATGCTTAGAAGATGATTTGCAATTGATCCATGTCTTTGGTTTGAATTTATTCTACTTGTGCTGCATTTTTGAATCTTACAGGTTTATGGCTACGAACAAAATTCGTCACTATAACTTTTAGTGACAGAAACGACTGTAGGTAAAAGTGTGGCCAAAAACAACAGTTATGGGGAAGAAGACAATTAGGTGGCAGAATCCCATTGGGTGATTTGAATCACGCACGCGTTTGGGAAAGACCATTTTATTTCCTTTATATTTTATTTATGTTATTATATTTACAACTAACCATCCAGCCATTGGATTCATCATCAATCCAGATCCAACTCTCAAGTCATACCATGGTCCGTCAGAAAGAGAATCACACTGGATCTAGCGCGTTGACTGAGCTGAGCAAGGAATGGGCCTAACAAATTCAGTACTACACCCCCTGAATTGCTCAACAATACAGGCCCAATTTCTTTTCTTTTTTTATTTTATTTCCTTTATTTTAATTATTTGATTAATTATTTCCTTTTACAAAAATAACAAAAAAAAAATCATTTTTTTATTTAATCATAAAATCAAGAAAACCACAAAAATGTAGAATTAGTTTTTTTTATTAAAATTGTTTTTTTTTTGGAAAATAATTAATTTAATGATATTGACTTGATTGTTTTCATAATTAAAATTAATTAGACAAATTAGGTTTAATTCACAAATTTTTAATTTTCTCAATAAAATACCAAAAAATGTTTTTCTTTAATTAATTAGATTTAGGTTAAGATTTCAAATATACTTCTCAACAATAAAATATAAAAAAATATTTTCTCTTTAATTGATTAGATTTTAGAATTTAAATTTTGATTCCCGTACTTAATTCTCGCGCGCAATATATTATTTTCCAATTATTGTATTTGCTTCGGGTTTGTAATAGTTTTTAATTAGAGTTTACCGCATATTATTTACTGTTTAATCCCCTATTTTTGGTCATGTAACCCCCTTCCCGAAGCCTTGTAATAGCGTAGATTTACTTTTTCGCTTTTAATTTTTGCAACTATAAACCGCTTAGATGAATGTTAATAGGATTGTATGGAAAGACAAACTGAAAGTTAATACGGTAGAAAACCCTAAATGTGCAAAGATAAATTAACTGAAAATTACACTCGCACAAGCTCATTCCCAGGGTTTACTCCAATCCGGTTGCCTTCGGTAAACGGTCATGAAGTATAGGGTTTGTTAGTGGTTGTCCTCTAGCCCCGAAAGATCTAAAATGACCCATTCGGATGTTTCCTCGAAAAAAGATCTTTAAGGCTTTAGGATGATTACTAACATTTCCTAACATTTCTTTTGTGATCGTACATGTCCTTTCGAATGTCCCTAAAAAACTCCAACGACGGTGCTACCTATTTGTGATACGGTGGGAGAACTGACTATGGTTTTGCGTTTGTTTTCGCAAATGTTTCGGTTGAGCAAGAGTCGCCACCGACTTTTTATTTCATCCTAAGGAAAGGTTTAAAAAGCACAGCAAAAACCTTTGAGATTTTTCTTGGGTTCGGGGAGTAGATTATAGAAAGGGAAGGTATTATCACCCTTTATATCCATGGTTATCCATGGGCTCTTAGGTACTTGCTTAGATCAACTTGCCTTGGTTTTCAATTGTTTGAAATGGTTCTTGGTGTGTGGTTTTGAAGATGTTTTTAAAAAAGATGCCTTGTATAGGCTACCCTTGTAACAATTCTTTACTCGAATGTTTTACAAAAGGTGTTCGTCTTTTTGAAAAGATGTTCCAAGGTTTTTGAAAGTTGGTTTTGAAAGTGTTTGTGAAGTGTGGTTTGAAAGTAGGCAAGTGTTTTGTTTTTGCAAGTTGACAAGTACTTAAGAGCTATCTACCCTAAAGTTCTCAAAGATTTTTGTTATGTTTTAACCCTTTTAACAATTTTGTTCCACCATTGCATTTGGTGGACAATCTTGTATTAGGAGGTGAAAGGGACGGACGCGGGTCATCGTTTAGACCATGATTGTAATAGTGCTAAGTATCTTTGGGAAATTTTTCTTTGAAAGGGACTTGATCATTTTAGGCAACTTTTCGAAAGCGTCATCGAGGGACTATGATCATTTGAATTGTATTTGTTTTACCCAAAGAGACCTAACATGCAATATGGCCCATTTATTTGAAGGAAACAAAGTGGAATACCCTAGGGGTGCAAGTGTGATATGTGTTGTCCATATTTCATGCTTGTTTATCTTGAAATTAGGTCAAACTATTTTGTTCTTTTTATTTGCATACAAACCCTAATTCTAGCATGGTATATTTAGGAAGCGTTTAAAGTGCGAAAAGTAAAATTCCTACACTATTACAACACAATATGGGAAGGGGGGTACAAATGTTCAAATGGGGGGATATTTAGACAAGAAATTTAAACCTAGCTATTACATCAATTTTGGAATATTTACAAGATAATTGATTGCATAAATTAAATGGAAAATAAAATAAAGATGCAAAATGCAAAAAGGGTTTTTATATGTATGAAAAAAAAAATTATTTATGTCAAATAAAAAAAAAAAAAAAATTATTCTTGGAGTTTTTTGTATTTTAAGGGTAAAACCCTAATTTTTATTAAGTAATATATATATTATTTAATTTATACAAGTATTTGTTTATTATGTACAAAAATAAAATGAAGTATATTTATAAAAAGTATTTTTTTGATGTCAAATATTAATAAAATAAAAAATATAGGTATTTTTGTATTTTAACCTAAATATACTAATAAATATATATATATATATATATATATATATATATATATATATATATATATATATATATATATATATATATATATATATATATATATATATATATATATATATATATATATATATATATATATATATATATATATATATATATATATATATATATATATATATATATATATATATATATATATATATATATATATATATATATATATATATATATATATATATATATATATATATATATATATATATATATATATATATATATATATATATATATATATATATATATATATATATATATATATATATATGTATTAATTTCTAAATATGTATTATGTATATAAAAATAATAATATTTAATATTATATAAAAAAAAGTATATTTTACATAAAATATTTTCAAAAGAAAAAAAGAAATAAAAATCAGAAATAAAATATATTTACATTATTTTTTCTAGCTTTCCTAAATAATAGTATATATATATATTTATGTATAAATGATTCCTATAAACAAATAAATGCTTAAAAATAGAAAAATGGTGTAAAAAATGTTTTTTTATGTTTTTAATATCATTAGGAAAAATAAATAAACCAAAATGAAAAAAGAAAAATCAAAAAATCAATAAAACACACAAATTGGGCTCAGGGGGTGTGAAATCAGAAATATGGTGTGAAAAGAAATTCAGAAGCAAGCCCAGCCCATGAAGCTTCTTCTTCAACCTCTGAACAAAAAATATTCAAAAAACGCGCGCCTGAACCTCCATTCAAACATGCTGATTCCTTGATCTTTTGCACAAACTTCCAACATAAGAAATGTTAAGCATTGAATCACGATTTTAAATATATAAAGAACTCATCCTAACTCTCAGAAATGAGAGAGAATTTTGACAATCCCAAATCATGACCTAATTTTTCCGCCATATTCAAACCTTAAATTCTCACAGCTCAAGCAAAATAAATGAAAAGTAAAAGCATGTACAGATTCAGGGGCATGAGTAGAGCACTTCTTATTCACAAACTTAGAGCTAATGATGCCTAGGCTAAGAGTTAGAAGTTCAAGAAAATACCTGTTCAGTTGAAGTTCTATCTGGCAATGGGGGAGCTTTCAGAGCAAGATGATGATCTGTACAGCTTGCCTGAAGTGTGGTGATGCTATTTCAATGCTTACTTTGCTTTGAGACACCTTGAATCGAGCTATGGACCTCCAACTGTAAAACAAGAAAGTGAAAATGGTGGAACTGGTTAGAGGAATTACAGGTCGTGTTTTAGGTTTTGGTTAGCTTGCATTGATGCTAGGGAATGTGTTTGATGAGCTTTGGGCAAGAAATCATGCAAGGGATGAGAGTTGGCACTCAAACTGCAGTGAGAACTCTGTTTGAGCAATTTGATGGTGGTTGAGTTTGTGGAGTTATTGGAGGTATTGGAGTCGTGTGCTAGCTTAGTTAGGATGATTAGAAAGTGTATACAATGTTAGCTTAAGTGTTCTTATGCTGAGATCAAAGTTGTGTTTGAAATGCCAAGTTTCTTAACACTTAAGCAAGCAAAAGCCAAGTTGTGTTCTAGGCAAGTAGAGGCCCCCTAAACATGCTGCTAACCTTGTCTTGATCAGAGTGTTTTGCTCATAATCTTGTGCCAATTAGATTTCATCTGTACTTGTGGATTTGCATTATGACATAAAGCTTGCTTTTGCAAAAATGGCCATTTCACTTTTTCCATTTATGGCCTAATCCAACATGTAATGCATAGACTCATGAAACAAGGCCTTAGCACAATTAACATGCATTAAATTATTGAGTGTTGGATGGTTAAAGGGCCTGTAATCAAGTGGCATGCTGGTTTGAGAAATTTGCACAAGTTATGAACATGTACATGGCCATGAATCAAAGTGACTTTTTGCCATATTGCAAAATTCGATTCTCTCAAGTTATGGGGTTGTTTGATGATTTCTTGGACATTTTGGAAAGCTTGGAATGTGTACTACAATCCATCTTTGAAATGAAAATTGAAATTCCAAGTGGAAGTGTATGGAAAATGGTCTTGAAGTTAGGTAGAAAACCTTGCCAAAATAGGTCAAATTTTCACTAAGTTAAGAATGGTTTAGTACCCTTATTCCAAAAATTGTAACTTGAGATACAAGCCTCTTTTGGGAAAACTTTGTGAATCAAAGTTGTAGATTATGCAACAAGCTACAACTTTCATGTTTTGACTTTTTCTTGAATCCAAATGAATCTTGGTGAGAAAGTGGGGCAATGTTGGGAAAAATTAGGGTTTTTCATAACATAGAAAAATTCTAAGTTATGAAAAATTCTCATTTCAAACCCTAATTTGCAAATTTTGATTTCTTGGTGAACAAGTTTCATGATTTAGCATGTTTTGATGAAAAATGAATCTTGACCCTTGATTTGACCAAAAAGTCAAAGTTTGACTTTTCAGTATACAGTCAAAATTGGTCAATTTGACTGGGAAATTCAACTGTCAATCTTGTGTACTTGGGATCTTTTGAACTTTTTGAGCATGTCATGATAATTCCATGGGGTCCTTGAATCCATATGTGAGCTTGGTTTGCCATTGGCTAGGTCAAACAGTCAAAAATTGCCTTTGTGTAGTCAAAACCCTAAAAATGACCATTTTGCCCTTTTGGTGATCTGGTCAAATTTCTTGTGGAATTGTGATCCAAACTTGACCAAATGGTTCATATGAGTTCATAATGTTGATGTGGGTCAATTTTCATGAGATTTGACTGTCAATTGACCACAGTTGACTTTTTCCCCAATACAGTTGATTTCTAGGTCAACTGTCCAATTGACTGGGCAAAATTTGGAATCAAGACTTGAAACTTGGTATGGGTAAACTTGGGAGTCCAACATGAAGCAAGAAATTCATCTTAGGAATTTTAGGTCAAAACATCTTTGTGCAAACTCAAACCCTAATTTGGGTCAATAGTGCAAGGAGAAGTCTTGAGCAGATGAAACCCTAACTGGATCTTGATCTTCAAGGGCTTTGTGATGAGAAATCAATGAGAAATGGGAGGGCAAATTTTGGGGTACAACACTATTCCTTAATAATAGGATAGCACTGTCTAAAGGAAAACGAGCAGACCTTTTTCGAGTATGTAGATTAGTTCTTAGGTACTTGCTCAAACAAACAAACTTTTTCACACCAACACTTTTCAAAAACAACTTCGTAACACTCTTGAGGACAGAAGCAAGGGTTAAAACGAAGTAAAACAAAACTTTTCAAAACAAAGCACACACAAGAAATTTAAAAATGAGCAAGTACCTAAGAGCCCATGGAAAACCATGGATAGAAAGGGTGCTAACACCTTCCCATTCTATAATCTACCCCCCGTACTCAGAAACATTCTCGAAAAAGGTTTTTTCTGTTCTTTTTCCTTTTCCTGGTTGGATAAAATAAAAGTCGGTGGCGACTCTTGCTTGCCGCGACATTTGCGAACAAAAAACGCAAACCAGTATTAACAGTCAGTTCTACCACCGTATCACAGAACTGGCGACTCTGTTGGGGAAGTAAATAAGTGGGGTATACCTTAGGATCTAGGTCATTTTTTTAATTACTTTCTTGTTTTTTTTGTATGCTTTATTCTTAAAGGGTTTTGCTTGGGCATTGTTAAAGATCTTACACCCGGATCTGGGTACACTTTTTAGGTAAACAACGATAGATCATGGATATTGTACGGCATAAACCGATATGGTTTAAGCGATGGTTGTGTTGGTGTGACACTTTGGTTGGTACCGGTATCCTTCGTGTGGAAATGAGGAGAATACGGGGCCGCCGCATGGTGTCGTGAAGCACTAACGAACCTTAGAACCTTAGTTGAACAAACTTGGCCATTAGAAAGTAGTGAGATAGTCAGCCTCTGTATAAAGCTGAGGATTGGTTGATACTCGATGCTTCAGTCATTGAGATCAGACTTTCGGGATATTTCGGCCGCAAGAAAAGATTGCTTGAGCTGAAACAATGCCCGATAAAGGATGATCAATGATATTGAGAATCTTTAGAACCCGGTTACTTTTCTAAGATAGGTTTGAAACCAACTAAACTTCAAGAGGGTAGTTGCCTTTAACCTCATGCAAGCCTTTGAACCTAAGGTCTATTGTGTGTTTTGCTTATATGTGACTTATCCTTCTTAAAAGCATAGCATAAACATCATAACATCATGCATTAACGTTTCCTTAACCATTTCAAGGATCTCGAGGGCCTGTGATGCAGGTTATCATAAATCAAACGTCTAGTAAGGGGAAAGGGGATTTATTTTCCTCAGGCCAATGTCTTCAGAAGATCAAAACTCAACAACTTGAGTTAGGGGCTATGACCCACTTGATATGGTGAGCTTGACTCTCCTAGAAGGACTCTCAATGATACAAAGTTCTTCAATCAAAGTTGCAAAATTCAACTTCTGACAATTTCTCGTTTATCCCGCGAGATCCTTGAAAACATTGCATACATATATAATACATATCATTGCATAAGCAGGTCTCAAAGCAGGTCTCTCATGTTCTCGCTGTTTATTTCAACAATGGCTCTCCAACAAGATAACAAAGATCTCCAAGCTCAAGATGCCCATTTCAAGGAATTTCTCCTTAATTTGTCCAAGAGGCAAGAAGACCTGAAAACACTCTTCGCAGGGAATCTGACCAAGGAACGTCCTAACAACAACAAGGATGAACAATTGGAACAACTGCAAGCTGAGGTAGAAGCATTGAGAATCCAGATGCTGGGGCAGATGGCTCTTATCCAAAACTTAGCTCGAGGACAAGAAGGGCTAAGAGCCTTCCTCAACAAGCTTCACCAAGATGCATGCAGATCCATGAAACAAATAGTTAAAATTGTGGATCAAGGCCTTAATCATCCCCAAGTGAGAGAAGAGGTTGGTTTGGTCAGGAACAGACCTTTCCAGATTGCTACTACATCACAAGCCCAACCACAACCTCTCCAACGACAACGGGGAAATCGGCATAAGAAGAATACATCTGAAAGACGCTTCACCGAAATCAACATGTCATTGGCTCAAGCATTGCAACGCCTGTTGAAGGCCAAGTTGATTATATTAAGGGACCCTCATCAGAATCCCAACATAGCCTCCCCAAGGTACAATCCAAATGCAAGATGTGCGTACCACTCCAACAGTACTGGGCATGACACCAACAACTATTGGGCATTGAGAAATAAAATTCAAGACCTGATTGATGAAGGAGCGCCAGAATTCGCACAAGACGGTCAGGCTGAGTTCTTCTACCATCCCTCCAAGGAATACCATCTGAAGTGACAAGTTCTCATAAGAAGACTTTTCGTTCATTAGAATTTTCAATGTGTAATTTTCTTTTGATTTGTTTGAACATTTATTCATATCAAACCTCGTTATTTCATCAATGCATTGCACATGTTTGTCTTGTATCAATTCATTCGTATTCACTATTTCAAAAATGTGTTCTTATTTCCTTTTGTGATATTCAACTCTCGGTTAAAAAACTCTAAGCCTTAGAGGGAGGATGATTAAAATGATACCACAATCTCTACAGTATGCTTTTGAACAGACCCCGCTGACGATGTACATGCATTGTTTCAAATCCCAAACAGTGGAGTTATAAGGAAGATAATCCCTAGTCAACCCCTTCGAGCCAAAGAAGTAGGAGTTTTTATTTTCACACAAATTAAAACCCTTAATCATAACCCGGGGAAGGGTAGTTTTCTTAGTTAATTCAGAGGCACATTCAGTCACAATCTGCCGCTTGGTACACAATGAATGGCATCGAAGACGTCCTTCAAAAACAAAAGACGGTGATGGTTCCGTATAATCGTCAAGACATGCAGTCATTATCTCTCGAAATAAAATCCCATTAAGTCAAAACTTATGAAGGAGACTTAATAGAAAAATTGGGGCATCCCGCTGACTGCAAACATAAAAGAAACAGTTCAGGCAAAAGAAGGGATAACAAAAAAAAGAGGTTACTACAAATCCTCGACAAAAGAAGATTACAAAAATGACTGCTTTTTCAAAACAAATCATCACCAAGTATCAGAGCAAAGATTCCAAACTCAATCGGGATCTAAACACGCAATTAACTGAGCATAGGACTGAAGAACATCACGAAGAGCGGGTTGGGTACAAATAAAATTTGAGCCTTTATCCTTTGTTTCTTGAACCGTGAACCAGACCATATTATAACCCTTAAAAGTCCTAGCTGAAGCATGGGTTAGTTTGAGAGCATACTGTTACAAAGGTATCCTGACTCCTGTAGGCTTTGTTACGAATCCTGAGTTGATATCACATTCTTGCAAATTTAGTTTTACTACACAAAACACATTTTCAAAAGATTTTCAAGACAGACATGAGTTTTGCATTCTTTAAATGACATTGTTTGCATATGACTAATTGTTTGATAGTAGAGAAATCTGCACAATGGATATTAAATGAACAAACATCCTCTCAATGGACAGAATCACCTCAGCGGGAAAGACACTTTCAATAACAGGTCTTCCATAAGAAAGGGGCATGACATGATGTCTAAACAAGCCTGGGGAAGTCTCTCCAAAAGTTCCAAAGAACTAGGGGCAGATCTCCATCTCAATCGCTTGGGGCATTACGCACGCATTCTAGCAACGAATCATGTGCCATCAAGAAAACATTTTTGACAGTACTACAACATAACACTATGGACAGTGACAACTCTCTACATCTTGAAAGCGTGGACATAGTCGGAAAATACTATGCATGAAAAAAAGACGCGTTAGGTTGACACACCTAGGCAAAAATAAGGGAATCCCGGTGAACCAAAAGAGTTCGGACAAAAGTTAGGGATATACAATGAAAAAATTTGTACACCCGGCAATTCAAAAACCCGAAAGGGCGGCTTGGGCAAAAAAAGGTATATCGGTGGACTGAAAACCCGAAAGGGCGGTCCAGGAAAAAGTTAGGGATTTAAAACGTAAGAATATGTCCCGTCACCTGTCTATCAGTGGAAGACTTATACCTTGATCAACATTCATCAAGAGCACCAGAATCTAGAAACGGTTCAAATACGATCCAGATACGGATGTCATTCTACTACTTATTCAAGATTTTCATACATCGAGAAACGGTTCAGATACGATCCAGATACAGATGTCATTCTGCTACTTATTCAAGATTTTCATACATTGAGAAACAGTTCATGTATGATCCAGAGACGGATGTTATCCTGGTACTTATTCCAGATTTATCTTCCAGATACAGTTCAGATACGCTCCAGATACGGATGCCATTATGATACTCATTCAGATTCAACTTTCAGATACAGTTCAGATATGCTCCAGATACGGATGCCATTCTGATACTCATTTAGATTCAGATTTCAGATACAGTTTAGATACGCTCCAGATACGGATGCCATTCTGATACTCATTAAGATTCAGCTTTCTGATACAGTTCAGATACGCTCCAGATACGGATGCCATTCTGATACTTATTCAGATCCAGATTTCTGATACAGTTCAGATACGCTCCAGATACAGATGCCATTCTGATACTCATTTAGATTCAGCTTTCAGATACAATTCAGATACGCTCCAGATACGGATGCCATTCTGATACTCATTCAGATTCAGCTTTCAGATACGGTTCAGATACTATCCAGATGCAGATGTCATTCTGCTACTTATTTAAGATTTTCATACATCGAGAAACGCTTCAGATACGATCCAGAGACGAATGTCATTTTGACACTCATTCGACACATGTTTCAAGTACAATTCAGATACGATCTAGAGACGGATGTAATTCTGACACTCATTCAACACAGGTTTCAAGTATAGTTCAGATACGATCCATAGACGGATGCCATCCTGACACTCATTAAATACATGTTCAAGTACAAACACGACATAGATCCATCCACAAAATCTTCGCATGTGCTTATTCCATCATGGTACAAGGGGCAGAGACAGTTGGAAGCAAAGTCACTATCACATACAAGCCAGTGATACCTATATTCCCCACAGAGCCGAGACAACCAAGGTCCGACCTCTGTATCGCCAAGCAGGAATTCCTTCCCCAGCGGGTTCATTCAGAAAGCTAATGCATGCATCCCCCAGCCGAGCTTTATAACCATAAACAATTCATAAAGTTTTTTCTCCCGAGCATAGTTTATTTCTCTGACGGCGGAAGCTCGATCTCCAACAGAGCTCTTCTCTCCAGCAATGGAAGTTCATCCCCAACTGAGTTTATTTCTCCAAATTAGCTGATCTTCCAACAAAGTATCTCTCTTCCCCATGGAGTCATTCCCTCGTAGGATTATTCTCAAACAAAGTCTCTCCCGACAGAATATTCTCAGGAAGAATGGATGTTAATCTCCAACTAATCATCTCTGGTCACTATCCCTAGCGGGAACGAAGAACTCAACTCCTTATACTCTCCAGCAGCAGTCCAGGATTTATTCTCCCCAGCCAGAGAATATCACAAGAACATTGCATATCCATACATCATGGCATGCGCATACGCATTACACAACACGATCTTATTTATTTTGAGAACATCATTACTCAATGCATTTCATACATCATGACATTACATACGACTAACTCTTTACCTTTCAGGGAAAGATGCAATCAATTTCTCACGAGTTCTCTCTGGTTCAGTCAAACCGACACTAAGGTTTCTATTCCAGTTGAAGATATTCCAACATTTTTTCTGGTTCAGTCAAACCGACACTAAGGTTTCTATTCTGGTTGAAGATGTTAAGACTTTCATCAGGGTCAGCCAAATCTCCGCTAAGATTCCCCTGATTTCTATGTCAGTCAAAGTTAATCTGAGACCTCTCCCGGAATCAGTCAAATCGATACTAAGATTTCTCTCCCAGTTGAAGTTATCAAAAGTTTTCCCTGGTTCAGTCGAATCGATACTAAGATTTATATTCCAGTTCAAGCTATGAAGCCCGGAAATCGACCGGATAACCATATAATTCCTTCTGAAGCTTGGAACACGACCAGATAAGGATTGAGAAATTGCAAAGCCTAGATTACGACAAGATAGCAAGTTTAAATCTCATCTCACCAGTAAGTCACTGTGAAACCTGGAGCACGACCAAATAAAAGTTAATCTTATTATCCTCAGCAAATTGTTGTAAAGCCTGGAGCACAACCAGATAGCAGTTCACTTTCACCTCCTCGATTAAGAGATGATTCCCCAGTAGAGTAACAGACAACTGAAGCTCCTAAAATTATATTTCTCCCAGGAAAGAGACCAATATTCCTCGGCAGATCCCTCCTCGACGATAGGAACATGAATTATCATTGAAGGAATATCTCATAAAATAAACATTCTTCTGGATGGCATCTTTAAGCCCATCTCCAATGACTCTTCGTCATCATCCTGGATGGCATCTTTAAGCCCATCTCTGACGATCTTCTGTCATATTTTCCAAATGTCATTTGTAAGCCTATTCCCGATACTACCTACATAGTCCAGCACCATCTCAGACGAGTGCAAATTTTTGGGCACTTAGTGTTCAATCATCTTCCACCTTCAAACTATGAAAGGCAGACAACCAATCTACATCCTTAGGTTTAAGAAGATTGAACAGGGACAGCTGTTGTACCCCAAAAGATTCCCTCTCATTTTACTCAACACATTCCCATTGAGGTCCTCAACTTGCTTAAGGATGCCCAAGAGTTTATCAGACAAACTCCCTCCTAAGGCAATGTACCTCAAATTAGGGTTTCCATTTTCATCAGGGTGTGGGAGCTCCAAAGGTCCCAAATTCTTTCCATGGTACTAATATGTTCTCAATATCATCCATGTCAAGTTTCATGCCTTTCACAAGAAGTTTGCTTAATCAACTGCTCAGATGCTTGAAAATCAACTATACTAGGTCAAAAGTCAATTGTGGCCCACATACAGTCAAACTTCAAGATTTTTGGTCAACATCAACATTTTGAAGTTATATCCATCATTTGATCAAGGGTTAATCATAATTCCTCAACGAATGCCCCAAATTCATGCCATTCCAATCATCCTCAAGCCTTAAAACCTTCAGAAATCACGCCTCACAGTGCCACGGTTTGCATATTTTTTCAAGATTCATTTTCAATAATTTATCCATCATAAACATGTTTTGATCATATATCCATGCTTGTTATCATATTTGCAATGTTTTTGATTGGTTTGATTGAAGTTTAAGTGCAGGAATGGCACAATGCCATTGTTAGGGTTTTGAGGTCCCAAATTGGGAATTCCATATAGAGGCAAAATTGGACAAAATCACGGGTACTATCATGCTTAGAAGATGATTTGCAATTGATCCATGTCTTTGGTTTGAATTTATTCTGCTTGTGCTGCGTTTTTGAATTTTACAGGTTTATGGCTACGAACAAAATCCGTCACTATAGCTTTTAGTGACGGAAACGACTGTAGGTAAAAGTGTGGCCAAAAACAACAGTTATGGGGAAGAAGACAATTAGGTGGCAGAATACCATTTGGTGATCTGAATCACGCGCGCGTTTGGGAAAGACCGCTTTATTTCTTTTATATTTTATTTATATTATTATATTTACAACTAACCATCCAGCCATTGGATTCATCATCAATCCAGATCCAACGCTCAAGTCATACCATGGACTGTCAAAAAGAGCATCACAATGGATCTAGCACGTTGACTAGGCTGAGCAAGGAATAGGCCTAACAAATTGAGTACTACACCCCCAGAATTGCTCAACAATACAGGCCTAATTTCTTTTCTTTTTTCATTTTATTTCATTTATTTTAATTATTTGATTAATTATTTCCTTTTAAAAAAATAACACAAAAAAATCATTTTTTTATTTAATCATAAAATCAAGAAAACCACAAAAATGTAGAATTAGGTTTTTTTTTATTAAAATTAGTTTTTTTTTTGGAAAATAATTAATTTAATGATATTGACTTTATTGTTTTCATAATTAAAATTAATTAGACAAATTAGGTTTAATTCACAAATATTTAATTTTCTCAATAAAATACCAAAAAATATTTTTCTTTAATTAATTAGATTTAGGTTAAGATTTCAAATATTTTTCTCAATAATAAAATACAAAAAAGTATTTTCTCTTTAATTGATTAGATTTTAAAATTTAAACTTTGATTCCCGTACTTAATTCTCGCGCGCAATATTTTATTTTCTAATTATTGTATTTGCTTTGGGTTTGTAATAGTTTTTAATTAGAGTTTAACGCATATTATTTACTGTTTAATCCCCGGTTTTTGGTCATGTAACCTGAAACGACGCGGCCGGAACCTGTCATCTAGATGTTAATGAAACATCAATGAAGTCGCCACCGAACGTCTTTTATCTCGCCGAAAGGGAAAGGTAAACATCGAGAAAACCTGAAGAGGTAGAAATCACGGTCTTTCGACCGAGAGATCGGGTAAGGGAGTTCGTTACGTGAGGGGAAGGTATTAGCACCCCACACGCCCGTAGTAATCTACGATATCCACTCTTATTGTCTAATCTAATGGGTGTGGTCAAATCCTATGTTTATGGCTTAAAATTGAAAAAGGGAATGCATGCAAAAGATAAAGGAAAATAATGTAGGGAAAATAAAAAGTTGTGCTCGGTTGGGCCCTACCCCAATGCCTACGTATCCCTTTTAAGGAATCAGAGCAGCCGTAGTTCGGCTTACATATTTTGGTTGGTTTGTGTTTTTTAGTTAAGACAATAAAATAGTCAGGATGGCAAAACATCAAATGAAACAACGAACAAATAAAATGGTAGAACATCGACTAAATAATAACAAAGTAACATGTCAAAGATGGCGAAACATCAAATGATAAAACAACACACCTAACAATGACATTGAGAGTCAAAGTAGGATAACAAACATATACGATGGTGAAACATCGGCTTCAAACAAGTGTGCGATGGCGAAACATCGGCCAAAAGATAACAAAAGTCATCGCAAATATGGCGAGACATCAATAACACGGATAACAAAATATCACACCTAACAATGATATTGAGAATCAAAGTAGGATAACAAACATGCGCGATGGCGAAACATCGGCTTCAAGATAACGAGATATCATGGCAAAGATGGCAAAACATCAATAAATCGGATAACAAAATATCACACCTAACAATGATATTGAGAATCAAAGTAGGATAACAAACATGTGCGATGGTGAAACATCGGCTTCAAACAAATGTGCCATTCCAGGGATGCCCTAGATAGGCTATCTTGGAAAAAGTGAATCAAAAAAGCCCCTAATCCTCAGTATGTACCGACATCTTTTGGAAATAAGCAATTGCATGAGTAACAGGACATGATGTTATGTTGTACTTTTCAAATACAGGAGGCTTGAACTTTGGAGAACTTTCACCCCATACACCAACCCGAGATTATTAGCATCGATACCAAGGACTCCTTGCCCTTCCACAGCCTTCAGACGCTCTTCCAACAACCGATACTTCATATCCTCAATCTGAACCCCCGACTCTGAACGCTGACTAGAGAACTGATCTTCGTCTTGATCAAAGTCATAATCCTGCTCCTGATAATTCCTTACACCACCTTGATTAACTCTTTTGTTCCCCACAAGACGAGGTCCCGGAGACGGGGGAAACTTCCATACATTGCGCACAAAAGGGTTTCCAGGCATCCTTGAAAATTTCCAGCAGGCTGATCCTGCACATCCCCCAATCCTACAGAAACGTCCTGATAGAGCCCTTGATTTCCACCATCCTCTAGATAGCAGCGCTGTTTGTTGACAATGGCAGCCAATTCCTCCTGTCGGCGATTCACATTGGTGATGACCTCCATGAACTGGGTCATCTGAGTAGCCATCTGGGTCCTCAATTCAGCGAGTTCAGCTTGAACTTGTTCCATCTGTCTTGGCAAATTGTTTCTGGTGGAATACCGATGAGTAGTCGTCTTGAATTCTGAATAAGAAAAGCAGAAGAATAAGAATACCGTCTTGAGATGACCTGTAATGTTATGAAATGCATGATGTGCATGATCTGTTTGTCATTTCTAGGTATCCAAGTGTCCTTTTATTTATCAGTCACGGCGTGCAACCAAAGATAAAGCATACAATCAAAGGAAAAAGGACAAAAAGACAAACACTCCAATTGTTTACCAACAAAGAAACGACATCCGAGTGGCTTTGGACATTTAAGAGTGTATCAATAAACAACAAATTACGCGTTTCAAAGTAAACTTAACAAAAAACTGAATAATAAAAACAAACAAATGGTCCCTTCCAACAATCCTGGGGGTGACCAAGTACACCAAAAGTAAATAACAAAACTAAATCTCCGGAACAAGACACGCTTCAAGGTGTTAACAATACTATTCAAGCTTGGCTTTCTCTTTCAAAAGTCGTGATGCGACTACTTTACTTTCTCGGAACCGATCTTCTGCGAAACGCTTCTGGGATACTTCCTTCCTAAGCTGAGCATCTTTGTCTTTGAGCTGTTTCTCCAGGTTCTGAATCTTCTTCTTGTAGTTGTTCTCAGATGCTTGAAGCTTCTGGAATTTTTGCTGGGTCTTACTCAACTCTTCTTCCATTTCAGCATGAGACCTCTTCCTAAAACTGGTTGTATCAGAAGTTTCCCCTTGAGCTTCTTTGAGTTTGCGAGCTAAGTCGGCCCTTTCTTGATCTAACCAATAAAGTTTCACCCCTGCCTCACGGCCTTTCGCACGAAGTTGAATGTTCTCAACATGAACCTGGGTGAACACCTCGGTAGGCACGGTGTTACTCAGAACAGTAGGAGGTTGCTCACATATAGGAGCCGACCTTGCAAATGGTAACCGTAAGATCTTAAACTTGGCTTTAATCCATTCCAAGTAAGGAACTCTAGCAATATGAACCTTCTTACCCAAAGTAGTTCTATCCTTCCTGTGAATTCCCTTCCAAGCACTTGTCACTCTTTTCAACATTGCAGGATCACTTCCTCTAGCAAAATACACTGATTCAGACACCTCTTCAACCTTTGGTGGCCCATCCATTGCATATCCCAATTGACGATAAGCAAGCACAGGATTATAGTTGATACACCCCTTAGTTCCTATGAGGGGAACATTAGGGAAATCTCTGCAGCTAGTGATAATACTTCGTACTTCCCCCACATCATAATTCCACCGGATATCAAATGAAGTAAGGTTGACAAGTCTTGATGACCATCAGAGAGAATGCCTGGTATCCACAAAAGGACAACTTACCGGTAGGTGCAATTTAAACCATTGATACAACATCGAATGACATAAACTTACATTACCTCCTTTTCCATGCCTGGAATGAATGGTGTAAAGAGCATCTGCAAAGAGTGTCGGTATCGGGTTCTTGCTTCTAAAAACACAAATGGCCGCAAAATCCACAAAATTTCTCTTGCGAGGGAAGAGGATGGTCCAGTATATCATGAGAGCAAACAGAGTTCCGAAGTCACTCCAATTCCATTTCTTTGCCCAGTCTTCAGCTTTCTTCACTAAGAAATCCAAATAAAACCCTGTGGCATCCTCACTTGATTTCCAATTGTCTTTCACCTCTTTCCAACTCAAATGAAAAGTTCTAGCAATAACTTCGAACTTCAACTTTTCCGGCACTTGGACAAAAGGAACTTCATCGGACAACTTGATATTAAGTAGGTACGCGTACTCTTCTAGTGTGAGAACCAGTTGATAATATTGAAAAGTAAAACACTGTAATTCCTTGTCATAGAACTAGAAGAGGGTGATCAAAGCCATTGGGTCAACTGAAGTGTTAAGGATTAGTAACAAATTGCCATACTTTTTGTTGAAATTACTCAGAACATCACCCTTCAGATAATAACTCAACCTCTTCAATTCGGACACATCAGTAGTAGGAACATGATAAGAGAAAGTATGCCTGGTGGGCTCTTCAACACGAACTGAATCAAACTCAAATGACGGGAGGCTAGCCATTTCTGATGGAAAGAAGACTCTTGAATGTCCCTGGAAGATGACATGCATATGGTAGTTATTTTTTATACATCATCTTTTTTTAAAAAATAAATATGCTATGATGCAACATGACAGGATCAAAGTTTCACACTGGATAATGGTTGGACCATTACAGAACAACATCACTCAAAATCAAAAGAAAATCCAAGAGCTTCAAAACTATCATGGGAACCTGAGTCACCTTTGCAACACAAAGTCACCAACAGTACCTGTAAGAAAAATTTTCCCGCCCCTCTCACGGGTGTAGTCTAGGTCAAGGTAAGGTTAAAATCCAAATCAGAGTACCCGAGCTCGAATGTCGGTGTCGTCATACGATAACACCTATCCGAACTACCTCCGAAGTCATGGGTCTCATGGTAAGGTCTACAAAGCATCCGCCTCACAGCTGCCATGGCCACTCTATTCCTAGTTCCTATGGAATTCACTCATAGCCTGGGTATGAGGCCTTTTACCTCATGGAACAACCCACCCACCAAGAAAACCAGAATCCAAACAGTCCAGCCAAATCCAGTATGCAGAAAGTAAATCGCATATAGGATGCAATGAAAACAGATAAATATGCAACACGGTAAAATAAACACCCAAAAAGAAAACAACCAAGATCTAGGATCGACTCCGGGATGGACCAGTAAAAGGTCAACCTGTCCCCAGTGAAGTCGCCAGCTGAAACGACGTGGCTAGAACCTGTCATCTGGATGTTAATGAAACATCAATGAAGTCGCCACCGAAGGTCTTTTATCCCGCCGAAAGGGAAAGTTAAACATCGAGGAAACCTGAAGAGGGAGAAATCACGGTCTTTCGACCGAGAGATCAGGTAAGGGAGTCTGTTACGCGAGGGGAAGGTATTAGCCCCCCACACGCCCGTAGTACTCTACGCATCCACTCTTGTTGTCTAATCTAATGGGTGTGGTAAAATCCTATGTCTATGGCTTAAAACTGAAAAAGGGAATGCATGCGAAAGAAAAAGGAAAATAATGTAGGGAAAATAAAAAGTTGTGCTCGGTTGGGCCCTACCCCAATGCCTACGTATCCCTTTTAAGGAATCAGAGCAGCCGTAGTTCGGCTTACATATTTTGGTTGGTTTGTGTTTTTTAGTTAAGACAACAAAACAGTTAGGATGGCAAAACATCAAATGAAACAACGAACAAATAAAATGGTAGAACATCGACTGAATAATAACAAAGTAACATGTCAAAGATGGCGAAACATCAAATGATAAAACAACACACCTAACAATGACATTGAGAGTCAAAGTAGGATAAAAAACATATGCGATGGAGAAACATCGGCTTCAAACAAGTGTGCGATGGCGAAACATCGGCCAAAAGATAAAAAAAGTCATGGCAAAGATGGCGAGACATCAATAACACGGATAACAAAATATCACACCTAACAATGATATTGAGAATCAAAGTAGGATAACAAACATGTGCGATGGCGAAACATCGACTTTAAGATAACGAGATATCATGGAAAAGATGGCAAAACATCAATAAATCGGATAACAAAATATCACACCTAACAATGATATTGAGAATCAAAGTAGGATAACAAACATGTGCGATGGTGAAACATCGGCTTCAATCAAATGTGCGATGGCGAAACATCGGCTAAAAAATAACAAGATATAATAGCATGGTAAGGATGGCAAAACATCAATAAAATGGATGACGAAACATCACACCTAACAATGACATTGAGAATCATAGTAGGATAACAAACAGGTGCGATGGCGAAACATCAGCTTCAAACAAATGTGCGACGACGAAACATCGGCTAAAAAATAACACAGACAAAGTAAGATTGGTTTGTATATTTTACTTTGAAGAAGGGTTTGAGTTCATTAGAGGTGTCTTATGATTTGCCAAGAAAACAGTTTTTGTTTTAAGATGCAGAATGCATAGAAAAGGAAAACAACTAAGGGAAACTAACCTATTACTATCCCTAATGTTATCATATAATGGTTGACCCTAAGGTTGAGGATAAAGGAAAACCATACCTTAATTAACATGCTAAAGGAATCTTAACAACACTATCCTATGGGGAACATGCCATGAGAGCGAAGTTGTGATCTCAATTTCTAAATTGAGTGACTCATCGATCAACAGTTAAAGAAGAAAAACAATAAACATCCTGTAGGGAACATGCAATGAGAGCGAAGTCGTGATCTCAATTTCTAAATTGAGTGACTCATCGATCAACATTTTAAAGAAGAAAAGCAATAAACATCCTATAGGGAACATGCAATGAGAATGAAGTCGTGATCTCAATTTCTAAATTGAGTGACTCATCGATCAACAACAAACACAACACATGCATCAGACAAAAAAACAGAGGGCCTCCTGACATATATCAGCAACAGAGGTCCCATTGGGCAATCAGAGAACTATGCAAAATGAAAATGGAATAAAGGAGATAGTGCAATACCAAACGGATAAATGTTTGTAGCAACTAGGAAAGAATAAAAGAAACCTAGAGAAATTTAAGCAAGCTGACATCAGTAGACAAATCGAGTCAGAAATTACGCCATAAGGATGTAAGTAATGAGATTATCAGATATGAACAGATCCCATGGGAAATGTATAGTATTCACAATCACATATACATATATCCTGCATAAACTGTCAAACATGCCAAACATAAGAGTAGTGCCAATATAATAAATTGTGTTCCACAAATAAAGTGAAACACAATAGCCTTAAGTCAAGACTGGAAAACCTTTCTCAAAGTACCTCGCACATTCAACAACCAAGTTAGTATTCCCATAAATGGAATGATGATTCACATAAGGGATGGATGGGGACACCATGATGAAATGAGAAAAAACATGATAGCAAATATCAAACATTAGTCATGATAGACAAAAGGAAACAGGCATATGCACAATTTGGTCAAAAGAATTAGGGGAATCTTGCTCCTATTTATCACCATGTTGAGTTGACAATTAAATATCAATCAAGGATCATGGGAGATTGAGAAGAATACAATCAAATTCTATGGAGGTCAGTAGAAAACACATTTCAATCATTCTCAATCAAATTATCACAGCTCACAAGCATAATAGAAGAGGAATTCTACACAATGCATCAAAAAAAGTTCAAACATTCAAACATGGGGCATTAAGTGAAATGACTTGAGTTATTGTGGATAATCAGAATCAACATGATCATTAGGTGCCCAATTATAGACCTCACTCAAGTTCATTAGCCATCAAACAAATTTCAACAAGATATGCAACATTAGTTGGGTACCTTCACTTCAAAAATACATCAAAAATAGAAATCAGAGCAAGAAAATTGACAAAACTCATTGAACCTTGAAAAACCAGAAGTTCATCAAATCACATATACTTCAGAATCAAACAAATTTATACATCAGATGTAAGATCTGGCCAGCTATGAACATGATAACAAGCTTTATATCCCATGAATCAAGCAAAATTATGGAAAATCAAGATCTGAAAATTACCTCTTGAGTTGAGAAATAAACTCAACTATGGCCTCTGAAACAAAGCGAAAACTCTTGTCCCTTGCTTCTAATTCTCTAATGAAGTGAAAATGATCATAAATCGAGCTCTGGAATGGAGAATAGAGAAGATTCTAAGTAGAAAATTTTTGAGAGAGAGAGACTGCAATTTCTGATTTCTTGACAGAAATGAAGGCCCCCCTTTGAAAAGGAATGAAATGTGGCTTATATATGGAGTGATTGTTGAGGTCACAAGATTCTTTGAAAAGCTCAAGGTCGTTGGAAGCAGAATTTGCAAAAACAGAAAAAAGGAAAAGTGTGCAAATGGTGATGCGTTTTGTTTCTACTTATGCCCAACTTAGAGGTCGTTTTGGTGATGTCATGTTGAGTGGCATTGTGTGCAAAACATGTGAATTTGGTGAGCTGGCTACATGGATAACAAACAAAACTGAAGTTGTGCAAAATTCTGCAGCATCGGCATCTCTTTTCCAAAAATCTGGCTAGCTGACTTTATGCTTAGGCCATTTGAAATTCCCTCGTGCGTTTTGGATGCTTGAGGGGCCTTTCAAAAGCTCTCAAAATGTAGAATAAACTAGGGCTTTGAACCTTCCAAATTAATGCAAACTTGATGGAGAAATAGTGTTGCAACCTTGAGGCAAAAATGCAAATTGGCTTTCCTGGCCCGCGCGCGTGCATGGGCATGCATGGTGTGCATTAGGCCAGTTTTGAAATGCCAACTTTGAAACATCACAACTCACTCAATTCTTGGCCAAACTGAATGATTCAAAGCTCAAAGGAAAGCTCTCATGGGCGAATTCAAAATGCTCTTTTTAATTTTTCCAACTAAAGCTTGAATCAACAGAAATTGATTTCACAAAATGGCATGCCAAGTGTTTGATGAAATTACGCGCATGGCTTGCCCAAGAGAAGTCATTTTAGCACTTAGCATTTTTTCAAATTTTAAGTTACTTCTTGAACAAGTTATACTCAAATTCACCATTCCCCATGATTCAAAGATGAATTTGGGTATGGAATATGAAAGGAGGATGCTTGGATTGATGGTTGACCAAAAATCCTCATGGTTAACTCCTGATTTTACTGACTTTGGTCAAAATGACCAATTAGCCCCTTTTGATCAATTGAACCCTTTCCAATCCAAATTGAATCTCAATCTTTCAACCCTAAATGCTTAACAACATGTGGTGAACCATGGAAACCAGTTTGGGTAAAAAAGTCAGAGAAATCCTGATTAAAACCAAAACCCTAGTTTTGTGCCATGTGCTAGGAGATAGTTGATCAATCTTCAAAACCCTAATTCCACTGGGAATCATGAGAGGCTCTTTTGATAAAATTTGATTCTAATGATGATAGGATGATGATGCTTCATGAATTGGGTCATCTAGACCCCAATTGCTTCAACTTGGACCAAACCCTAAATTTGGTTAACATCTTAGGAGACTGATGAACCATGTTCAAAACTTCAAATCCTCTGGATATCTTGAGTAATTTCTTGTACAAAGACTTTTCAAATACCAATGAGATGTTATAGCTTCCAAATCAAGACTTGTACATTGATCAATAGCCTTGCTCAAACAAAACCCTAATTTGGCTGGTGAATCAAAAGAGTGATTCTTCTTATAATCAAACACAAACTTCAATCCTCTGATGATCCAAAGAGATGGATAAAATATCTTGAGATATGCAATAAATTTTGAGCTTGAAAGATCCAGAGGTTTAAATGATAAGGTTCTACTTGAGCCACTTGTCAATGCAATCAACCTTCAAAGCTTGAGGAAGACTTGATAACCAAAGTACTTTGATCCTATCACAATCTATGAATGCAATGCAATATGATATTCATGCTGAAACATAAGCCTAAATCAAGAGGGTAAATTTTGGGGTGCAACAGCTGCCCCTATTCAAATATCTTCAACATGATAAGTGAGAAAAATGACAACTTTCGAGCGTTCAGAGTTGAAGATGATTGAATACAAAAGAAACCGAAAATTTACACTCTTGAAGAAGAAAGAAAAAGAAGCAGAAAACTCCTAAGACATGCATCAGAATGAAGCTGTAATGCAGGTTGAAACGGAACAAAATCAAAGAAAAGTAGATACGACTAGACTTCTGGACAGGTGTGCTAGGGTAAAAATGGGCTTCAGAAAGGGGTGAGACAAAACTCAAACCACAGAGTATAGGCGAAACTAAGCTCTGGAAAAGAAAACGTACGCGGGTGAGGAGACGAAACTCTGAGCTCGATCCAAAGCAAAAGTGGCTAGAGTGCGTGATTCTAGGAGCACTTGCTAATCTCAACTAAGATAGGCAGTATGAAGGAACTAAAAGAATCCTAGAAAAGAGGAACAAAAGCGAGACGAAACTCGACTCGATAACCAGTTAGGTGAAAGTAAACTAGATGAGCACCAGGACGAAACTGGATTTCACTCACGGGTAACGAGGCGAAACTCGACCCAAAGCAAAGTGACGAGAGTGCATGGTTCTCAGAGCACCTGCTGGTCTCAGATCAATGGATAAACAGTGACGAAAACTGATAGAAGAATCCAAGGAACAAAAGAGACTGATTTCAAACCTAGGGACGCAGTACGAACACTGCACTCGGTAAACGAACACCGCCAAAGGGTCCAAGGTATGAAAGCAAAAACGAGACAAAACTCGACTCAATAACTAGTTAGGAGAAACTAAACTAGATGAGTACCAGGACGAAACTGGATTTCATGCACAGGCAACGAGGCAAAACTCGAGCCAAAGCGAGGAGATTATGGCGTACACCTAAAAAACCTGCTGAAAGCGAATATCAGGACGAAACTGGTATTCGAAAGGTGCATCAATAGACATTGGAATGAACCAGAGAGGGTAGTGAAGACTAAACCCGAGAAGACCGCGTCAGGGCGAAACTGAACTATAGTCAAGAGTAGACACTCAAACCAACAAATGGTTATTAGTAAAAAAGATATTGGTATGGGGAGTAAACTGATATAATGAGGACGAAGACCTCGCTGGAGATTTAATCCGAAGTATTAGAAAATTCACTGGGGATAACAGAAACAATAATGGCTTATGTTCCAATGCATGTTTGAATTCTTTTTATGTAACATAATGTTCCATATAATGTAAATGCTATGCATTTTGGTAGATGCAATGTAATGATGCATGTTTAAAAGTTCCACTGGGGAATGGCTAATTGAGAAGCCAATAACCAAGAAGTCAGAATCTGACACAACTTGCAAAAATAAATTGCAAAATCCAAAGGAGAGGAGAAAACACGGGGAACCACTAGAGAGGGAACCTCGGAGAGATGAAGCTTCGTGGGGAACAACAACCGAGCAACTAGTAGAAACGGGCCACAAACACTGAGAGGAGCTGCAAAAATAAATTACAAACTCCTAGAGAAGATCAAGTCAACACTGTAGCTTCTGGAGAAAGACACCATCTGAAGTTTAGACAATGAGGGAGAAAATCAGGGCAAGACTGTAATCTCTAGAAAAGATAGCGCGTGGCCGTGTTGAGGATGACACCAAGACAACAAACCCGATGTGAGGGATGGAAACCTTTGTTGGGGGAACAAAGCTCTGCTGAGGAAACGGGACTTCGCCGGGGAGACAGAACTCTGTTGAAGATCTTTTTGTTGGAGAGAGATTTTCCTTGGAATGCAACCAAAGGATAGATCAAGCAGATAGTCACACAGTATTGCCTTTACTGGGGATAAGAAAAGATCTTAACATAAGGATGCCCCAGTCAACAGACCAGTTGGGAAATGAGAGGTCAAGGCGAGAGATCTCTGTTGGCAATTCTGTTGGGGAGTTAAAACCTCTTCAAAATGTGAATTCCCACTCAAACGACTCCACTAGGGATATGCAACATATCCAAACTTGAAGTCTCAGAGTGAAGCTTTTGAAAGAAGATTCCTGGGGCAACAAAACTTTGCTGCAGAACCGAAACTTTACAGGGGAAACGAAACTTCACTGGGGAAATGAAACTTCACTAGGGAATAGGGAACTTCCCTGGAGATAAATAGGGTTCCAATCATAAATGAGCTCTGTCCAAAAATTCCCTTCTTGACAGTCATTAAGCTCTTTACAAGTCTTCAACATGTAAACCCTTTTTGATGTCAAACAAATGTTTTGCATGCAGGAAAATGTTTATTTTGGGAATGATAGTCCTGATGCGATGATTATTTAAACCTTGAAGTTGAAAACCTTAACAAAGTGTCGCATCTCTGTTATGAATGAATCACTGGCTAGAGTGCAAAAATTTCAAAACTTTTCTTTCCCCCTTTTTTAAGAAAACGAGTCAAGATACAGGTGGTAAGATACCAACACGGATATGTAACACATATCTGGGGAGTTTAGGAAATGTTATCCTGTTGTAGTATGCTTTCAAGTTAAGCCCTTGTTTTAGTTAGGACTTTCAGAGGTTGTAACGTGGCCTGGTTCGAGGGTTTTTTTTTAGAAAAAAGTTTTTCAAGGCTCAAGTTATTTGGTGCCCACCCCCTTCGCGATATTCTCCTATCCTAAGTTCAGCTGACTTATCACAAGCATTCATCTTTCAAAAGGATTTATAATGGTTGAGTGATCTTGACAAATTCTCCAACATGATTGTCACTTAACTTTTGCTGCTTTTGTTTTTGATATTATTGTTCCTCTTCTTCTGATGAAAATTTTATTGAATAATCTTTTTTTTCCGGCCTTTTAGGCTCTTCTTTTACCTAACTTTTGCCTGGACAAAATCTTTTGAATTTTGGGAGTCCAGCGGGATGCCCTAACTTTTGCCTAAGCGACTTGTTTTCAAATTTCGACTTAGCGGGGCTTTTTGTCTCTTTCTTATTCATACTTTCCACTTTGAACAAGTCAATGTGACTTTAGGTATTTGAACTTTTTTTCTTTTTTTCTCTTTTTTTTTGAAGAAAACAAATGCCTCATTCGTTGGTCGGTGGGGGATAACCATTATTGTATCAATTTGATCTCGACCTCAGGACTTTGTGAGGAAATGAACATCGTGGTTCAGACGTTTTTCTTGATCTCATGATGCGAAAGATAAAATGTGGTGATCCTCAAACAGAACATTCCTTCTGAAATTTGAATGCTTGGTCAAATTAACTGAACATCTACCCTGCCCCTGGTTAAAAAGGTTTGTTTTTTTTTTGAACGAAAAAGAAAATCCTACTTCGAAGGCTCAGAGGGGTTAACGAGTGTATAACTCCATTATATCTCCAGTGTTTGGGGATTGAAACAATGTTTGTACATCGTCAGCGGGGTTCTACTCAAAAGCATACCACTACAGTCATCGCTTTTAGCTAAACTCGTTCCTCCAAACTCTTGGCTAAGCGAAAGAATTGGCACAGTTGGTATCAAAATGCCCGAAAAATTGATTAAAGAGTGGTACTGGATGGATTAAGTAAAATGAAACATTTTTTTTTCAAGGAAAAAATATTCAACGCATCAAGACTGACACTCGGCCATAAACAAAATCCTATATGCAGAAAAATTTAAAACAATCAATCAAGATAACACATGAAAGTGCGACAAAGAAAGATGATAAAAGCCATTGTGGGGAAGAAATATTCCCAACTAGGTTCGCCGATATCGCCGACCTGCCGTACTCTTGATATTACCTTGACCCACGACCTTTACCAACAGCCCGGAGCTGTGAAACAAAATGGAAAGGCATCCACCAACAAAGTGAATGAGAATCCCATCAAACATAGAACCAAACATGCCCTTTGCACAGTAGTAGTTGTGTTTGTTATCCACATTTGAAGTGATCAAATAACCATGACTTAAATTACCATTTCCGTGTAAGGCCCACGAAGTTTACATGCTCATGCTTATAAAAAATATTGGACACTTTTGCAAACAAAATAGTAAAAAGTGAGAAAAAAACGCATACGTATACTTGAAAGAAGATATTCTATTGATTTTGAGAAATCAGCCTGTGAAAAAGGCATTTACATTTAGAAGCAAGTAATTACAAAATCAAAGCAAACAAGTGTTTACAAATGGCAATGTGAATGTGAATATCCATCAAGTCCCGACTCTGCTATGACTCTTATGACTCTCACTCTTTCATCTTCCTGCTTTCAGACAGATCATTCTTGGATTAGCCTCGAGCTTATGCCAGGTGACGGAACGAAGGAAAGAAACAAAATATCTCATGCTGAGCGTAGTCATTTGCTTAAGTCCCTAACTTTTTCCTGAATATCCCTTTCGGTTTTTCGATTCACCAGGACACCCTCTTTTTTCCTAAACTGCCCTTTCGGGTTTTCAGTTTAGCGGGTTTTTCTTATTTATTTTTATTTTTATTTTTTTATGCAAAGTATTTTTTAACTACGTCAACATTCACAGGGAGAGGGAAGTACTCTCCATCCATAGTCGTGAGCATCATCGCTCCTTTAGAGAAAACTTTTATGACCATGAAAGGACCTTCATAAGTCGGAACCCACTTGCCCCTGGGATCACCCTGGGGAAGAATTATCCTTTTTAACACAAGGTCACCTGGCTTGTAACACTGAGGCTGTACTCTCTTATCAAAAGCTTTCCTCATTCTCTGCTGATATACCTGACCATGACATACAGCCGTCAACCTCTTCTCATCAATAAGCTCCAACTGATCCAGCCGATTCTGTACCCATTCACTTTCATCCAGCTCAACGTCTCTCATGACCCTAAGAGAAGGAATCTCGACTTCTACCGGCAATACTGCTTCTATGTTATAAACCAATAAAAATGGGGTTGCCCAAGTCGAAGTACGCACAGTGGTGCGATAACCATGCAAAGCGAAAGGCAGCATCTCATGCCAATCTTTATAGGTTACCACCATCTTCTGCATAATTTTCTTGATATTTTTATTGGCCGCTTCGACAGCACCGTTCATCTTTGGTTGGTATGGGGAAGAGTTATGATGCTTGATTTTGAAGGACTCACAAAGCTCTTTCATCATTTTGTTGTTCAAATTAGACCCATTATCGGTAATGATCTTTTCAGGCACTCCGTAGCGACAGATAATATTGTGCTTAATGAACCGAGTTACCACCTGCTTGGTGACATTGGCATAGGATGCAACTTCGACCCATTTTGTAAAATAATCGATGGCAACCAGAATGAAACAGTGCCCGTTGGATGTAGTCGGTTCAATTTTCCCGATCATATTGATTCCCCACATCGCAAACGGGCAAGGGGAAATCAAGACATTCAAAGGTACTGGCGGCACATGCACCTTGTCAGCATAGACTTGACATTTGTGGCAAACCCGCGCATGATTGTAATAGTCAGTCTCCACGGTGGACCAATAATAACCTGCTCGCAAAATCTTTTTAGCCATGGTATACCCGTTGGAATGGGTCCCGAAATCACCTTCATGTATCTCTTCAATGATTCTAGCTGCTTCTTTCTTGTCAACACATCTGAGCAGTAAACCGTCATGATGCCTTCTATACAACACGCCACCACTGAGAAAGAACTTGGCTAGAATCAAGGATGCCTCTTCAGGGTACTCCTGTGTCTCAAGATACCGTTTAACATCATAAAACCAAGGATTACCATCTGATTCCAAACTGGCCTCAAAACAGAAAGCTAGCTCACTTAAACTTCTGATGGTAATGGCAGGTGCCTCATTAGCCCACTTAACCTTGAACATGGAGGACAAAGTTGCCAATGCATCAACTAGATTGTTTTCTTCTCTGGGAATGTTCTCAAACGTGATCTCTTCGAAGTACGGAATCAGCTTCATAACATGCTCACGATAGGGAATTAGGTTCTGATGGCGAGTCTCCCAATCTCCATTAATCTGGCTGATAACAAGATTGGAATCCCCGTAAACTTTCAAAAATTTGATGCGCAGGTCGATTGCTGCTTCAATGCCATAAATGCAAGCATCATATTCGGCCATGTTGTTATTGCAATCGAAACAAATACGAGCCGTGAAAGGAATGTGGTATCCCTCAGGGGAAGTGATAATAGCTCTGACACCATTGCCCATGGCATTGGAGGCACCATAAAAAACAAGCGTCCAATGTGATCCCGGCTCGGGTCCTTCATTTGGGTCTGACATATTACAATCCTGAATATACACAATTTCCTCATCTGGAAAATCAAACTTCATCGGTTCATAATTGTTCATGGGCTGATGAGAAAGATGGTCGGCCAGTACACTACCCTTAATTGCTTTTTGAGTAGTGTATTGGATATCATATTCGATGAGTATCATATGCCAACGGGCTACCCTGCCTGTAAGAGCTGGCTTCTCAAAAATGTACTTGATTGGATCCATTTTAGATATCAAGTAGGTGGTGTGAGTTAACATGTACTGCCTCAAACGCTTGGCGGCCCAGGCAAGCGCACAACAAGTCTTTTCTAGCAATGAGTACCTCGACTCGCATTATGTAAACTTCTTACTCAAATAGTAAATAGCCTGCTCGTTCTTCCCTGTCTCGTTGTGCTGATCGAGGACACAATCCATTGAGCTCTCCAACACAGTTAGATACATGATTAGTGGCCTTCCTTCCCATGGAGGAATGAGTATCGAATGTTCCTACAAATACTCCTTTATTTTGTCGAAGGCCTTATGACAATCCTCATTCTATTTCACTGTCTGACTTTTCTTCAACAAATTGAACAAAGGTTCACAGGTGGCTGTGAGATGAGAAATAAATCTAGAAATATAGTTCAACCTTCCCAAGAAACCACGTATTTCCTTCTCTGTCCTTGGTTCAGGCATTTCCTATATCGCTTTTACCTTGGCCGGGTCCACCTCGATACCTTTTTCACTTACAATGAAACCCAACAGCTTGCCGAATCTCACCCCGAAGGGGCACTTATTTGGATTCAACCTTAGCAAGAATTGCCTCATTCTCCCAAACAATTTCTCCAGATGAACAAGATGTTCCTCTTTCGTGTCAGACTTAGCAATCATATCGTCCACATATACCTCAATCTCTTTGTGACTCAAATCATGAAAGAAAGTGTCCATGGCGCGCTGATATGTTACCCCGGTGTTTTTCAAACCAAACGACATCACTTTATAGAAAAAGGTTCCCCAAGGCGTGATAAATGTTGTCTTTTCCATATCCTCCGGAGCCATCTTAATTTGATTGTTACCCGAAAAACCATCCATGAACGAAAACACTTTGGAATGAGCAGTATTATCGACCAACACTTCAATATGCGGAAGGGGGAAATCATCTTTAGGGTTGGCCCTGTTCAAATCCCTATAATCCACGCATATCTTGACCTTACCATCCTTCTTTGGAACAGGCACAATATTTGCAATCCATGGCGAATAATTGACGACCTTTAAGAAATTCGCGTCCAACTGCTTCTGGACTTCCTCTTTGATCTTCTTGGACATCTCAGGATGAGTTCTTCGGAGCTTTTGCTTGACAGGGGAACAACCTTCTTTGAGCGGTAGTCGATGCACCACTATGTCTGTATTCAACCCAGGCATATCTTCATAAGACCAAGCGAAGATATCAAAATACTCACGGAGTAGCTCAATCAATCTGACCTTTATACTTTCTTCGAGATCTGCCCCTATCTTGAATTCTCTTCCTACCTCTTTTGTGCCAATGTTCACCACCTCAATCGAATCCTGATTTGGCTAGATAACCTTCTCCTCTTGTTTTAACAATCTTGCTAATTCCTCAGGAAGACCACAATCCTCATATGCTTCTTCTTCATCTTGATAAATAGGAGTATCAAAGTCATAATGAGCCATAGCAGAGTCGTTATCAATAGAATCGGTGGTGAAAGTGCATATGCATGAATGACATTTTGGCATTTTTTAGTGATAGTGTGTGAAAAGAGAAACATTGCCAAAATAAAAAAGAAAAGAAGCAACATTTTGAATGCAAAAACGTCCTTTATTTCATGATAAACTTTTGAAAATAAACATGGTGGCCCTACACAAATGATCCACCACGCCTTGGGCAGAGCGTAGGACCTATGATATGATAATAAAAGAAAAAAGAAAATTACTCCTCCGCGCTTGTAACTTGGATAACATCCAAAGAAGTCCAATTGTTGAGTGTCTGGCCTGGAATACTCGAACGAATCCAATCTTCGATATTGTAGCCATCAGCCCTATCATTTCCAACTACATTGATGTGTCCTTCTTTAGTAGCACAAGCACGGGAAAACTTCACAAGAGTAGATAAACTAGGTGCTCTGGGAGCTGAACTCTGCTAACCTGGGCTAAAACCAAGACCAAATTTATCAAACTTTGGAGTAACATCTAGCACCTGACCCTAACCTTCAGGGTTACCACCTTCCACCACAGCTCTCGCATCCTTGAGAGAAGACATAACAGATTCCAGTTTCTTTTTCTGCTCTGGAGGAGGAAAATTGACAGCATGAACTGTTTCGAACGCCTGAAATGGAGTCTCATGTATCTCGCCTTCAACTTCAACATAGCAGAATGATGTCAAATGACTTACGATGTACTCTTCCTCGCCGCGCACAATTATCACCTTTCTCTCTGCAGGATACTTGAGTTTCTGATGAAGAGTAGAAGTGACTGCTCTTGCTCTATGAATCCACGACCTCCCCAACAAACAACAATACGCTGGCTGTATATCCATCACAAAAAATGTATCCGTGAAGGTGCGAGGACCAACCTTGATTGGTATTTCCACTTCCCCAAACACTGACCTTCGAGACCCATCAAACGCCTTCACCGTCAAATCAGTAGGGCGCAGCTCTAGTCCAGAATAATCAACCTTCATCAATGCTGACTTGGGAAATACATTCAAAGACGATCCTGTATCCACCAAAACCCGGGATAAAGTAGTGCCCCTTCACTCTATTGAAATATGCAACGCTTTGTTATGGTCTGGCCCCTCCGGAGGAAGATCAAAATCTGTGAAGCCCAGACCGTTCCCGGCAGATATGTTAGCACAAACATTCTCAAACTGATTGACTGTTATCTCATGTGGCACGACCACATTCTTTAACAATTTCATCAAAGCATTTCTGTGAGGTTCTGAATAAATCAACAGAGACAAGATAGACATCTTAGAAGGAGTACGGCTCAAATGATCAATTATGCTATAATCACTCTTTCTGATAATTCGCATTAACTCTTCAATCTCATCGGGAACTGAAGAAGCTTCTGGTATCGGAATTGGTTGAGTCACATTGGCTGGCGTAACCCTTGGATTACCAATCATCGCCTACTGTTTTCCTTTTTCTCTTGCCGAAGCATCTTCCGCATCTTGCACATTGGAAGGACCAAATACTCTCCCGCTTCTAGTCATTCGACCCACACCGGAAAAGTTATGAACTTCCCCTTCATTATCTCCAGCACGTTCTTCCTCAGACAAATGAGTACTTACTTCCTGCTTCACCCCATGGTAATAGACATCAGCACCGTAATGCCATGGGATGGCCTTCTCACTGGTATACGGCATGGGACCAGGTACCGTAATCATCAAAGGAGGCGCCTTAGATGGGGTAGGAATGCGCACAGGGGTGTAAGGAATTGATACCACAACAACATCTTCTTCGGTAACCTTACGGTAGCTCAGTTTTCTATCGAACTGCAGGGCACCCTCTTTTATCATCAACTGGATACCGGCTTTTAAATCATCATAGCCCTTCGGTTGTTCTCTACACTTGGCACACTCTGAAGTACAACCCGGGAAAATAGAATTGTCAAGCAAATACCTCTTAACATAGCACAATGGAGTAATTACTTGTTCCACATTCATGATAAAATTCAACATTTCACCGTTATCATCAATCATATTAACAACACCCCCTCCGTGCCTAGGCATTGGATTCTAAGTAACATTTGGACCAGTCACTGGGGTAAACTGAATTTCCTTAGAATCCAACAGGTCTTGTATCTTGCACTTCAACGCAAAACAATTGTTATTAGAATGGCCAACTCCGCCTGAATGGAATCTACATCTTGCGTTAGCATCATAGTTAACAGGAAATCTTGCAGGTGGTGGTGGCATATTTCTCAAACTGATCAACTTCAAATCAAGCAGGTGGTGGAGTGCTTCAATAAGAATTACTGGAAAGGGATCAAATTTTCTTGGTTGTCTTTGTTGTTGATTATTATACTGACGGGGAGCATCTTGTTGTATTTGTTGTTGAGGCGCTGTATTCAGTCTTTGCTGTGGAGGAGCATTAACAGGAATAAAAATAACATTGATTTGTTGGCACTGACGATCCTCTCTTCTTCCTCTATGAGAGTAAACCGTGTAAGTCTCAGAGTGCCTAAGAGGGGGGGGGGGGTGAATTAGGTCTTATAAAAATTTACTCGATTTTATGAGAATGCTTGGTAGTAATTTTTGGTTAAGTGTTTGAAGGTTTTGTTTATATCTTTATCTTTTCCTGATTATGGTGATGAAAGCGATAAATGCGGAAAAGTAAAGAACATGGTGATATATCCTGGTTCCCCTCACAATCCGAGAGTACTCCAGTCCCCTTTCCAACACGAAAGAGATTTCACTATAGTTAGAATGATTGTACAGCCTATGCTTACTATCTAACCTATAGGGTGATCAAAGGTTCTTAACACCTTTAAGACCAAACAAACACTAATGTGAATGAAGAACAATCCTCTTCAAATCACAACACTTACTTCCAACAATCCTGGATAGTAAGGGAAAATCTTTAAGTAATACAATGATTAATTTTGAAGTATATGGGGAGCTTTATCAATCTTCAATTGATCTTCTTCTTCAAGATAAAAACAATTCTCAACAATGTATATAAATGTTCACAATGTATGAATGAAACTTGTAATGATAATGAAAGTGTATATGGCAAGTTTCACAAAATTATGAACACATGAAAGTTTAAATTCAAATGAGAGTGAATGAGAAAATTGTTAATGAAGAAGTATATTTGTTAATTTGAAAATTTAAGTATTGAACATTATTTGAAAATAAGAAAATCTGCATTTTATAAAGTTGTAAGAACCTCTTCATTCATGCCAATTCATATGAAAAGATGCAATGCATTCATGAAAAGATACCACTTGAAAAATGTTCAAAAAACAAAGTAAAAGCTGCATTGGTTCGCTAGGAACCGGTTCCGACACTGACAGAACCCGGTTCTTAGTGAACGTTATAAGTTGAAATTCAAATTTTTCACGCAGGAACCAGTTCCCCTATTGGTACAACCCGGTTCCTGGTACAAAATCCAGGGACATGTTTTTTGAGAAATGTTGGAACCCGGTTCCCTGTTAGGGAGGAACTGGTTCCTAAAGGTTTATTTTCAAAAATACATTTTGAAAGATATTTCAAACAAAGTTTTTCTTGATGTTAAAGTTATGGAATATGTATATGTTGATGAATGCATATTGTGAACATCTATATTCAAGATTTAAAGAATTATTTATACCATTTTGACATTTGATGATTTCTTCAATAATTCTTCAATAATCTTCAAGACTTTTATTTAATGTTGATAAGCTTTTTGCACATCCTTTGAAAGTTGATATCCAAGTTGTCTTCATCAAAACACATCCTTTGAATATGACTTGAGAAGCTTGCAATTACATTCTCCCCCTTTTTGATGATGACAACCAAGTCTTGAAAACGATTTCTTGAAATGTTCATGTTGTTTTGTGTAGCAAACATGTTGAGCAAATGCAAGGCTCCCCCTAAATTGTATGCTCCCCCTAAGTCCATGATTCTTTGAATTTTGGAGAGAGTTTGATATTTATTTGGGCCTGCAATTTCTTGAAACAAAACAACATACATGCATACTCTTCTCCCCCTTTGTTAACATCAAAAAGGATGGGGAAAAAGAGTGAAATAGATACATATAAAAATTAAGACGTGTATCTTAAGAGAAACATTAGATATCACCTTCATCCAAAATACCAAGTTCTCTTTGGATTTTGAAGAAAGGTTCTCGAGCAAGCGGTTTAGTGAAGATATCTGCGAGTTGGTTATGAGTATCCACAAAAGTGACTTCGACATCTCCTTTAAGTACATGATCACGGAGAAAATGATGTCGAATATCTATATGTTTGGTTCTTGAATGCATGACCGGATTCTTTGTAATATTGATAGCACTTGTATTGTCGCATCGAAGAGGAATGCATCCGAGATCAAGTCCGTAATCACGGAGTTGTTGCTTGAGCCAAAGAATTTGTGCACAACAACTACCTGCTACTATGTATTCTGCTTCGGCCGTGCTAAGAGCAACACATGCTTGCTTTTTACAAGCCCATGATACTAATGCATTTCCAATAATGTGACAAGTACCACTTGTGCTTTTACGATCAGTTTTACAACCTGCATAATCCGCGTCAAAATAGCCAATTAAAGTGAAAGTACTACCTTTTGGATACCAAAGCCCGACATTGATTGTTCCTTTAAGATACTTCATGATCCTTTTAACTGCCATGAGGTATGATTCCTTTGGATTTGCTTGAAAGCGAGCGCAAATACAAACACTAAACATGATGTCAGGACGGCTTGCCGTCAAGTATAATAAAGAACCAATCATACCTCTGTACTTTGTAATATCAATTGGAGTACCAGATTCATCTTGATCAACATATGTACCGGAGCCCATTGAAGTGTTCATGGCTTTACAATTGTCCATGTCAAACTTTTTCAATAATTCTTTGCAATACTTAGATTGATTGATGAAGATTCCATCTTCTAGTTGCTTAATTTGTAGTCCAAGAAAGTAGTTCATCTTTCCCATCATAGACATCTCGAATTCTTCTTGCATCATAAATGAGAATTCCTCACACATTTCTTTGTTAGTTGATCCAAAAATGATATCATCAACATAGACTTGAACCAATAAAGTGTTACTTTGGATTTTCTTAATGAACAAGGTTTTATCAACTTTACCCTTTTCGAAACCTTTTTCACACAAAAAATTGCTAAGTCTATCATACCATGATCTTGGTGCTTGCTTTAAGCCATAAAGAGCCTTTCTCAACTTAAAGACATGTGTAGGATGTTTTAAGTCTTCAAATCCCGGGGGTTGTTTGACATAGACTTCTTCATTGATGTATCCATTTAAGAATGCGCTTTTGACGTCCATTTGAAAAAGCTGAAAATTTAATGAACAAGCATAAGCAAGTAAAAGACGTATAGCTTCTAACCTTGCAACCGGAGCAAATGTTTCTTCAAAGTCGATTCCTTCCTCTTGATTGTAACCTTGGGCAACCAACCTTGCTTTCTTTCGAACAATTAGACCATTCTCATCAAGTTTGTTCTTAAACACCCATCGGGTACCTATGATGTGTTTACCACTTGGTCTAGGAACAAGTTCCCAAACTTGATTTCTCTCGAATTGATTTAATTCTTCTTGCATAGCAATAATCCATTGATCATCTCCTAAGGCTTCATCAACTTTGGTAGGTTCAATTTGAGAAACAAACGCCATGTTTAAGCAAGCATCTTTTAGATTCAATCTTGTTGATACTCCTTGGCTAATGTCACCAATAATTTTGTCAATAGGATGGTCTCTATGAGTTCTCCATTCTTTTGGTAGATCATTGGTGTTTGAATCTTGTTGTACAATGTTTTCTTGATTTTCCGGTGATTTCTTAATTTGATCAATTGAAAGATCTTCCGGGGGTAAATCTATAGGATCATCATCATCACAAACAACTACTTCCTCCTTAGAGGGGTTAGTTTCATCAAAATATACATGCATAGATTCTTCAATAGTTAAAGTTCTTTTATTATAAATTCTATATGCTTTACTAGAAAGCGAATAACCAAGAAATATACCTTCGTCGGATTTCTCGTCAAACTTACCGAGATTATCCTTGTCATTGTTAAGAACAAAGCACTTGCATCCAAAAATGTGGAAGTGAGCAATATTTGGCTTTCTTCCTTTAAAGAGTTCATATGGAGTATTCTTTATTATAGGTCTAATGATAACTCGATTTCCAACATAACATGTGGTACTAACCGCATCCGCCCAAAAATATTTAGGAAGATTTGCATCACTAAGCATTGTTCTTGCAAGTTCCACTAGAAACCTATTCTTTCTTTCAACTACTCCATTTTGTTGTGGAGTTCTTGGTGCTGAAAAATTATGAGAGATACCATGTTCTTCACAAAATTCTTCAAATTGAGCATTTTGGAATTCTCCACCATGATCACTTCTTATGGATACAATCTTTAGTGATTTTTCATTTTGGATTTGCTTAGCATACTTCTTAAAGGATTTGAAAGCATCACTTTTCTGCACAAGAAACAAAGTCCAAGAATATCTAGAAAAATCATCAATAATGACTAAAGCGTATACATTACCTCCGAAGCTTTTTGTTCTTGATGGACCAAAGAGATCCATGTGTAACAATTGTAGTGGCCTTGTAGTAGACACCACATTCTTAGATTTGAAAGTTGTTTTGGTCTGTTTGCCCTTTTGGCATGCATTACATAATTTGTCCTTGATGAACTTCATCTTTGGTAGACCAATAACTAAGTCATGCTTAACCAATTTGTTCAAGTGCTCCATGTGAATGTGAGCGATCCTCTTGTGCCATAACCAAGCGTCATTGTTGTTTATCATAAGACATTGTACCTTCAGAGACAAATCATATAAAGTAATCATAAAAATATTGTTAGTTCTTATACCTTTGAGTTTTACCTCATTGGTTGCCTCATCCATAATGAGACATTCATCTTTGTTGAATTTGATCTTGAACCCTCTATCGCAAAGTTGACTTATGCTAAGAAGATTGTGCTTTAATCCTTCAACATAGAGAACATCCTCAATTTGAATGGATGGAGGTGTGCCAACTATTCCAACGCCAAGAATCTTTCCTTTGGTGTTGTCTCCATAGGTGACATACCCTTTGGATTTATGTACTAGATATGAAAATTGGTGTACATCTCCTGTCATATGCTTTGAACGTCCACTATCAAGATACCAAACATTTGATGTGGATTTCAAGCATACCTACACAAACAAATTATTCTTTGTTAGGTACCCAAGTTGCCTTGGGTCCTTCATAGTTATTTCCCTTTTTCACCCACACATAATGCCCACTTGCTATACTAAAGTTTCTAACATAGCAAGCATTAGGTGTATGGCCTTTAATACCACAATAAAAACAAGTAGGTTCAAAGTTACTTCTATATCTAGAAGGATAAGATTTCTTCTTAGGAAATGTTTTCTTTTTCGATACATTAGGCTTTTTCTTTTGATGATTATGAACAACTTGCTTCTTTTCTACTTTCTTGGGATTGGAACTATTACTAGCCTTTACAAAAACAGTGGGATTGTTACTTGGTTTCTTAGAATTCACATAACCAAGACCCCTTTTATCATTAGGATATTGTTGTTGGCTTAGTAATCCTTCCAATCCTATTTGTCCCTTTTCATATCGTTCAATGACTCTTTTCAATTGAACAATTTTAAAGACATTTGATTCACACTTGGAGCATGCAAAGTTTTATTTTTCTTTAATAAAATTCTGTTTTTGAAGTTCAAAATCTTTAGTCATGGTGTCAATTTTTTCTAAACAACTTAGAAGTTCTTTTTCTTGATTTGACACCTTTTTGTATAAACTTTTTCATTCTCTCAAGAGTTCATCAATAGCATCTTGAACATCATCATCAAAAAGATTAAATTCATTACTAACCTCTTCTTCATTGTCGGAGTGATGTGAAGCCATTAATGCTAGATTTGCACATTCCTCGCTTTCCGAATCGGATGAAAAACTTATCTCATTATCTTCCCATGCAACATAAGCCTTTTTGTTCTTGAACTCCTTTTTGCCTTTGAATCCATTTTTCTTGGAGAGTTTTGGACAATCCGGCTTTATGTGACCTTGCTTTCCACATTCATAACATGTGACATCTTGTGTTGATGTGGAGGCTTCTTTATCTTTATGATTATATAATTTCTTCCTCTTGACAAAGTTAGCATTATGAAGATTATTTTTATGACCAAAATATTTTCCTAACCTTTTTACAAGAAGCAAGAAGTTTTCATCTTCCTCCGACGCATCTTTATCTTGACTTTCCTTTGAATCAACTTTCAAGGCAATGCCTTTGGATTTCTTCTCTAAATTTTCATGTTTTTCAAGTCTACCGAGTTCCGTTTCATATTCTTGACTCAAGGTATTTAGCCTTGATCTTTTTACTTCAGTCGTTCCTTCATGAGTTTGAACCAGGGTATCCCATATTTCTTTTGCTGTCTTGCAGTTTGAGACACGGAAAAATTCGTCCATACTGAGTGCACCTTGAAGAAGGTTTATTGCTTTTTTGTCATATAGAACTTTCTTTTTATCATCATCGTCCCATGCAGTTTTGGGCTTTACAAAACCAATGCCATTGATAACTGATATCGGGATAAATGGACCATTTTCAACAGCATCCCATACTTCCTCTCCTTGTGCTTCTAAATGCGCCTTCATGCGTATTTTCCAGAAGTCAAAATATTCACCACAGAATAGAGGAGGCTTATTGTTACTACCACCATCTCTGAAAACTGGTTGATGATTTGCGGAAGCCATTCTGGATCTTTAGGAACAAGTTACCTATAACTTGCTCTCATACCAATTGTAAGTCTCAGAGTGCCTAAGAGGGGGGGGGGGGTGAATTAGGTCTTATAAAAATTTACTCGATTTTATGAGAATGCTTGGTAGTAATTTTTGGTTAAGTGTTTGAAGGTTTTGTTTATATCTTTATCTTTTCCTAATTATGGTGATGAAAG
Source organism: Vicia faba (assembly GCA_948472305.1). NCBI lineage: Eukaryota > Viridiplantae > Streptophyta > Magnoliopsida > Fabales > Fabaceae > Vicia > Vicia faba. The sequence continues at coordinate 1,260,334,132 of OX451737.1, read as the reverse complement.
CGATAAATGCGGAAAAGTAAAGAACACGGTGATATATCCTGGTTCCCCTCACAATCCGAGAGTACTCCAGTCCCCTTTTCCACACGAAAGAGATTTCACTATAGTTAGAATGATTGTGCAGCCTATGCTTACTATCTAACCTATAGGGTGATCAAAGGTTCTTAACACCTTTAAGACCAAACAAACACTAATGTGAATGAAGAACAATCCTCTTCAAATCACAACACTTACTTCCAACAATCCTGGATAGTAAGGGAAAATCTTTAAGTAATACAATGATTAATTTTGAAGTATATGGAGAGCTTTATCAATCTTCAATTGATCTTCTTCTTCAAGATAAAAACAATTCTCAACAATGGATATAAATGTTCACAATGTATGAATGAAACTTGTAATGATAATGAAAGTGTATATGGCAAGTTTCACAAAATTATGAACACATGAAAGTTTAAATTCAAATGAGAGTGAATGAGAAAATTGTTAATGAAGAAGTATATTTGTTAATTTGAAAATTGAAGTATTGAACATTATTTGAAAATAAGAAAATCTGCATTTTATAAAGTTGTAAGAACCTCTTCATTCATGCCAATTCATATGAAAAGATGCAATGCATTCATGAAAAGATACCACTTGAAAAATGTTCAAAAAACAAAGTAAAAGCTGCATTGGTTCGCTAGAAACCGGTTCCGACACTGACAGAACCCGGTTCTTAGTGAACGTTATAAGTTGAAATTCAAATTTTTCACGTAGGAACCGGTTCCCCTATTGGTACAACCCGGTTCCTGGTACAAAATCCAGGGACATGTTTTTTGAGAAATGCTGGAACCCGGCTCCCTGTTAGGGAGGAACCGGTTCCTAAAGGTTTATTTTCAAAAATACATTTTGAAAGATATTTCAAACAAAGTTTTTCTTGATGTTAAAGTTATGGAATATGTATATGTTGATGAATGCATATTGTGAACATCTATATTCAAGATTTAAAGAATTATTTATACCATTTTGACATTTGATGATTTCTTCAATAATTCTTCAATAATCTTCAAGACTTTTATTTGTTGTTGATAAGCTTTTTGCACATCCTTTGAAAGTTAATGTCCAAGTTGTCTTCATCAAAACACATCCTTTGAATATGACTTGAGAAGCTTGCAATTACAAACTGCACTTGTGTCACCTTCCCTTTTCTTAGGGTAAGTGTTGAATGGTTTCTTACTGCCCCCGGATGAGCCACTAGAACCTCCAATCTGAATTTTCCCCAATTTCAAACCTATCTCAATTCTTTCACCAACCATAACCAGGTCTGCAAATCCTGCCGAAGTACTTCCTATCATGTGCTCATAGAATGGCCCTTGCAGGGTATTCATAAACATATCAATGATTTCTCTCTCCATGAGTGGAGGTTGAACCCTCGCAGCCAACTTACGCCACTTTTGAGCATATTCCTTGAAATATTCTTTTGGTCCCTGTGACATATTCTGTAACTGAGTGCGATTAGGCGCCATATCCACATTGTACTGATAATGTTTGACAAAAGCCTGAGAAAGATCATTCCAGCAACGAATATGAGTTTTCTCCAACTTCATGTACCATTTCAGGGATGCCCCAGATAGGCTATCTTGGAAAAAGTGAATCAAAAGCCCCTAATCCTCAGTATGTACCGACATCTTTCGGAACTAAGCAGTTGCATGAGTAACAGAACATGACGTTCCGTTGTACTTTTCAAATACACGAGGCTTGAACTTTGAAAGAACTTTCACCCCAGACACCAACCCGAGATCATTAGCATCCATACCAAGGACTCCTTGCCCTTCCACAGCCTTCAGACGCTCTTCCAACAATCGATACTTCATATCCTCAATCTGAACCTCTGGCTCTGAACGCCGAACGGAGAACTGATCTTCGTCCTGATCAAAGTCATAATCCTGCTCCTAATAATTCCTTACACCGCCTTGATTAACTCTTCTGTTCCCCACAAGACGAGGTCCCGGAGATGGGGGAAACTGCCCTACGTTGCGCACAAAAGGGTTTCCAAGCATCCCATGAAAATTTCCAGCAGGCTGATCCTACACATCCCCCAATCCTACAGAAACATCCTGATAGAGCCCTTGATTTCCACCATCCCCTGGATAGAGGCGCTGGTTGTTGACAATGGAAGCTAATTCCTCCTGTCGGAGATTCACATTGGTGATGACCTCCGTGAACTGGGTCATCTGAGTAGCCATCTGGGTCCCCATTTCGGCGAGTTTAGCTTGAACTTGTTCCATCTGTCTTGGCAAATTGTTTCTGGTGGAATACCGATGAGTAGTCGTCTTGAATTCTGAATAAGAAAAGCAGAAGAATAAGAATACCGTCTTGAGATGACCTGTAATGTTATGAAATGCATGATGTGCATGATATGTTTGTCATTTCCGGGTATCCAAGATTCCTTTTATTCATCAGTTACGGCATACGACAAAAGATAAAGCATACAATCAAAGTAAAAAGGACAAAAAGACAAACACTCCAATTGTTTACAAACAAAGAAACGACATCCGAGTGGCTTTGGACATTTAAGAGTGTATCAATAAACAACAAAATACGCGTTTCAAAGTAAACTTAACAAAAAAACTGAATAATAAAAACAAACAAATGGTCCCTTCCAACAATCCTGGGGGTGACCAAGTACACCAAAAGTAAATAACAAAACTAAATCTCCAGGACAAGACACGCTTCAATGTGTTGACAATACTCTTCAAGCTTGGCTTTCTCTTTCAAAAGTCGTGATGCAACTACTTTACTTTCTCAGAACCGATCTTCTGCGACACGCTTCTGGGCTACTTCCTTCCTAAGCTGAGCATCTTTGTCTTTGAGCTGTTTCTCCAGGTTCTGAATCTTCTTCCTGTAGCTATTCTCAGATGCCTGAAGCTTCTGGAATTCTTGCTGGGTCTTACTCAACTCTTCTTCCATTTTAGCATGAGACCTCTTCCTAAAACTGGTTGTATCAGAAGTTTCCCCTTGAGCTTCTTTGAGTTTGCGAGCTAAGTCGGCCCTTTCTTGATCTAACCAATAAAGTTTCATCCCTGCCTCACGGCCTTTCGCACAAAGTTGAACGTTCTCAACATGAACCTGGGTGAACACCTCGGTAGGCACCGTGTTACTCAGAACAGTAGGAGGTTGCTCACATATAGGAGCCGACCTTGCAAATGGTAACCGTAAGATCTTAACCCTGTCTTTAATCCATTCCAAGTAAGGAACTCTAGCAATAGGAACCTTCTTACCCAAAGTAGTTCTATCCTTCCTGTGAATTCCCTTCCAAGCACTTGTCACTCTTTTCAACATCGCAGGATCACTTCCTCTAGCAAAATATACTGATTCAGACACCTCTTCAACCTTTGGCCATCCATCCATTGCATATCCCAATTGACGATAAGCAAGCACAAGATTATAGTTGATACACCCCTTAGTTCCAATGAGGGGAACATTAGGGAAATCTCCGCAGCTAGTGATAATACTTCATACTTCCCCCATGTCATAATTCCACCAGATATCAAATGAAGTAAGGTTGACAAGTCTTGATGACCATCGGAGAGAATGCCTGGTATCCACAAAAGGACCACTTACCGGTAGGTGCAATTTAAACCATTGATACAACATCGAATGACATAAACTTACATTACCTCATTTTCCATGCCTGGAATGAATGGTGTAAAGATTATCTGCCAAGAGTGTCGGTATCGGGTTCTTGCTTCTAAAAACACAAATGGCCTCCAAATCCACAAAATTTCTCTTGCGAGGGAAGAGGATGGTCTCGTATATCATGAGAGAAAACAGAGTGCCGAAGTTACTCCAATTCCATTTCTTTGCCCAGTCTTCAGCTTTATTCACTAAGAAATCCAAATAAAACCATGTGGCATCCTCACTTGATTTCCAATTGTCTTTCACCTCTTTCCAACTCAAATGAAAAGTTTCAGCAATAACTTCGAACTTCAACTTCTCCAGCACTTGGACAAAAGGAACTTCATCGGACAACTTGATATTAAGTAGGTACGCGTACTCTTCTAGTGTGAGAACCAGTTGATAATCTTGAAAAGTAAAACACCATAATTCCTTGTCATAGAACTGGAAGAGGGTGATCAAAGCCATTGGGTCAACTGGAGTGTTAAGGATTAGTAACAAATTTCCATAATTTTTTTTTTGAAATTACTCAGAACATCACCCTTCAGATAAGAACTCAACCTCTTCAATTCGGACACATCAATAGTAGGAACCTGATAAGAGAAAGTATGCCTGGTGGGCTCTTCAACACGAACTGAATCAAACTCAACTGATGGGAGGCTAGCCATTTCTGATGGAAAGAAGACTCTTGAATGTCCCTGGAAGATGACATGCATATGCTAGTTATTTTTTATACATCATTTTAAAAAAAAAAAAATATGCTATAATGCAACATGACAGGATCAAAGTTTCACACTGGATCATGGCTGGACCATTACAGAATGACACCACTCAAGATCAAAAGAAAATCCCAGAGCTTCAAAACTATCATGGGAACTTGAGTCACCTTCGCAACACAGTCACCAATAGTACCTGTACCTGTAAGAAAACATTTTCCGCCCCTCTCACGGGTGTAGTCTAGGTCAAGGTAAGGTTAAAAGCCAAATCAGAGTACCCGAGCTCGAATGTCGGTGTCATCATACGATAACACCTATCCGAACTACCTCCAAAGTCATGGGTCTCTTGATCAGGTCTACAAAGCATCCGCCTCATAGCTGCCATGGCCACTCTATTCCTAGTTCCTATCGAATTCACTCATAGCCTGGGTATGAGGCCTTTTACCTCATGGGACAACCCACCCATCAAGAAAACTAGAATCCAAACAGTCCAGCCAAATCTAGTATGCAAAAAGTAAAGCATAAATAGGATGCAATGCAAACAGATAAATATGCAAAGCGGTAAAATAAACACCCAAAAAGAAAACAAACAAGATCTAGGATCGACTCCGGGATAGACCAGCAAAAGGTCAACCTGTCCCCAGTGAAGTCGCCAGCTGAAACGACGCGGCCAAAACCTGTCATCTAGATGGTAATGAAACATCAATGAAGTCGCCACCGAAGGTCTTTTATCCCGCCGAAAGGGAAAGGTAAACATCGAGAAAACCTGAAGAGGGAGAAATCACGGTCTTTCGACCGAGAGATCGGGTAAGGGAGTCTGTTACGCGAGGGGAAGGTATTAGCACCCGACACACCCGTAGTACTCTACGGTATCCACTCTTGTTGTCTAATCTAATGGGTGTGGTCAAATCCTATGTCTATGGCTTAAAACTGAAAAAGGGAATGCATGCGAAAGAAAAAGGAAAATAATGTAGGGAAAATAAAAAGTTGTGCTCGGTTGGGCCCTAGCCCAATGCTTACGTATCCCTTTTAAGGAATCAGAGCAGCCATAGTTCGGCTTACATATTTTGGTTGGTTTGTGTTTTTTAGTTAAGACAACAAAACAGTCAGGATGGCAAAACATCAAATGAAACAACGAACAAATAAAATGGTAGAACATCGACTAAATAATAACAAAGTAACATGTCAAAGATGGCGAAACATCAAATGATAAAAAAACACACCTAACAATGACATTGAGAGTCAAAGTAGGATAACAAACATATGCGATGGTGAAACATCGGCTTCAAACAAGTGTGCGATGGCGAAACATCGGCCAAAAGATAACAAAAGTCATGACAAAGATGGCGAGACACCAATAACACGGATAACAAAATATCACACCTAACAATGATATTGAGAATCAAAGTAGGATAACAAACATGCGTGATGGCGAAACATCGGCTTCAAGATAACGAGATATCATGGCATAGATGGAAAAACATCAATAAATAGGATAACAAAATATCACACCTAACAATGATATTGAGAATCAAAATAGGATAACAAACATGTGTGATGGTGAAACATCGGCTTCAAACAAATGTGCGATGGCGAAACATCGGCTAAAAAATAACAAGATAGAATAGCATGGTAAGGATGGAAAAACATCAATAAAAAGGATGACGAAACATCACATCTAACAATGATATTGAGAATCAAAGTAGGATAACAAACAGGTGCGATGGCGAAACATCGACTTCAAACAAATGTGCGACGACGAAACATCGGCTAAAAGATAACACAGACAAAGTAAGATTGGTTTGTATATTTTACTTTGAAGAAGGGTTTGAGTTCATTAGAGGTGTCTTATGATTTGCCAAGAAAACAGTTTTTGTTTTAAGATTCATAATGCATAGAAAAGGAAAACAACTAAGGGAAACTAACCTAGTACTATCCCTAGTGTTATCATATAATGGTTGACCCTAAGGTTGAGGATAAAGGAAAACCCTACCTTAATTAACACGCTAAAGGAATCTTAACAAAACTATCCTATGGGGAACATGCCATGAGAGCGAAGTCGTGATCTCAATTTCTAAATTGAGTGACTCATCGATCAACAGTTAAAGAAGAAAAACAATAAACATCCTATAGGGAACATGCAATGAGAGCGAAGTCATGAAAATGGAAGAAAGGAGATAGTGCAATACCAAACGGATAAATATCTGTAGCAACTGGGCAAGAATAAAAGAAACCCAGAGAACTTTAAGCAAGATGGCATCAGTAGACAAATCGAGTCAGAAATTACGCCATAAGGATGTAAGTAATGAGATTATCAGATATGAACAGATCCCATGGGTAATGTATAGTATTCACAAACACATATACATATATCCTGCATAAACTGTCAAACATGCCAAACACAAGAGTAGTGCCAATATAATAAATTGTGTTCCACAAATAAAGTGAAACACAATAGCCTTAAGTCAATACTGGAAAACCTTTCTCAAAGTACCTCGCACATTCAACAACCAAGTTAGTATTCCCATAAATGGAATGATGATTCACATAAGGGATGGATGGGCACACCATGATGAAATGAGAAAAAACATGATAGCAAATATCAAACATTAGTCATGATAGACAAAAGGAAACATGCATATGCACAATTTGGTCAAAAGAATCAGGGGAATGTTGCTCCTATTTATCACCATGTTTAGTTGACAATTAAATATCAATCAAGGATCATGGGAGCTTTAGAAGAATACAATCAAAGGCTATGGAGGTCAGTAGCAAACACATTTCAATCATTCTCAATCAAATTATCACAGCTCACAAGCATAATAGAAGAGGAATTCTACACAGTGCATCAAAAAAAGTTCAAACATTCAAACATGGGGCATTAAGTGAAATTACTTGAGTTATTATGGATAATCAGAATCAACATGATCATTAGGTGCCCAATTATAGGCCTCACTCAAGTTCATTTGCCATCAAACAAATTGCAACAAGATATGCAACATTAATTGGGTACCTTCACTTCAAAAATACATCAAAAATAGAACAAGGATCCATAATTCAAACCAAAAATTTCCTAACATCGTTGAAGTGTTTAGAAATCATAAAGCAATCCTTATATTCATGAATGATTGAGGAGGGGATCAAATGAGGCCCAAAGTTCCAAGCTAGTTGGCAAAACTACCAATCTAGACAAGTTTTTAAAATAATTTGTGCAAAAATGTCAAACCAAGTTAAATAATTCAAGAAAAATGGTTTTCAGATCCTTAATACATTTATGAACCCTAATAAAGACTTAAACTCTATTGTAAATCCAGGGCATAGTGGTTTTGAAAATGAAACTTGCATCACAAGCAACAAAACTCTAATTTTTGACTTTTAATCTTAAACATTGATTAAGTAAGATCAAAATTCAAACAATTTAAACCAAGATCATACAAATCACTAAGAAACCCTAAATGTCAGAAAATATATTTTTTCACATTTTTTGAATTAAAGAAAAGCCCAAAAATGAAATTAAATTCAAACAATTAGACAATTAAACAAATAATCACATCTCAAAATAGAATTTTAATCAAAAAGTCATAAAAATTTCCAACCAAAATTATATTCAAATATTGGAATTAAAAACACACATCCCTTATTTTTTATGGAATTTTTGAATTAGTAGAAATATTAAAATAAAAATTAAACAAAATAATTAGCAATTAAACTATTATTTAAGGGAAAAAATGTAAACCCTAGCCAAAAATCACAAAAAGGTCAAAATAAAAATATGTTCAGATTCTATGATTAAAAACAAGCTTGCATGATTTTTTTGAGAATTTTTGAATCAAAGAAAGTATTAAAATAAAAATTATAAAGCAAAAATTCAAAATAAACCTCTCAAATTAAAATTCTAATAAAAAATAGAAAATATGCTAAACCAATTTCAAAATCAATTTCTACATTATTTTATGAGTTCAAAACATTTTTATGGAATTTTTTTAGATCAAAGGAACCATTAAAACAAAAATAATCCTTGAACAATCAATTAATTAAACCTATGAATTTTTTAAACCAATCAAATCATTTTAAAAAATTTCAAAAAAAATATGAAAAATACTAGAAATTATTACTGGCCAATGGTAAATTTTTTATTATTTTTAAAAATATTTTGATCACAAAAATAAAATCAGAAAATCAAACATAATAAAAAATATGAAAAATGCATTAAAACTCAAATGGACCAATCAGATCCGTCCACATCATCATCTTCAACCTCCGAATCCATTCAAACACGCGCATTTTTCAGTGCTAGGGCTCATGTTTCAGGTCCACCGTACATACTCATTTCTCCATCAAAATCAATGATTCCAATCACAAATCAAAGTTCAAACTGCCAACTACATCATGCTTTTTACAAAATTCAAAATGATTGACCATGGAAGTAGAAATCAGAGCAAGAAAATTGACAAAACTCATTGAACCTTGAAAAACCAGAAGTTCATCAAATCACATATACTTCAGAATCGAACAAATTTATACATCAGATGTAAGATCTGGCCAACTATGAACATGATAACAAGCTTTATATCCCATGAATCAAGCAAAATTGTGGAAAATCAAGATCTGAAAATTACCTCTTGAGTTGAGAAATAAACTCAACTATGGCCTCTGAAATAAAGCGAAAACTCTTGTCCCTTGCTTCTAATGCTCTAATGAAGTGAAAATGATCATAAATCGAGCTCTGGAATGGAGAATAGAGAAGCTTCTAAGTAGAAAATTTTTGAGAGAGAGAGATTGCAGTTTCTGATTTCTTGACAGAAATGAAGGTCCCCCTTTGAAAAGGAATGAAATGTGGATTATATATGGAGTGATTGCTAAGGGCAGAAGAGTCTTTGAAAAGCTCAAGGCCGTTGGAAGCAGAATTTGCAAAAATAGAAAAAAGGAAAAGTGTGCAAATGGTGATGCGTTTTGTTTCTACTTATGCCCAACTTAGAGGTCGTTTTGGTGATGTCATGTTGAGTGGCATTGTGAGAAAAACATGTGCATTTGGTGAGCTGGCTATGTGGACAAAAAAAACTGAAGTTGTGCAAAATTCTGCAGCATGGGCATCTCTTTTCCAAAAATCTGGCTAGCTGACTTTATGCTTAGGCCATTTGAAATTCCCTCGTGCGTTTTGGATGCTTGAGGGGCCTTTCAAAATCTCTCAAAATGTAGAAAAAACTAGGGCTTTGAACCTTCCAAATTGATGCAAACTTGATGGAGAAATAGTGTTGCAACCTTGATCCAAAAATGCAAATTGGCTTGCCTGGACCGCGCGCGTGCATGGGCATGCATGGTGTGCATGAAGCCAGTTTTGAAATGCCAACTTTAAAACATCACAACTCACTCAATTCTTGGCCAAACTGAATGATTCAAAGCTCAAAGGGAAGCTCTCATGGGAGACTTCAAAATGCTCTTTTTAATTTTTCAAATTAATGCTTGAATCAATAGAAATTGATTTCACAAAATGGCATGCCAAGTGTTTGATGAAATTACGCGCATGGCTTGCCCAAGAGAAGTCATTTTGGTACTTAGCATTTTTTCAAATTTTAAGTTACTTCTTGAACAAGTTATACTCAAATTCACCATTCCTCGTGATTCAAATATGAATTTGGGTATGGAATATGAAAGGAGGATGCTTGGATTGATGGTTGACCAAAAATCCTCTTGGTTAACTCCTGATTTTACTGACTTTGGTCAAAATGACCAATTTGCGCCTTTTGATCAATTGAACCCTTTCCAATCCAAATTGAACCTCAATATTTCAATCCTAAATGCTTAACAACATGTGGTGAACCATGGAAACAAGTTTGGGTAAAAAAGTCAGAGAAATCCTGATTAAAACCAAAACCCTAGTTTTGTGCCATGTGCTAGGAGATAGCTGATCAATCTTCAAAACCCTAATTCCACTGGGCATCATGAGAGGCTCTTTTGATAAAATTTGATTCTAATGATGATAGGATGATGATGCTTCATGAATTGGGTCATCTAGACCCCAATTGCTTCAACATGGACCAAACCCTAAATTTGGTTAACATCTTAGGAGACTGATGAACCATGTTCAAAACTTCAAATCCTCTAGATATCTTGGCTAATTTCTTGTACAAAGACTTTTCAAATACCAATGAGATGTTATAGCTTCCAAATCAAGACTTGTACATTGATCAATAGCCTTGCTCAAACAAAACCCTAATTTGGCTGGTGAATCAAAAGAGTGATTCTTCTTATAATCAAACACAAACTTCAATCCTCTGATGATCCAAAGAGATGGATAAAATATCTTGAGATATGCAATAACTTTTGAGCTTGAAAGATCCAGAGGTTTAGATGATAAGGTTCTACTTGAGCCACTTGTCAATGCAATCAACCTTCAAAGCTTGAGGAAGACTTGATAACCAAAGTACTTTGATCCCATCACAATGTATGAATGCAATGCAATATGATATTCATGCTGAAACATAAGCCTAAATCAAGAGGGTAAATTTTGGGGTGTAACATAACCCCCTCCCCGAAGCCTTGTAATAGCGTAGATTTACTTTTTCGCTTTTAATTTCCACAACTATAAACCTCTTAGATGAATGTTAATAGGATTGTATGGAAATACAAACTGAAAATTAATATGGTAGAAAACCCTAAATGTGCAAAGATAAATTAACTGAAAATTACACTCGCACATGCTCATTCCCATGGTTTACTCCACTCTGGTTGCCTTCGGTAAACGGTCATGAAGTATAGGGTTTGTTAGTGGTTGTCCTCTAGACCCGAAAGATCTAAAATGACCCATTCAGATGTTGCCTCGGAAAAGGATCTTTAAGGCTTTAGGATGATTACTAACATTTTCTAACATTTCTTTTATGATCGTACATGTCCCTCTGAATGTACCTAAAAAACTCCAACGATGGTGCTACCTATTCCTTAATAATAGGATAGCATTGTCTAAAGGAAAACGAAAGACCTTTTTCGAGTAGGTAGATTAGTTCCTAGGTACTTGCTTAAACAAACAAACTTTTTCCCACCAACACTTTTCAAACAGATTTCAAAAACAAATTGGTAACACTCTTGAGGATAGAAGCAAGGGTTAAAACGAAGTAAAATAAAAATTTTCAAAACAAAGCACACACAAGCAATTTAAAAATGAGCATGTACCTAAGAGCCCATGTAAAACCATGTATAGAAAGGGTGCTAACACCTTCCCATTCTATAATCTACCCCCCGTACTCATAAACATTCTCGAAAAAGGTTTTTTCTGTTCTTTTTCATTTTCTTGATTGGATAAAATAAAAGTCGGTGGCGACTCTTGCTTACTGCGACATTTGTGGAAAAAAAATGCAAACCAGTATTAACAATCGGTTCTTCCACCGTATCACAATCCCGTTACTGAGAAAGAACTTAGCTGAGAATCTTCTTAGGAACTTCTTATCAATTATTGAAGCTCCTTCGAGATATTCTTGGCTTTCAAGATATCTTTTGACTTCATGGAACCAAGGCTCATCCAATACATCTTCAGTACCAATATCGTGACAATATGTTGGCTCGTCCATTCTCTCAATAGTGATATGAGGAGCTTCATTATCCCACCTGAATTTGAACATGGATGACATCGTAGCTAGCGCGTCCGCTAGTTTATTTTCCTCTCGTGCAAAATGCTCAAAGGTAATTTCTTCAAAGTATGGGATTAGTGTCAACTCACACTCTTTGTACAGGATGAGATTAGGATGCTCCGTGCCCCATTCTCCTTTGATCTGTCTGATTACCAAAGCCGAGTCTCCAAACACACTTAAGAATTTGATCCTTAAATCGATTGCAGCTTTGAGACCCATGATACATGCTTCATACTCAGCCATATTGTTGGTACAATTGAAATATAGCCTTCCAGTGAAAGGAGTATGACAGCCTTCAGGAGATATGATCACAGCGCTGATGCCATTTCCAAGAGCGTTGGAAGCTCCGTCAAAAACCATAGTCCATCTAGATCCTTTTTCAGGTCTTTCATCCAGTCCAGGTTCTTCACAATCAGTTACTAACATGATGTTCTCATCTAGGAACTCAAAATTCATGGATTGGTAGTCATCCATAGCCTGATGAGCCAAATGATCAACTAGTACACTTCCCTTAATTTCCTTCTGGGTTGTGTATTGAATGTTGTATTTGGTCAGGATCACTTACCATCTTGCTATTCTTTCGGAGAGAGTGAGCTTCTCAAAGATGTACTTGATAGGATCCATCTTAGATATCAACAACGTAGTGTGGGTCAACATACACTACCTTAGTCGGCGAGCAGCCCATGCCAAAGCACAACAAGTTTTCTCGAGCAATGAGTATCTTGTTTCACAGTCGATAAACTTTTTGCTAAGGTAGTATATTGCATGCTCTTTTCGACCATAATCGTCATACAACCCCAACACACACCCCATTGAGTTCTCTAATACTGTTAAGTACATGATCATAGGTCTTCCTTCAACTGGAGGCATCAGAATTGGAGGCTCTTGGAGATATTCCTTTATCTTGTCAAAGGCATGCTGGCAATCTTCATTCCACTTCATTGTTTGATCTTTCTTAAATAATTTGAAGATTGGCTCACAAGTAGCGATCAGATGTGAAATGAATCTAGCTATGTAGTTTAGGCGTCCCAAGAATCCCCTGACTTCCTTCTCAGTGTGAGGAGTTGGCATTTCTTGTATAGCTTTGACTTTTCTGGGATCCACTTCAATGCCTTTGTTGCTTACAATGAAACCCAAGAGCTTACTAGATCTTACACCGAAAGTGCACTTATTCGGGTTTAGCCTCAGTTTGTACTTCTTCAGCCTGTCAAATAGCTTTTGTAGGTGATAAAGGTGCTCCTCTTTAGTTTGAGACCTGGCTATCATGTCATAAACGTAGACCTCTATCTCGTGATGGATCATATCATGAAACAAAGCTACCATGGCGCGCTGATAGGTTGCCCCAACATTCTTCAACCCAAATGGCATAACCTTATAACAGAAAGTTACCCACTATATGATGAAGGTTGTCTTCTCCATGTCCTCAGGTGCCATCTTGATCTGATTATACCCAGAGAAGCCATCCATGAAGGAGAATACTTTATGTTATGCGGTGTTGTCAACCAGAACATCAATGTGGGGAAGTGGAAAGTCATCCTTAGGGCTTGCCCTATTCAGGTATCTGTAATCCACACACATACGTACCTTACCTTCCTTCTTAGGCATTGGAATAACATTGGCAACCCATTATGGATAAGACGTGACAGCTAAGAAACCGGCATTGAACTGTTTCATGACTTCAGCCTTGATCTTCTCTGACATATCTGGCCGCATACGATGAACCTTCTGTTTCACCGGAGGGCAATCCTATTTTGTCGGTAGGCGATGAACAACAGTATCGGTGTCAAGTCCCGGCATGCCTTTGTATGACCAGGAAAAAACCTCAACATAGTCATGTAGCATCTATATTAACTGTTGTTTGACACTGGGATCCAAGTTAGCACCTATCTTGACTTCTCTTCTGTCCTCTTCGATACCCAAGTTCATTGTCTCAACTGGCTCCTCATGAGGCTGTATTGCCCTTTCTTCCTGTTGTAACATTCTAGCAAGCTCTCCTGGTACCTCACAATCTTCCTCACCTTCGTCCTCGGCTTGGTTGATCGAATTTTCAAAGTTATAATGAGAAATAGCAGAACCGTTATCAATGGGATCCAGAGTGGATGTGGATCTGCATTTTGATATGTGAGTGTGTGTAAGAGCATAGCTATTTTTATAAAGTAAAAAACAGAAAAGAAACGCAAAGACCGCAAAATTTGTATGTAAAAACGTCCAATGCTTTATTAATGACATATGATAATGAAACATGATAACCCTCACAAAATAAACATTGTGCCTCGGGTAAGACACAAGATTTTAGAGTTTGTACTATTCATTTATTACATATCCAAAAAAAAGGACAATTACTCCTGAATAAAAGTAATCGGCACAAAGTCTTTAGCCTTCCAGTTGGTGAGTCCTTCGCTGACAGTTGGAAAGATCTGTTGGTCCATGCCAGTCACTGACACTGTCTTCCAAAGCATTAACCCCATGATTGCTGATGCGTAGGGGTGGTCCTCCGGCACGAGCATGACAAACACCCCTTTGAGCTCTTGATGTAAAACCCAAACCAAATTTGATAGATTTGTAAGGAATATCCGGAAGTTGGCCCCAAATTATACACCCACCTTCTTCAACAACTGCCCTGGCATCTTTCAAAGAAGCCATCTTCAGCGGAGGCCGGGTAGTCTTTGGAATACTGGCAGAGGTTTTGGTTGCAGAAACTGTCTGTGGAACCTCCTCAAAATTCTGACAGGGGTCTCAATGAACTCGCCGTCCATTTCAATATACCTGAAAGAGTTCAGGTGGCTCACCATATACTCCTCCTCCCCATGAACTGTGATAATTTTCCCATTGACTGCGTATTTCAGCATCTGATGTAGGGTGGAAGTTACAGCACTAGCCCCATGGACCTAGGGTCGACCCAATAAACAGGAGTAAGATAGGCGAATGTCCATCACATAGAAAGTGGGATTAAAAGTCTGAGTGCCCACTTTGATAGGGATGTCCACCTCTCCATGCACCATTCTTTTAGAATCTTCAAAGGCTCTCACCATAATGTTTCTAGGCTTCAGAGTCAATCCTTCGCAATCTAACCTGTCAAGGTCCTTCTTGGGCAAAATATTTAGTGATGAACCTGTATCCACTAGAACATGGGCCAAAGTAGTGCCCCTGCACTCGATAGAGACGTGCAGGGAATCATTATGTTTCCTTCCTCTGGGAGTCAGATCAGCATCAGAGAAACCTAGCCCATTGTCTGCAGTCAAACTGGCCACACAGTCTTCAAATTGATCAGCGGAGGTTTCTTGAGGCACGGGATCTGTCTTGAGAAATTTCACTAAAGCCTTGGCATGGGCTTCAGATCACAGTAACAGGGCCAACATTAAGATCTTGGAAGGGGTCTGCCTCAGTTGTTCGACTACATTGTTGTCACTCTTCTTGATTATCATTAAGATTTCCTCCATCTCTTGCTTAGAGGATTTTGGGATGACTTCTAGGTTCACCTTTGTCTGGACAAGCTCAACCAATATCTCTTTGTCCCGAGTCTCGGCCAACTTGGTGGCAGGGCTAGCAGCAGGAGTAGTCATAGGAATACTGACATGAGTAGCAGCAGGGTAGATCACAGGGGTAGCAACAGTTTTAGGAGGAGAGATCTTGGGGGAGAAAACTCTTCTGCTTCTTGTTATCTTACTGGTCCTGGCAATATTGCTAATGTCAGGATCAGAGTCTTCAGCATCTTTGCCTTTCAAGACCAACAAGTCTTGCTTGACGCCATGGTAATAGACGTCATCCTCATAGTTCCAAGGAATAGCTTTATCCGAGGAATATGGTATAGGTCCAGGGAAAGTAATTATCAATGGAGCAACTCTCGGAACAAATGTAATCCTGACAGGTCTTTTAGATGAGACCTTGAGAGGATTGGCGAAAATGGTAACGATAGAAAAATCTTCACATGGAGTACTTGTAATTGGAGTCTTTTCAATCAGGATTTCTTTATCATCCATCAGGCGCTAAACGCCTTCCTTAAATAGACGACAACCATCAGGTAAGGACAAGCACAAGTGGCATCCTTCTCCATAACCCAGAAATAAACCGGCATGCAAGATATTCTTCTTAATAGTGAAGAGCGGAGTAGTTAGATCATCCACAGAAGCAACAAACATGTCATCATCAATAGAATTGACA
The DNA here is from genome assembly GCA_948472305.1 of Vicia faba. Classification (NCBI taxonomy): domain Eukaryota; kingdom Viridiplantae; phylum Streptophyta; class Magnoliopsida; order Fabales; family Fabaceae; genus Vicia; species Vicia faba. The sequence continues at coordinate 1,260,317,979 of OX451737.1, read as the reverse complement.
CCACGACTGTGCTTGGGCATAGGGGCAGTAATAACATTAGGAGTCTCAAGAGCGTCAAATTAAATATCCGTTACTATTCAATAAAGACAGCATCGCTTGTAACGGCTTCATTTAGACAGGATCTTCTCAATATGGAAACTGCTTTAATGTCCTTTATCACGCTTAAAGTTGGACATAATTCCATTTCCTATATAAACAAGCTAAGAGATCAAATCATTCACGATTTTCCAACACTACGGTAATACAATTCAAAATGTTGCAAGCTTACACACTTATTCCAACGCTCTAATTTGTGTAAATTATCACAGTTATGGTAATTGTTTTTGTAACGAAAAACAACTACACACAAAATTCTTGTATCTTTGATTAAGACAGTTTTCCTTGAGATTAACCGGATTGTGGTTGTACTCAAGAGGAATTTGACAGTTGTCAAAGTAGTGATTGTAATCTGTGTGTGATTAGTGGATTAAGACCTCATTGAAGAGAGGAGAAATCACCTTGACGGGTGGACTGGAGTAGTTTGAGATCAAACGAACCAGGATAAAAATACTGTGTCATTGCACATTTGATTTCAAGTTTTCAATTCAACCCCCCTTCTTGTATTTTTCACTTCTTCAATTAGCATCAGAGCGCCTGGTTCTGAGTTTATACACTTAACTGTGTCAGTACAAGATCCAAGCTTTAGAAAAACACTATGGTGGGACCAAGCCAAAACATCAGCAATGACTATCATGAAGACAAGGATAGAATCAGTGCAAAACCTCCAGTCTTTGATGGAGAAAATTTTGACTACTGGAAAGACAGAATTGAGAGTTTCTTTCTGGCCCATGATGCTGATCTATGGGACATGGTAACTGATGGATACACACATTCAGTGGATGGACGTGGTCAGAAGATAGACAGAAAAATGATGTCTGACCAGCAAAAACGTGAATTTAGAAACCATCATAAAGCCAGAACAATACTCCTCAGTGCTATCTCATACTCAGAATATGAGAAAATCTCAAACAGAGAGACAACCAAAAATATGTTTGACTCTCTGAGAATGACGCATGAAGGCAACATACAAGTCAAAGAAACCAAGGCCCTTGTGCTCATTCATAAGTATGAAGCATTCAAGATGGAAGAAAGTGAATCTATAGAAGAAATGTTCTCAAGATTCCAGATCCTTGTTGCTGGGCTAAAGGTTCTCAACAAAGGAGATTCTACTGATGATCACGTAAAGAAGATCATCAGAAGTCTACCCAAGAAATGGAGGCCAATGGTCACAGCACTTAAGCTAGCCAAAGATCTCAACAAGATATCTCTGGAGGAACTTGTCAGCTCCCTCAAAAGTCACGAGATAGAGCTAGAAGAAGATGAGCCTCAAAAGCAAGGTAAGCCACTAGCATTAAAATCTAACAGAAAATATGACTCTAAGGTTTTACAGGCTATGGAAAAAACCTCTGATGGATCCTCATCAGAAGAAGATGAATTGTCGCTCCTCTCCAGAAGGGTGAATCAACTATAGAAGCAGAGACAAAGAAAATTCAGAAATCCTAGAAGATCAGAGAATCAAAATGAATCCTCCTCCAGATACAGAAAGTCTGAGTCTTCCTCTGGACATAGAAGATCTGAAGGCTCTCCAGGACACAGAAAGTCAAATAACAAGGACATCATATACTATGAGTGAAATGAGCAAGGGCACTACAAAAGTGATTGTCCAAAGCTTCAGAAGGAGAAGCCCAAAAATAAGTTCTTGAAGGAGAAGAAGAAAAGTCTCATGGCTACATGGGACGATTCAGAAACTTCTGATGCTGACTCAGAGTCAGATGATGAAAGAGCAAACATAGCTCTCATGGCAAACGTGTCAGAAGACAGTGAAGCTTCTGGTTCAGAAACAGAATTAGACACTGAAGAGGTATTCCCTGACTTCACTATTAATTTCACTAAGGATGAACTTGCAGAAATTCTAAATGAAATTCTGGAAAGGTATTAGCAAATTAGAGTCAAATTCAAGAACCTGAAAAGGAAACTTGTCTCTGACTCTGAAAAGACTGAGAGTCTCAGATTAGAAAATTCTGAGTTAAAAGAAAAAGTTTCAAAATTAGAAAACGATTTGAAAAACTCTCAGAAGGAGATAATCTCAGAGACTCCCAGTTATGATGATGAGATCATCAAAGAGTATGATCATAGCTTTCAGAAGTTTCTGGCTAAAAACATAGATAGAAGCAAGATGGATTCAATGATCTATGGAGTTATCCGAAATGGCAGAAAAAGGATAGGATATCAAGGTAAGGTATCTACACCTAAGAAAGCCATGGACTTAGTCATAAAACACACACCACTTAAATCACACTTCATATATGGGCACACACGACCTAAAATACACTAGTAATGATTATTCTGTCAAACCAAAATTCAACCAGAATTTTGGTAAAACTAACAAACCAGGACCCAAGAAGATATGGGTACCTAAGGATAAAATTATATATGTAGCAGATATGTTTAGCAGCAAGGCTAAAACACCAGTCATGGTACCTGGACTCTGGATGCTCTCGACACACGACGGGAAGAAAGCATATGTTCCAAAGCCTGGAACTTAAACCTGGAGGCTACGTGGGCTTTGGAGGCAACCAAAGAGGAAAGATCATTGGCTCTGGAACAGTAGGTAATGGAAATCTTCCCTCTATAAATAATGTGCTATTAGTTGATGGATTAATGCATAACCTGTTATCGATAAGTCAATTAAGTGATAACGGTTATGATATAATCTTTAATCAAAATTCATGCAAAGTTGTTAGTCAGAAAGATGGAACTATCCTTTTTAATGGAAAGAGAAAAAACAACATTTATAAGATAAAACTTTCTGAACTAAAGAGTCAAAATGTAAAATGTCTTCTCTCTGTTAACAACGAGCAATGGGTCTGGCACAGAAGATTGAGGCATGTTAGTATGAGAAGAATATCTCAGATTAACAAACTCAATCTGGTCAGAGGACTTCCTAATTTAAAGTTCAGCTCAGATGCTCTGTGTGAAGCATGTTAGAAAGGCAAATTTGCCATACCTGATTTTAAATCCAAAAATGTTGTTTCCACCTCTGAGCCATTAAAACTTCTGCACATAGACTTATTTGGACCAGTAAAAACTGCGTCTGTCAATGGCAAGAAGTATGGGTTAGTGATCGTAGATTGCTATAGCAGATGGACATGGGTAAAGTTCTTAAGACACAAGGACGAGTCACACTCTGTGTTCGTTGCATTCTGTAACCAAGTTCAGAATGAAAAGGATCTTAGAATTGTCAAAGTCAGAAGTGATCATGATGGAGAATTTGAAAATAAATATTTTGAATCATTTTTTAATGAAAAAGGCATCTTGCATGACTTCTCTTGTCCTAGAACTCCCCAACAAAATGTAGTTGTAGAACGAAAGAATAGAACATTGCAAGAAATGGCCAGAACCATGATCAATGAGACTAACATTGCTAAGATCTTCTGGGCAGAAGCAATTAACAGTGTGTTACATTCAAAATAGAATCTCTATAAGACCTATTCTGGAAAAGACTCCATATGAACTGTGGAAGAACAGAAAGCCCAACATTTCTTATTTCCATCCGTTTGGATGCACTTGTTTCATTCTGAATACTAAAAATTATCTAAACAAGTTTGACTCTAAAGCACAAAAGTGTATTATGTTAGGATACTCTGAATGCTCAAGAGGGTACAGAGTATACAATATAGAAACACAGATTGTTGAAGAGTCAATCAGTGTTAGATTTCATGATAAGCTTGACCCTCAAAAGTCAAAGCAAAATGAATTCTTTGCAGATATAGAAGTTGAATTCATAGGTACTGAAGACAAATCATCAGAAGTCCTCAACAGAGACGCTCCAACAATGTCAGAAAGAAATGTTACAAGCAATCCAACACCTTATGTTGATCAACTCCAGAAAAGGTTTTCCAGAAGCAGCATAGCTCACCCAGAAGATAAAATCCTGGGAAATAAGGATGATCCAATCAGAACAAGATCAACATTCAGAAACTCTGAAGAATCCCTCATGGGACGGGTCTCTCTGATTGAACCAGCAACCATTGATGAAGATCTTCTGGACAATGACTGGATTCTGGCAATGTAGGAGGAATTAAATCAATTCACCAGAAATGACGTATGGGATTTGGTTCCCAAACCAAAAGGATTCAATGTCATTGGAACAAAGTGGGTGTTCAGAAACAAACTAAACGAGCAAGGAGAAGTCATTAGAAACAAAGCACGACTGGTGGCACAAGGTTATAGTCAGCAAGAGGGGATAGACTATACAGAAACCTTTGCTCCAGTCGCCAGGTTAGAATCTATCAGACTCTTAATCTCATTTGTTGTAAACAATGGCATCACTATATATCAGATGGATGTCAAAAGTTCATTCCTAAATGGCTACATAGATGAAGAGGTATATGTGCACCAACCCCCTGGGTTTTAGAATTCCAAACACCTAGAATATGTTTTCAAACTAATGAAGTCACTCTATGGTCTGAAACAAGCTCCCAGAGCTTGGTATGAAAGGCTAAGTAACTTCCTGTTAGAAAAGGAATTCACCAGAGTGACAGTGGACACAACCTTTTTCTGTAAGTCATTTAACAATGACATTTTAGTGTGTCAGATTTATGTAGATGAAATCATCTTTGGATCCACTAAACCTTCTCTGGGAAGAGAGTTTGCTAAGTGCATGCAGGCAGAGTTTGAGATGAGCTTAATGGGGGAACTCAAATTCTTTCTGGGCATTCAGATAACCAAACTCCAGAAGGAACTTACATTCATCAGAGCAAATATGTCAGAGAACTTCTGAAGAAATTTGATCTCTCAGAATGTAAGCACTCAAAGACTCCAATGCACCCCACATGTATTCTGGAAAAGGAAGAGGTAAGTAAAATGGTAGAACAGAAAGTCTACAGATGTATGATTGGCTCTCTCCTTTATCTGACGGCTTCAAGGCCTGACATTTTATTCAGTGTTTGCTTATATGCTAGATTCCAATCAGATCCTAGAGAATCTCACTTAACAACAGTTAAGCGAATTTTCAAGTATCTGAAAGGTACTACTAATTTGGGTTTGTTTTATAGAAAATCCAATGAATACAACTTAGTAGGATATTGTGACGCTGATTTTTCTGGAGACAGAGTAAAGCGTAAAAGCACTTCTAGAAGCTTCCAGTTTCTGGGAGACAATCTGAACTAATGGACCAGCAAGAGATAGTCCACAATAGCATTATCAACAACAGAAGCTGAATACATAGTAGCTGCTGGATGTAGCACTCAAATGCTTTAGATGAAAAGTCAACTTGAAGACTTCAACATATTTGAGAGTAACATTCCTATCTTCTGTGATAACACTTCAGCTATATGTCTCAGTAAGAATCCTATTTTGCATTCTAGAGCTAAGCATATAGAAATAAAACATCACTTTATTAGGAACTATATTCAAAAAGGAATTCTTACCTTAGAATTTATTGACACAAACCATCAATGGGCTGATGTATTTATAAAACCTCTTTCTGAAGATAGATTCAATTTCATTCTGAAACATCTCAGCATGAAGTTATGCCCAGAATAAAATGTTTTATTTGTATATCTTAACCCTCAGAACTTTATTGTTTTCTGTGAACATCTGATCAACCTGTCTTCAGAAGTTAGAAGTACAGTTACCTCAGAGTCTATCCATGAAGATCTGAACGTTTCATTTCAAGGATAGAGGCGTGCAATTCACATCATCAAACATCTGTCATCCTCTCACAAGCCACCTTCTGAGGCTGAACACGCGTTCAAATTCTAAAGGGTCCAAGGCTCTGATTGGATGCATTGAGACACTTGTCAGTGGTAACCGTTTTAATATCTTTCTAAATCCCCTAATCTTAGGTTTCAGTAATGCATATAATCATTACTTACTTTCTTACTTACTGCTAACATTTCCTAAAAACCTATTTAAACTCAATTTACTATTTCATTCATTCACTTTTACTATCTTCTATATTCTCTCTTGTTTCAAGTTTCGTTTTCAAAAACCCTTTTCATCTTCTTAAACAAACTTGTGTGAACAATGGCTTCATCATCAAACCTCAAAAATCTCAGTGCTCCTTAATCTTCATCAACAGAACAATATGAAGAACCCATTAGGACGCTTCTCACTCCTGTTGATAACCTAGAAGTACTCTATGAACTAATCATTGATTTTGAGAGATTACAAGAAAATGTGTTCAATCTCTATGAAGACGTAACTGCTCAGGGATGGAACAGGTATTTTGACCGTCTGTTGGGTCCAACGTTTCCCATTCTCATCAAATAGTTATGGATTCACGCTACATCATCCAACCACCAGGTTACTTCTTATGTTATGGGAAAGAAAATAGTGATAACAGAAGATCTTATTGGAAAACTCATTGGTTACAATGGTGGTGGAGTCAGATGCATTGATATGGCAGATAGATGTTCTGACCTAAAATCTATTGCCAAGGAAATTTTCACTTCTGGACAGCCATCCAGCAAGATTAGAGACTTGAAGGATCATCATAGAATCTGGGCCAGAATCATTCCGGGATGTATCAATCACAAGAAGCCTACAAGCTCTCCTGATTACATCAATATTGATCAGCAGTTTCTTATCTATTTCATTGCAAAGAAGACCAAGATAAATCTTCCACACTTGCTTTTCAATCATCTTAGAACAAGTGTGAAAGAGACAAGAGAAGAAAAAAGAACTAAGAGGGATTGGATTTCCTTAGGAAGACTGATATCAGATATTCTAACAGAAAACAGACTGATAGAACATCTGACAGAGGCTCAAGAAATAAGCACTCTAGAAGCAACTGCTGGGAAGCCTTTGAACGCCAAGAATCTGAAGAAAATGAAGATCATTGAGAACATTAAAAAGGAACCAACTATAGCTTATCATGAGACCATCACTTCTAGGAGAATCCCTCTGAAATATTTTCCACTATTTTCTGAGATAGACGCCAACCTAGAAATCATAGTCAGATACCTTGAAGCTTGCAAGGCTGATGGGACTGCTATAGAAATCAACATTCAAGATCATCACAGGCCAGCTCCAGAGGTTGTGCTAAAGAAATCCAAGAAGAGGAAAGCAGCAGGAGAAGGATCCTCTTAGAAGACACCTAAAGCTGCGAAAACAAAAGGTAATCCATCTTCTGTTTCTGTTATAGAATC